>NADL03000031.1:0-652279 GCA_002205965.3 Kappaphycus alvarezii | reverse complement strand
CACCTATGTAAATTCAGCAGATTCCTCGTGTTCAGGAAACCTTACCCAATTTCTTACTACTAACGATTCCTTGCGGAGTTTTTCGGATAAAAGCGAATTTGTATCCAGCTCACTTTACAAGGTCCCAAGAACACACTAAGAGCACATTGGATCACTTGTCGCAAACAGAGCGTCATCACTTCGCTTGGAGAGCAAGTTTTTTGCATTGGCCACTTTTATGCAGAGTTTGACTTGCAGCGTATCCAACATAAACCTTACTAATATCAACTGTTTCGTTTCATCGGGTTTCACTGCAATCTCAAAAACTGGATCTAGTAGGGAAAATCAGGTAGCCCCGACCCATATCACTGCGTAGGCCATGGTCGCAGCACACAAATATAATATAGACGCTGAATACCACTATCAAGGGACCACCTCAGCACAAGATTCATGCTTTAGTTGAACAAACACTCCACAAAATCGAGTTTACCGTCAAAACCGCCTTAAAACATGGCAACACCACGAGTCTGCATGACGCTATCTTTGCACACTTTTCATAAAATTGTTGTGATACACTGCCTACTCCATCCATTTCTTAAATAATAACGGTTAATATAGGTCTGTAATCCATTTCCTAGAAAAACGGTACAACCGCATCAAAAATAGACAAAATCGACATTTTCGCAAAATTGTCATAACCCAAATATTTTTACTTCTATGCCTTCAACTGTTGTAGGAAGACAATGAAGCACTCCTGAATTCTGCCAAGGACATACAAGCCTTATCGCAACATATAAATAACATGTGCAACAAATCCCCTCGGCCACCCAAATCCCCACCAGGCCGGTAACTAAATCTCCTAAATCCCCTATAAACCCCTAAACCCCTAAAAACCCCTAATCCCATAAAAACCCCTAAAACCCCTAAAACCCCTAAAACCCCTAAATCCCCTAAAACCCTAACACCCAAAAAAAACCCCTAAATCCCCTAAAAACCCTAAAACCCTTAAAAACCCCTAAAAAACGCCCCGGAAAGGAGGCAGCGATGATTTGGATAGGGACTCTTGCAGTGAGCCGCTTCGTTCTGACACGTGCATTTCTCACCGTGTGCGTATTGCCGAAGGCGAATCGTGATCAACTGGATCGCAAACTGCCTATGAAAGGATGCAAGACGCAAAATCAATGGGTGATGTGGTATCCGTCCGCTACCCCTCGATCGCTCGTGAAGTGGATTGAGTTTCTTTCAAAGGGAAGGGGATATGACTCGAACGACCTGCTGAACATATTACCGTCCCTAGAAGGTTTCTACAGGTTCACGCTTCCCAGTCAGGGCCCTAAGGAGCTCATGAGAGTCGTTTTTGACGAAGAGCCCCTGGACTCAAATGGACTTCAAGCTTACGAAGTGGAGCAAGGATCCAGCCGATTCCTTCAAATCACGCTCCCCTTGAATATTGACGTTCCCAAGTCTTCCTCTCCGCCAGGGGCGTCAGTTTTCTCCTTTAATGAGGTGGTGGACTGCTTCGTGCTTCCCCTAAATCCTTTAATTTTTTCTGGATGTCTCGGCCCATATCGATCCGCAGTGCATGGTTCTAATGCCTCCGATCGTTGGTCATCGTTCATGAAGAAGTTGAAAGTAGACCAAAGGGCAGCCGGCGTTGAGAGGAACGCTGTGGACAACCTCCAACAAATCATATCATCTTTACCTGGGTTCATTATGGGGTCAAAAATCGGTTGGAATGAGAACGACCATTCCAAGCTGAAAGAAGTGTCGTCGAAAGCGCGTCCGGTCTCAGGGTCCACCGTTCCCAAAAGCAGTAAAGGACCCAAAAATGACACTACGAATAGTTCGCGAGAAGTTTCTGCTGTTCATGAAGCGTCTAAGGAAAGTTTTTCCGAAAAAGGGACTACTAAGTCATCGGCACCCGCAAAATCTACTCTCAAGAAAATACGCCCCAAGAAGAGACCTTTCCAAAGAGACACAGCAGGTACCTCTGGCTCTCCTAAACTTAAACGGAGCAAAAAAGGTTCAGTTTCTAAGACCACAGCTCAGAGGAAAAACGAATCGCCACCGGGTGAGAGTGATGCCCAGTCAAGCAGGCAAAATTGTTCAGAAGGAACCTGTGATGAAAACGAAAACCTCTAAACCCCAAGAGCCTCCTAAGGATAATAGGAGCAAATTCACCACTTTAGAGAGCTCCGAGAGCGATGAGAGTAGTTATATGGACTCTGACGAAGAAGTGGATCGTCTAATTGACGAAGAATTGAATAAGCTGTAACTGTTAGTTTTGTATTAAATTAATTTACTCTTCTTCTCTTCACTGCCCGATGTACATTCATTTCGGTATTTTGAACGACGTTTCTGTGTGTGAGAACTGTCATTCTATTCTCATTTCTGTCACAAAGTTTGGAGAAAGAAGTGATAAATCTATGTGCTGGGACTCCCTTTGAATGTGATAATGCCTGTTCCTCCCAAAAGTCTCTTCCACGCCGCGGTTCCCCGGATCGGACTGGACCGTAGAGGAATATTTCCGTAGCCTCCTCGAGGACGAATGCTTCAATAACTTGCGTTTTATACCTGAAACCCCAGTCCAGAAGGCCTTTGCGTTCATCTCTTGGTGCTCGTACCTCTAGACGGGCTAGAAACTCGGCTGTTGCTCCAACGATCATATCCCGTAATGATATGGGGATGTACGTAGATCCCTCTTCCTCCAAAAAAGCTAGTTTCGCCAGGTCATCCTTCCTAGTTTCTTGCATGAAAGGTATGGACAAATAGAACCCTGCAATATGGGGATATACTTGTTCTAGATTACCTTCTTGCTCAGCCTTGATACCTCCAACCCACAAATGCTCAAGCCAAGACCTAAGACAACGTGGTTTTGCCGATGGATACCACACCCAGAACCTGTTCGAATTTCTCAAGCTTTTCCGCACTGGCGCCACAACAGGGTATATTTTTCGTACAGACTTTACTACCGCTAATGTCGATTGAACGAGTCGAAGAGCGAGACCGGCAATCCATTTTTCACACGGGCTCATCTCGCTCAACTTCTTCTTCGTAATTCTGGCAGATCCAATATTCTGGCCTGATAAAAACATTCCTTCCTGTGGAAGCCCAGATTTTTGCGATAAATGGACGAGATCCTTGGTCTCCTTGAAGAATGGATTTAGGCCAAGCCTCCAAACTCCCACCGGTGTAGTCAATGAGACGCATCCCGGGGCTTCATCAGCCCCTAAACCTCCACTCATGACAAATGGCGAATTTTCTGGAGTCACAGGACCCACCATCGTCACTTGGGGAAGTGTACCAAATTTGTGATACCTCTCCAAGTCGAATTTCACCCGCACAGCGTCTGGAAGACTTTGGTGTTGCTCAACCGATCCTGGGGAATCAGGATCGCTGTCGAAGAGGACGCAGACGGGAACTGTCTTTGCGGGTTGCCTCAGCGTAGCTGTAAAGAACATGTCCAAATTTGGAGGGAGAATATGTTAGGGAATAGCGATTTGAAATCAAACTGGGTCTGATGTAGTGGCTATTTATTGACACTCTTCAGCGGCGCAATGCATTTCCAATAGAGCAGAGGTATTGCGCGGGAAAGCACGTCGAGGAGTCTTCACCCGGCAGATTTACCGGGATAAGATAATTGCACCATGGGTAAAACCAAATCATTATACAGAGAGCCTTTTTGCCACGTGTAATTGGAAATTTTTTGAAATACACGTGTCCACAGGCACTAGAAAAGTAAGCTCTCTAACTGTTTACTGCACTGTAACTTAACATGAAAAACCTTTTTTCCAGTAAGAATTTCGGCCTTCCAAAACATATACCTTTCCAAAATGTAATGGAAACTGTCAGGAGAGCATATCTTTGCCGGTTACTCTTCCATTAAAAATGATATGCGACTTGGTATGGGCATAAAAAGGTAAATCAGGCAAAAGTTTCGGCGTTATGACGAAACTCTGTGGCGCATTCTCCTTTTCGGCATCCTCAAACATCATTCTCATTATTCTTCCCTCATTCACGTAATCCAGCCCTTGATTCAATTCATCCACAAACACAAATGGTGGCAACTTTAGGGGATTTTCGGGGTTTTTTGACAAAGATGGGAATGACTGGCGCGAGCATCTGCACAAGGGACTAAAAATGTTTTAATGTTGGCAAAACTCCGTCTCGAGCTCGTCTCCCACAAGGTCGCGGCACTTCCGATCAAGAAATTCCGGAATGATAGGACGACTAGTCTACGAATCAACCGTGAGAATGACGGAAGTTCCTGCAGATCCATGCTGGCGCTTCCTCTATCAGTTGCCCTCACTCCATCCTTCCCTCTTGCATCAAGCCTCTCAACTCATTTCCACCCACCTCACCCTCACCAAAGGCACTGACCACGTCACTTCCACTAAACTCCGTTGCTGTGCCGCAGCAGTAGAGTAGCCCAATGTCATCAAACACGTTGCCTTGGTTGCCGAAGAGCCACCTCAACAAGGAAACGTGCTGCTTCACTGCGCTAAGTGCTGCAGAAAAAATGCCTGAAACAGTTAGACAGCGATACCGACAACTCGATTGGGGACGACTGGACCCCTAATTTTGCCGTTTGGTACACAAAACCATTGATGTAACCCAGCGAAAGGATGATAGTCCAGGAGTTTTCAAGACCGCCACCGGTTAGGAGGTTTTTCTTACCATATCTCGTCACATAACCCCTGTTTACAGGGAGCCTTTTTGCCACGTGTAATTGGCAATTTTTTGGAATACACGTGTCATGGTGCTCTGAAAAATAAGCTCTTCTAACTTAACTGTTTGGTTGCGAGTTGTTTACCCTTTAGCACCTCCCCATTGCTTCGGATTACATTCTTTACTCCCAAGTTGATGACACGCTAAGTGAATGTGTAACTTGCTCCATAGTCTACTAGTAGTTCTACAGCACCACATATAGGACATTCGTAGCATTGTTTGGACTTCAACAGCCTTTCCAATAGCTTGGGGTACAACATCGGAACAACAAGGTGGTTCTTTTTTAGCGCTTTCGTTCCTTCTGAGTATATTTCCGTGAGCTGTGCGGGGTCCAGCTGCCGTTCGTAGACAACGCAACTGCCGTCACTGTTGTGGTTGAATTTAGAAGCTAGGCTATCGTCATGGAAAAAGAGCCAGTACAGCTTATCTGTTATACCGCTTACAAACAGCTCCCGCTGTTCAAACGGCGATAGGCGATGCTTGTGATCCTTGACGCCACTCTCTGAGTCAACTAAATATGCCTGCCCAAGAACCAATGGCAAAGGCCTTTCCCCACGCTGGATTATTTCCCTGGCCTGCTCCTTCGAAATGAAAGCGCCAAGTTCCACCGGAGTTCCATCATCGTTGAACCTCTTGTAACAGTCTGACTCTGATGTAGGGGTGTTCTTACTTAGAAAAATGCTTACATGTGCCTTCAAACCAATTTCGGAAATCACTCTATCCGACTGATGCAGTGTCATCAGAAAAGGAACAGAAACAGATCTGTCAAGGTTATCTCTTTCAGGATGGCGGTTGAAAGCACCTTCATTATGTTTTCCAAGGACCGAATGACCACCACAATGGCACTTCTTCAGGACATAGATCTCAACGCCTCGAAGACCCCAATTGATGTCGACCTCCGGCCATCGAACACCCATGCCATGACCTTTCGGAAAACTGTCGGAGATGATGGACGGGTCACGGTGAGAAATTCCTTGAGAACCTCCGTATCCTCGCCGGTGACGTCGAGAATTTTATAACGAGGGAATCTCTGCATGATTTTGCTAAACTCCAATTTGAGAAATGCGTGAAGGTCACTTTCTAAACCCTCGGAGCTCAACGACTGAATTTTAAGCGATGTTTGGATCTCAGGGATATTAGCGTAAACCAAAAAGTGGCAGATGCATGTCGAAGCAATATTCGACAAAGACCCATCGAACTCTGGCGAGACAACGATCGTCTGAGAGTATAATTTAAGCTTTCCATTTCCAAATGACTTCTCAGGAGACATAACGGCAGTCTCGTTCATTATTATGGCATACTCCATGTTATAGTTCTTAAGGAAAATCTCTTCAAGTACTTCGGAGACAGTATGTCCGTAGCAGTTATCATAGGACTTGAAGAAGCCAATCCATTTCGCTCCATTGTGGAGAGGTTCCGGCTCGATTTCGAGAATTCTCTCTTCATGCTGCGATACCTGAACGATTTCGATTTGTTGTAGGTATTTATCAGCCAGCTCGAGACAGTTTGAGGCGCACGCAATTTTGCGTCGAACTTCTGGATCAATACGTCCACATGAACTCGACGGTTGAGGGGTAGGCTCAGATGCCCGTTTTCCCGGGAAGTTCTTTCGTTTGGCCTTTTGCGAGGGGACCTGTTCGCGCTGCGTCTTGACCTCATTACTGCGATGGGAATCGCAGAAGTCCCTTTTAGAGCGCAGCCTTTCGCTACTCCGAGTCTTTCTAACACTTAAATGAGTATTTTCTCGGTGCCTGCGGGCGCTTGAAGGCAGAATCATAATTGCAGCATCGTCTTCGGTTCGGTCTGCAACCTCTTCATCAGCTTCCTCACGTGCTGGCATATGCATCTTCACTTTCTCCACGTTCCGAACATCAAGACACTTCTCGTCCGTGCTTCCAACGCTATCATCAGATATTTGAAGAATCTTTTCCCTCCCCATAACTTCTTTTGACGTAAGATGTACCACCTTTGCGACCGAGGCGCGTTTCTCCCTTACTTTCAAAATAGGTTCCACCACCTCGAGCTTTGGATTGGTATCCACGGTGTTTTGGGGGATCGGAGCAACAATGACGTTGGGACTACTCCCCGTTGGTATGTATTCGGAGATCGTTTCGGTGATTTCGTCAGCAGCCTCTTGAGATTTCCCCTCAACAATTACGTCAGATACGTCATGACTTTCGACTCGCATTTTCTTTTTTGGAGGGGATGTTGCTTCATCTGGCTTCTTTGTGCCCTTCCCAATTTTCATGCCACGAGCTGGTGAGGAAAGACGAGACTGGATGGAGTCGAATAGATGTTTTGCTGGTGCAAGATCTTCACAAGCAAATTCGACCGAACCCACACCCTGCAACACCTCGCGAAATTTAGAATGAGCTTGTTCCAAATCTTGATCAAATGGGGCAGTGGAAGAAATCGAAGTCACAAAAAGCGCCCAAAACATTTTCTGTGCATCTGATAGACTGTTGTTTTCGGCTTTCCATCTCGGTAGTATATCCAGCATAGCGATCGTAATGCTGCTGGATACCCTTTCAAGAACTCCCGCGGCGCTTAAGGAGCCATTTTTCTTGTGAACCTGCCGGTAGACAACAACAATAGCGGCGAACACAAATCCTTGCATAGCCAACATCAAACGGGAATGAGAATACATAGAAGCTGCGTGAAGAGATGAGCAAAGTGCGCTCTTTCTTCCCCTTCGCATCATCGTCAATCTGATGGTACCAGGCGAAAAAGCATGCAAAAGAGTCCATAGCATTCTGTTTCCCCTGTCCATGATGTTAGATAGCGAGAAGAGGCCCAAAGAGCGCCAACGCTGGATCACTCTCTGTGAAAGGGGAGTAATGCAGGCATTCAAATGCTTCAGAACGGATACCTGTTTCTTCGACAACCTCATCGCAGAATGTAATTCGTGCTTGGACTTCTGGCCTCTCATACAGATCAACTCGTCGAGAAAGCACGGAACTGACGATTTCGCAATGCGAGATGCGTTGTAAGACATCACTAAGGCCTGGCTTGTAGGTATATTGAGGAAAACATCAAAGTACAAGTACGTTTCCAGTATGTCATCCCGATCGGAGAAGGCCTGAACAATGCTCCTGTGTCGGTGACGGCCATCAATAAAAATGAATTCTTTCAGATCCGACTCGGCGTCCGCTTGTGAGGTGCATAGATCTATGGATGGAAGTGCTTCTAATTCCCTGGCGCTCAAGTTCCAAACCATTCCCTTCATAGAGCCGGGCGCGACATCGTTGAAGTGAGCTCTATGCGAAGTCTTGATTCCCATGATAAATGTTCCTCTCTTCGCTTGGTCAAAACCAAAACTTTTCATGTCCTCCGCAATAACTTCGACAGTGGCATTATCGACAGGACGAAGAGCCTTCTCTGACATCGCATCGGAGATGATGTTGAGCTGCTTGATGCTAAAACAGGCACGGAACATTTGCGCCATTTGGAAGAGAGATGTTTAGAGAGGTATGCAACGAGTTAAGTTAGTAGAGAAATATAATCTGTTGATTCTGATATAGGTGCGGGTGGAGATGCAGGGTAGATGTAGATATGTTTGGAGAGGGAGAAGGAAGAGACGGAAGAAAAACGTTGGACTTTAAGTACCCAAATTAATTGCAAGCGCAGAATCAAATCAAAGCAAATAGTAACTGACTATTGATTTTACAGTTGTAATTCTAAAAATTGTGATATACACGTGGCAACTGAAATCAAGAATGAAACCCAAATTGAAAACCCCTAAATCCAAGAACTATATGTGCAGCCTGCTCTGAACTCTCTCCATTGCAACCCGCCAGCTCCTGGCCGTTTTATTTAGACGTTATGAACATGTTTTTGGAAGTAGAACCGAAAATTACACACTACGAATCCCCCGCCGTATATGATGGACGTTATGGTCATTTTTATGTAAACAGAACCGGGAAAGACTTTGTATTTCACAGAAAGTCGTTGTTGTCCAAAACCTCTTTTGCATGGTGAAATCATGTCAGATAGAAATATGTCCGGATGATCTTCGCTGCCATTTCTTTCAAAACACAATATACAGAAATGACGGCTCGCTCCAAATTCTCTCATTCCGAACTGAAATTTCAAGGCCATGCAAGGTAGACTTTATGATCATTGTTTTGCAAGTAAGACCAGGAATGGCAAACTACAATCTCTCTGTTGTAATAAATACCCTAAAACCCTGCCGTTTGTGATAGATTTCATGATCATTTTTATAGAAATAGAGCCTAGAATGACGCTCAAGTTCTATGAGCCTTGTAGAGGTCAAAAATCTCTTTACCATTGCTACATCATGTCAGTTAGAAACAAGTGCGGATGGCCCTCAATGTCATTTATCCATAAGTCCTATGTTTCTTAAGCAGTCCGTATGAACGTAAATGGCAAAATTCCTCCTTCCAACATGACTCTCACTCCTAGATCGCGTAAGACTTTGATATTCATCAGAACGATAAAAGCTCTCCATCCATGCTCGAAAGGCTCACACTGGGCGTCCCTTAAAAATTCATTTTTAGGACAATCGCTCCAACGGATTTCAAGGCATATATTCCCACCCCACCATTAGCCTGAACCTCACATTACGAGCACCATGCAAATACTTACTAAGGTGATCTGCTGTATTCATCAGGTTGCAACTGAAAACACACGCATCAACTAAATTGAATAAAGACCATAAGGTATTTGTACGTCACGTTTCTCATTTAGGAAGCATTGAACCAGCCAATGACTTGATTAAAGACAAATACATTCTCCAAATCCTTACATCCCGGACAGCATCATACTTTTCCTACTCTTGTGATATAAGCAATCCAACGGATTTCAAGTCATATTTATCCCCAAATGGATCTAGTAAACACAAAAAGGTCGCTCTGTGTCATTTTTTATCGACACCAATCACCGGAGCATTACATTCCACGCACCGAAAACAAGGCATACTAATACCAACTGCTCCATTTATCAGGATTTAGGAATTATTTCTCTACCAAATGGATTCAAGGATTCAATAAAGGCAAGACGGTATTCAGTTTTTACTTTTCTCAGTTAGGAAGCAATTTATAAACAAATGCTTTGAGTGCGTCACCTATGTAAATTCAGCAGATCCTCGTGTTCAGGAAACCTTACCCAATTTCTTACTACTAACGATTCCTTGCGGAGTTTTTCGGATAAAAGCGAATTTGTATCCAGCTCACTTTACAAGGTCCCAAGAACACACTAAGAGCACATTGGATCACTTGTTCGCAAACAGAGCCGTCATCAATTCCGCTTAAAGAGCAAGTTTTTTTGCATTGGCCACTTTTATGCAGAGTTTGACTTGCAGCGTATCCAACATAAACCTTACTAATATCAACTGTTCGTTTCATCGATTTTCACTGCAATCCCAAAAAATGGATATAGTAGGGAAAATCAGGTAGCCCCGACCAATATCACTGCATAGGCCATGATCGCAGCACACAAATATATTACAGACGCTGAATACCACTATCGAGGGACCACCTCAGCACAAGATTCATGCTTTAGTTGAACAAACACTCCACAAAATCGAGTTTACCGTCAAAACCGCCTTAAAACATGGCAACACCACGAGTCTGCATGACGCTATCTTTGCACACTTTTTCATAAAAGTGTTGTGATACATTGCCTACTCATCCATTTCTTAAATAATAACGGGTTAATATAGGTCTGTGATCCATTTCCTAGAAAAACGATACAACCGCATCAAAATAGCCAAAATCGACATTTTCGAAAAATTGTCATAACCCAAATATTTTTACTTCTATGGCTTCAACTGTTGTTAGAAAGACAATGAAGCACTCCTGAACACTGTCGAGGACCATACAAGCCTTATCGAAACATATAAATAACATGTGCAACAAATCCCCGCGGCCACCCAAATCCCCACCAGGCCGGTAACTAAATCCCCTAAATCCCCTAAAAACCCCTAAAACCCTAATCCCCTAAATCCCTAAAATCCCTAAAATCCCCTAATACATAGTTAGGGAGTAATTTGATGGGGATAAAAAGGAGTTTGAAGGTTGCGAAGGGGATTGGAGGAGATGAATATGTCCGAGGGGGATTTCTATCGCTCTGAGCGTTCGACAGGAGTTGCAGGGACTACATTGAAGGTATTGATATTTTAGAGGAATTGTTTAGCTCTGATCTCGAGGACTGAGATTGTGATGAGTAAATCTAAATATTTATCTTGATAGTATCTGCTGTTAGTATTTCCTGTTCAAACGATTTCATTTGATGCCTTTTGTAGTACTTAGTATGTTTGTTCGAGAAATTAGGGTTATCCGTCGCCCCTGTTGCTACTGCTTGTTGCCCGATGTTTTTCTTTCGATTGTTGCTGGACTCACTTGTCAATGGGCCTCCCCACACGAAAATCTACTGTGCGATACAAAGGCTGTCGTGTGTGGTGCAAGTAACTGCTCTCATAGACTCAATGGAGGAACTTGACCACACACGAAAGTCTTTGTATGACATTCCTGGAAATTTTCCTAGGTTCCAGGCCATATTTTACCCCCAAGATTCCTGCCTTCGGCTGGGGCCAATACTGGTCAATTATGCCTTGAAAATTATCCAGGTACTTGGACCCAGGATTTACTGCCACGTATCTTGGGCAAGAGGTCCAAAATCCGAGAATCCTCGGCTATTTCCCTGGATTTTTGTGAGCATCGAATAAGCTATTCATATATATATATATTTCGAATCTGTCAGCAAAAAGAAACCCTGGAAGTCCGAAGGATCCCAAGATTTCGCCAAGAATACTACTAGCATAAAGAAGTATACTAGAACTCAACTAAGATCCTGGGATAGAAAATACCAGGACTCGTGGGTGTTTCTCTAGATTTACACTTCACCATCCCCAGAATCCCGTATTTAAGTCCAGAAGTCATGGAAAAAATACCAGTACGCAATGTTTTCCACTTACCACTTCTGGCCAGAGACCAATAATGAATCCCAGAATTCCTGGTAATATGATAGGGAAACCTGGAAGTGCACCTAGGCATTGATACAAATGCTCCCAGGGTTCGAGGGAGTTTCTCGAGAATTTCAGATATAACCCTCAGGATTCCTGCATGTTGTTCCAGGAATTCTAGAGGTAAAGGAAGGAATTCTCGTCTGAAATTCCTGGAGCTGATTGAGAAACCGGAAATCCTGGTTCGCTTCCGAGGAAAACTGGGAGCAAGCTGGGAGAACTCTAAGTAAAAATATCGGTAAGATTTGATCCAAGGAAGTTTCAGGAATACTGGACATTTGGCAGGAGTCCTGGTAGTCCAGGTGCCTAGGGCGTCCAGGCCTCCCAGGTATCTTGGACTACTGCTACATTCTTGGGTGACATATTTGTCTTAAACCACCCTTCCGGTCCAAATTTTACAACCTGCAGGGGCTCCTATACGTCCATTCGGACCACTCATAGGCAAAAAAGCAGCCCTTCCGGGCCTTCACAGGTGCCCTCGGGCCCCTTAGGCTCAGACAGCGGTACCCAGTAATAAGTGTATTTGCTATGTGGCTCATGGTGGCCGGTGTCCTGCGGCCACAAGTTATGGTCCTGAGACCCATGTATGTACAGTACTATACATGACCACATATTTGGGATATCAGAGCCGTGTACAGTACTGTGCATGGCTTTGAGCCACAAGTAGCGTGCACTGCACAACAGTACAGTGGGGGCGTCTGAAAACAGGCACATAGGGGAGATTAAGGGATGCTTTTGCGTTTTCCTAGGAACTTAATACCAATTTTCTAGGAACTTAATACCAATTTGTGCATTTTCAAAATTTGCGAATTTCTATATAAAGGCTGGTCGAATGGGGACAGACACACCCCAGCACACAACCCCAGAAGCAACACCCCAATACCCCAACACTCCAGCACTACCAAAACACACACGTTGCCTTGTCCTGTCTGTTGTCCTCAAGCAGTGGCGTCCCTTGTTTCTTTGGACTTAAGGTGTGCATACCGAAGTCCAAGGGGCAATACCCATTATACCGCAGTTCTCCCTTGTCTCTTTGGACTTTCGGTGCTTAGCTCGAAGTTTAAGGGGGTCAATACCCTCAGTTACTGCTAAATTTAAACCTTACTGGTACTCGAAGGGGGTGTTCAAAGGCCTGAGGAGCCACTAAGGACGCAGGGAGACCACCATGGCTGCTAAGGATTGTGTCAGAGGAAGGATTTGCAGATTTAATTGGTAGCGGTAGAAACGAGTGAGGGTTAAATAGGTTTAAAAAAAGAAAAGACACTAAAGAAAGAAAACAAAACAAAACAAAGAGAAAAAAAAGAAACAAAAGAAGCAAAATCAAAAACAAAACCATTAGAATAATAAACCCTTCCAGTACCCCACAAACCGGTACTACAGTATTACCGTAGAATTCGATTGAAATTCGAAAACGCTGCTCGAACGAGTTAAAGTAAAGGGCCAAAGGTAATCAGCATTAGCTGCAATGTGCTCCCCATCAAATAGGGCTACAGAGGGAGTTTCACGCCAAAAGGACTCCTTTCCAATACCAGGAAACTATCGCACCGTGACAGATGTGCCCCCAATCAAATATTTCTGCCATGCGATGTTAACGTCATAGTTACTATTCACTTATGGTCAGGGGGTAAATTGGGTTGGTTTACTGTGAGTAATGGAAAGGTAAAAAAATAGAAGGTCACCATTACCCCTTAAAGGTCTTGACAGTTGACGTCACACCTGGCCTTCACCACAGACACAACTCGAGCATGACCAACGCTCGCAGAGGAAGAGGTAATCGAGGAATATCACGAGAGGATTCCCACCGCCCGCTCAGAGACAGGCATGATCTTCTAGTGTCAGGTTCAAGCCGTACAACTGCGTCGAATGTAAATAGGTACGGAGTTTTTTACAGAAATTTGCCAATCAGCACAACGCCCCGATCCAGTTCGTGTGAAGAACCAGTTATCGGTTCTGGTACTCAATCTTCTCGCTGAGTACTGCCGATTTGACGAGAAAAATTCCTTTAAAATGACTCAATGGGGCTCTTATTCAAGAACTACGCATCGTCTATCAAGAAAATGAATATTTCAGGCCTGCAACGTAGACGATGAAATACAAAAAGCGAAAGGAAATATTTTTAGTTTTCAATCCATATATCCAAGCTTTGCGGCGAGCACATCGAGTACACTTGTCACGGTATGGGGCTATTACTTTAAAAGCAAGGCCGATAACTGCTTCTCAGATTTGTTCTCATGCTGAGATGTTTTGGTACGGTTCTTCCCGAGCAAAAAATGGATTCGATTACCTTGACAGTCTGCGGCACGCTATTATGCTCCTTGGATTGAATCTTGGTCTCCGTTTTTATGAAATATCAAAGCTTCACAAAAATCATATTTCGATGGACTGTGGAAAGATTGTGTTAACCTTGACTGTCGCAATAAAACAATTCTACAGTGCAACGAGACTATGTTGTTCTTGAATGGCCTGGTAATGCTGAAATGAGGTACTCGATTTTAATGGATCCATTTACTGCCATTTACGCATCGCTGTTAGAGCAAGGAGGAGTACCTGGTCCTTTGCTCTGTGATATTCGAGAAAATCGCGGTTGTTTGGTTATAAATCCGGTTACAGCTTTAAGTTCGAAGAAGTTTACTGGTTTTCTTCGCAAGCGACTACTAGAACTAGGAGTAGGTCCTGCAGATGTCACTATGTACACAGGTCATTCTCTTAAGAGGGGGTTGGTACAGTTCTACAGGTCTCTTGGTCTAAGGGATGACCAAATTATGGAGATAATACAAATGAAGGGCTTTCAGGCGTATTCAAACTACTGCGCTTTGTACAACGAATGTGCTCCACAAGCTATACCAAGATTTAGGATTGCGTCCGAATACATTGATCACTCCAAGATAATCGCCGCAGAACTTGACTGTCTCATGAATGAGGAAACACTCGTTGATTATGAACAAGAGATTTATGGACTTACCGAAAGTTTCCCTACTGAAGTAACTCCTCTTGAGAACGTTAGCAGTTAGTCTACATGTCAGTTACTGGAATCGATAAAGCTGCATTCTTGTGTCCGCTGATCACATTGAAGCTGAATCCTTCATTTAACGGTGGGGGAGTCATGGGATGTTTCAATTGCATCTAGTCACGAAGGGCGATCTCGGCGGCACCGTCAACTAGCTGAGTGGCCCGTAGGTAACAGCTGAGCGACAAACGCAAAGGATGCTGACGTGGAGCGGTAGGCGAAGGCCGGCGATGGCTGATCCGCTAAGGAGGAGGTGTCGCACGCCGGCGTGGGTAGTGAAGGCGACCGGGGAGTCTAGAAAGAGTCCAACGGCAACTAAGGAAATGAGCGGCGAGGGTGGGCTGGGACGACCAGTGCGGGGGTGAAGGGGACAGATCTTCCCCACAGACGGGTAAGCCCGCTGAAGATGGTGGGAGAGTTGGGGACAAGGGAGGTTGGGGGCGGTGGCACTGGACGAAGGCCACAGAGTAGCGATTGTGGCAGACGGGCGAGGATCGGCCGGCTCGGCTGCGGCGGTGGTGAAGGCCCGCATCGGCACTCGGGGTGGGCAGGTAAGTGAGTTGTACTATCCGCCGTCGGCGAGGCGAAGGCGGAAGGGAAGGGAGAGGCGCGCGGAGACCAGGAGACATGTTGACGTCCGTCATTTTCGTCAAAGCAGTCGTACTATTTGTCTAGGGCGGAGAGGCATCAAATTTACTAGCGGTGGTTGCCACTGTAAAGGAATAGTTTGACTCGGGAGCTTTTTCAATTAAAATTTTTATTACAATTCATGTTAGAACATTACGTCGCGTGCAAAATTTGAAAAAAACCCCTTGTTTACAATCGCTAACTGTAAAGTAGCCCAGAACTCGTTCTGATCGAAAATTGAGTAATTACTAATGTCCAGAGGACATTGTACTCATATGAGTCCATATTTCTAACGGCTAGATTTTATATAAAAAACTTACAGAATGACACCATTAGCTTTTCACCATATCTAATAGCACCCTTAGGTAGTCAACCGTGCAAAACTTCGGAGTTTACTCCTCAACTGTTCATTCGAACACACAACAAGTTTGTCAACATCGAAAAATTTAACCAAAAATGACGAATCCAAATGACCCCCGTCAACAGCCCGGAAACCTTGTCAACACTCGCGCAACCCTTGTCACGTCAGCGGCTGAGTGTAAGCGACTATTCGGTTCCCTTTGGAGAAGTAAGCGCGTCAACGGAACCGTGGTCACATCGAAGTTGACACATCTACCGGAAGACGTCAGACTTCGGTCACCGCAGACTGGTCCATTCAGGACAGGACAAAGCGCGTCAGCTTGAAACTCGTCAACATCAAGCCAGGAGAAGCATCTGAAGGTGGCCTAGCAACGTCCAATGAAATGGAGACAACTGCTGCTGAGGTCGAGCTACCGAATCGTCAACCTTCTGTTGAAGAACCTCGAGAAGAAGCCAATGGGATGGCCGGAGTAGGAGGGGTATGCAAAGAAGTGCATGGAAAAATTTGGACCAATCAGGAGGTAGTATTACCGTTGAATGGATCAACGGCATGTCGGCCATGGAAGGTAATTGGTCCAGCAGGGAACACGTACATACAAGGTCATACCGAGTATGAGAAGACCCCGTATGATTTTTTCCTTTGCATGTTTCCCGTCGAACACCTTTCCACAATTACCGAACTTACAAACCGGAAACTCGCTAATGGTGGGCACATGCGTACAGCTGGTGAAATTCTAAAGTTTTTTGGAATTCTCATATTGCTATGCAGATTCGAGTTTACAAGCAGAAGGTCACTTTGGAGTACACAGTCTACATCCAAATACATTCCATTGGCGGCTTTTGGAAAAATAATTTCGAGGAACCGTTTCGAAGCACTGGTTCATGTATTACATTCAGCCGCTACACTGAAACTGAAAGCACTGACAGAAGATGGTCTTTGGTCAGCGGATTCGTGGAGGCCATAAAACGGCATAGGAGGTCAAGTTTTTCGCCATCGGAGAGAATTTGCGTGGATGAAAGCATGTCACGCTGGTACGGAATGGGGGGGACTGGATGTCAGAAGGACTACCGCACTATGTCGCCATGGACCGTAAGCCTGAAAACGGATGTGAGATCAAGACTGCATGCTGCGGTGTCAGTGGCATTGTATTGAATTTGGAGATTGTTTTGTCAGCATCTGACAGCAGTAATCGGCGTTACGAGTCAAATTTCCCTCATGGTACTGCTATTGTTCTTCGCCTTACAGAGCCTTGGTTTCATTCAAATCGACTTGTCTGTGCAGACTCTGCATTTGCTTCTGTGGCCACAGCAAATGCGCTTTTTGAATATGGACTGAGGTTTACAGGTGTCGTCAAGAATGCGACAAGGCAGTTTCCTATGTCATTTTTGTCAGGGCTGGAACTTTCAGGCGCGGAGATCATATCTGTATGGTAAGTCCAGGACGGAAAGCCACCCTTCTATGATGGCCGTTCTGTGGATGGATAGAGACAGAAGATACTTTGTCAGTACTTCCGGTACAACACTTCCGTCAGAGCCTATCAGAAGATCTCGTTGGAGATCTTCTGGTAATGAAACGGTGCTTGTGAAATGGAAATTCCAGTTCCAGCGGTTGTCAGCACATATTATCAAACGTGCTCCCAGATTGACAGGCATAACAGATGCAGACAGGATGACCTTGGATTGGAGAAGAAATTCGAAGTCAATGATTGGTCACTGAGGGTTAATACATCTTTGCTTGCAATTTGCATCGTTGACTCATGGCTGCTATACAAGGGTTTGATGGGTGCAAGAAATTGCATGTCCCAAAAAGATTTTTATGCAAAACTTGCAGAGCAACTCATTGACAATTCATTTGATGCTATTGGTCTCCGCAGATCTGACATTGACGTTCCAGAGGATTCTATTCCCTCATTGGCCTGCGGTACTGGAATCCACCTGGTGCCCACAGTGAAAAGGCGCAAAGGAGCCAATGGGGCCCCAACGAAAGCGGCGTTTCAAAGCAGATGCAAAATTTGCAAATCTGACAAGAAGTCCAAATTTCTCTGCTCTGAGTGCCTGAAACTGAACAAAGAGGTTTGGATATGCCATTCAGAGACAGGACGTAACTGCTTTCAAAATCACTTACGCGATGTCCACTTCTGTCATAATTAGAAGATGCTTATAGACTACTCTATAGTGATGTTTACTTGTCTACGCTTACATTTTATGTAGGCTGAATGAGTAAAAATGAAAAAAAATTGAGTCGTTGACTATAGCCGCCTACATTTCTGATTCGCGTCGTTCGACTTGCGGAATTAGCATACGTACCTATGGCGTTATTCCCCTTTATGAGTGATCAGTGAATTAACCCTCTGCTCATGTTAGTGGGCGCGCTAAGGCAAACTGAGGTAGCAGCTGTCGCAGAAATGTCGACCTTCCTGAAGGAAGTTTTTGCCCTCCTGTGGAGCGCAGCGAGTCGGACTCACGATTTCTTTGTTCTTCTTTACTTGAAGCCATTAGGCCACAGCGGTTGTTGTGAATAGGATGAAACTACTACTTTTATAGTTAGGGGAAGTTAGTTTTCAAGGATTCTATACAACCCACCCCTGCCCACTGGTCAACAGGTCCGCCCATAGCCTGAGACCTAACCATTGTCTCGCCGTTCAAACAAGGTGTGCGCACAAGGCCACCCAAATGGCCGGCGGCGCCGCCGACATTGCCCATCGAGACAAAGTCACAGACCTGGAGCGCAAACTGGTACGCCGCATCCCGCCCCTTCGCACAACCCCTCCAGGAACCAAACTTTAAGTTTCAGCCCCTGGCTTTCGACTCCTTGGTGCCCCATTCCCCGCCTCTTTCCTGTTCATCGAAGACTTCATCCCGCGCATCGCAGAGAAGTTCAACACAACCACAGCAGTGATCCGCAGACGTATTTATCAGCGCATTAGTTGCACACTGTGGTCTTCTATTGCAATGGCGATTCTATCGCGAGCCCCACTGCACGTGCCTGACGTGGAACATCCGGTTAGTCTTAGCCGTATAGTCTCCTGCAGTGTACACGATAGATACTCAATGAAGTAAGATACCAACCCACATATCCACCACAGTAAATTAACCCCCCATTTACACAATCCGGTATCGGGCGATGAAGTAAAGTGTTACACGATTCAGCGTGCCAGTGTATTTTAATTAAAAAAATCTAGGTAATTTCGAACAATCATTTGTACTCATATGAGTACATTTGCTTGTCCTTTGGACACTAAGGGTCATCGTTTTTTAATGTGTTGATTTTTGGTAGCGGAAATAACTAATCCTTTCCAATTATTTTGCCAAATGCCCCAAATGCCCCCTTTCTTTCCTCAAGTGAGCCATAAATCGCGGTTTTTGTCTGTATTGGGATGTTTAACATATTCTTGTGCACCCTCCGCAAAAGAATGTTTAAAACGCATAGGAAGGTTCCGCCCTTTGGGTTCCGCCCTTTCGAGTTGGAATAATACTTTTTTTAGAATATTGTAAAGGCCCATGCATTGCTAAAGATATGAAAAAATTTATTTGTGCTTTCACGCCATGTTCCACTTAATGTATTCATACATCGTAATATAGGAATTGGTGCGTTTTCCGCTACTACTTATGTTCCGCAATAGTACCCGACACCCATCTCCGATGACTGCCATCGAAACGAGACCCTCCGCTTTCCATGGGCATCACAGAGGAGGCGGTCCTACACGCCTTCCGACGGCTCAACCCCAACTCCACCACTTGGAAACGCCTATAGCTGCTTTCCTCACCGCGCACCGTCGTCGTGAACCATACGAGATGTGGACGGTGATACTACGTTGTCACCGAGGAGCTCCGTCGTTGACGACACTGCGCTGCGGTGCGTGGAGTGCCACAGGCCCATACCGTCTAGAAGACGACACGGCAGATTTATGCCACAAAGGCCTTGGATGGCCAACCGGCACACAGCATTGTCACTCCCGGATGGACCCTCGCGGCGATCACGCCTCCATTTGTAAGTTTGGTTTTGGCGTTATGCACCGCCACAAACCATCCGCAACGTATTCACCAGACATGTATTCAAACCTGCGGGTCTCGCGTGCCAACAGGAGGTTCCCTTCCTCCTCCCTGGTACTGCCCGCAGCCCTGCTGACATCGTTGTTCAACCGTTTCCCAGTCCATGGCGCCCCTCCCGACAAACCCACTGCATATGACATTACGGTTCGCTCCCTGTTCGTCCCTGGCTCTACGCGCTATGCAGCGAGGAGGTGCGTGGTGTTGCCGAATTTGAATTTGCAGATGGTGCCAAACTACAAACACAAGGCCGTGTGGTGCGCGACGGTACTGCTCAGTAGGAAAAACTTTCTTTGCCAAAAATCTAAGTAGGTGCAACATGCAATCACATTGAACACCCTACTGAAACGAACCTAAGACTTAGGTTTGAATAGGGTGGCTAAACTCTCCATATTGCAGGGCGCGACATCATGAACGCCGCGCACGTGGACCAAACGGCAAAACTAAGCTGCTGATAAACCGAATCTTCACTCCTTCCTTCGAGCATCCACTGCGGTTTGCGACAGCGGCCGCGTATTCGAGGATTACCTTCGCCACCGCAGACGGCCAACCTAGGGAGTCGAAAGCTAGTGGCACAAACTTCCATCCAAATTTCGATCGTTCTGGAGAGCTTCACTGGAATGGCTGCAGTTTGCTGGCAAGCTGTCTATGCTTTCCTCGTTCCGCTGCATTAAACGGCAGGCAATTCGCGTGCTCCCATGGACATAGAGCTCTCCTGGAATGGCGATGTTATTGTGAAGACGTACGCCATCAGGAGAGGCGGCGAGGTGTTGGTGCCATCAGACCTCGGATGGGCTAGGATGTCAACAGGCCGCGCAGTTAGTCGGGAAGTAAGTATTTCACCTTATATTGGACGCCCACTCCTGCCGTGAACAGTTGTGGGCCAAGTACCGTCACTACAGCATTGTGCCAGTTGGTCCATCCTGGACCTCTTTGCACAATTCCGCTGCATGGTCTCCTCGGTGGTCCATTGGTCTGTTGCAATCCGCGCACTGCAGCGGCACAGTGTCGTCAAACACGCAAGCTCGCCAGTTGGCGACGTATCATCATTGTCCACATCTTTCATATGTTCGGGTGACCGCCGACGGATGTGCGGTAAGAAAGGCTGCTGCAGGCGTTTTCATGAACCGCACAAGACCGGACATCCGAGCAATGGGGAGCAACGGAGGGTCCGACTTTTTTGATGTTACCTCCGTCAACCCCCTCGCTACCTCCAACAGGAGGGTGAGGGCTTTCAACCCGATGACCTCCCTGAATGCGGCACGAAACGCGAAACAACCGATCCTTTATCGCGACCTCTACTAGAGGTAGGCTCGTGCCTGTGCCAATATCCACTCTCGGAGGTTGGCACCCGGACGCATGTGCAGTGTTAAATGACGTCGGGAGGAATGTGGCCGTGAGGGCAATGGAGACGTACGGAAAGGTTCAGGGGGTTTTGATGCAAAGGCACGCCGCAGCAGCAGTCATGTCCAACGCGGCCTGGTTGATGGCTTGCCTTGAGGTGGCATTCCAGAAAGTGTAACCCCGCCCTCCCCTATTACTGTGCACTGTTTGATACATCCATAGGATACCAGCCTACTGATATCTTTCAAATAGTAAAGCACCCAAATCTTCCCCCTTTTCATGAATGCTTGAGGGCGGATCCTTCGCCGAATATCAGTTTCCGAGTGCGACGCGGGGCTTGGAAACCTTGCCCAGTCGTTCTCTTTCCAGAACAGGATCGCTGCCGACTCGCATCAGGCTCGATACAAAATGCTGTGTGTATTATCGGCCATGGTAGCAAGACTGGGCGCTGTCAGTGCTTCGGAAGACCAACATGTCCGTCAGCGAAGCTTGGGTGGAGTCGTAGGACAAACTCGAGGAGGTGGCTATCGGCGTCCGCATGACTTTGTGCAAGGTGCCCGGCTACTCCAGGGTCGTCGGGGCATCCCACCTGTTCAGAGTCAATGATGCCGGCTGTATACAACGCTAAATTCAGCGTCGCCACGGGAGCGAATCCGTGGCCGCTATGGCGCAGCGGAAGAGTCAATCGCTGGCCGACTGCGTTTGTCATAAGCACGTTGTTTGACCGCGAGTAGTATTCCATCTGCTCTTGGTCAAATCTCATTGCAATGGTGCTTGTCGCGCTCGGCGGTGTTAACTTCATCACATGATGTAGCTCGCATGCCGAGACAAACACCCGATGAAGGTGGAACCGGATACGGGCGTCCCCAATCCCGTCGATCAGCGACAACGTATTCTTGCACTTGTCAATTTTGTCTTTGAGAAAGTTCTCCATGAATTGAGGCGAATCGATTGGGGCACCGAGGAGGTCAATACCTTCGTTGGACAATTTCTCTCTTTGTAAGCAGTGCAGTAGTAGCATTGTCTGGGTGACACGCTGACGAGGCCATAATAGGCGCGTCTTCGACGGGTTCAAGTACAAGCCATGATAGGGTCCTTTGGAACAAAGGATCTCGACTGCCTTGTCGAGCTCAGCGCGTGTGCCTATGAGGGTACAATTCCGTATACCATCTGTGTAAATGGAGTTGTGTCCTCTCGGCAATTTCCCTTGCCAGTGGATGTATCACAAGGGAAAACATCAACATGCTTGCTGGATCCCCTTACATCCCTTCTTGACTGGGGATGTCTTGTGTAGATGCGCAGGTAAGATTAGCGACTTATAGAATCTGACAAGCATACACAATGTTCAGAGGCGACATAACGACGGCACTTTAGTCGGCAGGAGGTCGGGCCGTGATGCTCCGCCGACACCTGAGACTCGCGATCTTCTCGGACTCGTTACCGCTACACTGCCAACACTGCACGCAGAACATGGACGACCTCGGCGTGTATGCCGCCGACCTTATTAGCACATCCGACTTTGGGCGCATCCACCGCCACAACTCCCTTTGCAACGGCCTGGCATAACAGGATATCCGCGCCGTTGGACTGGACTGCGAGTTCGAAGTCCTGCTCTTCGTCCGGGTACTCAGGTCCGCGGGCGTACTGTCCAGCCCCCTACCTCCCCACCGCTGAGACGCCCCGCCCCACCGCCTTCGATATCACTTGTGTCTCGCCATTCAAGGCCACCGCCACTATGAAAGCCATTCAAGCTGTTGGAGGCGCCGCCGGCCTCGCCCACCGTGATAAGCTCAGGGACCAGGAACGTAAGCTCACACGTCGCCTGACGCCCCCCTCCGACGGCCCAGGCCGCGGGCTGCGACCCTGCTTCGATTTCCGCCCATCGCCTTCCGACTCCCTGGTTGCACCTGCTCCTACTACGGAACTACTTGAGGAAACAGTAGTACAGTATACTGTAATGTAGTGGTTCTCAGACTTTTGGGCTACATTGGGCCACATTGAAAGTGTCACGTCACACGTGAACTACAGACAGTTCTTACGCCTTTGGTGCGTGCCCCCGTTACATCTGGGGGCAGATTGAGAAATAATCCAACATTAGCTGAATTAATCTGAACCGAGACTAATATTTCAGGCAGTATTGTACAAGAATCATCTTTACTTCATGTATTATACCACATCCTTTCACCACATCCTCCGCAACGTTCTTGCCCGCTACTGCAAGGAAGTTGGGATCGTCGCCCTCGTCGAACATCCGCTCCTCCACCAGGTTCCCGACTCATCTGGGCATTCGGAGTCCCCCGTGCTACGAATGGACATTTACATACCCGCTGCATACGGGCTTCACAGTACCGATATCGCCGTCGACGTTACTGTGGCCCACCCCTCCGCACGCCGCCACATTTCGCCAAGTACGTTTACTGCCGGCGCCGCCGCGACACTCGCAGAGCGCGAGAAACATCGTCATTACGGCACTTACTGCAACCGAAACGATACCCTCCTCTCCCCCGTCGGGATTGATATCTATGGCGCCTTGAGCGACGACGGTAAGGCTTTTTTCCGCCGCCTTGCTTCCTTCGCTGCTTCCCGTCGCGGTTCCTCCCCTCAACAGGAGCTCCGCGACTTCGTTACCCGTTTTGCATTTAGTCTCCAAATAATGCAGGCGCGACAAGTTTCTACCGCCGCCCGCATCCGTATTAATTTATGAATACCCTCCGCACGCCTCTGTGCGACATTGTACGACAAATAAAGATCTACCACCCCACCATGTATTATAAGAGGCGTACAAGCCTAGCTGACAGTGTAAGCTAAGGTAGTTGAAGTTCGTCGCTGCCCAGCTTGGGAGTACGCGCTAGGATCGATGTTGCAAAGGTAGACCATATGGTCGACGAGATTCGTTGCCGCAGTGTCAAAGGCCGCCGCTGGTGTACAGAACAGTCGTCGCGATACCAATTTCGCATGGGTCTCAATCACCCCAGAGGTTGACTTACAAGGCGCGGCGAAGGAGTCGAAAGCAAGCGGGACAAAGTGAAAACCGAGGTTTGGAAAAATAGCGTCTGGGGTCAGGTTAAACGCAGCTCTCACTGAGCGGTCGAAGGTCTTCACCTTGTCTGCGTAGGCCGATTCGGCTGTCCCGCAAGGTGCTAATGCAGCTTGTTTGAGGTAAGATCGGGCCATGGGATTGCGAATGGTGACATCATATGCGATTTGCGTCGGCGCATCCAGCGTGTCAGTAGGTTCCGGTCCGCATTGGACGAGGATGTCGGCTGGCCGGAGGTCTGTACCCGGCACAAGGTTGGGAACTTCTTGTCTATGAGCAAGGCCGGCAGGTCGGAACATGTCGGTCGTAAGGAGGTTCCGTAGGAAGTTGTGTCGGGTAGCAGCGTTGTATCCTGAGGTGCAACTCGAAGCATGGTCGCCTTTGGCGTCCATGTAAGCGAGACAGTGCGAGCAAACAAGGGGAATTGAAGAGTGGAATACCGGGAGGTCGAGGTGCCGGCGAAGCATGATAGACCAGACCTCGGGGAAACATGAGTAGCCTTGGAGGGATGCGCAATGAGCCACGCGTAGGCGCATGGATTGAGCAAGGAATTACGTCTCGCGCGAAGGCGAATGGAAACCTGAGTATGTCGGGCAGGTCGTGGTTGAGCTGTCCATACGTCCTCTTCCCATAGCTTGGAAGCCGCTGAATTGTGAATGGCCTGAAATAGACAGTGGTGTGACTTTCAGGTCGCACTGCTAGGGCTTCGGGCTCCAAGTGTCCGAGAGAGTAGGACTGGGGTTTCGAAGTTCTTCTAGCCGTAGGGGCTGGAAGGGAGATTCAAGCGCGGTGGCCACGAAGCGCATTGCAGGTCGTGCGCGCGCATCGCATGTAGAACTCGGCAGGGCGGTCGGGGTGTCGCAGCGGTGCGGCCTCGATGAGGCTGGCCGCATATGAGGAATGCAGGGTGAGGGCTAGGGACGTAAAGCCATGCCCGCCAAGGCGGAAGGGGAGGCGAACTTGGCGGATGCTCTGAGTGGTAAGTGGCACGGAATTGAGCCTCGAATAGGCTACCATTTGCGACTTGCCAAACTCCTTGGCGAGCGGGTATGCAATGGGCGGGGGGGTGAGCCGGAAAGCGTGTTGCACTTTGCAAGCCGATGCGCAGAGTCTGTGGAGGTGAGAGGCGGTGCGAGGGTGAGACAGTTTGAGCAGGGTTGCCAGCATGTTGTCGCAGAGGTCCATTCGAGACTTGAGAAAGGAGCGCATGTGCTCGTCAGAGCCCAAGGGGGCGCCCAGGAGGGTAATTCCATTCTCATTTGGGATAGACAGCGGGAGCACACTTCGTAGCTGGCGTAGGCTGTCCGAGGATAGAGACGGCCAATATGCCAGGGTCTTAGAGGCGTTGATGTGGAACTGGAAAGCCGGTCCGGCGTGAACCAGGATGCGTAGAGCCTTGCAGATCTCATCAACGGGGCCGAGGAGGAGTCCATCATCGGCATACCCGCGGTTCAAGTTGAGAGCACATTCCTCAGATATTTTCTGAACAAGAGGCTGTAAGCACAGAGTAAAGAGGGACATACTTGCAGGATCTCCCTGCTGGGTTCCCTCTTGCTGTGAAGCATGATAGGAGCGGCTTCGGGGTCCCGGGTGCGCACGAATAGGGGCGGAGGACTGAGGCCGTATATCATGTTGATGAAACGCGCCAGGGAGGGTGCTTTGGATGGGAGGATGCGGAGGAGCTGCTGGCGAGAAAAGGCGTTGAAAGCATTCTGGGCATCAACCGAGACCATGACGTAGCCTGCATCGCGACCATGTCTGTTCATGTGCATTCTGGCGTCATGAACTATGGAGTCCATGCCGACAGGAACACCGTTGGCGAGTTAACATGGGGCGAAAAGAGTGCGGGTGTCAGCGAGGGCCGGAACAAGTAGGACTTTTGTTGCAAGGCGTCGCAGCATTTGTCCAATTGCGATGGGGCGAACCTTGTCCGGTCGGGGCTGGATCGGGATGAGGGTGGCTGCGGTGAGGAGAGGCAGGGTTTGCATGGGTAGGTCACCCCTGGCTAGGCGCCTGACATGGATGGAAGGGAAAAAGAAATCTATCACTAGTAGG
This sequence comes from Kappaphycus alvarezii, assembly GCA_002205965.3. NCBI lineage: Eukaryota > Rhodophyta > Florideophyceae > Gigartinales > Solieriaceae > Kappaphycus > Kappaphycus alvarezii. The sequence goes on along the minus strand of NADL03000031.1, from coordinate 626,110 downwards.
GTCTGCAACATCGAAATCACTGGTGCGGTCCAGGGGTAGAAATGTGTCGGGGTCACAGCGCATATTACAGGGAAGAGAAGGCCAAACAGCAGATGGAAGTTAGGTTAGGACATTAATAACCAGATTTTGCACACTCAGCACGGTCTGAACAAACGCGAAGCAAGAGTAGCGCATCTAAATGACAAGAGAGCAGACAAAAGAGCTACTCGAAAGACAAACAGTCTACGCGTTTCGCTTCCCAAGAACGAAATGAGCCCAATTTAAATAAAGCCTCCCTTCCATAGCGTAGAGACGAAAATAAAGAATCAAGCGAAGCAAACGAGAGAGCTAAAGAATCAAAACAAATCCCACTCGGTGCATTCACAGAGCTGCTCCAACAGATCGACAGGATGATTCATGTGACCGCAGACTGCAACGGCCTTGAGATCTGTATACCCGGCAGTAACTTTCATATTCGCTCCTCTAATTGGTATGAGGAGCATCCGGAAAGGGCCCGCAGGAAGAATGTCCAGTGCTGTAGAGCTGTTTGTACAAGTCAGCAGCTCAATTGAAAGCGTAGCGGAGTCTCTGATGGAATGGAGCTTTCCCGAGGGGGGGTTGGTAACGAGCAGTGGTGGTGGTCAAGGAAGGACGGCAGTGGTGGTAATCCAGGGTGGATACAGGGGCTAGTTGGACCTCAGCAGAGCGGGTGGGTAGCATAAAATAGACTAAGATTGGAGCAGATTTGGGTATCAGAGAAGAAATGCACACGAGGACGGATACTGCGGAGCTATTAGCGAAGGGCAATGCGACGTCGGAGGCCGCTGAAGATTCGCACCGGTTGAAACAGCGCGAGGCCGGTTTGGATGGTAACCGTGGGAAGGGGTACCAATGAGGAGAGCTTGAGCGCGGCCACATCTGACGTATGAGAGATGTCTTCCGGGGGTTGAGGGAGCGTCGGTTGTACGGCGGGAGGGGCAGGGGTGAAGGACGCTATGTGTAAGGCGGTCCAGGTGCAAATAGTACGGCGCAGATGGAGCCTATGTGGAGCGCGAGACCAAAGAGGCTGTCGAGCATTACAGGCTTGGAGATGGAGGCGGTGCTAGAGGGGGTCCGCTTTGCATTCCAGGTGGGGTGGGGAGATCTAAGATAGGCGCGGCTGACGGAGGCGGGCGGGGTGGGAGGATTGGAGACAGCTGGGGAAGCGGATGACAGCCCAAGAGAGGCGGGATTTAAGGGCCCATCTGCGGAGTAGAGACTGCTACATTGCCGCAGAGTGGCACCATGAGGAAATGAGCTGGTGAAGTACTTTAGAAGGGGCGGTGTTGAGAAGGCATATCGGTTCGCGAATGGTCGGGTTATAGCAGAATTACGTACTGCATTGCAGGTGCACGTAGATTTGACCGCGCGGAGATAGGATAGTAAAGCTCGTGTTCCGGCCTCGTGCGGTTATTGCTTGCCGTAAGGATCGGGGCGTGGTCCAGCACTCATTTCGTCTGCCGCTCCAAGGTGCAAGGCAGGCATACTGCTCCTGACTTTACTACCATTTCACCGGGCTCCTCACATTCAGTCACACGGAATTCTGCTTCCCCTTGTATCTAGGAAAGGATTTTGCAGCCTTGCAAAGAATTCGGAGGTAGGTGCTGTTCCCATACTTTGAGGCTCATGCTCGGTTCTCTGAAGCGAGCAACGAGGGAATGGAAGTGTCTCGGAAATGAGAAAGTTGCAAATGGTGAGTACAGACATCCGAGCGTCGAAGTACTTGTCTTCGCTTTGCCACTGAAATCCGGCTTTTCTCTAAACTTGATTGCTGTATTTACATCCGCGAGGGGAGATCAACGCAGGACAAACAACAAACAACGGCCGTACTCAACGGCGAAACAAGATATATTTGTCTCCGCAGGGCTCACGATTCTTTACTTGGCGATAGATTTCTGGCTCTGCCGAAGTGTTATCTTATCCCCAAGGCTGAGCGCGATTCCTTGCGTCTTGCTGCGAATTCGAATGTACCCTGCCAGTGATCCATCAGGTGCTTTCTCCACGCTGAGGTTTACCATGCATCCTCTCCAAACACTGATCTCGCGTACAGATTGGCAGCCAAGTACCCGCTTTCGTCCTCTATCCCGCGCAGAGTCAAGCACCGCATGTTGGTACACTCAGTGATAAAGTCTAGGAACTGCGTCAGGTCTGTGCAGGCGGTATTAACGGCGACCTTGTTCTCCCATTCAAACTCGGCCCACATAGACCGAAACTCTGAGTCAGTAACTTCTCCTGGCTCTATGTAATCCATTACATCCACATGGATATCATTAAGAATCACGCAACCAGAATTCGCTCCGGATCCGCAACGTCGTAAACAATATTGCCAAAAATGATTCCCGTTTCTGTCGACGAACTTGATGTTTGCCTTGATATTATTTCGGTCTCCTGGACCTAGCGTGTAAGACTGTGGGCGCTCACAAAGTCGAAGATCCCCCATTGTCGCAAGTTCAAGAGTGAGATTTTGCAAGGTATCTTGCGTAGTGTTAATGACTAGAACATCGAGAATAATGTCATATTGGTGGACAGCAATGTGAGCCTCCGCGTAAACTGGATCGCTCATGCCAGTAAGTTGGGTCACTCTTGAGAGCTGGAAACCTTTTGAGGTGGTCGATCCTGTAGTCGCGGTTGTCAGAGCCATTTCGTCCACGTCCACGTCTCCGTCGGCAATTGTGGTTGCACGTCTGGACCGCAGAAGACGAAAGTCAATTACCTCCTCAACAGGAGTCTGGTCCTTTTTCGCCTTCTCCAATGCTGCGTTCTCCTTTCGCTCCTCACTAACGCGGATAACCTCATTGAATGCGTCTCGACTAGATTCTAACCATACGTCTCCGGCCACGTCGGAGTTCATGGTCTTAATGCATGCGATAATCGCTCTGCAGAACCATTATCCATGGGAAGAGCAGCCGAGCTAGATTTTCCAAACCGAAGTAATGACGCACACACAACATGGCCTCTGCTTTGACTCTGTTGATGAACATGGCAGGCGCGTTGTCGAAAGTTTGAAATCTTAGAATCAGTTTCGTCAGCGTAGTGCATACAGCAACACCAACTGAATAATCTCCGCTAGCAGCAAGGAGCGAATGGCTGGCCCGGACTTTTCGCTACCAGCAGTTGTGCCATTCCCACCGCTGGAACCTCAGTCTCCGCAATCTGAGATGCGTAAGTTCCGTCGGAGAGCACAGTGGGCCGAGTAGCTTTCGGAGCTGGGTGAACATCCTGCTCGCCATCGTTATTGGACTCAGTTTTTTCAGTATCGTCTTCTTCATTTTTGGTGGTGAGTGGCAAACGACCGACGCCAGCCAGTACTGCTTTGAAAGCTTCCTTGACGTCTTGAGGCTCTTCGCTGTATGAACCCAATACCCATAGGGCACCACGCAGGACTCCTGCAGCGCGAATGGAGGGGAGCACAAAAAGGACCCTTGACAAAACCTCCGGACGAAGTTTCTCGTACCTCTCACACATCTCCCGCACAAATGTGATCACGTCGACAGCAGCTTCTCCATACGAATCGATTAAAAAGTCTGTCAGTACATTAACAGCGGGCCCTGCTACTCCGGAAATCTAACCGAAGCGGAGTGGACTGCCTTGATTAACAGTTGCCTGTATTCTGAAACTGTTTCCTTCTCAGCCGCAGATTCGACTGACATTGTCTTGACAAGCTCCTTGCGTAGAACACCCACAACCTCCTCCACATTACGTCTGGTCACTACGTCCATAACCAACTCAATAGTCTTACGACGAATATCCATGTTGGGACTAGATAGCGCGCGCATCATGTCCATGACAAGCTCCTGCAGCACGGCAGTCTGTGACCCTCTGAGGTCGATGATTCTGTCCAGCAGGATGAGCTTCACGTTGTTATCACTTTGTGAGGCGAGTAGTTGGCAATAACATTGGGCTGCAGCGCGGATCGCAGTTGGAGCTGAAGATAGGGAGATTAGAGTATTAGCAGACTCATAGACCACGGCTGCAGAGGGACTCTGGAGAAGAGTGAAAATAACCTTGATGTATTGACCTTTCTCCATAGGGTTTGCGCGGCAAACTCTCCTCACAAGCTCCAACGCAGACAGCTGAAGGGTCTCACCCCAAACAAGAACATGTTGAATGTTACTATTGAGGTAGTTGACGGCGCGCTCCTGATCAGACTGACAAAGCATGACGAATGCGTTACGCTTTGCGGCGAGATCACCCTCTTCTTGCAAAAATTCTTCGACCAACTCCGGGCGTCTGGGATAAGAAACTCGAACTTTTCGAAGATTGTGTGGACAGCCAAGACTGCATTCCTACGCACAAAGCTGTGGCGATGCTCCAAGTTCTGACGTATAGCAGGAACAAGAGGCTCCAAAATCTCAGCATCATGGATCTTGCAAACAAATCGAAGTGCGCATCCCCTCGTGTATTCGTTCGGATGCACGAGTTCATTACGGACCATATTACAGACGAGAATCATCTCCGGTAGCATCTTGCCATCTGGTCCATGCTTGTCTACTATTTCAAGGTAATAGAGGCCTAGCTTGCGCAAATGGGTGTCCTCGTGCGGAAGTATGTAGCGGATTACCATCATTAGCATGCCTGGAAGTGGCTCGCCAGATAGATGCATGGAAATCGCACGCTTGAGAGCCTCTGCTTTCGACTCTAGGTCCCCTGATTCAAGATGGTTCTTGAGTTCATCGACATCGTCAGGAATGGCATCTTGGTGGATGAGGAGCGTACACTGCCGCTCCAACGCGGAGGTCATGGTGGATGAATTGTGATTAATCTAGGACCGCGGAGATGCTTCACAAGGCGAGAGAGGGATCGGTCTTGAGAACGGATACGAGCAGCGGGGTAAGATTGGAGGTGAGGAAGGGTGGTCGCTTCAAGGCAGGCGGACTGAGGTTCCACTGACGACTGATGGTATAATGCCAACAAGCAGTCAACATATGAAATCACTTGAAAGCCAGCGGAAGTCTGTAAACAGTTTTATTTTTCAGGGGGCGGTGTCAGCTGCCACGTGTATCAGAATACTGCTGTCTTGGCTAATTTCATTTCTTTGGTAGTCTTACAGTACTCGACATCCTTACATAGTCTGTTCAACAGACTGTCTTTTACAAAACAATTGCTGCACAGTACTGTTACAGTCCGCATGAGGACTTCTGAGAACCGTCGCCAGTCATTCGATGGAACGGGTTCGAAGGTACAAGGTACAGTACTCTATTGTTACCGCTCGGTCCCCTCATTATGCATTTGAATAAAAGGTCACCTTTCCCTCTATTGTTTTCCTGCGACACTCCGCACAGGCCAGTATCCTCAAATGCAGTTTGTTTTGCTTGCTGGCCTCTACCTTTTGTACAGTAGCGCGGAAAATGTTTTCGTAATGCTTTTCAAAGATACTCATTACGGTACTGGGCGACGGTGTGTAGGCGTTCTTTCTTCAGCGGGCTCTCGAGAATTTCTGATCCAACAAAGAATATGTACCGGATGTGAGCTTGAAACTGCGGCGACCTCGATGGTTGGAAAGGACGCAAAAACTTTTTTTTTGATCGTAAATGTGTAAATGGGGGGATTAATTTACTGTGGTAAACACAACCTTACTCCCCACTTCTTTCTTCTCCGTGTTGCTGCGTTATGTAGTGTTGCTTCTTCTGTAGCGTAGTGGAACGCAAACAGTAAAACTAAATAACTGTACTATGGGAGCCCAATCTACAGTGCGGTGCAAAAGTATCGACTCGAATTGAAAAAATATTAAAATAAGCCATATATATTTGTGCACCACAAAAAAATGTCCCTAAAAGCAGAGCAGAACAGCAGCATTTTTTAAAAGAAAACAAAAAACAGTACGTGTGGGAATAAAAAACGTGATTTTACCGGTGCAAAAGTATAGACTCAAGAAATATTTGAGATTGTCAAGTGGCGGGAAATGCAAACAGAATGACAAAATGCATACCAAACGACTCTCCTCACCTCTCCCCAGACATCTGTTGCGTTTCAATGCATTTCAATCATGCCGCGGCAAAGGCAACTCATTGCAAAAAAATAAGCATCAATTTTAGCCTTGCGCAATGCCAAACTCACCACAAGGTAGATCTCCGATCAGTTAAAGCGCTTTCTAACCGTCGTTGTACGCTTTCGCAAGGATCCAAAGTCTTATGGATCCAAAAAAAATTGTCGACCATCCGAGATATCACTCGCCGCGAGAAGACAAATCATTCAAGAAGCAAAACGATCTGTACACAGTGCCAATCACATCAGACAAGACTTGAAGCTTCACTTTTTGAAGCATAGCGCCTTAAAAGTACAACAAAGGAGCCCTAAGCTGGCGTAAAAAAATTAAGACTACTTGTATTTTACAGAACATCACAAAAAGGAAGAATTGAACTGGTGCATGGAAAGAGGGGAGCACGATCATTTTTTTGGAAGCAAGTCATCTTCTTTGACGAGAAGAAGTTCAAAATGGTATTATTGATGGTTGCGCATACTATAAACATCAAATAGGCACTGAAGAATGTATTTACAGTAAGCGTCAGCAAGGTGGTGGTGGTCTCATGGTTTGGGGGTATTTTTTTTACTACGGAACTTGTGATCTTTTCTTTGTTGATGGTCAAATGAACTCTTTAAGGTATCAAGAGATTCTCAAGAATCATTCGCTGCCTTGGGTTGCCATGACACATGGCGAATCTGGGACATTTCAACAAGACAACTTTGCGAATCATGTTTCTAACTCTACCAAGGCCTGGTTTAATGAAAACTATGTCAATATATTCGAATAGCCATCAATAGCACCTGACTTGAACCCGATCGAGAACCTATGGGGGATCCTCGCTTGCCGGGTTTACGAGGATTGAAACCTTTTTCATTCTTGGTCTATTTGAAAGAGGCGATTCTCAAGGAGTGGTCCGTAATTTCTGAAGAGCTCGTACATAACCTGGTGAATCAATCAAACGTCGCATTTTATATTAATTAGTCGTTGTGGAGCAAAATTCATATTTAGAACTCTAAAGGCTTATTTTTTGAGAATAAAGGTGATCGAGTCTATACTCGTGCACCGGTAAAATCACAGCTTTTACTCCCACACGTACTTTTTTTTGTTTTTTTTTAAAAAATGTTGCTGTTCTACTCGATTTTAAGACGTGTTTTGTGGTACACAATATGTCTGTTTATTTTAACATTTTTCTTAATTCATTTGATTCTATACTTTTGCACCGCACTGTAGCACTACTAGATAGTAACGGACTCGGCTAACCAACTCAGCCACAATGCGTGGCCCTCATCCGTCCTTTCCAAAAATATTTAACACGTGTAAAATCTGGCGCGAAAGACAAAGTTCAGCGCCAACATTCCCCCAAGATTACCATAATAATATAATATAATATTTTTTTACTCATAATACTTCTGGAGTGTACACTCACTGACCGACTATTGGTTAAGAACTAACTGGATGGTGAGGATTGTTCACGTGAAATAGGTCTGTTCCGGAAATTTTAATCAATTGATGTATCATGAAGAAAATCCGCAAATTCCTCAAAGCAAATGGGAAAATCAGGTGTCACAAAAACACTTCTGAAAATGAAGAAACGCTGAGTTCAATTACAAATGACCATGAAACTGTAATTAAAGACTGTGTAACACATCAAAAATTCACCTGTTACTAAAATTCAAGGTGATTGCGTACCATCCAATCCGTTCAAGTCGGGCACGGAGCTGCACGTCCACCCAGCGGCGGGACTTCTCGCGATACTTAGACTGTACAAGCTTGCGGTTTTGAACACGAGCCTGTCTATTTTGTATCACCGGTTTTTGATTTTGTTGAAAATTCGACCGCGGTTCTCGCGAGAGGGTTATGGCATAAGTGGAAGTTTGTGAGCGCCAAACATAAACGAAATATATATCTTACTTAGACTTAGACCACTTCTACTTGCATCCAATCTCATTCTACATCGTGCATAAACGATCAAAATAATTTTCTACCAGCAGCGGCCACTGGACAAATGACGGTTCTCGGTAACCTGCGCGGGCGTGAGCACGCTATTTCTGGCTTTTTCTTAGGATGAATGCCGCGCGAAAACTCCTGCGCACCTTTGTATCCCTTGCCAACCAGCACGGCCCAGTACTTAAGATATCTGGCAGATATCGGCACGTAGTTCTTCCACTCCTCGTCACTCATTTTAAGTAGCATCTTCTTGTTAAACGTGCTCATCTATTGGAAAGAAGTCACTTGTTCTTGCTTCCCGGTTCGTAGCTGCTGCAGCATATTACCATCTCATTCGGAAGCACTGACACCTAATACCCATACTGTCCATGCTTCTTACTTAAGTAAAGCTTACCTTCAGCCAGGCTTCCAAACGGGCGGTAAGCACGCTGAAATGTGACGTCAGTTGCGTACCACGTCATTGAATAGTTCTTAAACTGCTTACTCTTTTCCTTGAGGGCAAACATGGTGTCCTTGTTCGCATGACAATGAATGTAACTCTTATAAAAAAACGTCCGCAATTCTGCGAATGTAATTCATAATCAAGAGTTCGAACGTAGAGTTCTGATATGGAGCATTTTACCTAGAAAATCACGTTTTCCGCCAAGCTTCAGCACCCCCAGTGACATGAAGAGAACATCCTTTGAAAGTGCGAACTTTTCCACCCTCGACCAGTACAAAAATCTTCACAAATAGTACTCGAACTTGACCAGATGGCTTTGAATTGACTCGGGTTGAAGTTAGTAATTTCGACTATGCCTTTTGAAGATCCTTGTTAGAAAGCATCATAGATGGGGAACGGTGTGTCGTGCTTTTTGGTCCGTGTCCACCTTGAGGAGGCGGGAGTCTTCATCCTCTAGCACGTTTTCCCTCCGATAGCCGCATCAGTGAGAGGAGTTAGAGCTCGTGCGGCTTGGTCCCGGGAGAAGGCCATCAAAGCTTATGCAATGTGAGCAGTAGATGTAATTAGGAGGTTTGGGAAGAAAGGAAGAAAACAGAGCAAATACTGTAGTAGTGTGTTATGAATGATGGCGTGCAAACCCTGGCTTTGCGCGCCTGTTTATTTCCGAAAGGAGTCAGTGTTCTCCGAAATTGCCCGCCTTTTTCGGATTACACGGCGTGTTTGCGGTATCGCACACTGATCTCTTAGGTTGCCACGTATTTTGGCGGGATGGCGAGGTTTTATTAAACGCGCATTTTTTCGAAAATTACTTTGCATTTTTGGCATTGTATGATGCCCTGTAAATTGATGAAACTTTACTTCATTGGGTATCTATCGTGTACACTGCAGGACTGACTTTACGGCTAAGAACTATCCGGATGTTCCACGTCAGGCACGTGCAGTGGGGCTCGCGATAGAATCGCCATTGCAACAGAAGACCATAGTGTGCAACTAATGCGCTGATAAAGACGTCTGCGGATCACTGCTGTGGTTGTGTTGAACTTCTCTGCGATGCGCGGGATGAAGTCTTCGATGAACAGAATAGAGGCGGGGGATGGGGCACCCAAGGAGTCGAAGCCAGGGGCTGAAACTTGAAGTTCGGTTCGCTGGAGGGTGTTGTGCGAAGGGGCGGGATGCGGCGTACCAGTTTGCGCTCCAGGTCTTTGACCTTGTCTCGATGGGCAATGTCGGCGGCGCCGCGCCATTTGGGTGGCCCTTGTGAGCACACCTTGTTTGCGGCGAGGCAATGTTAGGTCGCAGCTATGGGGCGGACCTGTTTGGCAGTGGGCAGAGGGGGGGTTGTATGAGAATGTCCGCACGGCGGATATTCGTTCCCGGGACAAGGAGCGGGACTTTGTATTGGCAGTCCAGGCCCGCAGCGCGGGCAACGTGGCAGGCGAAAACGTTGCGCAGCGGGTTGTGGCGGTGCGGGCGGCCGCAGAAGGCAGGCAGAGGTCAGCCGCGTGGTCCCCGAGTGCGTCCAAAGTTTGATTGCAGTGGGCACAGGTGAGCGGGCGGGAGTCGTCGTATACGGGGAGGCCTAGGTGCCGGCGGATCATGGTCTGCCAGTGGGCCGAGGACACCACCGTAGCGGTTGTGGGGTGAGCGATGAGAAAAGCGGCGGCGGGGCTGTTCCAGAACACCAGGCCACGAATCCGATGTCGAACTTCTTGAGTGCTGTGCTGAGCCGGGTTGGTGTGTGTCAACCATGAGTCGTCGCCCCAGTGCACCTTTGCCTGTGCCTCCTGCTGCACACCATTTAAGAAGGTTTGGAGATGGGATGGTTCGGCAGCAAGCAGGCATGGGTCGCCCTCTCCGTCTCCCGCGCGGCCGCCCTCTCCGCCCGCATGGACCGGGCAGACGCCCTCCCCCTGGATGCGCGCGCCGTACGCGGTTGTCGCATCCCGTCTTCCACTCCGCCCATCCACCCCCTCCACGCTGCGTCCGTTACCATCGGTGCAGCTCCCGAAATCGACACCGATATTGGCCACAACATTCTCAATCTCCCGAAGGCGCGCCATATGATTAGCCACCCGGAAGATTTTTCCAGGCCGACCTCGCCCGCGCCCGCGCCCTCCTCGCCACCATCACCGACAACCCCTGCCGCCTCGACCCCCACACGGGCGAGCCCGAACCCGTTTGCCGCCTGCTCCCGACCTCCTCCACGTGGGATTCCGTCCACTACGTCCTCCTTCCCATCTTTTGACACAGCCCACCGCCAGCTCTCTTTGGCCGCCGCCCTTGCCAAGACAAACCTGCCCCCCTTCGTCCTAGTCCCGCACGTCGGAAATTGTTCTACCTTTACTTTCCCGCCCCGGCCCGCCCTGACGTTTTCAACGTCCTCGCTCATCTTCGTCTCACGTATCCGGACCTGCACGTCTCGCCGCTTACGCTCACGCAGCACTGCTCCACACTGGATATCTCTGCCGCCCAGGGTGTGGCCACCCGCCTCCAACGTGAAGCGGCTCGCCTGGTGAGCCCCAAGCTGCCAATAGAGTCCAACCGGCTTAACACCATTGACCGTCTGATGCGGCGACAGAACCGAGTGTGAATCGGCTATTGCGGCGGGAGCAGTGCCTTCGTCACTATCCTGCGAAGCACAGACCCGATGGCGATCGGGCGGACCTTGTCGGGAGTCGGCTGCAGCGGGAGGAGCGTCGCCGCTGCCACGAGGGGAAGCACAGCGTCCGGGAGTTCCCCCCGTGCGAGCCGGGAAACGAGCTGTGTCAGGACACCGGTCACGCCGGCTCAGGACTGACGCGAGTCTTAACCAAGAGGTGGAACCAGCGGGACGGCGTTCGTTCGGGTCCGGCGGTGGTGTCCCGCGGGACGCCGCGGACCGCGTGTTCCACAGCGGCCTCAGTGATGCACGGGGGCGGCGGGAGTCGTCCTTCCGGGAGCGGCGAGACAGGGCGCGCGGGGTCGGGTGCAGATCCCGGAGCCGCTGAATCGTCGCCGGGTCGTTGACGTCGGCGAGCGGGCCATTGTGGAGGGCGCGCATGGCCTTACCGTATCGCGCATCAGCGCAAAGGGCCTCTGCAACGGGCGCGCCCGATGTCGCCGGGGACCGTTGGGGCATACAGCGTGTTTCGTTCCACCATTCAAGCCGTGCTTGTGAGCTGCGAGAGCTTCGGCCCAGAGTGCTCCCCACTGAGCCCGTGTGCGCACGACGGAGGCTCTCGGAGGGCGATCCGTTGGCTCTTGGGGTCCCGCCATCCGCGCTCTCCCGAAGACAGCGACGGAGGACAGCCGTGGGCAGCATGTGGAGGTGAAGGAATGCTCGTTGAGTGGCGTCTTCCCCACGAGCATTCGCCGCAGCTTTCACAACTTGATAAACAGGAGGATAAATTGCGTGAGGCAGGGGCGGGGAATATCTTGGAAGATATCCTGTCGCGGTAGGGTGTTGAGAGGATTTCCAGGGGAGTGGGCAAGGGAATGACGCCGATGTATCATGCGGCGGGGTCCGATTCCATGGGGTGGACCGAATCCATGGTGGGGAGGAGCGGAGTTAGGCCGACTGGCCTCTTGGCTGATGGTGGGCCCTCCACCTTGTACCAGCATCACGGCTGCATCGGAATGTGCGATGCGGACTTACCCATCGTTGCCGCGGAGGCGACGGTGGGAGGGAGACGGCCGTGGGCGCCGGTGGTGCGTTGGGCACCATGAGGAACTCCGACGCCTGGGCTCTTCGGTTGCGGGGCATCGGCGTTTTGACGCCGACGGGGAAGAGCCCGGGGAGCGGAGTGTGAGGTCGGGTGTGTCCAGCGGCGGGGCGGGGAGCGGCAGGGGGGAGGAGGGTGTGCCCCCGTTGGGGCGTTTGGGGGCTTGTGCGGGGCCGGGTGAGGTCGGGACGGTTTTGGTCGGGGCCGGGGCGGTGGGTTTAACGGGATTTCGGTCGGTGTTTGGGCGGGCGTGGGATTCCCGCGGGTCGGGCGGCGCGCCTCAGCAATGAGGCGGGCATCGTGACGGAGGGTATCGCCATGGCGTTGCGGACGTGGGGGGCAACCCACGAGCGCAGTTTGGGGCTCACCAGGCGAGCCGCTTCACGTTGGAGCGGGTGGCCACACCCTGGGCGGCAGAGATATCCAGTGCGAGCAGTGCTGCGTGAGCGTAAGGGCGAGACGTGCAGGTCCGGATACGTCAGACGAAGATGAGCGAGGACGTTGAAAACGTCAGGGCGGGCCGGGGCGGGAAAGTAAAGGTAGAACAATTTCCCGACGCGGGACTAGGACGAAGGGGGGCAGGTTTGTCTTGGCAAGGGCGGCGGCCAAGAGAGCTGGCGGTGGGCTGTGTCAAAGATGGGAAGGAGGACGTAGTGGAGGGGCGAATCCCACGTGGAGGAGGTCGGGAGCAGGCGGGCAAACGGGTTCGGGCTCGCCCGTGTGGGGGTCGAGGCGGCAGGGTTGTCGGTGATGGTGGCGAGGAGGGCGCGGGCGCGGGCGAGGTCGGCCTGGGAAAATCTTCCGGTGGCTATCATTGGCGCGCCTTCGGAGATTGAGAATGTTGTGGCCAATACGTGTCGATTTCGGGGAGCTGCACCGATGTAACGGACGCAGCGTGGGGGGGTGGATGGGCGGAGTGGAAGACGGGATGCGACAACCGCGTACGGCGCGCGCATCCAGGGGGAGGCGTCTGCCCGGTCCATGCGGGCGGAGAGGCGGCCGCGCGGGAGACGGAGGAGGGCGACCCATGCCTGCTTGCTGCCGAACCATCCCATCTCCAAACTTCTTAAATGGTGTGCAGCAGGAGGCACAGGCAAAGGTGCACTGGGGCGACGACTCATGGTTGACACACACCAACCCGGCTCAGCACAGCACTCAAGAAGTTCGACATCGGATTCGTGGCCTGGTGTTCTGGAACAGCCCCGCCGCCGCTTTTCTCATCGCTCACCCCACAACCGCTTACGGTGGTGTCCTCGGCCACTGGCAGACCATGATCCGCCGGCACCTAGGCCTCCCCGTATACGACGACTCCGCCCGCTCACCTGTGCCCACTGCAATCAAACTTTGGACGCACTCGGGGACCACGCGCTGACCTCTGCCCTGCCTTCTTCGGCCGCCCGCACCGCCACAACCCGCTGCGCAACGTTTTCGCCTGCCACGTTGCCCGCGCTGCGGGCCTGGACTGCCAATACAAAGTCCCGCTCCTTGTCCCGGAACGAATATCCGCCGTGCGGACATTCTCATACAACCCCCCCCTCTGCCCACTGGCCAACAGGTCGCCCCATAGCCTGCGACCTAACCATTGCCTCGCCGTTCAAACAAGGTGTGCTCACAAGGGCCACCCAAATGGCCGGCGGCGCCGCCGACATTGCCCATCGAGACAAGGTCAAAGACCTGGAGCGCAAACTGGTACGCCGCATCCCGCCCCCTTCGCACAACACCCTCCAGGAACCGAACTTCAAGTTTCAGCCCCTGGCGTTCGACTCCTTGGGTGCTGCATCCCCCGCCTCTATTCTGTTCATCGAAGACTTCATCCCGCGCATCGCAGAGAAGTTCAACACAACCACAGCAGTGATCCGCAGACGTATTTTCGGCACCCAACAGGGTGACCCGCCAGCATGTTGTTGTTCTCGCTAACGATCCAACCCCTCATCCGTCGGGTTGCTGAGATCCCCAACATTGCTCTCTGCCAATGGTACGCCGATGACGGCACGATCGTCGGGAACCTTGGCGCCATCCGTCAGGCGCTCGGCTCCTTGCCCGAGATGGTCCCACGGTTGGGTTCCACGTCAACCACGAAGACACGCATACATTGGCCTCACGTCATGCCGCCGGATCGAGCAGCCCTCTTAGCGGAATTCCCTCTCGCAGAATGCTCGCGGGACGGCTTTCCGCTTCTAGGGGCCCCCATTGGGAACAAAACGTTCACGGAGAGTTTTCTCCGGTCAAGATTGCTCAGTGCCGCCGTACCCTGGACCGCCTCCTGCTGGTCCGCGACGCCCGCGCCCGGTTCCACATGCACCGGATCTGTGCCTCTGCATGCCTCCTATCGCATGCATTCAAGCTCTCAGATCCGCGCTTAGCGAGTCCGCCGCAGAAGAATTTGATGATCTACAACGGTCATCATATGAAAAGTTACACGGCATAGCTCTCACGGACCGAGCCTGGGACCAAGTCTGCCTCCCCATGCACCTCGGAGGTCAGGGCTTCGAAAGCATCGCCTCGTGCCTCCACGGCGCTGCGCCGCCAGCATCATTGATGCTGCGCCCGCACGGCAGCGAACTTCCGCATACGCCACGCCGCGTGCTTGTGCACTGCTTCTGGCCGCTACCGGTCCTTCCTCCTCCGTCAGGCTGGGCCTTCTCTCCGCCGTTTCGCCCTCTCCATCCCCGGATAGTCGACCTTTCCACCCTTGACCCTCCAACTCTAGCTGCTTCACCCACCAACACTCTAACCCTTCTCAAACGGGTGCAGCAAGAGGCGCGGGCAAGAGTACATTGGCACGACGACTCCTGGGAGAATGCCCCAAACCCGACCGCCCATAGCGACGCCGACATTCGACATCGCATCCGTGGCCTAGCGTTCCGCCGCAGCCCCGCTGCGGCGTTTCTCTTCGCTCACCCCACGGCAGCTACGAAGGTCCACACACACACTGGCAGACCATGCTCCGCCGTCACCTCGGACTGCCAGTGTATGATGACTCCATGGCCCTCAACTGCCACCACTGTGACCACCCCTTGGACACCCTCGGGGATCACGCCGCCGACCTCTGCTGCCCTGGTTTCGGCCGTCGTCACCGCCATAACTCGCTATGTAATGCGATTGCGACACACGTTACCCGCGCCGCGGGTCTGGATACTCGGCAAGAGGTTCCGTTCCTCGTCCCGGGCACTGAGCTCCGGCCCGCCGATATCCTTGTACAACCACCCCAACCCCGGAAGGCACAACGTTGCGCCCCATTGCCTGTGACATCACTGTCGTCTCACCGTTCAAGGCCGCAGTTCGCACCAAGGCGACCCAGGTTGCCGGAGGCGCTGCTGAACTGGCGGCCCGCGACAAGGTTACAACCCTGGAACGCAACATCGCCCGACGCCTCCCCGCTCCATCGACTGGCCCATCTTCTGCGCCTTACACGCCGAACTTCACGTTTCGACCTCTGGCGTTTGATTCCCTAGGTGCCCCCCCCCCTGGAACTATTGCATTTATCGAGGAGTTAGTTCCGCGGATCGCGTCCAAGTGTCACTCGACAGTTGGCGTTATCCGCCGCCGTATCTACCAGCGACTGAGTTGCACCCTCTGGTCATCCATCGCTGAAGCTATCCTGTCGCGAGCCCCGATGCGCATGGACGACGAAGTAATCGGTTAGATCTTAACCGTATAGTTAGGACGTGCGCAGTCCCTAGTAGATACTGAACGCATTAAACTTCTTCACCACACCCGGATAGGGTGGTCCAGGGCGTCTGGGCCGCCGGGATGGATGGGGCCTCCACGGGGCATTAAGTTGCCAATCTTATATATAATCATCTTTACTTCATGTATTAAAGGGGCGTACAAGCCTAGCTGACAGTGTAAGCTAAGATAGTTGAAGTTTCGTCGCTGCCCAGCTTGAGAGTACGCGCTAGGATCGATGTTGCAAAGGTAGACCATATGGTCGACGAGATTCGTTGCCGCAGGTGGTCAAAGGCCGCCGCTGGTGTACAGAACAGTCGTCGCGATACCAATTTCGCATGGGTCTCAATCACCCCAGAGTTGACTTACAAGGCGCGGCGAAGGAGTCGAAAGCAAGCGGGACAAAGTGAAAACCGAGGTTTGGAAAAATAGCGTCTGGGGTCAGGTTAAACGCAGCTCTCACTGAGCGGTCGAAGGTCTTCACCTTGTCTGCGTAGGCCGATTCGGCTGTCCCGCAAGGTGCTAATGCAGCTTGTTTGAGGTAAGATCGGGCCATGGGATTGCGAATGGTGACATCATATGCGATTTGTGTCGGCGCATCCAGCGTGTCAGTAGGTTCCGGTCCGCATTGGACGAGGATGTCGGCTGGCCGGAGGTCTGTACCCGGCACAAGGTTGGGAACTTCTTGTCTATGAGCAAGGCCGGCAGGTCGGAACATGTCGGTCGTAAGGAGGTTCCGTAGGAAGTTGTGTCGGGTAGCAGCGTTGTATCCTGAGGTGCAACTCGAAGCATGGTCGCCTTTGGCGTCCATGTAAGCGAGACAGTGCGAGCAAACAAGGGAATTGAAGAGTGGAATACCGGGAGGTCGAGGTGCCGGCGAAGCATGATAGACCAGACCTCGGGGAAACATGAGTAGCCTTGGAGGGATGCGCAATGAGCCACGCGTAGGCGCATGGATTGAGCAAGGAATTACGTCTCGCGCGAAGGCGAATGGAAACCTGAGTATGTCGGGCAGGTCGTGGTTGAGCTGTCCATACGTCCTCTTCCCATAGCTTGGAAGCCGCTGAATGTGAATGGCCTGAAATAGACAGTGGTGTGATCTTTCAGGTCGCACTGCTAGGGCTTCGGCTCCAAGTGTCCGAGAGAGTAGGACTGGGGGTTTCGAAGTTCTTCTAGCCGTAGGGGCTGGAAGGGAGATTCAAGCGCGGTGGCCACGAAGCGCATTGCAGGTCGTGCGCATCGCATGTAGAACTCGGCAGGGCAGTCGGGGTGTCGCAGCGTGCGGACTCGATGAGGCTGGCCGCATATGAGGAATGCAGGGTGAGGGCCAGGACGTAAAGCCATGCCCGCCAAGGCGGAAGGGGAGGCGAACTTGGCGGGTGCTCTGAGTGGTAAGTGGCACGGAATTGAGCCTCGAACAGGCTACCATTTGCGACTTGCCAAACTCCTTGGCGAGCGGGTATGCAATGGGCGGAGGGGTGAGCCGGAAAGCGTGTTGCACTTTGCAAGCCGATGCGCAGAGTCTGTGGAGGTGAAAGGCGGTGCGAGGGTGAGGCAGTTTGAGCAGGGTTGCCAGCATGTTGTCGCAGAGGTCCATTCGAGACTTGAGAAAGAGCGCATGTACTCATCAGAGCCCAGGGGCGCCCAGGAGGGTAATTCCATTCTCATTTGGGATAGACAGCGGGAGCACACTTCGTAGCTGGCGTAGGCTGTCCGAGATAGAGACGGCCAATATGCCAGGGTCTTAGAGGCGTTCTTGACTGTAGGGGCCCCCGAACGTGAGACTGGCCGGGGTTTATCCCGGCCTTTTTCTGCACCATAAACCAGCATCAAATTTTTGCCACTCTTTACACCACTTACACCGGATTCCAATCACTCACAACACATCAAATTGGATCATCATTACTGACCGTCGCCATTTTCTACGCGATGGTACAGTCTAAGAAAGCATGTCATCAAAACGACACAAAATAAAATACAAAACCCCAGTACCACGTGCTCGTCCTTGTCGAGGTTCATCTTCGTCACCACACCCCGACAAGGAGACACGACGAAAAACAGCACCTTCATGTTCCTATTGCGCTCCCTCTTTTTCCTCCCCCACAACAACACTTGCTTCGCGCCGCTCATCTTCTTCTGGGACCGGTCGGTCTCACGACCTGCGCGGAACGTACACGCTCATCCTTCGAACATGAACTTTTCGCCTCGTATTTTTCCCATCGGAATTCATTAACACGTAAGTTGGGTGCGTTTCTTTCACTATACGATAGGGGCCAGCCCATTCAGGCGCTAGTCCTTTGGTCCTCCTCGGCTTGCGTACTAACACAAGCTCTTTCTCGCAAAATTTCGACTCATCCACTGGAGCTTCTTTCTCTCGCATAACACGTCTTATGAAAGTCTCTGCCCATTCAAAATTCTCAACTCCTCACTCAAAACGTGTGTCAGGTCTGTCTCTTCAGAATTGGTCGCCCGGGTCTAGCCGGTACATACAATATCAATCATTGGAAGTCCGGGCAGCTGCACCTGACAATCAACCCATACATCAGTTTGAATGGCGATACCCGATCTCTTCCTTTCCGAACGCGGTAAGCTCATACCTTCGCACCGATAACATTATTACAATCTTTCGCTGTACTCTGAACAACTTTTGCGATGGCGCGCTTCATGGTCACCACCATATGCTCCGCCCTTCCATTTTCTTGAGGTGCGAACGTACTCACTGGCTTCCAATGCATCCCATTCGCCTTCAAGTACCCCTTGAAAGCTCATCAATAAGTGCCGAACCATTGTCTGTCACAATCCCCCGCGGCATTCCAAACTGACCAAAAATTTCTCTTGCACAAACTCTATTGCAACTCCACTCCTATCATTCTTCGTGGATTTCACAACTGGCCACCCCGTCAAGTATTCAACTGCAAGCAATATGAAACGGTTGTTCCTTTTCGTCATAGGCAAGGGACCCGTGAAGCCCATGGAAAATGTGTTGAGATCTCCCGATACAGGTTGCCTCATTGAAGAATTGTACTTTTGCAATGGTGCCCTCTTTTGACACTCATCACAAGACTTCACGAATATCTTCACATCCCTTGCCACTCCAAGCGACCAAAACCGTTCAAAAACAAACTGTTTGGTCGTTCTCTGATCCCAATGACCCACAAAGTCATGCGCTGCACGCAACACTCCAGCACGTACTTCAATCGGTGGCAAAACCCTCTGTCCATTCTTCGTACGACGGAACATCACGCCGTCGGACAACAAGAAGGATTTTGCCTGGCTTCGGTAGTTCTTTGCGATACTTTGTCCGTCGAACGTCGACGGGTACTGCCTCACCCACCCAAGCCCCTCCTTGTACCGTCCCCCCTGTTCCGTCAAATTTATCAACGCTACAATTTCTTCCTCCCGGACAACTTCCTCCAAAGGGACAGGCCTGTCCAATACTGTCTCTTCAAGTCCAGCCGGACTTGTTTTCTCAACTTTTTATTTTTCGAATCCGGCCGGACTTGGGTCCCCCAAATTCGTTTAGACCCAGTCCTCCGTTCCTTTTATTTTCTTTTGCATCATCATCAACCAGGATGGCCGGTCCTGACTTACTGTAAGGTACTTTCAATTTCATCCGTAGCGAAACTGGCCGGTCCCGATCGCCACAATAATTTTTCCGTGACAAGTAATCGGCTGTTGCGTTCTGCGTTGCCGGCTTATGGCGTACTTCGACTCGTACTCCGCCATGATGTCAAGCCACCTTGCCAATCGGCCATGGATATCCTTCTTGGAAAACGCGGCCCGCAACGCCTGGTCATTCGAAACCAATACGAAACCGTTCCCAACAGGTAAGGCCTAAACTCCTTCAACGCGAATATATCTGCCAAATCTTCTAACTCAAACGTGCAATAATTCTTCTCTGTCACTTGCGTCTTGCGGCTTGCGTACTGCGTTGGATGCTCTAGACCATCATCATCCTTCTGCGCAGGCACCGCACCGACTGCTGCCTTCGAGGCATCTGTGTACACAATGAACTCTTTCTTCATATCAAGCAGGGCAAGGACGGATGGCTCAGTAAGGCATTTCTTCAATTCCACAAACGCCTTATCGGCCTCACGAGTCCACTTGAAATTGACCCCGGGACTCGTCAGTCCGTGGAACGTAGCTGTGATCTTGGCAAACCCTTTCACGAATCGCCTGTAGTACGACGCCATCCCCAGGAATGAACGCAGTTCTTCTTCGAGGTAGGTCTTGGTGCATCCAAAATCGCACTTTTCTTTCCCGGGTCAGTTCCCACACCCTTACCACTCACCAAATGCCCTAGCATCTCAACTTCTTTCAAACCAAACTAACATCTCTTCACCTTCAACTTTAACCCAACCTTGCGTAACCGTTCTAGCATAAGATTCAAATGGTCTGTGTGTTCCTCCCATCCCGACGACTTTATCACAATGTATTCGAGGTAAACGATCACGAAAGGTAATTCACCAAACAATATGGTTGCCACCCTTTGAAAACAAGGCGGGCCATTTTCACGCCAAAGGGCAACACCACAAAACAAAAAGCACCCAGCTGATATCGAAACATAGTCATGTCTTGCAATTTCTCATCTAAACGGATGTCCCAGTAACCAGTGAAGAGATCCACTGTAGTGGAGACCTCTCCACCCGACATGTCATCTATAAGATCATCGATATTTGGAAGCGGCCACTTTTCAGCCTTCATCTTCTTGTTCAACGGGCGAAAGTTGATGAAAACCTCGCCCCTCCGTCTTTCTTCGCGGCAATCCCCATGGCAAAACCAAAAGGCGAATTCGAGGGCCTTATTATCCCAGCCTTGACTATTTTCTCAATTTCTTCTCTAATTACAGCATTGTGTTTCGAAGGCACTCCTCTCACTGGCACACATATCGGTGTGCAATTATCAAGCTCAAACGTGTGCGTGAGTGGAACCTTGCCTGGAGAAATATCATCGAAACTCCAAGCCACCACTGGCTCCTTCTCCGACACAAGCAGCATACCGGTCACTTGCCTCTGTACTTTCTTTTGCATGCGCTTCACGGCCGTCACAAACACTTTCGCTTGCTCCTCATTCAACTCGCAACAACCTGGCATACCTTCCAAATTCTGCGGAACTTCTTCAGGACTGGCCGGTAACGACGACTCCACATGGAGTGCACTCGGACAGGCCTGTCTTACATCTTCAATCAACTTATTCTGACAAATTTTATTTATCTTTCCATGATCAGATCGACCCGTGGCACCATCCGCACTTGGAACGATCTCAGAATCTTCCGAATCCGGTCGGACTCGAACCTCATGAACAAAAATGACATCCTCTTCTTGGTCATCTTTGGCTTCTCCTCCGACGACGACTTGCTCCCCTGCCTCATCGCCGCTACCTTCATCTTGGTCTTCTGAGTCTGAGTCTGACGCGAACTCTGCATCCTCTTCACTCAACTCATCAACATCTTCACTGAACAATGGCAATGATGTTGTTATCAAGTTTTCAAAAAACACAAATGCGGAATGTCACCATCTGCCCTCTCAGGTCAATACTCGCACCAAGGACTTCCATTGATGGTGCTCCAATTATCAAAAAAACGGTGATTCTGCCAAGAAAGAAACTCAGGGGGACTGTCAACGTCCCCAGGCTCACAGGCACATTCACCATTTCTCCCAACACTTGAGCAGTTCCTCCATCTGCAACCGTGATTCGACGTGAGGTTGGCTCAGGGATTAGGTGCAGATCTTCACGCAGCTCTCGTGACATGATGTTTGGGATGGTGCCTGTGTCAAGTAACGCCCCCTTATCCCTGCCATATACCTTCGCCTCAACCATTCAACCTAAAACGACGACGGATGCGTACTCCATTTTAATATTCTCTCCATTTGCGACTTCATTCACGTATGAAACCCATTCCCTTGAATAGGCTTTTCGGAGTGGGACTGGCCAGTCCTACCTGAACTTCTAGCTTCTTGCACATCTGCAACTCGAACCGGTGCGTTCTTGAACATCTTTTTAACTTCTCAGCATCCTTTGCATCTCCTCGCAGCAACAAACCAGAAATTATTCCTGCATTGGCATGAGCGAGGCTTGAAATGACATTGTACTGTGAGCATGATTCTCAACACCTGTGAACCCCTCACCAGGAGTGATCTTCTTCTTCTTCGGCTTTTTATTGTCTTTCTTTCCGGAGCTTGCTTCAGAGTGGGAGCCAAAATATTCTCGATGCGTGTAACATCAGGACAATTAATCGGAACTGGCCGGTCGAGAGCGCGCTGTTTCGGTAACGGCTCGCCATCCCTTCCTCGGCGAACAGCAGCAAACTCTCCGGCGTCCAATCCTTGAATCACGTTCCCAGAATCTTCGTTTTTATCAGGCTTCGGCTCCTCCTCCTCCGCCTTCTTGCTTCAACAAGTTTCTTCCTTGTACGCTGTTTTTCGACAGAACGCGCACACAGGGACTCCTTTCTCACCCCTCTGCTTCTTCCAGCAATTCTTGGGGTCATGCCCCATCTTACCACAGTATCAACACTGAGGTACGTCAAATCTCACGGACCTCCCGTAAGTTTTACCAACAGAACTGGCTGTTCTTTTTCCACTCGGACTCTGGGACTGGCCTGTCCACTGTTCCTTTTCGTCTCGTCATCAACAAATGGAACTCTGCTAACTGTGACCCTGGCTCTTCAATGCGATCTGTCGGCTGATTCCTGATTTTCTTCTCGTTTGGCATCAAAAACGAATTGACCTGCGAACTTTCAATCATCGAAGCCATCTTAAATCTCTCTTGCGATTTCTGAAACTCGATCAAACAATCCTTCAAATCTTCATGTATCTTAGGTGCATGTAACAGCGTGCTTGAACCATTCACTGCAGCCTTCGTCAAGAAATACATCTTCTGTTCCTCAGAGAAACCGGCAGTCTCAAACGCGGCATAAGCCTTCTCGAAAAAATCAGCAAGGTCGTCTTCCGAAGTCCTACTCAGGGACAAAGCCACTTCAACTGCCCTTCTTGGTTCAGGCTTATTCCCAAACTCCTTCTGTAACGCCTCAGAAACCTTGTCAAAGTCCTTTCCCTCACTCGAGAGCTTCTCGCTCTCCGTGAACTTGCGGTAGTAAAACTGAAAAGCCTTTCCAGAAATAAATCAGAAAATAGTCAATATCAGCGTCCCTAGAACCATCGAAAGTAACCATTGACTCGCTCATTCAGGGCTAACTAGCACTCGACAGAAGTACCAATGTGAGCTTGAAACTGCGGCGACCTTGATGGTTGGAAAGGACGCAAAAAAATAGACGACAAAACAGAACTTTACTCCCCACTTTCTCCTCCGTGTTGCCGCGTTGTGTAGTGTTGCTTCTTCCGTAGCGTAGTAGAACACAAACAGAAAAACCAAATACTACGGGAGCCGAAACTACAGTATGCCTCAAAGATAGGGGTGGGCTATCATTTTGTCCCGCACTGTAGCACCAGTAGAAAGTAACGGACTCGGCTAACCAACTCAGCTACAATGAATGGCCCTCATCGGTCCTCTCCGAAAATATTTGACACGTGTACAACCTGGCGCACAAGGACAAGAATCCGCGCCAACACCAGGCAGGTCAACAAAGGTCGAGGCAGCTATGAGGTCAAGGCATTTATAATAATCCCACTCCTACCGAAAGCAGCGCAACTGCTACCAGCCCTTCATAAGGGCCTTGTCCCGCCGAGATTTGAAATGTTTCTTGACCGACTTCCTCCTGCGCCGTGCCTTTCTCGCTCGTGCCTTGGAGAGTTCCCGAGCTGCTAGCGATTCCTCCCGCGACGCACCTCGTCCAACTTTCTCTGCAGTATCTTGCGAGCCAGCTGACGATTCTTTATCTGACTACGGGTCTCTTGACATCTCACAATCATCCCGGATGGCTTGTGCTTCAGAACCTGATCTCACATTCAGACAAACGTAGAGAAACAGCACACTTTTAGTAGTCCAATCCTTGTTGCAATTTGAACAAACTGCGCCTGCTATATCCAAAGCTGATAGCTGCTTGGCGGCTATTCGCTTCTACTTCATGTGTTCTCATCGACCGCATCTACACGAAATGGGAGGATACGTACCACGCAAACTGCTGTCTTGTTGATCTTCTGCCCCCAGGTCCACTCCCACGAACAAATTGCTCCTCAATATCTTCCTCCCTTACATCTGGCAAGTCATCGTCGGTTATCTTAGTTGTTGCATAGTCTCTTCTAATACTGTCATTAAGTGTTGAGCCACCAGATTGTAGGAATGGATCACTGGACATCGCCGTCCCAACCGTAAGTTGTGGACGCCGACGACGGCAGCATACTGCTGAGAAAGAGGCTTTGTAAGGTCGAGGCGTTATGAGAGGAAAAGGCCAGAAAGAGGGGTAAACGAGAGCGGTTGCATGACTGCTTTGGCGCCAAGACTTTTTGCTCCTTGGAAGAAGTGGCGAAGCATGGTTGCAGAGAGCGTGATCAAAGTTCTTATCGCAACGGTATTACTATATGTGTACAGGCGGCGGTATCTGGACGTCCTTATCCTCTTTGCCTGGCGTACTACCATGCTGTACTGTGCTACTGTAATGAATATCCACGACGTTCACTAGCATGATATGTCTCTAGGCTTTGCTTACACATAGCCAGCTCTATCAGACACCACAGCTCCAAATGTTACAGTACCGTATGTCAGGGTACTGTATTAGCAGTAAAAGAGACCTTTTATTTCATGGATTCTCTCTAGCTCTAGAGAGAGCGAGAGAGGTAGTGTATGAAACTTTACTTCATTGGGTATCTATCGTATACACTGCAGGACTGACTATACGGCTAAGAACTAACCGGATGTTCTACGTCAGGCACGTGCAGTGGGGCTCGCGATAGAATCGCCATTGCAACAGAAGACCACCGTGTGCAAATAATGCGCTGATAAATACGTCTGCGGATCACTGCTGTGGTTGTGATGAACTTCTCTGCAATGCGCGGGATGAAGTCTTCGATGAACAGAATAGAGACGGGGGATGGGGCACCTAAGGAGTCGAAAGCCAGGGGCTGAAACTTAAAGTTCGGTTCCTGGAGGGTGTTGTGCGAAGGGGGCGGGATGCGGCGTACCAGTTTGCGCTCCAGGTCTGTGACTTTGTCTCGGTGGGCAATGTCGGCGGCGCCGCCGGCCATTTGTGTGGCCCTTGTTCGCACGCCTTGTTTGAATGGCGCGACAACGGTTAGGTCGTAGTGGGGGATCAGGCAAGAGCCTCATCTTGGAGTCAGGTGGTGAGGTACGCTCGCTGTTTTCGGTGAGTCAGCATGACCGCGGTTCACTAGAGGATAAATGCCGAGCCACGTGTCTTAAATCTCCGGAATTCGGACAGAGGATGCTTCCCTGGACGGTCGGCTGTGAAGTCGCGAACGTCATGAAGCCCTTGAGTCCAATTGACCCGATTTGTCCGAAAATGTCAATGGCGATAGGTAGAATGTCCATACTCTCAGCACGACAAGGTAGCGCATAGTATTCCCCTTTCCGCTGCTCGGGTCGTGTCAATGCTGAGAGACTTCCATCCTGGTTGCGATATGGCGCGGAGTGAGGACTGACAATGGTCACATCGAGACCCTTAAGGGTGGGCGCGAAAAGAGGGTCGTCGATGACGAGGTCCAGTGCGCGTTGCTCGGCTGGGCTCTTGTGGAGGTCGGCAGCAAAGACTCGCTCTCGAATTACGGTGAGGGAAATGGCCGGGCTATTGAGTTCGCGGTACAGAATATCCCGAAGGCGGTTGTGACCGCGCACCGCACCGACACCGGCTTTGCAGGTTGATGTATGATGGCCCATGGTATCGGGGAGAAGGGGAACAGTGTACTGGCCTTCTAGGCAGGTAGGGCAGCGGTTATGGCCGCAGAATATTGGGTTGCCTAAGCGAAGGTCAACCATCTTGCGCCATATCTCCCCTGAGGTGTATGGGTCAGTGGACGGCAACGGAAGTGTTGAGAAGGGGGCGGAAGCAGTCGGGAGGCCGTCGAGGCCAGCCAAGTAAAAAGGTGCGAAGAAGAGGCCGTACGGACCGATGCGTGAAGCAGGTAGAGGCGGGAAAGGCGGACATGACGGGTTATCTCTTCCTGGAGGGAGCGAGCGGCTTTGCGGTCGAGGTGGTTGAGGTGTGACAAGAGTGCCTCTAGTCGTAGTTCTGCAGGGAGGTCCAGACTCGTGGCCAGGGTGTCGTAGGATCGCGCCAGAAGCCTGGCGACATTCGTGGAGCTTATATGCAGGAGTCGCCGAATGAGGGGCATGTTCGTGAGATTTGAGATCGTTTAGGCGATGACGTTGATGGAAGTGCATGGGGTGAGCCCGAGGCCACCGTGTCGGAAAGGCAGCGTGGCTTGTAGCCACGCGATATCGGATATCTTATGGTGAGCTTGCTCGGAAACCCGTCGCAACCCCTTATCAAAAGCTTTGGCAAGTGGTAAGGTAATATGCAGCGGGTTGAGGGGAACAAGTACATAATCAGACATGTGGAGGACAGATTCGGAGAACATGGTATGAGAGTTGGGGCTCGTTCATATCGGAGAGGGATGTCCAGAGTGACTCCGCCTTCTGCAAGGCTTTGAGGACCAGGGTGCATCCATCCGGGGTGCCAATCGGGGTCCTAAGAACCGTGATAGCATCAGAGGCGAGGACGTCGCATGGCAGGTCATGTAGGAGGTGTGGTGAGAGACAGGGCCACCAGGCCGATGTTTTCTGAGGGTTGAGGTTAATATGAGAGCCGAAGTTCGAGCTGGTCAGGCGCAGGTAGTGGAGAACGGCGTGGGCTGGTGAGATGGGAACAATTAGGGTTCCAACGTCTGCGTACCATGTGTGAAGAGGGAGGGCGGGGAAATTGGATGCCAGTCCTTGCACAAGGGAGTACAGGGCAATAGGAAGTGCAACATGCCGAGGTGGTCGCCTTGTTGCGTGCCATGTCGACTCCATATAAGGTGACGGCCGAAGAAGAGGCGGGAAGAAGCCCTGTAGAGGAAGTGGACCCAGCGTGCGGACGCGGGGATGCGGCAGATAGCCTACGAAAGAAATTCGGAACACTCAATTGAGTTAAAGGTGTTCCGGGCATCAACCTGAATGAGCACGTGGGCGGTGTCACTGATCTGCAGTTCGTGTATGCGTTCCAGAGTGGCATGGACGATGGCTTCCGTAGCACACGGCTCGCCTACGCAGAGTTGATGGGGCTGCAGGTAGTTGGCCAACTCTGATCATCCAGAATTCGTTTCATTATCAGGCGCCCTAACGGTCGCCGGATGGCAAGGCCAATGGCGATCGGGCGGAGAGTGCGACAGGCTTCATCTTTCAGCAGGTCCAATAGAGTAGCGCTTGCGACGTACTCGCTAGCCTCAGTGGGCAATTCCCATCGACCAGGCTGTTGATGAAGGCAGTGAACCACTTGAGGGCCGAATTCGAGGGCTCGGCGCCGCCGGGGCATGTGCCAGAGCTTTGAGTATGGAGGGGCAAAGTCCATCCGGGCCAGGACTGCTGTGATACGGGAGTTGTCGCAGCTGGTGGCGGACTTGGCCCCGGTGAACTTGTACGGCGGGGGCAGGGCACTTCTGTCGGTTCGCTTGACTGGGTGGGAAGGAGCGGGATGGAGGGACCGGAGCTTATCGGCATTTGCCAAGGTGGGCGGGACTGGTGGGGCCGCAGCAGTGAGGGCTTGGGCGGCTTTGTGTGGGGAGCCGTTGAGCAGTGCCCGTTTGCAGCGGTCCTGTGGGGATCGGGTACGAACTGCTTTGCGGTGGAGAACTGCGCCGAAGGCTTCAGCGGCTTCATCAAGAGACGGGACCACTGCCCCTCTTGTGCTAGGCGGATCCTGCGTTTAAGGGAGGCGACTAGGCTGGGGCGATGCCGGTTGCGGGGTTCACGTCGGCTGTTCTCGCGTAGAACCAGTTTAGCGAGAGCCATGATCTTGTGGAGTTTGTCAGTGCGCACCTGTATAGAGCGGGCCTCAACAAATCGCCTGCAGAGACATGCCACCAGCGAATGGAAAGGAAGGCGGAGGGAATTTGGGAGATAGGGTAGGATAGGGACAGGGATGCAAAGACAATGGAGGGTAGCGGACATCGTCGGGCAGGTCCAGTGGGTGGGGCAACAATTACTCCGAGGTGGAGGGCGCGGGTGGTGAGGCCTCCTCCCTGTTGGAGTCTGGTTCAGGTCCAGAGTGACGGAGGCGTTTGGCAGGAGCGGGGTTTTGGGGAGGGGATGGGGAAGACGGCTTGGGTAGCGGGGGTTGGCGGAGATTGGCGGACGGGGCGAGCTCGGGATAACGAGCCATGATGTCCGAGATGGAGGACCGCAGCACTTCGATGAAGTATTGCTTAGGCCTCCAAGCGAAGGCGGGGTTGGAGAGGCGAACGACCTAGGCATAGAGGGTGGGTAGGAGGGATTGGGCATTGGCAATAAATGCCAATCAGGGGGGAGAAACGGTGATCGGGGGAAGGGAGGATACGGAGTGGCCAAAGAAGGCGTCGCACGCGGATTGCGTATGTTGGGAGTCGGCGGCGGCGCATACGAAGATTGCATGCGGATCGACGTTGGGGACAGCGGTGATGGGGCAGGAAATCTTACTCATTGCTTATTTTGATGTAACAATTTCTGGCTGGCAAAAGCCTTGAAAACGCATCTCTTCAAGGCTCCATGGCACAGCACCAACAGGATCTTGCCTCAGGGTCATTTCTTTCGGCGGGCACGTCTCCCCCACGCTTAGCGCCCCTTGCACTTACTGATTTCCCCCTACCCTTTCCCCTCTTCTTCTTGCTGACCCCGAATTCGGCCAAAACATCTTCGACTCTATCCTCCTCCTCTTCGTCTCCTTTCTCTAAAGGATCATCATCTACGACACCAACATCCCCGCCCTCCTCAGTTGCCTTGCGACTAGACTTGGCAAAATCTGCGCCGCTTTGTTTGACGCCAACTCGCAAACCAGTAACAGTTGATCGCTTGTGGTCCCTTGAATTGTAGGCCCTTGTCAGAGCAGTCTTGACGCTTGACGATATGTTATCCATTGTGGACCTTCCTCTTCCGTAAATCCCCACTTCCAGAATCTCGATCCAATCAGGATCCCGTTCTAAAAAGTATGAATCAAGTCTCTCCATAACCTCGTCTACTCCGCCCGCACCCTCGCGAATAAGTGGCGTGGCAAGACATGTCGTCATAGCCGGAATATAATCTAACCGGAAACCTCGGACAGACCCTGTTGTCGTTTGCTGAACAGCCTTGACCTTCATCTCCAAACCCTGCACTATACGCTTCCACTTGTTGGTTTTGGATAAGTTGCCAAGATACGACGGAAACTGAGGTTGTTGTCCCATTCCACCCGCAAGTAGACTGCCTGGACGGATTGCAGACATTAATGCCGCCGCAGGCATAAGTTCCCATCTTTGCTCTCGCCGAACGAGCGAGTTGCAGAGATCACCTTCTGCTATACTCTCGGCAGCATCGGCCAAATGCTCCAAACTTTTCGATGCCCCCAGAGTATTGATGTAATTTTCTTGGATAAACAACGGCATGAGATCGCTGTCAGCAAAGTAATTATCGGTACGAGCCATTAGGGAGTTTTGCGAACCATCCACACCGGGTGTAAAGAATCCCCGAGCCAAGTCAAAGATGCTCCTTTGGATCACTGTCTTTCCCTCAACATCCAGCCTCTTCTTCACTTGACCAAAGCTTAAGCTCGATGAAGAAACGCGCCAAGTTTGCAAAAGATTGATCATCTGCCTTATATCTCCGTTACATCCCTCCGCCAATTTGGCCAAAGTTTGATCTTGTAGTTGCCGATATCCTTCACGTCTGGCAATCTCTGCCAAACGTTTCGTGGACTGTGACACCATCGGTCGTCGGAATCGAATCTTAAAGCAGTTGCCAGATAGAGACCTCATGTTCGAAGAGGAATCATCATTCGCGATGCAAATGATCGGCACTTTTGACTTCTTAATCATTTTGATGAGCTCTTGGGTACCCCGCGATCACCACCGCTCATTCCGTCTACCTCATCCATAATCAAAACTTGTCCCTCTGGGTAAGAAGGGGTTTCAGATTTCCTCTTCTTGCCCTGGCCAGCCCCACCCAGTGTGAGAAACTTAGTAATGGTACTAGCAACCATGACTGAATCAGCAAGGACCTGAACGCCTCCCTTGTTTCTCACATCAGAGGCGTTGAATTCATGTGGCTCAAATCCAAGCTCTCTACACACAACATGCGCAGCGGTGGTTTTTCCCGATGCCTGGTGCACCGACAAGAAGTGCCGCAGCGTAGTCCTTGTCCCCACGAGCCCTCAACTTCCATGTGTGGCCATCCCCATACAGGAATTTCGATTTCCACATCTCTAACCAACTCTTCAGATCATTGATTGCTTTGGGATTTGCGACAAGTTGCGAGGAGTCCTCTGGCCTGTACTTGTCTACCCACAACTCAGATACAATCTTTGTAGGACGCTGTGGGGAGGTGCCAATTACGTGTCGAGCACTTGCTCCCTCCGCAACATCTTCTCCTGTTTAACTGGGACAACCTCCTCAACTTCCATGATCTGGTCCTCGTCTTTACTAGCGGCCTCGACTGGACCGTGGCCTTTCTTTGGCAAACTAGAGCGAATCATGTCAAAGAGACCATCCTCGTCAATAGATGGAATACGATACTCTTTCAGCTTCTTCATCTTACTTTCTCCCGCATCTGTGCCAACGATACCGTGAGTAACTTTCCGGCTGACACCACTCACGACCCTTGCACCGTATTCTTTGCATAAATCGGCACATTCTTCACGCAACAAACTGTCCAGTACACCAGAGATGACAAAAACCTTGCCGACCAAACAGTCTGCCTTACCAATAGGGAGCTCCTTGCTACCCCGGTTCGGAGGTTCATCCTTTCGGGGCACCCATTTCTTTTTCTTTTGAGCAGGTTCAGCTTCTGCCATATCTGCACTACCGCCGAATCCAGGTTCCGCACGGGTTGTATTGTTCTGGCCCTCTTTCTCCCAGACCCCTCTTGACTTGTTTTCTTCTCTTCGGGTGGACCAACATCGTCATCGACGTCCTCAATCTTTGCAGCTTTTGGCCTTCTCTTGCGACGAGGTTGGAAATCCTCCTCTAGATCATCGTCATCCACGATACTGAGAACGTTAGTGGTGTGATCATCACTCGGCCGGGCGGGCGCTGGCAACGAAGACGATGGATTCGACCTTCGCGATGATCGTGTAGGGGCAAGTGAGGGCGGTTGAGATTTCTTGGAGGAAGATGATTTCTTCTTGGAGTTAGAATTCTTCTTTAAATATTTACGAATGTCCATGACATGTGGTCAGATACGGTTACACCGTTGAGGAAAGGTGCGTGTCGAGGTGAAGATATGTCGCCAAGCTACAGCTTTTTTTCGCTGTCAAGGACGGCTAGAAAAGAATTGCCAAGCGGATCAGCGCTAAGGTGCAACAGAGAAGGGGAATAAAACGGCAGGAGGAAAAAGGCGAAGTTAGCCGCTTCCGCTGCGGGGTACCAGCCGAAACTCTCTTTACAGGTTGAGAAGCGAAACTAGCGTTGGATCGGCAAGTTGCACCCTGGAAAGATCGTAAATCTCTGTAACCCTGAGGTTAGAACGCTTTCCAGCGGTGTGTTTGTTGAGAAGACTTTTTAGTCAAGGGAAAGTGCAGAAAAAACTTTGGCGTTCATGAGGAGCTATCTGGGATCCATGTTTCCCGCCAAAATTAAAACTCAC
The DNA here is from genome assembly GCA_002205965.3 of Kappaphycus alvarezii. Lineage (NCBI taxonomy): Eukaryota > Rhodophyta > Florideophyceae > Gigartinales > Solieriaceae > Kappaphycus > Kappaphycus alvarezii. The sequence goes on along the minus strand of NADL03000031.1, from coordinate 594,666 downwards.
AACAAAATTAACCTATCATTACAGTTGTACATTTTTTGTTTGGAACCGATTCAACAAAAAAGGGAAATCTTTGGGTAATTTATTATTTGGAAGGTCAACAAAAAGTGTTTACAAAACAAGGATTTTGGTTTATTTCGAAATTTTCTGGAGGGGGAAAATTTTGGGTAATTTATTATTTGGAAAGTCATGTCATTTCTGGGGAGGGAAAATTTTGGGTTATTTTAATGCATGGAAGATGTGCTCGGTTATATCCACGCGGCTAATGCGTTATGCGGGATAAGTCGTCGCTGACATTACAGTTGGGAACCAACTACTGTACTCTTATAATACATGAAGTAAAGATGATTATATAACTACTGTAGGTATGTCGTGTCAATGACAGACGGCGAGGCCCTGTGCAAAACGTTCATCTCTACAGTACTGTTAACTGTACTGTACGAGCGTGGTAACTTTATGGCATCAGTAGAACGGGTGTCCACTGCAGGATCCGACTATACTGCTAGCTAAGTGCTAACCAAGTGGTCCACGTCGGCCACGTGCAGCGACATACGCGATTCAATAGATTGGGCGCTCGACGACCAGATTGTGCTACTAATGCGCCAACCTTGCCGCGGGATGTCAGGACTAAGCTGGCTAAATCTCGTATGTATCTGATACAGTCATTGGGTGATAAGCCGTTGAGGACTGTCGCTGGGGAGAAGAAAAACCCGTTCAAAATGTACTCGAAGTTGAAGGAAAGGTATGCAACGATTAGCTCAGCTACCCGCGTGCAACTCCAAACTGAGCTGTATCATTGTCGGTACAGGGAGTCGTGCACTATGTCCGAGTACATAGACAAGCTCGAGTCGCTGTTCAACCGTTTAGAAGGGATGGGGAGCGCAGTTAGTGGATCAATGCAGGTTGCTACTTTGTTAGCAAGTTTCGGGAGTACTGGTGATTCTCCGTATGGACCTGTCATTACAGCACTACAGACCATGAAAGACGAAGAGCTTACATGGGATAAGGCAACTGCTAGGCTCCTCCAAGAGTACAACACTCTTACATCCCAGGCCAATGGCGGGAAAGAGCCGGCATTTCCACAGGTTAAAACTGAGCGCGCACTGAAGACTAAAGTGAAGGAATCTGTTTTAACTGTGGCAAGAAGGGTCATTATAAGAGAGATTGTCGGTTGCCAAAAAAGGACGAGCCGGAAGGGTCTGCACCACGCCCAAAAGTTAAGTGGAATTTAGACGTGCAGAAGGCCATTCTCGTGAACACAAGGAGCCAGAACCGCAATATGATTGTGATTGATTCCGGTGCTAGTACCCATATGATCAGGGACAAAGAACTTTTCTCTCGCTAAAGAGATGTCATATGCGCACTATTACGATGGCTGATGGACGTACGATGTCAGCACCAAATGGGTTCCGTTTTTATTCCGAGCGCTACTCGTTCCCAAAGTCGAAGTCACTAGAACTTAAGAATGCACTATTTATACCCACCCTTGAAAGCAATTTGCTTTCAGTTCCCAAGCTGGATGCTGAGGGATATGATGTATCGTTTGGGAAGGAATCTGTACGATCGCTCGGGATGGGCGTACTATTTCTCACGGTATGCTGAGAATGGTTTATATGTTATAGAGAATGACATACACGCAGAGCAAGTCAATCTGGCAAGAGAACGGGCGAGTGGTGTTGACTTGTGGCACTTGCGGTTCGGCCATGGTAATAAGGCCATGATTAACGAAATGTCGCGCAACAATACAGTACGAGGGTTGGATATGAAGCCAAGGCGCTACAAGAAGAATGCCCTCCTTGCAGTATGGGGAAGCAAGCAAGCTTACACTTGCACCTCGGAGTAGCGTGAGTACAAAACCAGGTGAAGTCCTGTTTACAGATGTCTGTGGGCCTATGCCAGTTCATAGCATGGGAAATAGATACTTTGTGTCGTTTATTGATGAAATACAAGCACAAAGAGGTTCGTCTGATGAAGAGCAAATCAGACGTTTTATCATGTTTCCGATAATAAGGGCTAAGTTGGAAAGAAAATTCAATTGTCTGATCAAGACACTATACTCCGACAATGGTGGGGAATATGTTGCTCTCCGAAGGAGTTGGAAGAGCTGGGAATAGAATGGGAGTACTGTGCTCCATACACCCCGCAGCAGAATGGGATAGCAGAACGGTTAAACCGAACCGTCATGGAAACTGCTAGGACTCTTCTAATGCATTCGGGATTGCCGGATGAATTTTGGGTGAGGCAGTAGTGACCGCAACTAATATGCGGAACATTACTGGAACCAGACGACTGAAGGGTAAAACCCCTTATGAAGCCTTAACGGGAGAAAAACCAGATGTGGGAAATTTGCGTGTATTTCGGTGTGAGGTTTGGTTACAGAACACATCTCCGAAGAAGAAGAAATTGGAGCCGAGATCCAAAGAGGCATATTGCTAAGGTGCCTTTCCCACTGGAATTACAGGGTTTGGAATATTGAGGAAAATCGTATCGTACATGCTCGACACGTTCGTTTTAATGAGCATGTCTTTCCAGCTAGAGAATGGACGGAAGACACGCGTCAAAGGTGTGTGAAGCCTTGGATGAGATGAGTAAGCCCATCAGTATGTCACACCCAACTGAGGAACAAGTGACTGCCGCCGATCCCAGTCAGCAGAATACTGATGATTCTGAGTTTGTCGTCAACGATGATGATGAGCAGGTGGCTCTAGAGGGCGCAGAAGGGCTAAGCCCTGAAAAATCGAAGAGGCGTTAACATATTACCCCCTACAGAGGTCGTATGATTGCTAAAAGTGGGACAAAATACCCCGAAACATAGAGGAAGCTATGGAAAGCCCGGATAGGAAGATGTGGCGACAGGCCATTGACAAAGAAATGGACAGTCTGGAGCAGAGGCACCTGGAGTATAGAAAAGATACCGAGGGACGCAAAGGTACTGGATACAAAGATGATATTCGACCTTAAAAGGAAAGCAGACGGCTCTATTGATAAGTACAAGGCAAGGCTTGTGGTGAGGGGGTTTCAGGAGGGGCGTGTGGACGATGTGTACGCACCAGTAGTGGATTTCTCGACGGTGCGACTTGCACTTTCATGCCTTACTAGCGGCTGTACAGTGCATCACCTGGACGTCAAGAATGCCTTCCTACATGGAACCCTTGAGTCGAACAGTAAGATTTTTGTTAAACCGCCACGAGGGATGTCTATCAAGTTGGAACCTGGTACTGGACTAAAATTGGTGAAGGCACTCTACGGACTTAAGAAAGCTGCCAAAATATGCTGATATTATTCACTGACAGTGTTTTGTCATTGGGGTTTCATCAAGTTACAGGTGAGGATTGTTTCTTCATTGCCAAGTTTGAAGATGCAGAAGTATGGATTCTCGTCTACATTGATGATATTCTTGTGATGAGTCAGTGTTATTATTCAGTTTATATGGTGAAGCAAATGTTGGCGTCTAAGTTCGAGGTGAAAGACCTTGGGGTCGTGAAGTCATTTTAGGTGTTGAGTTCTTGTGGCATACCACGGGTTGTGCATGCGGCAGTCACACTTCACAAGGGTACTTTTACAAAGATTTGGCATGGAGAACTCCGCAGTGTTGACACACCCATGGTTCCCCAACATGCAGAAACGGGAAGTGGGTCCCAAATTTTGAGTGATGAAGGGCGGCACAAGTACCAGATGGCAATCGGAAGCTTTTGTTTCTTGCCACTCGTACTAGGCCCGATATATGCGCAGCAGTGGGATTACTTGGAATAATATCTAGTCGCCCAACTCATAATGATTGGAGCAAGGTGCAGAGGTGTTTAAGTACTTAAGAGGGTCTGCTGAGCTCGGTCTGCATATTGAATTTGGTAATCGGGCTGGGTTTACTGAGATTACTGGCTATAGTGACGCGGATTGGGCGGGATGTCATCACACAAGGCGCTCAACAAGCGGGACTGTAATGATGGTGAACGGCGTTCCAGTAATCTGGAAATCTAAGAAGCAGTCTGGAGTCGCGCTGTCATCCTAGAAGCTGAGTATATCGCGTTGTCGGAATGTGTCAAGTTGGCGAAAGTGTGCGCACTTTACTGTCTGGATTATCAATGCAGTATGCCACCCCTACCCTGATTATAGAAGACAACACAGCTGCATCAAGTGGTCTAAGGCAGAAAAGATGCCGAACATGTGGACATAAGATATCATTTTGTAAGAGATGCTGTTTCTGATGGTATCATAACTGTCAAGCACTGCCCATCTGAGCAAATGATTGCTGACATTATGACAAACCATTGCCTGGTGCGTTGTTTAGGAAATTCCGCACTGAGCTGGGAATCGGAAGTACTACAGTTGATAGCTCAGTTAAGGAGGGTGTTGATAGATGTGTAACATCGCTATCAATCTCTAATTTGTGGGGTAGAGCCAAAAAAGGCCGCTCCTACGGGACGGGGAAATTGTTTTTCGCCTTTCGGCTCCCATGGCTCACAGGTTTTATTACTTCATACCACAATTACCTATATAATACTCTAACGTGGGTGGGTCTATTCCGAATTACTGCGCAATGCTGTTTGGGTAGACACAATTTAGAAGGTTGGTTAACAACGCTGCGGCGATGTACAACTTTTGAAGTACAGATTCTCCGAACAGAAGCCTCCTCTTCAAATCAACTAACGTCAAATACATCTTCATCTCCTTGAAGAACCACTCAACAGCTAACTATCCCCCCCAAAAAAATTTGTTGAACAGCTTCTGACCCCCAAATAGATTTTTTCTTGAGTATTTAATCTCGAGGAAAACTATTCTGCCGTATCCTTAGTCTCTATACATACTGTATTGTTTATCCCAAACACGCAACAGTCGAGGAAGATCTAAATCCACACTGCGCTGCACATAAGGAGTCCAGTCATGTCTGCCACCCTCAATTAGACTCGCCAGATGCATTGAAATTCCGCAAGTAGTAGTTATAGCCAGATTCTTAATCTCACTTTTCCTCTTGTTCCCGTGGTAGGCGATGCGTTGGTTGATTTTTTTCACAGCCTGGACGACGTATCGCTGTTACCGTGCCATCAATAAAACCCACGACATTTTCCAGCCCTTCCGTCTTATCCCTTACTGACGCAGCATATTATGCGAACCTCCATTTCCAGAAAATCTCGTTAAGTGCCAGTAGTACCAGTCCCGCCCTCTTCCCTAGAAACTCATCCAGCGCTTCCCAAAAATTTTCGGAAGATGCGACGAGTGCCAGCCGAAGAGCAGCACTACATCTGTCCAACTTGCTGTCGAATTCATGCCGCGAAGTAATACGCACGTCGTAAGATGAGGGTTTTTCTTATTACCTGTTCATCGCTGTATGCGTCGCCGCACTCGACTTCCCTATGACCGGCACCACTAGTAATAACGGCGCGATTTAATCTGAAAAGAGAAAGACACGCATAGTCAGTTAGTTGGTCAAAGTTTACTGCAAACGATGCAAAATTAAATCGAAGCAGTCCTCAATGTCTACTGCCGGACTTCTTTCTCTCGGTGCTCCATAGAAACCGCTCAAATGATTTCTCAAATATGTTTTTCAGCTGTTGGGTCCGTCTTGCCTGATTGTTTGCGCTTGAAGATGACTCGGGCAATAGATTACCCATCTCTGTAGTCGCTTGGTGACGCGAAGACATTCAAGGTACATGTTGGCTGCAGTTGGTTTGTGTCTGGAGTGATTCTGCAAGGATTTTGGTGGTAAACTACTTGACGCATGTAGATAATAGTAATTGAATATTACGTAAATAATTTGTAGTACAGTGCACTGCTGGAAATTATTTACAACCATAAATCATTGCAGAAAAATTTAGCGTATACCCTGAAATATACCATATATTACAGCATTGCGTACTGTAGTACTGTATAGTTTTGACTCAGTGTATTATCTTCAATTCAAGCATTGTTTGTACAATACAGTTCCCTTATACCGAGTTTAGCATTGAAGGTAAGGAAACAAGAAGAACTGCTGAACAGTTCCATGTATTCAACTTTTAATCGGAACTGCTCTTGTCTTTCACTTTAGCGAAATGAAAGAATAGTACTTCGTGCCAGTAGGGAGCATTTCACCGGAGGAAGAACAGGAAATTTTTTATTCATTGCTGCCGACACCAAGCGGAGCAACAAGGCCTGAGTTTCGGTCACGCTAAGTTTCTATTATTCCACACAAGTGTCTAGCTCGATAAAAATTCTGGACATACACCGGTTTAGTTGAGAATTTTGACGCATACTGAGTATATTGCAATGATTTTTATTTTATTAATGACAGAGCAAAACATAAAGTATTGAAAGAACCAAGTCCGTAATGCAATGATACACACCGATTTTCACACACTCATAGAAAACTGATTCTACCTGGTAGAGATGTAAGGAGTGTGAGACTACAGCTCCATATGCACTCCTTCTACGAAATCCAAGCGTATACTGAATTTTTCGGACGTTAGTTGGAAATATTCTCTCTTACGTAAACATAATGTAACAGACACATGATGGTTAAGGTATTTTTATGGTCAAACTGCACCCCGTTCACCACTTTACTCCCTGACAATATACGAAACTACAAATATTTCTTTCATCATCGCAGCCGCCGAGGCGACCTGTCAAGTGAAAGAATGAAAAGTTAACTTGAAACGGTTTACGAGGTGTGTAGGTCAGATTCCTGTCTACATTCAGTGAAATATTCGTCAGAAAAAACGGTTCTGTCTACACTGCAACTAAATCTTCAAATGGCCAGTACGGAGCGCAATACTAGAATGTGATTTATGACTCCTAACTTTTTGATGTTCGAGCCCTTCTGTCTGATCGTGCACATTAAGACGACTAGCGATACTTTCAAATGGAGGGTTCACCTTGGCTCCAATTTACTTCATGGATATCACTGTAACAACAAATCAGAAGTTCTTATCCTAGAGGCTGGACTCTACTGCTCGCTTTAACTTGTCCTTATACCTTGCGGTCGCGACTTGTTATCAGCTTAGTTTTCAAAATCCAATTTCGCCGGACGATATAAGAATTACTTACACCTTCCACCTCTGAAATGAGCGGATGGTTAGAATCATTGATATAATCTCCTATCTGGTGTTTAAGAAATATGAAACGAACTTTTTTTTTTACCTCATGGTAATGTTTATTCTCAAATGTTACACAGCTATATCAGTTCAAAAAGTCATGACTGGTCTGCGACAAGACTTTTTTTGTCTGTAAACTCGATCCAAATGGTCTTGTCGGGCAGAAAGTATCGAATTTGTCTCAATGCTTTATTATCCTGCAAATATCCAAAGACATGCGGCGGTCAAAGTCCTCTTCAAATTTCACTAGGTAGCAATTCGTCAAGCACACCAAGTACATATGTAGTTACTTAATTACACCGGGAGCAACTCAACATCGAACAATGTTTTTCTTCAATTTAATGTATCATCAATCAAAAGATATGGCCAGGCAGTTCCTGGGAATAATCTTAATCAGTACCAAACTAGTTTCAATTGTCTGACTTGCACATGCCCGCAGCTCCCCCTTCAAGCAAGCTCAGAGCAGACATCAAAATTGAATTCTATATTGATCCTAAGTTAGTTACATATATCCTCATCCCCTAGATCATCAACCGAGAACTTTTGTTGCTACAATCTTTATAAATTGATGAGGGCAAATCTGAGATTTTTCCGTTCAAATATCTCTTGTGATAGATGTATTTCTCTATTCATTCGGCAACCCATGGATGCGAGGCAATGACTGGTAAGACGATTGCCAAGATTACTCTGTAGGTAGACATCTGCGCCATCGGATTAGAGTAGTAAGGGCCATTTAATCTGGACTATGGACGGAATTCGAATTTATTGAGCCAAAAGCTCCCGGAATGCTTCTTTTATGATATCTTGAAGTAAATTGTTCTGATTCTTCTCAATGGATGACCACTGATCATAACTTTTGCGAATCCACTTCTCTCTAGCCTTCCCTATTCCCGTATATGGCGAGAAGTATGGGAAATATTGAAAGGAAATATGTTAGGTCGGTCGGAGAGGTCTTTTTGGTAATGATTTATTTGTTATATAATGTTTGAAAAGCTGCCTAAATCGTAATGTGCCTCTCAGGTACTCAGGATTTACTTCTCATCTATTTAATGGGCGTAGAAGTCCATTATAATGGTCCCTAGGCGCAAATCGTGACAGTTATCAATTTTGTAAATCCATTTCGAGTAATATTACTTTTAACCGCTGCAATGTACTGTAATATTGAATGAAATGCTACACTTTGACTAATTATTGACGTTCTTCCGTGCATTAATGTATCTCTCTCCTCGCAGAAAGTGCCTTACTGTGCAAAAATAGCCAAGCTTACATTTCAGCATGTCACTACAAGATATTGATAAATATAAATCGGTCGGTTTGAGTTCTCTGCAGATGTTTTTCTTATTATTCGTGTCAATTTTTCTAAGAATTCAAGCAGATTGTTTCCTCTGAATACAGCGAGAAGCGCGGGAAACCTGAAATATCGAGGCATCCTTGATATCCATCGAAACCTTTTCTTCTCGTGCTGGTGCAATGCCAGTGTCACAAAAGTACATTCAAGGATCTACTTACTGCAAAAGTTCATTCTTTTGCTGTTGTCCTTCGTGACGAATAGGAATTTTGGGTTTCATGAAGGAATTACCTAATTTATCAGCAGTTGCGTTCTCTGGCTATATTCTATGCGCCTTGGGAACCTGGAATTGTCGCAAAGTTGAGATCCATCTTGGAAGTTCTGAGAGATTTGCAGTATTAAATTCAGAAAAGAGCAAGTTTTCATTTACTCTTGGAGTCTGAAACTGGAGATGATATACAGCACTACGATGTCTGCGACTTGCAAACTCGGGTTCCTTTTTCCCCTACAATTTATTTCGGTTTGAAACTCAAAAAAGTGTCCCTACAAACTTTTTTTATCATTGTCTGAATTTTTAATTATGTAATCAGGGTATTCTAACTCATAAACTTCCGTGAACACTATTGAAGCTAGTCCGTAGCAATATGAGCCGTTCACGGTGCCACCAATTTTTCCTGGAAGGAATTACAAGCCTCTTTATTTTTCGTGGAATGAGATGAGCACCGGATCACCAATACTTAATTTTGAAACTGCGTCTAAATTCGAGTCGCTTGAGAAGAAAATATTATATTTGTTTATCGGACTTTTTTCAACAGGTTGCATGATCTCGTCAAGAATCACCAGGAAGGAATGTATCAATGAAACTGGATTGCGTAATATTCACTCCAAAATGGCTTCGTGAAAATATTGCGGTGGAGAATAGAGTTTCAATTTCCGTTGATGCTGTCTATGTTCCAGATGTTAGAAGGTTGAAATGCAGGCCAAGATATGAAAGAATAGCTTTAATTCTCGCAGTATTTTATCAACTAGAATATATTACGTCAAAAATATTTTGGAAGAATCTTCTCCAGCCAAAGTTTTCAATGCAAATTCCCGATTTGAGACATTTAGTAATGAATTAAAATCCTTTGACTAGCCAAAATGAAGCATCTCTACTAAATATCTCTCCATAAACACAATAATTGGACACGATAATGCATATTGACGATATCATGTATTTACAGGAAATTATATCAAACAAAGGAAACGTGAAAGGTTCGGGACCTTTTGCAAATTCTCAATCTACGAATGAGATATTTTTTAGAAGACTCATTTTTTGTCATCGAATGGGGAAGGTCTGAAAACATGTGGAGGTTGAATCACTCTCTTCCTGATCGAAGCAAGCTAATGGAAGCTGAAGGTTTCAGAACTTCAAATAAGAGACAGATACGAAATTCTATAAGAAAGAATGACTCATCAGTTGATAAAAATAATGAGAGATGGTACTGATGATAATGATTAACCCTTGTATGCGAGGGAAGTCAAGCCACCGCAATTATTTATTAGTATATTTTGTGCTTATGGTCACTTTTTCAAGTCTAAAGACTATCAATAGGATCCTTGAAATATAATAGTAAAATGCAGATGGTATTGATGATAACGATTAACCCGTGTATGCAAGAGTAATTAAGCCACCGAGATTATTTATTAATAAATTTTTTCTTATGTTCACGGATGCAAGTTTAAAGACTATGGGCAGAATCCTCGAAATATCAGAGTAAAATGCATTTTTAGTAGTGCCAGAATTCTTGATATTTGCCCGGGCGGGAAAAATGAAATCCGAACATCCCCCTGCTGTAAATGATGCGGGCTTTTCACGTTTGAAGTTCCATTTATCACTTTTCAAGTTGTTCAATAGGTACAGTTACTGCACCTATTTTACCACTTGAAAAGTGACAGTAGTTGACATTGAAGGGAACTATTCCATTCAATGTCAATTACTCTAGTTGTTCGTAGGAAAACTCTTCTTCCGTTCTATTTTTAACAATAAAGTTAACAATCATAGTTTAATTCCATTCTTTTTACTGCGTAAGAGTCTGTTGTTAGCTTCTAACTGTTTCTCACGTCCTATATGTGCAGGCAAATCTTTCCGGTTATATTCTCGTCTATAAATCACTGTTCCTCAATAGATGACGTTACTTCATGCGGAAAGACCATTCCATCTCCTTGATTTCTTTCAGTGTAGTCGTAAAGCACTGTTAGCACCATGAAAAATAAAGTATAAATATTTTGGGATTTCCATGAGCTGAGCTCCCAAAACGTACAGTACAAAAAATCAGGTGCCCAAAGCGTGCTTCATTCTCGTCTACATTTACAGTGCACATTACAGTGGCAAAGCAACCAAGCCTCCAACCATTCTTTGCACGTATTCTGAATCAAAGCGATGAAAGTGTAGAGACTACGCGTACATTAAATACTAGAATGGAAAACATTTCACAGTTTGCGAGCAACCACACAGCACATTTTTCCCTTCGGTTTCAACAGTTTACCTGCCATTATGCAACCTGAGTTCCGTTGCACCACCTGTTACCCATGTGGTCGGATAAAACTATTTCTAGATCTCGGCTTCCAGGTCCCTCACCGATTTCGCCCTAGTTTTCCTCCACCAATGTCCAATTTATTTTTCCTGTTGATATATTTACTCATGCCCAACCGTTGATCCTTGGTATTTACCCGACTCCCTGAATTTCTCCTCCTTATATGAGTTTCCTTGATGACCTAGTATACCCACCAGTCGGCGCCCCGAAGCGCGTAGATGGCATTTCTGGTCGCTCTACCAATTGACGAGAGCAGCTCGTAGCGCGGATAATCTGCCTTGATTACCCGTCACGGTCCATAGTAAAACGACTCAAACGCTGGCCACTTCCGGACCCTATTGATGCGCCACTAGCACCTCATCTCCAAGCTCGAACCTTTTGAACTATCCCTTGACATTTAGCGGCGCACGCGACCCTTCTCCTACAGCAGCCCTCAAGAAAGACTCTCCCAACATCTCAATGAGGCGGTGACTTGGCTTTGCTTCGCCCAGAAGGGCAACTGCGTCACTTGCCATCATCCTCGCTTCGATCCCGTACATTAATCGGAACGACGAGTTTACATCCCCAAGATCGCGTCGGCGATAGCCGCACAAGACTTTCTGCATAGCGTCCACCCAATAGCATACATTTTGCACCACGGAACTTTATTCAGTGTGTCTCGGTTCTTCCATTTGCCATAGGGGTATATGGAAGGACGGCCTTCTAATCGGTCCCATGATTTTCCATAAACTCCTGGACTGAAGCCGCCATAAAATCCGTCGCGTTGTCTGAGACTATCCTCCTCGGGGGCTTGACCAGCTCGATAATTTCCTCCTCGACGAACTCGATGACAACAGTGGAGGTGGAGCCTTCCGTTACCCAAGTTATTGGCTAGCCCTTCATGTGCTTCACTACGATTAAAGAAAACCTCTTTCACTTCCAAGATGGCTTGAAAGGGCCCTTGAAGTACACGGAAAATGTTTCAAACAAACCTGTAACGGGTGCTCTGAGACTCGTATGATACGTAGGTAGTCTTTGAGCTTTTTGAAATCCTTTGCATGCCTTGACGTGTTCGATCACATCCGGATACACCCCAGGCCACCAAAACCGATGCCTCACGAAATTCCGCGTAGAATAAGCACCCCAATGACTGATATCATCGCCAAAAGTTGTCAACATCTCTGCACGCTACCCGATAGCCGGAACAGCGCGTAGTCCATCCTTCTCCAGTCGGAACAGATTTTTGTTCCAAATAATGAATTTTTTCGCCTTTCTTCGGATGGCGGTATTCTGCTTCCGTTTCTTCTCCTGAAACTGTCCCCGGTTCGAAACCTCGCGGAACAGATTTTTGTTCCAAATTATGAATTTCTTCGCCTTTCTTCGGATGGCTGTCTTCTTCTTCCGTTTCTTCTCCTGAAACTGTCCCCGGTTCGAAACCTCGCAATTTACAGGAGGTCCGGTTTCAATCTAGATAGCTTTGGATCATCAAACTGTATCGTCGCTACGAGGACCTTCGCGACGTTCTCCCCTCTTGAAGGGTCGTGTTCCTCGATGGGCCTGGAAGGGATCTAATCAGCTGCTCAATGGCCTTCCCCGGACAGTACTTAATTTCGAAGTCGTACTCTGCCACCAAATCCATCCATCTCGACAGCATTACGTGAATATATTTCTTCTTGAAGGCCTTCTGCAGGGCCTGATGGTCCTTATACACCGCAAACGGCTTTTCGGACAACAGATACACGCGAAAAATCCTGAGAGAGAACAACACTTCAAGTGCTTTCAGGTAGCTTATGAAGTAGCGGCGCTCTCGTTCCGCCTTCGTTCGACAAGCGAACTGAATAGGTTGTACTTTCCCATATTCTTTATTCTCCGAGAGGGCGACTCCAAGGGCTGCCGTAGATGCATATTTTTCAACTAAGAAAGGCGAATTAGAATCCTGAAACGCTAATACTGGAGGAGCAGTCAGTTTCCCCTTCAAGTATTCAAAAGCCTCTTGCATCTTCGTATTCTATTCGAAAGCTTCCTTAACGGACGTCGCCACGTGCAACACTGCTGAGCAGTTGGAAAACTCCCTTTTAAACCGTTGGCAGTACCCTGCGATCCCTAATAAACTCCTGCATTCGGTCACATTTTCTGGCCTGTGGGCCTCCAAGACATCTTTAATCTTGTTGGGATCAACCTTCACACCGCTTGAATTGACAATAAGAGCGGGCAACTTCACTTCTGAATGAGCAAAGCTGCACTGTTACCTTCAGCTTCAATTTCGTTTCTTGTATCCCCTTGAACACCCCTTTGCAATGAGCTATGTGCTCCTCCAACATTTTAGAAAATATTGAAACATCTTCCAAGTACACCATAGGGACGGCAACCCGCGAAGAACCCTGTCTATCATCCTTTGAAACGTCGCTGGAGCGTTCATTAGTCCAAACGGCATCACCTCGATCTTGTACGTTGCATGTCGAGAGACAAATGTCGTCTTTTCCTTGCACGGTTCGGATATTCAAACCTGCCAGTATCCTGTGTAAAGGTCCAACGTCGTGGAGAACTCCGCGCCAAAGAGTTCGTCGAAGATTTCTTCCATTTTCGGTAACAACCAGCATTCTGGCTTCATCACCCAACCCAACTGACGGTAATCGACGCAGGACCGGGGCCTTCCGTCTTCCTTCGTGGAGATCACCACCGGAAAGGACCAGGCGGACCTCGAAGGCGTGATAATTCCAGCTTCAAATAATTCATTCACTTCGTTCCTCACTACTTGTTTTTGCCTCGGCGGCATTCGGCGGGCTTTCGAATGTATTGGGTCTCATCCGTTTTGGGGTTTGAGCGCACAAGAGGTAATCAATGTTTGAACTGATAGTTGAAGCTTCCGGTGAACAGACCGGAGCTTCTGACCATGGTTTATGTAGAAAAAGTACTCGACCCCAGCAGAGATAAATTGTAAGCAGATGGTACTGAATTCAAAGGTATTCTAGGCAAAGCGACCCCAGAGGTATCAAACTACAAGGTTCTGAAGGCTCATGTAGCATCCATCAGTGTAACCGACAGCAGCAAACATCATGTCAAAGTCCCATTGGTCTATTTGGCAAGGAGGCACAAAGCGGTTGCTGATTGGTGGGTCCGAAATGTTTCGAGAACCACGCGAGATAACCACGATGGCTCCATGTCATTGGCTTGGTACAAAGAGGTATGATCTTATGTTTTACACTGGTGCATGGGTACAGTGCACAAGTTGCACTGATGTCATCTTACAGCGAAAAGTCTTGATACAGGTTACTGGAGGGATACTGCCAGGGTTTGGTGATTTATGGGCATAATCGCAACATCCTTCAATTCGAAAGAATGTACCACCTACTTTGATAGGAATACACGCAACCTAGCGATTTTGGTTGCTTCCTTGCTGCACGGACCGGTAGTATGTTTAACCCTTGCGACTTTAAACTCAACCTCGGTTATCAGGAAAATTAAGTAAACTATTACCCTCTAACTTTTACGTTCGGAGCCATTATTCGTCTCCTAACGCCAGCAGCAATTGCCTTATTTCCTCATTTTAATTCTGGAAGCATATGTCTAAGAAAATTTAAACTGTCAAATACTCCAAAACTAAAGGGTTTGAGGCAGTTTTGACACTAAATGGCTTTTTTTCAAACTGTTTTACTCTAAAAGGCTATCTTTCATCTTATGGCCGCCGTAATATACCACCGCTCTTCAGAAATGCAAACACCATTACACCTCCAAACACCCCCTCTCAGCCATCCAGCCAAATGGCTGTTATCCAACCTGCGGACTACGACTCAGATCATTCCGTGGAATGTACTCAGGGAGTGGACGAGTTTTATGCTCTCTCAACAGACTTTGAACACCCCGAAAGAGTTCCCCTCGAGCGTGTTGACGACCAATTAGACTTGGACACACCGATTGCTCACCTCCCGCCGCAGTGGCAGCCAGAAGAAGGGCAAAAGAGGCTACCCAAGCAAACCAGACACAACAAGATACTGCTTTTCCAACTCCTATCCACATCTTTGAGCAAATGAACCTGCGTTCATCCTCATATGTTTCCACCGGCAAACAAAATCCCTTTTCTTTACGCAACCCATTCACCTTTATCCCAGTGGGAATCTTCAAAATGTTTCTCATCACAACAGTTCTGGGTACAATTTCTAACAAAAATCATCTACGCCTCGCTAAAAGCTGCTGTAACAGGTAGACCTATGGAAAAAAACGCTTAACAGGAATCAGCTGCTGGATTGGCATCTGCATTTACATGGGCATTTACAAGTTGATTGTGGATTACTGGGAGAACAGAGGTCGCAGACTAAGGCATGCCATAACGAAGCACATGTCATTAATATTTTTCAGCTAATTAAGCTTTTTGTTCATACTTGCGACTCTTGCGTTGAAAGCGGAAGCAATTTTTCTTCAAAAATGTTCAGCGCTTTTTGACGCAGATATTTCGATACCCAAGAGACTCTGGATCCCAGGTCTCAAATTGAGCGCAGATGACATGATGGTAATGAATTAAGGTCGTTTTTGCGAAACCTTTTGTATTCGTGACAAATCCATGGGTGCTTGGTTTAAAATATGAGCGCTCTGCAACTCAGGTTACCTATTTTCGGCGTTTCCCCATTTTAATAAGAATCCTTGGAGATGTTTTTTACCGTGCAGAGAAATCCTTTCGTACTCATTCTCAGTTATTGCAAGGCTATCAAGTTACGTTGTGGGCTGTGCGAACTAACCGCCGATCCAGGGAGATACTGCGCTGTATCTCGCCCAGCTAATGTATGGTTAAGCACTGTACACCCGGCACAGTACAGTATATACAGTAAACTTTACAGTACACTGTATGTATATTACTGTGTTGAGCGTACGTGGAAAGATGGGGACAACAGGTTACGCTTGGCATAGGTAGGATAGGCAAGAATGAAGAACATTTCCAAGCATTTCATGGTATCGCATCCAAGGTTTTACGACGCCATGACAGACTCCAGTGCCCCTCACCTCTCCTTTTGTGGATATCCCTCTTCCGATATTTCCAGTTTCCTTTTAGCATTCGAGAAGGTCGTTATGCGCGGAAAGACGGGCAGCGAGAAGGCCTTCCAGATTATGTGCCATGTGGAGCAGGCTGCTTTCGACTTCTACTACGAGTCTTTTGCGCGGGATGGGTCCCCCACTGAAGACACCGAGAAGTACGATATATTCAAAAAGAAGCTCCTCGCCGAGTTCGCGAAAAAGACAAAGCCGGAGGAGGAGGTCCACGAAGCCGTTGCCGGATTACTGGACGCAAGTGACATAGGAGGGTCTCTGGCGAGAATGAATGCCCTCTCCAAGAGGATAGGCTTCAACAACTCGGTCTCTTTCGGTTTGCTTCGGATTGCATTCGCGGAACACTCGGGCTTGGCTCAGTTTGTCATATATCGAGCGCTGCCGGACTATAAAGACCTAAAAAGGCAATTAAAGACTTTTAGTTAGGAAAGAAGACATTCCTCGCCGATAAAGAGGCGCCTCGAGGGCCTTTGGTTGCACCGAGGAGTATTATGCAGAGTCCTGACGTGCACGCTGTTAAGCCGCACCAGCCGGAGGACAAGGTTGACCAGCTAGCAAGGAAGATTGCGGAGTATTCTGTCTCTGTAAGGGAGGACCGGCTTTTATGTTCGATGACGACTTTAGTCGCAGTTTCTGTGGGCAAAGGGGCCACCGTTCCATGCAGTGTCTGCAAAATCCCCACAGGCACACTCAGACTCTTTCTGTGAGAAGGGAGTTCACACAGAGGCAACGTGCTGGTCCAAGGGACAGCAAGATGGAATTCGTCTTGTAGTAATTGCCGGAGCAAGTTCGGAGTCGAAAGAAGAACTTAAACTGAGGGAAAAAACCGACGACGATCCTGTTGTCGTCTTCCAGGAGGCTCTCAATGGGATGTGGTGGCCGCGGTTAAAGAGGAATGCCGACGGCCAAGCCCTTCCGAAGCAACGCATGGACAACGTCATGGAAATCGATGCGCTAATGAGTAAGGCCTCCCTCTTTCGCCGTCTGATTTTCGTATCGGAGCCAAGGAAGAAGAAAACTAAGGCACAGAAGACCAAGAAGGCGTCAGGAGCCTTCTGGACCACGTAGGGAATTATAATATGGTCGCGGAACTGGCTTCGGCCTTGTCGGGAATGAACTTCGAGTAGCTTCTCCACGGGGACGCATATAAAGCAAGGAATCAGTTGAAGCGTATGGTTTCCAAGACTGTTACAGTGACTCATGCGTCCATGAAAAGTCATCCTGAAGTCTCTTGTCGGTTGAAGGTCGTAGCCGTGAAGGGTTATGGAACAGAGACGCAGGCCCAGTTGGACACGTGTGTAGTACTAAACCTCATGTCCTGGGACTATTGCAAGAAGCTGTCACTCGCTCTGATGGCTACGTATCGTCATGTCACCGTCGCTGACGAACGGGACTGAAGTTACTGGGTGCGTACGGAAGGTTCCAGTCTCCTTTGGAACCCTGGTTGTGCCTCTGGGCTTCTTGCAGGTACGAAACGCGCCATTTGACACTATTGTTGGCAGTCCTACAATATAATATATGCAGTAAAACTTGGATTACGGGCGGCAGCAAGTCAACCTGGCGGTAGGAGGAAGAATGCTTTTTCACCGCGACTAATTGAGCCCCTAGTGATTGACGTGATGCGGACTGATAGTAAGGATTTAACATCCCTTGAGAGTCTGATGGAGAGCATTTTCCTGTCCCGTCCTCATCAGAGTCAGGTAGCAGCGATGGTGGGTCGGACACTGAGTATGAATTGGTTCTGGCGATCTTAAACAAGGAACCGTACGAGCTCGATCTAGAGGGCCTGTTGTTGGAGGAGGGGTCCACCGAGAAAGATGATGCCGCGTTTCTCGTCTCGAAGTTGAAGCATCTCGAGGAGGAGAGCCAGAAAAAATTGGTGAATGAGCTGAAGGAGTCGGACGTGATAGCGTGGGACATACATGACCTGGAGCCGGCTCAGGTGCCGGTGATATATTCTTTCAAGTTGACAGATGAGACCCAATACATTCGAATGCCCGCCGAATGCCACCGAGACATAACCAAGTAGTAAGGAAAGAAGTGAATGAATTATTTGAAGCTGGAATTATCACGCCTTCGAGGTCCGCCTGGTCCTTTCCGGTGGTGATCTCCACGAAGGAAGACGGAAGGCCCCGGTCCTGCGTCGATTACCGTCAGTTGGGTTGGGTGATGAAGCCAGAATGCTGGTTGTTACCGAAAATGGAAGAAATCTTCGACGAACTCTTTGGCGCGGAGTTCTCCACGACGTTGGACCTTTACGCAGGATACTGGCAGGTTAGAATATCCGAACCGTACAAGGAAAAGACGACATTCGTCTCTCGACATGCAACGTACAAGATCGAGGTGATGCCGTTTGGACTAATGAACGCTCCAGCGACGTTTCAAAGGATGATAGACAGGGTTCTTCGTGGGTTGCCGTCCCCTATGGTGTACTTGGAAGATGTTTCAATATTTTCTAAAATGTTGGAGGAGCACATAGCTCATTGCAAAGGGGTGTTCAAGAGGATCCAAGAAGCTAAATTGAAGCTGAAGGTAACAGTGCAGCTTTGCTCATTCAGAAGTGAAGTTGCCCGCTCTTATTGTCAATTCAAGCGGTGTGAAGGTTGATCCCAACAAGATCAAAGATATCTCGGAGGCCCCTTTGCCGGAAAATGTGACTAAACTGAGGATTTTTCCCGGTTTTGCATGGTACTATCGAAGATTTATACTAAACTTCGCAGATAGCTCAGCTGTGTTGCACGCTTCATCCTCCTTTAAGAAGACATTTGAGTGGACAACGGGAATGCAGGAGGCTTTCGAGTACTTGAAGGAGAAGCTGACGATGCCTCCAACACTCGCGTTTCCGGATTTCCACTCCCTTTCGCGGTGGAGACAGATGCTTCGTTGACTGTCCTAGGATTTGTTCTCTCTCAGAAGAAAGAAGATAGAAAAGTGCAGCCGGTGCAGTTCGTATCTCGGACAATGACGGAGCAGAAGCGTCGGTACATTAGGAGCGAACGGGAAGCACTTGCTGTCGTGCTCGCTCTCAATAATTTTCTTGTGTGTCTGTTGTCCATCAGGCCGGTCGTGGTATATAAGGACCATGAGGCCTTCAAACGGCTTTCAAAAAGAAGGATATACATGGGATATTGGCGAGTTGGATGGATTTAATGGCCCAGTACGACTTCGAAATTAAGTAAAGGCATGGAAAGGCCTATGGGGTGTCTGATCATCTCTCTCGCAGACCGTTGTGTAATTTGAGGCGAAAAGAGAAGAAAACGACACGAAGTGCCTCGTAGCGACGAAATAGTCGGACCAACCTAAACTATCTGGATAAGAACCGGACCTCCGAGACATCACGAGGTTTGTGGCCGGAGATATGGTTCAGGAGACGGACCTGAAGAAGAAAATCGATACGAAGAAAAGCGAAGAGGTTCATGATTTGGAACAACACTCTGTTCCGACGGGAGAAGGATAGATTGCGATTGGTTCCGCCTGTCGGGCAGTATACCTAAATGTTGACAACATTCCACGATGATATCGGCCATTGGGATGCTGATTCTACAAAAAAATTTGTAAGGGACCGAGTTTGGTGGCCTGGAGTGTATCGGGACGTGAAAGAACACGTCAAGGCATGCGCAGGCTGTCAACATACTCGAAGGCTACCGACAAATCATACGAGTCCTAGATCACTCGTTACCAGTTTGTTCGAAACGTTTTCAGTGGACATTGCGGGCCCTTTGAAGCCATCTCAGAAGGGAAAGAGGTTTTCCTTAATCGCAGTTGAGCACATAACGAGCTGAAAATAGCTTGCGCAACGGAAAGCTCCACCTCCGATTTTGTCATCAGGTTCGTTGAGAAGGAAATTATCGAGCATTTTGGGCCCCCGAGGAGTATAGTTTCGGACCACGCTACGGCTTTCATGGCGGCTTCCGTCCATGAGTTTATGAAGAAGCACGAGATCGATTGGAAGACAGTCCTCCCGTATGCCCCTATGGCAAATAGAAGGGCCGAGAGGATGATGGGGACTATAAAGCAGGCAATAAAACGTTCATTCGTGCAGAGTGGAGGCGACTGGGCGGAGGCTATGCCGAAAGTCTTGTACAGCTATCGCCGACTTGACCGCGGGGATGTCAACTCACCGTTACGCTTAATGTATGGGATCGAGGCGAGGATGACTGCAAGCGACACGGTAGCCCTTCTGGGCGAAGCCAAACCAAATCACTTCCTCATCTAGATGTTGAGGTAATCTAGCGGGAGGGCTGCTGTAGCGGAAAGGTCGTGCGTTCCGCGCAAGACTAAGAGGGAGGTCAAACGGTTCGAGCTTGGAGACGGAGTGCTAGTGAAAAATGGGGCAGCGTTCTGTAGGGTTCGGAAATGGCCGGGTTTGAGTCTTTTTACTACGGACCGTGCCGGGTAATCAAGGCTGATCATCCGCGCTACGAGTTTGTCTCTTCATCTGGTCGAGCGACCAGAAATGCCATACACGCGCGTCAACTGGTCAGGTATGCTAATTCATCAAGAAAAACCACTTAAGGAGGAGAAGCCCGGAGGTTTTTGAGCCTGTCAACAAGGAAGAAGGGGTGATCCAGCAAGCCGATGCGTAGGAAAGATTGATAAGGGAGCGAAAAGAACAGCAGGATCGGGAGGGACTTAAATATGGATTTGGAAACTGGAACTAGGCAAAAAGAACGACAGACGATGAGAGGCGGGTTGTTTGGGCCTAGACCGCAAGGTGGGCGGGTCATCTGGCGCCACGGGAACTCTATTGGCTCTCGTTCTATTCTCTCCTCTTTCTCCTCTTATTGGTACCGGGTTTTCTCGTTTTTTCGGCGAAGAGAGGGCCTCATTAAGGAGCAAATAAATCACACGAGGTACTTCTGAGTGGCTGAGTTGGTGGAGTGTGTACAACAGCATCGAACTGGGACCCGGGATAAATCAGCAAATCTGGATCATGATAATAATCCGGGAAACCAATGAAAAAAACAACGAAGGATGGAGCGTCTTCTGTCGTCCCGGAGAATGTCTTCAGAGAGGAAGAGGTGGAATTTGCCAGTTCGGGGATTGAGGCGAGTGATTCGGTGTGAGCGAAGCTTGGAGGGGCTGTGGTCGTTCCGAATTGAGAGCAAAAAGGTGGGTCAGAGCTGTCGTGGAAGGAGTCTGGTAGTGGTAGTCTTGAGCGTTATGTGGGCAACGGAGGATGAAAGTGAATGGAGGTTTTCACGAGAGGCCTGAGGATATTTACGGCGGGTTGGTGTGAGTTAGTATAGGCGACGAAGAGGAGAGAGCTATGACTGGAGAGGTGTGTGGAGGATGATCCTATGGAGAGGGCACACAGGGAGCCTCAAGGAGGTAGTTGCAATGACGCGCCAAGGGGAGCCCGCTCCTATTATTCCAGCTGTTTGGCAGCACGTTTGCACTTCTCAAAGGGTAGGCGAAGAAGGTTGAGGGCGTATCTCAGTGGCTGCGTAGCTGGTAGGTTGGCGTTGGTCGGGGTAGAGGTGACCGTGGCAAGCTGGTAGGGTGGTTCAGTGGTGCAGTGATTAGTGGGTGAACTTGCCTACTTGTGCGCCGTGTCGCACTTTCAGTGCGGGAGCATGTGGGCTGTGCGAGCTCACTGCTGAGCTGGGGAGATACTGTACTGTACTGTATCTCCCCCAGCTAATGTAGGGTTAGGCACTGTACACCCGGCACGAATGAATCTTTACTTCATTAGGGGGTTAACGCCACCTCTTCTTAGAAATAAATATGACTAAATTTGACGTTTAAATTACAATCTGTAAGCAATTAGTGAAATTGTCCTGTTGCTTGTGACAAACGGTGCTGAAAAGCTGCCCGTTAGTGAAGAGCTGTGAGATGTTTTTGGCGGCAAACTAAGCCTCCACTTACCCCCATGCCTGCACCAGTCGGCCTCTCGAAAATATCACACCTCAACTACCCCCCCCACCAAGCAGACTCAAATCCCACCGCCATCTCTCCCTCCCCCTTCAAGCCGAGTCAAATCCCACTGCCATCTCTTTATCCCTCCCAAGTGCCCCCACACGGCTTACCATGGACCCCTCCCCAAGCCAAGCACCCAGTGGTGCCGTCGTATTAATTGATCACCAAAGCAGAAGCAGACTACCTTCTCCCTATGCAATTCCTGCTCCCCGGGAAACTCCTCTTGCCGCACCACGATCTGATTCCCAAACTCATCACCCAAATCCGACGAAGAAAACCGCTATATTGCCATGCCCCTCCGCAGCCACCACCGCAACAAATACTGTCGCCGCCCTACCTTCAGCAAGTCAATCCACATTCCTGGCTACAAAATTCGACCCCGCCGACCCTGCAACCTCACAACCCATTGCCCAAACCTTCACACCTGCGACTCAAACCGTGCCTCAGATTGCCTCCGCTCCACCTCCCATCCTAGGATCCAGTATCTCCGCTTTTACAACTACGCTTTCCGCTGAAGCAATTGCTTCTGCCCCACGATCACCAAAGCCCACCGCCTCAGCAACTGTTACACCTACATTACCCTGCGTTGCCCCTGCTCTTATACCAATCCTTGCTGAGTGTCATACAATCCACCCTGCTCCTGAATCATACCAAATGACTGCTCAGTGCCAGGTAGCTGCCGACAATAGTCCCAAGAAAGAACGGAAGGGTTAACATGCCAGGTTTTCCCCAGTTCAGGACCTCATTCTTGTCTAACCGCTTGGCCTGGCTATTCCAATTACTGTACCATTAGTAAAACCAAAGCATTTTGTTAGCCCGTAGAGTATAGCTCTTATTTTATCCGAGTACAAAGATACCCTCCTCTGCATATATGCAGTAGAAAGCCCCACTGTAAGGAGATTTCCTTTTGTAGTCAGGACCCATTCGAGGCCCTTCCAGAATATTTCTGAAAGATGCGACGATTGCTTGCCAAAAAGCATCTCGAGGTCAACCTATCTTGATGGAGTTGCCAATCTTCTGAGTATGATGCAACAAATAAGTATATCGCTCACAGCGTAGCGATTCCTCTCTGTGCGAGACTTTGATTCTGGCCAGTCTATCGCTCTTACTACCTTAGGTATGCCCTTATTTTCAAATCGAAACAAGCAGAGGTAATCCCTATTGCTCAAGGCATTCAAGTTAAAAGTGAAGATGGAGAGGCTTATTTTGTTACTTTGTTGTAGCATGTTTTCGACATCATTGCGGAGGCAAACATACTTACTTGCCACGGTAGTCCAGGTCGGTGTCGACGAGAATGCAGACTTTCTTTCAGTCAGGCGGCGCTTGGCTATTACGAGAAGTGCAATCTTCCAGGTGCAGAGGCTTTCGATACACTTTGCTTGTGTTAAGTCCGTCAAGCGGCCTGCTGCCATTTTTGATTGGAGCGCAGTACGAGTGTCGTTAAGTTTTAGGACGTGCAGTAATACTCACATACATTAACATGAGTGACAGGCATAATCACACCGCCCGCGGCATGAGAAAGAAAATCATACCAAATTTCTGGAACTGGTGAATTCCTCAGAAGCACAATTTAATTGCAGAAATTCATTAAGCGTAATCACTCTATTGAGTATCTATCATGTAAACTGCAGGACTGACTACACGGCACTGTACTGTACTGTACCGTATACTGTAAAGCATTACAGTGCTGTGTCGAGCGTATGTGGAGAGATGGGGACAACAGGTTACGCTTGGCCTAGTTGGACAGCAAGAATAAAATCAGTTTCCAAGCACTTCATGGTACCGCATCCAAGGTTCGACGACGCCATGTTTCCAAGCTTTTCATTCCTTATGAAGCGCCGCGAGTCCGGTCGACCGTAAATGTTCGCAAAAGTCAGTGGCGATAGGTAGAATTTTGTGCTTCATCAATAGACTAGGGAAGTGCGACGTGCAGGGTCACTAGAATTGACTAGCTATGGAGCGGCAGCCAAATATCTCCATGTTGCGGGCTACACTAATCGCTGAAGCTGCTCACGTGGATCAAATGGCATAGCTGAGCTTTTGATAATGCCGAAATGACACCTTCGCCTTAGAACCTCCGATACGGGCCTTGATGGCAGGCGCATACTCGTAGGTATAGGTAGAAGATCCACAGCCTCGGCACGACAAGGTAGCGCATAGCAATCTCTTTACCGCCGTTTGGCTCTTGTCAGAGCTGAGAGACCGCCATCGGCCTGGTTGCGATATGGCACGGAGTGAGGACTGAAAGTGGTCACATCAAGACGCTTTTGGGGATGCGTGAAAAAAGGGTAGTCGACGACGAGGTCCAGTGCGCGTTGCTCGGCTGGGCTCTTGCGGAGTTCGGCCAAAGACTCGCTCCCAAATTATGGAGAGGGAAATGGCCGGGCTATTGAGTTCGCGGTACAGAATATCCCGAAGGCGGTTGTGACCGCGCACCGCACCGACACCGGCTTTGCAGGTTGATGTATGATGGCCCATGGTATCGGGGAGAGGGGGAACAGTGTACTGGCCTTCTAGGCAGGTAGGGCAGCGGTTATGGCCGCAGAATATTGGGTTGCCTAAGCGAAGGTCAACCATCTTGCGCCATATCTCCCCTGAGGTGTATGGGTCAGTGGACGGCAACGGAAGTGTTGAGAACGGGGCGGAAGCAGTCGGGGAGGCCGTCAAGGCCAGCCAAATAAAAAGGTGCGAAGAAGAGGCCGTACGGACCGATGCGTGAAGCAGGGAGAGGCGGGAAAGGTGGACATGACGGGTTATCTCTTCCTGGAGGGAGCGAGCGGCTTTGCGGTCGAGGTGGTTGAGGCGTGACAAGAGTGCCCCTAGTCGTAGTTCTGCAGGGAGGTCCAGACTCGTGGCCAGGGTGTCGTAGGATCGCGCCAGAAGCCTGGCGACATTCGTGGAGCTTATATGCAGGAGTCGCCGAATGAGGGGCATGTTCGTGAGATTTGAGATCGTTTAGGCGATGACGTTGATGGAAGTGCATGGGGTGAGCCCGAGGCCACCGTGTCGGAAAGGCAGCGTGGCTTGTAGCCACGCGATATCGGATATCTTATGGTGAGCTTGCTCGGAAACCCGTCGCAACCCCTTATCAAAAGCTTTGGCAAGTGGTAAGGTAATATGCAGCGGGTTGAGGGGAACAAGTACATAATCAGACATGTGGAGGACAGATTCGGAGAACATGGTATGAGAGTTGGGGCTCGTTCATATCGGAGAGGGATGTCCAGAGTGACTCCGCCTTCTGCAAGGCTTTGAGGGCCAAGGAAGTGCATCCATCCGGGGTGCCAATCGAGCTCCTAAGAACCGTGATAGCATCAGAGGCGAGGACGTCGTATGACAGGTTATGTAGGAGGTGTAGTGAGAGACAGGGGCACCAGGCCGATGTTTTCTGAGGGTTGAGGTTAATATGAAAGCCGAAGTTCGAGCTGGTCAGGCGCAGGTAGTGGAGAACGGCGTGGGCTGGTGAGATGGGAACAATTAGGGTTCCAACGTCTGCGTACCATGTGTGAAGAGGGAGGGCGGGGAAATTGGATGCCAGTCCTTGCACAAGGGAGTACAGGGCAATAGGAAGCGCAACATGCCGAGGTGGTCGCCCTGTTGCGTGCCATGTCGACTCCATATAAGGTGACGGCCGAAGAAGAGGCGGGAAGAAGCCCTGTAGAGGAAGTGGACCCAACGTGCGGACGCGGGGATGCGGCAGATAGCCTAAGAAAGAAATTCGGAACACTCAATTGAGTTAAAGGTGTTCCGGGCATCAACCTGAATGAGCACGTGGGCGGTGTCACTGATCTGCAGTTCGTGTATGCGTTCCAGAGTGGCATGGACGATGGTTCCGTAGCACACGGCACGCCTACGCAGAGTTGATGGGGCTGCAGGTAGTTGGCCAACTCTGATCATCCCGAATTCGTTTCATTATCAGGCGCCCTAACGGTCGCCGGATGGCAAGGCCAATGGCGATCGGGCGGAGAGTGCGACAGGCTTCATCTTTCAGCAGTTCCAATAGAGTAGCGCTTGCGACGTACTCGCTAGCCTCAGTGGGCAATTCCCATCGACCAGGCTGTTGATGAAGGCAGTGAACCACTTGAGGGCCGAATTCGAGGGCTCGGCGCCGCCGGGGGCATGTGCCAGAGCTTTGAGTATGGAGGGGCAAAGTCCATCCGGGCCAGGACTGCTGTGATACGGTAGTTGTCGCAGCTGGTGGCGGACTTGGCCCCGGTGAACTTGTACGGCGGGGGCAGGGCACTTCTGTCGGTTCGCTTGACTGGGTGGGAAGGAGCGGGATGGAGGGACCGGAGCTTATCGGCATTTGCCAAGGTGGGCGGGACTGGTGGGGCCGCAGCAGTGAGGGCTTGGGCGGCTTTGTGTGGGGAGCCGTTGAGCAATGCCCGTTTGCAGCGGTCCTGTGGGGATCGGGTACGAACTGCTTTGCGGTGGAGAACTGCGCCGAAGGCTTCAGCGGCTTCATCAAGGAGACGGGACCACTGCCCCTCTTGTGCTAGGCGGATCCTGCGTTTAAGGGAGGCGACTAGGCTGGGGCGATGCCGGTTGCGGGTTCACGTCGGCTGTTCTCGCGTAGAACCAGTTTAGTGAGAGCCATGATCTTGTGGAGTTTGTCAGTGCGCACCTGTATAGAGCGGGCCTCAACAAATCGCCTGCAGAGACATGCCACCAGCGAATGGAAAGGAAGGCGGAGGGAATTTGGGAGATAGGGTAGGATAGGGACAGGGAGTGCAAAGACAATGGAGGGTAGCGGACATCGTCGGGCAGGTCCAGTGGGTGGGGCAACAATTACTCCGAGGTGGAGGGTGCGGGTGGTGAGGCCTCCTCCCTGTTGGAGTCTGGTTCAGGTCCAGAGGGACGGAGGCGTTTGGCAGGAGCGGGGTTTTGGGGAGGGGATGGGGAAGACGGCTTGGGTAGCGGGGGGTTGGCGGGATTGGCGGACGGGGCGAGCTCGAGATAGCGGGCTATGATGCCCGAGATGCCGGACTGCAGCACTTCGATGAAGTATTGCTTGGGCCTCCAAGCGCAGGCGGGGTTGGAGAGGCGAACGACTTCGGCATAGAGGGTGGGTAGGAGTGATTGCAGCGGCAATGGAATGACAATGAGAGATGATAGGGGAGGGGGAGAAACGGTGATGAGGGGAAGGGAAGATTCCGAGTGGCCGCGGGGGCGTCGTACGCGGATTGCGTACGTTGGAGTGAGTCGGCGGCGGAGCCGACAAAGGCTGCATGCGGATCGGCGGTGGGTACAACAGTGATAGAGCCGTGGAAGTCCCTGCGGCTGAGGCCTCGCGGAAAGACAAGGCGTTGCGGAGTGGGCGCTGGTCGCGCGTGGTGGAGACAAGGGCAAAATCCTTTGGCCCATTGTTGACGAGCCGGGCGGAGATGCGGTTTGTGCTCCGCTGCAGCGTCGGGTGGATCGGCAGAGCCGGGTTGGGGGCGGCGGCTATGTTGAGACCTAGAATCGGGAGACGGGTGGGCAGCGACTTCGGCGCGGGCTGGCGAAGAGCAGCGGCGAGATACTGCGAGGGAGCGTGTCCAGTGGGGCAAGCGCCGTGGCGAAGTTTGGAGAGTCGGGAGACGATCCAGGCCAGGAATTTGGCGAGGTTGGCGGCCTCGGCGGTACCTGAAAGGAAGCCGAATGCGGTGGAGAGAGCTGGATCCGAGCGCTGGAGGTTCAAGAGCGTAGAGGGAGCGTCGGGGGACGTAAGATCGGTGACTGCGGAGAGACTATGGATCTCGTCCATTTCTCCATGAACAGGTCAAGGGAGGCATGTGCTGCAAGGCACATCGCGTCGCGCGATGGTGCAGCGAGCTCTCCGAAGTGCACATACTGTAGGAAATGCATAGTTTACAGTTGTGGTACCTTACATTACAGTGAATCATGATACTGTATCATGATATCATACTGTACCTGCTGAACATAGCGGCGTTGCCATTGAGCGATTATCATCCAAGTGCAACCAAACCTCTCTGGTCAGAGCAAAGCAGACATTCCGATTCAGTCCGTCTTTGCAAAGGTTCAAAACCTGACCAATTGCAAGCTCCTGTCAAAATTCACCCGCACGATGAAGATGTCTGAGGCCCCCAATCAGGCTTCAAGAAGCTTCTTGACGAAACCCTTGTCGTGAACTGCACCAAAAATCATTATCCTGCCTCTCTCGCGCACCGAGAAAATCCCATTGCAACGCGGAATTTACCGCATACAAAGCTTGTATGAAGGCGTGGCGCGAACAACAACGCCTCGAGAAGGAAGCTGCCCGAACATCCTCGTAATCATGCACCCTATTCCAAACACTCAGGATAAGTCCGTAATCATTCCATGGGGCAACCACTCTGGCACGAAGAAAGACGTCAGTTAAATCGCTGTCCACGTTTCGCCTAGAGTATCGAGGGACCGTATTAGATTATTCATGTTTACGGAGAGCGAAAGGAAGCCGTGCTATAGGATCCAAGGGAGAATCGACAGCGTCTGGATTCGCTCATTGACTCCAGTTTTCTCGATTTGTAAACTGGACGTCCCCGTGTGATTTACCAGCAGATACATGAGCGAGGGCGCGATGAACAGATGTTGAAACGTAATAGAGGAATCTACATGGCGTTCAACTCGTCGACAATCGTTTAGTGAACCAGCTTCAACAGTGATTTATGTAATGGCACGCACCTTGGGCCCTAAACATCGTTGCGACCATAACATCTTGGGCAGCCCACACGAACTCTCGGACCGCGACTATTCCTCCTAATCCAACAGAGCTTCACAAAAGGCCCGTGCTTTTGTTCCGCACCCTTCAGCTTTTATTTCGTTTGGACATGAACGCAGAAATGCGGGACATAAGACTCACCGAGACATCTACAGTTGTAGCCAACCTCTGACTTACACGGCGCCCTGCATCCAGAAGTGGAAATTTTCATCTTCTCAGAAACAGCCGCTCCACTTACGACTGAAGCTCCTTGGAAGCAAGCTACCGCGTCTGCCACCCCCATTCGACGAACCAACACTGACACTTCCACCAGTGCCCATCTTCCGCTTCCCATGGCCTAGTGCGCCATCCCACCCGTCAGCCTCCCTTCTCTCTCCGTCGAATTTCCTCATCTCTGGTCCATCATTCCCCTTTCGATTATTCTGCGGATTGAATCCACGTACAGGGCGCAAGCTGCGACGAGCCATACTCTTCCGAGTAACCTGTCGCTTCCGCATCTCCTCAACAGACAACATGCGCTCCGACGGCTTGATCTTTTCTGTCCTGTTCATTTTGATCGGGGCTAGGTTTTCTTTGTTAGTGTCGGCACGAGGAGGGATGACGCCTGTAGATATGTTACTCAGACGCCGGTGCTTGTTGCTGATGATGATTCTGAAACTCGTCAAGGCGATTGCGAAGTTGACGATTCTCGTCTAGAGCCGAAGCGAGTTGCGCTCCTGCATGCTTGCGAAAGTCTTGAAATTCACGCTCAAGGCGTGAAATTTGAGCCAATGCAGCCTGAAGACGAAGACGATCTTGAGCATCGTTGCTCGAGATGCCACTCATTGTGAAGGAGGGAAAGGCGGTAATGTCGGTTGAGGCTGGAGACATGATAGCTGAGTATGGTAGTAAAGGATGAGAGTGTGGCGAGTGAATTTGTGATTGCAGGTTGCCTTGAGGGAGCAACAGAAGTGGAATACGGCCAAGATGTGGCGGGTAGAAACCGGTGGATGCGGCCGGTGGTTGTTTACGAGGATAATGACGATTGGGTGAATGTCACTAGCCGGGTGTACAGAAGAGAGTGATCACACTGCGCAATGCCTCACATCACTTATGTTTAAAGATTAAACAGCCGAGAAAGTCACGCGATCTAGATGGTACAGTAGTCCTTGGGGATTTAGTACAGCCTTCATACAAATACAAGCAGACGAACGGTCCATTTGTAGTTTTACCTTCGCTTGAAGTAGCTAAAAAACGTGGAAACGTTTATCAATGTCCGTCTTATCGTCGACGATTTATCGCAGTAGTTTTAAAAATGGTAGGGAATCGGGTTATAATGCAGTGTGTTAATTGGTTCATTCAAATAACTATTTGAATTTTCAAATGATATGATAAATATGCTTTTTTCTGCACATGAAAACGGACATCAAGTACAATTGTCAAGGAGAACATTCAAGTTTTGAGTTCAAGCTCTCAAGGCCATCCGTCATAGATCCCGTAAATTATCTGATTTGGGAAAACTGCTAACGGTCGGAAATAGAATAGGCTTCCGGAATTATTTTCTGCATTTTCTCTTGTATGCTACAAATTTGGGACCATGTTTCGTATATGTTTAATCATGGAGAACAATACAATACAATATCAATTGACTGCGAGCGAACTGAATTTTAGTGGAATCGCGATTAGAAATCTAGTGGGGTTCCAGACCAAAACCCGAAAGACTTGAACTTCACTATATTCAGGAATTTTACAGTGCAGATTTGAATTTTTTCAAGCATCCATCTACCAATGCCAATGCTACAGTGGTACCGCAGCGGCTCACCGATTCCCGGACCTGCCACAAATGTTTTCCAGGAAATTTTGAATTACTGATTGCTTTTGTATCGTACGAGGCTCAAAGAGGAACAAAAAGGGTCTTCGCTTCCGATTCGTTGATAGTTTGCAGTATGTACTATACCGTACTGTACTGCACATGTAAACATTACCTGTTGAAACTACTGATAACCAACGGAAAAAGTAGTCGATACTCAGCAGTTTTGCACTAACGTTGGCGGAAAACAAACGTCTATTGGTCATATTTACAATATCCACCAGTGTAAAGACCGAAACAAAGAAAGTAAACCCTGAAATACAAACAAATTCCTCACGGAATCCATCTTAACGAAGGCGAAACGAAACTTCACAACTTCAGCATCGGAATCTATGCCGCGCACTTTGCGCACAACTCAAGTCTCGCAAAAAAAAACACTTTGCACATATGTACGTTTGAAAAATACCACCATCTTCTGCAGCTTAACCTATCCGTGCATGATAATCCCCCCCCCGGTTATAAACACAACATCAGCTGTTACGGTTACATAGACTCCCTGTGTTATTTCCCGTTGAACACCTAGAATCCACGCGCCCATTCATTGATTCCGCACTTCTGTCCATCCGCCAGTCGTTGCAAAAATGTTCAGAGCCAAGTCATTCAACTCTCGACACACTTTGATAACGAAACGACCGACTGTTATATTTGGCGCTATTCACGTTTTACTCTTGACAAACGTCATGGCGGTTATAGTTTCCGCTTCTGTCAAGCTGGTCAAAATATGCCTTGATCTCGCCATATGAAAAACAGCCGTGTGTCTTCCGCGTCCTTTCTCGGAACCTCGGCAGTCAGTGGATGCAGTATTTACGGAGGATTCCTTTTCCAATGAAATACAGTGTTCCGGATATGATTCGGGGAAGTGCAGACTGCGACTGCGGATTCGAACAGGAACCGGAAATGGGTGTAAACGTTTAGAGTGAATCCAAACTTTTCGTTGCAAAGACACCGGCAAAGGCGAAAAGATTGAAAGCGACGCAAAATGTTCCTTGCCTGGATCCCATTCATCGCAACAAGCTCCAGGTCATGAGAAGAAATGGCACTGATCCACATCTCATCCGACATCAGTTGCTGATGAAAGCAGCGGTTATTTTCTGTAAATGCGCTTTTCTGAGGGCCACGGCCTTTGCAAAGAGCTCAGCAGAGATCGCTCGTTGGTATTAAGCGGGAGACATCGCTGCCCGGAGTCTCTTGGACCACTGCAGCTTTCAGGCCGCCCAACACACCCGGATACGGGCGCACACGCTGCTTTTACTAAGCTACACCTTTTCCCTGTGGCTGTCCTACGTCAATCGCTTCGTGAAGAGCCTGGCTGGCGCTTCCACAAAAGGCAAAGTGCGTGGTCTCCGAGCGCGCATCGGGGAGCCTCACGAGGTGACTGGTCCGCTCTCTGGACTGAGGCTATCTCTACACACAACCGAAACACTGAATGGAATTTAATGAACCGATGCCCCAGGCGACAAAACGCTTCGCCAGACAACTTGCGTACATCGCGAGCTCTCCATCATGCGAAAGAAGGGCAGTACTCGCACGCCATGCGCACCCACTCCATGCTCCAGTCGCCGACGCCGGAAGTGCTGCCGTCATCACCAAGCTGCTCGACCTCCATCCAGATCCTCCGGCACCTGTGCAACCAATCCCTCTTCCCGACCTGTACCCTGCCCAACACATCACGGAAGTCGAGGTCCTACGGGCGGAAAGATCTCTCAATCCTACCGCTCCGTCCGGTCCGGATCTATGACCCCGCGGCCTGTGCGCCTCATCGCCACGACCTCCATCTCTCCGCACGCTGATGTCACCGGCCTCTCCGTTCCCAAGAAACATGTCACGCGCCTAGTCAGGGATGATCCCCCAGCAAATCCTTCCCCTCCTCACCGCTGCCACCCTCCTACCGATCCGGACCCGCCCGGACAAGATCCGCACCATCGCAATCGGACCAACACTTCGGCGAGTGATCACCAAAGTCCCACTAGGTCCGGCCCTCGCTGAAAACCGCACTTACTTTGACCCCTTTCAACCCACCGGAGGTGTTTCCGCAGCCGTGGATTCCATAGTGCTTGACATCAGAATGCACATGAACAGACATGGTCGCGATGACGACTACGTCATGGACTCCATTGACGCCAAGAATGCTTACAAAGTTTTCTTCCGCCAGCAGCTCCTCCTCCTCCTGCGGTCCAAAGCTCCCTCCCCAGCGCTTCTCAGCAACATGACATACGGCCTCAGTCCTCCACCCCTGTTTGTACACAGCCGCCCCCCGACGCCGCTCCTCACGCTCTACAGCAAGCAAGGAACCCAGCAGGGAGATCCTGGTAGCAGTTCCTCTTCACTCTGTGCTTTCAGCCTTTCGTATAGAAAATATACCAGGAATGCGCCCTCAACTTGAACCGCTGGTAAGCTGATGATGGACTCCTCCTTGGCCCCGTTGATGAGATCTGCAAGGCCCTCGCATCTTGGTGCAAGCCAGACCGGTTTTCCAGTTCTACTCACGACGCCAAGATCTTGGCATATTGGCCGCCTCTCTCCTCGGAAAGCCTACACCAGCCTCGGTGTGTGCTACCCCTCTCTACCCACAGCAAGGACGGTATCACTCTCCTAGGCACCTCCCTCGGCTCCGATGAATACATGCGCTCGTTCCTTAAGTACAAGTGCAAGCGCTCCTCAAGTACCAAATGGATCTTTGCGACAGCATGCTCTAAACCCTCCACAATCCCCCCCCCCTCGAATCACTTTCCATTTACGCCGACTCTGCGCCTCGGCCTGTGCAATCACCCCCCCACCGATCGCATACCCCCTTGCTAGGGATTTCGAAGAGGTCCAAATGGTGGCATTCTCCATGCTCAATTCCGTGCCCCTCACTCCAGAAACATCAGGAGTAAAGAAATTGATTGACTTCCTGTAGGCCCATTTCAACCTGGACTCGGACTGGGCGGATATCGCGACGGCATGTTTACCGTACCACTAGAACAGAGAACGGACCGGCACAGGCGGGCCAAAACGTACCCCTGTGCCGGTCCGTTCTCTGTAGCAAGTGTCCAGGGACCGTGCGACCTGTGTTTGAAAAAAGATTTCGGTGTACAAATATATTCTGAAGTTAGTGAGTACGCCCCCTTTCGTGAGCAGATCTTGAGCGAAATATCCGACAAAAAGTTACAATGCTTAAAACGTTGCCCGCAATTTGCACAGAACTCGGGAGCAAATGGGCTGAAAAATGCCCACTTGCTCACGGCATGTCTGTAATAAATTTGACAACTGCCCGACACAAATCTCGCCAAAAGATAATTGCACGGGCAGTTTCTATCCGGGTAGCTCTTAGCTAGCAATATAGTCGGATCCTGCAGCGGACACCCGTTTTACTGATGCCATAGAGTAACTACGATTCTCTAATTTTAACATCACACGCGCCTGACATTGAGTCACGAAGCGGACATCCAACCACAAGCGCCACCCCATCCTGCTTCTACCATGACAGAACTGATCCATACCGACGGATCAAGAGATAACGCCTTCCCTAGGAAGTGAGACAAGTTTCTACCAGCCAAAGACTTCATTATTGTGAGAGAGATTGCTGCTACATTTACGAAGGGTGTGTTATACAAAAAATGGTCCTCCCTCATTTAATACAGGAAATGGTCCTCCCTTCATGTAATACAGGAAATGGTCCTCCTTCATGTAATTCAGGAAATGGTCCCCTTCGTGTAATCCAGCAACCTACAACGATCCCGCCCTAACTTCTCCCACCGTCATTTCCAAATTTACTTCCATTTTATCTAGATATTTTTATACTGTATTTAACCCTCTGAATCGACCCCGAATCAAGTCCCTTTTCCCTTTTAGCTTACCTCCTCCTCCAAATTCGCCTTTTTTTGAGAAGAAGGGCGCAAATGCACTACTAAAATCCCTTGCAGATTTATTTTACCTATTCCTAATCTATAGAACCTGCCCCGGGAGCCTATTTAAACCCCTTTATTCTAAGTTCCAAATGCCCCCGATCATTTTACTCATCACCCTCTCCCCCCACACACCCAAAACACCCTACATTGCCTCCCGTTCCCCAACGTCTATCAAATGAACAACCTTCGCCCCTCTGTCCCTATTTCCAAAAACCGCCCTTCCCGTCCATCAATGGCCTTCGTCTCGCCGCCTACGGGCCAACCGATGCCGACGACTACATCCGGCGGCAAACAAAGAAGCAAATCATCGAGTTCATTCGCCGCCTCTTCATAGAAGAAGAAGCGAGGGAGTTAAGTGAGGGAGAGGCTGAGGAGGTCGAGGAGGAGAGCAGGGAGTCCTTAGAGGAATGGTTGGCCCCTGAGCTAGTGCACGAGGCTCGGGAGAAGGAGGAGGATGAGGAGGAGGATGAGGAGGATGAGGAGGAAGAGGATGGGGGAGGAGGAGGAGGAAGAGGAGGAGGAGGATGGGGAGGAGGAGGAGGAGGAGGAGGAGGAGGAGGAGGAGGATGAGGGAACAGGGGCATAGAAAGTGTTGGACTGGTGGGGCCTGGAATGGAGAGTATGGATCAAGTTGTGCCCACGATGGAACTGGATGGAGATATCTTTAGTAATCTAGATATCCCCAGGGGGAATAGAGAGCTGTGAGCCATTCGCAGATATTTGTGGGGACTGCTTGGACAGCATGGATATTTTAAAGGAGTTGTTTGGATCTGATTTAGAGAATGGGAAATAAGAGGACCAAATTAATTGTTAGTTTCTTAAGTATCTTTTGCTTAGAGTATATTGTCCACACAAAGTATTTTTATGCATTTCTCGGTATCTTCTGTAGTTTTGTTCGGACTTTAGAGGTAGCAAAAAGTCTATATAAGCTGAGTAAACTGCTTCCTCATGGAGAGGTCAAGCAAGTTGGCAGACAACTTCAAGCCAAGTCCCGAGTAGTAGGAAGTTGAGAGTCAACTTCAGACCCAAGAAAATTTTTCTTACGCTAGTGGCAGAGCGTCGGTGGTAGACCTGCCCCTTTTATACTTGCTTGTAGCTTCCTCATCTCTCTTCTATATACACTCCCTTTTGTTCGTTCAACAATACCACGGTAGCACTTTTGTCGCTCGCAACACCTCCTTCTCAGGGTAATTGGTTCTGAGGATCTCTCCCCCCCCGATTTACCCCTATCAGGGTGTTCACCAAATAAAACGAACATATCTTCCCGAAGATCTGGAACGGTCATCCGCCGCAATGCAATAAATGTTGCTAAACCAGGAGAAAAGGCATACCTATTGCGGGCGGTTTGTGTCTTCTCTGGAAGGCCAAACTAGTATTGGGATGAGTCAAATAATCTCACGTACTCTCAATCGGAACGTACACAAGAATTGTTGGTCGCTGAATCGGTTAAAGTTGAATATGAAATCTGTGGCTGCTTTGCTTTGCTTTGCTCTATCAAGCAAGAGATAGGTCTTTATGCTGCGCTGTTGCAAAGTAGTGTATAACGGTAGTAAGTGCAGTAGTGCTTTAAAATTAAGATCTTATTCAAAGTCGATTTGTTTGGCGTTTGGCGATTGAGGCTATTAAGACAGCGTGCTGCGCGGCTGCGGCCTTGCAATGAGACGGCGCATAGTCTTTTGTCGCATCTTTGGCGAGGGAGTGTGTACCATGTGTCGATGGTTGTGACTGGGTGTCGTGATGATGCGTATTGGTGGTGCGTGGAGATTTTAGTGTGTGGTAGCAGCGTTAACAACAATTGGCACAAAACAGGAGATGAAGCTTCAAGGAAATGAGACTGAACACTATCTAGTCAATAAATCTCAGGCACAAGCTTCTCTACCCTTCTTTACTGGAGCTATCGGCAGACGATCGAGAATATATTGAGATTCGAAGATACTAGAGAGTACAAACCAGCTGAAAATGACGATAAAGATAATAGAAACAAACATGTAATTGATTAAATGAAGGCCGCTTACTTGCTTCACGAATATTCAAACAACGACCGCTCATGAAGCCTGCAGCACGACACGTCACTGCAGTCTGAATGCATCAATACTTCTCTCTCTTTCTTAGCCGTAGTTATTTTGCGTATACTTAGTTTCAGCAAAATCTTCAAACTCCATATTAAGACGGCCATTGAATAGATTTTTTGTTGCAACGCTTCAGTCAGGGAGCTGTTTTTCTTTGTGAGTGCACCAGCTAAGTTGAATTTTTCGGGATCCAAGTGATATTTCCAATATCACTAACTTGAAACTCAAATGTGATGCTTGCAACATCACCGCGTGTAGAAAGGTCTACAGAGTTGTGTTGAACCGAAAGAGATGTAAATAATTCTTTCGAATCCACGCACAAATGACCTCCGACATGCTTATTAATGGTTTCACTGTAAGCGTGTGCTATGCCTCTTGATTCATTAATGCCTTAACCTGCAGCTAGAATCTCCGCAGCCGGTGCACTCTCTACTGGTCTCTTTTACTTGTGAGATATCCAGGATGCAGCATGAAATATAGACTCCTTCGCCAATGGCCCGAAAAATAGACTAGTATAAGTGACTAGGTGGCCATTTTAGTAACGTTTAGACGCATTGGAAAAAAAAAACTCATTGTTCATATTCATTAGAATCAGCTGATCTTGGATATGTTCATGACCAAGACATTCCGCGATCCTACCAGGTCGGCCTCCTCCACGCTTTTTATAGGGACTAGCGCTGGACTTCTACTATTAGTCCACCCGAGGCATTTGCACCTCGACCGATGTGTCTTTCAGAGCGCTTGAATCCCGCTTTAACTCCTTGCAACACCAAGCGCAGGCTCTATCTTACCTCAAGAAGCAGACGATTGGTAGTATCAAGAAGGAAAGGGACTGTTCAACTATGGCTGCCCTCGGGACCGCACGCGAACGCATCATCTATACCGTCCCCTTGTGTAGAAGCGAGTACCAAAGCGACAGTCACTACTGTGACTTCCTGGAGGATATCGTGAGGAGCGAAGACTGGGCTGAAGAAGTTGTCCAGGACCACCTTACACCATCACAGATAGAACAGATGGACTACAAAACTTTCTAATCAAAGGTTGGCGCTGCCTCAACTTCCTATGAACGCCGGCACCCTCCACCCGACGACTCAGAACCATCCATTGCCGCAACCTTCTTTGGAAAGAAGTATGCGGCACCCGTCAATCGTCGACGGCCCACCTCTGGTAACCGCCATTACCACAGTAAGACTCCCACCCCATCGCCCGGCCTCTCTAATATGCTCCGTTCTTAGAACCGCATTCGAAAGGCCATGAACCCTACACAATTGTCGAATCTCAAGGCCAGAACCCCATGCTAGCGATGTAATCAACGTGGACACTGGCGGCAAGAGTGCCCCCAACGCTCTCTCACACCAAATAGGTCGGTCATGATGTCTCTTGTTCAGGACTTGGGAAACGGAGAGGACGCCATTGCCAAGACCCTTTGGGCAATTTCAGAAGATAACGATGAGTACTACGCATAAGACTCCCTAACTACGTTCCATGCGGGATCCTTCAACAGGGACGAAAACTCATTCGAAGCATTGGTAAATCACATGGAAGAATCTGACGCAGAATACTAACGCAATCTCTGACCTACACAACTCGTTCGAGGATTTGACAAACCAACTCCCGGGCGCCGCAAATGACGCGGAATAGAAACATTTTACGGCGACGACGAGGCTGTAGAGGACTACCTGTCGGCCGCCTACGAGTCCCCGATATTCATGACCCGTCCAGAATGTCACGACTGGTCGCGCCAGGCCCGTTCATGACATGCCCCCTGAGCGTATGATGACCAAACGCCTGCACTCCTTACCAAGCAAAACCCTTACCGCGGTTACGCAATCCCGGGCATTGTATATAGCTTCCATTGTCATTCCGGGCGGTTAGAAGGCTCCGCGATGGACACCGGTGCTCAAATTTCCGTCATGGGCCTTCAACAATCCAAGGCCTACTCCCAGAAAGTGTGCATACACTTCAAAAGTAACACTTAACTTTCTCGTTTCCGGTTCGGCGCCGGCCGCTCCGATTCTCTCGGCAAAATACCAGTCGTCATATCAACTCTTCAAAATTTACTACAATATTGGATCGACGTCGTCCCTCAGAACATTACCATCCCTTCTCATTGGGCTCGACGTCTTCGACACACAATTTCTACAGATTCTCTCCGTTTTCAACAGGCGCGAGTGTTTCCAGGAGAACTGGAGAATACCGATTATAAGAAAAAATAGACTATACTGAGAATGGGACGTCAACATACCCACGTTCTTTTCCCGACCCTAGCTAGAACGCCTCCATAGTCATTTACTCCTACCGTCCACCCAAAAACTTTATAAAATTTTTCGCCAAGCGAAGCCTGACCAATTAACGCCAGGCAATACGAATATCTTAAAAGATATTAAAACAAAATGTGAAACTTGCCAGCTGTACTCCGCCAAACAGCTGGTCTTTCGAGTTCGCCTTCCAGACTCCGTCCCTTTCAGCCAGGAACTTTTTTAGATGTTATGTACCTCGAGGACAGGCCCGAAAAGAATCAATTACCCGTCTTAAATACCGTTAACGTCGGTAAAAAGTTTCAGGAAGAGGTTTTCCTCAAGTACCTGGACGCGACTAGCGTTTGGATCGCTTTTCTCAAAGCCTGTTCCGCGCTTTATACTGGGTTTCCGGAGAGTAAGATGACTGATCAAGGCTCTGTCTTTGTCTCAAAGGAGTAGGAATTCAACTGCGAACTGGCAAGCATTGATCTACGTCACACTGGAACCGAAAGCCATAATTAACTCGATAAAGGGGAAACATACCATGCCCTCATTCGGCGCGTATTCCGCAAAAAAAACGGCCAAAAAACCCTCTGGTACCCCTGGACGTGTGCTTTGCATTTGCCGTTCAGGCCATAAACTCCACAGTTGGGCCCGATGGGCCATTTCCGCAACTACTCGTTTTTGGCGTGCTCTACCGTCTCCCCGGTCTGGCATCTAGAGACCTCTCCGATCAGAAGGAGAGGTTCCGTGCCCCGCGAACCGCTCAAGCGGAGTACGAGCGTATAGTCTCTCGAGAGATCGAGAACCGTGGCCTCCGGGCAATTCTAGCCCCCGTAGCAGACCATAAGTACCTACCAGGTGACTTTGCGTACGTTTACAGAGAAAATCAAGCAATGCACCGGACCCCACCTCATCGCCTCTGTGAATGGGAAGCAAGCCCGCCTCCATGTCTGCGAGCGAACCGGACCGCGCAGTTTCAATATCGAACAACTACGCCCCGCCCCACTCACCCTATTGCCATCTATGGACGGTGCGCTCACTGCAGATGACAGAGTCACCCCCCATGTCCTAAACTACGAGAAAATAGCAATTGGGGACCGCCTGCGGACCCAACATCAAGTTCGATGCAGCAAAACGAACGGATCTGCTAGGCCTCATTGAGAGAAGAACATTCCGCATCGTCCTAGCCGAAGATGCAGGAGACAAGCCAAACATCATCCCATACCGTTTTTCACTCGTTAGAAAGCACGCGGAGACGGGAGATATGAAATAAAAAGCTCGTTTCATTCTTGACGGCGACAAAGGCAGAGAGAAGCACTGATTTGTGCATAGCGCAACTAATATCAAGCCTTAACCCGTCCGTTTGATCCTAGCCCTCGCCACAATATTGGGCTTCGACGTCTGGTCCCTCAGAGTCAGTCACAATTACCTCCAGTCCGCCTCCAGACTCAAGTGTGACGTATTCATTCACCCTAAAGAGCTTAAAATGCTCCTAAGAGAGCTCATCCAAGTCTTCTAGCCTTTGTACGGCCTCAGCGACAGCGACGATTACTGGTGCAAGACCTTCCCCAAATTACACATGCACAAACTACGGATGGAACAATCTACTGGAGACTTTGCCCTGTTCTTCCGACGTTGCCCCGACTCTCTTGCGGCTCTGTCTGGGTCCTACGTTGGTGACGTCATCCGAGCGTCACCTGCGGCCAAAAAGGATGAAATACGCAGAAAGATACAAACTCATTTCCAGATAACAATAGAAGATGCCCCACAATTCGTTTATACGGGATTGATGTGTGATACATCGAACCCGCATCTGCGCACTCTATCCCAGGCCCACTACATTCGCAGACTGCAAATCTTACCATCTGACGCAGATTTTAAAGAATTCCGCTCCCTGCATGCCAAACTGATCTGGACTGTCCATACTCGGCCTGACATCACATGTGCATCCGCTTTCTCATCTCAGATAAATTCCGAGAATTTCTCCCGACTTAGTCAAACTTCTGAATCGTATGGTCCCTCACCTCAAAATAACGCCTGAAACTAACCTAAGATTCCCCAAACTAGACCAAGAGTCTTTATGTCTCACAGTCTACAGCGAATAATTATTCGCGGACCGTCCGGACTTTCGATCACAACTCGGCTACATCATTTACCTATCCCACAAATCTCAAGAATGCACAGTCCTTCATTTCTCCTCGAACAATTTGAAACATGTAGCCCATTCTAGCATGGCTGCCGAGACTTTGGCGTTCGTTGACGGCTTCGACAATGCCTTCATTATCAAGCACGACCTGGAACGATTCCTCGCCCGAGACAATCCTATAATCATGATGGCTGACAGCAAGTTACTCCTCGACGTCCTCAACCGAACAAGGTACACAACAGAGAAGCGTCTCATGATAGAAATCGCCTCTGCTCGTGAGTGATACCTAGAATCACTTATCTCAAACGTTGACTTGATCCGTTCCGAACATAAACCAGCGGACGGCCTTAATAAGTTTGAGTCCAACGAAGCCCTCAAGCTTCTACTCCGTAACCATAGGATCTCACACCCTTTGGAACAGTTCGTCCTTCGCCCAACTAACAATAAAACCAGCGGTTCTCGGACTTCCGGAGGGGCTTTTGTTAAAGCAAGGGAAATCAAAAATCACTCAAACGGTTGCTGAATCGCACCTCCACGTGTACTCGAGCTGACGTCATACAAATTCCCGGTTACAGTTTGAGGATCGATTTTACTTTACAGCTGATTGTGGCTTTTAGATCCGAAGTGTAACTTAATTTTGTTATCGATGTCTCGGCACTTGCCGTCGCGCATGCCGTCACAGGTACTTGACATTGAAATGGCGCCTCGACATCGAACACTTCATCTCTTTGAACAAGAAGTGTCTCATCGGTAAAAATAGATCGACCTACCTCTCTGGTTTTCTCCAGCACTCCGCTAACTCATTCAAGATTAGAGTTACGACCGCCTTTGGCCTACAATACTCTGATTTGGCTACGTTGCGGCCGTATAACGCAGAGCTAGGTACTCTACAGCGGATTGGGGCGCAAAAAGACCCAGTTTTGACAACAACAGGAGCCTTCTGCTGTGAATAAGAGGCATAAAATGAGCAGAATATTGATGCTTCCGTGCCTATGCAACCAAGGGAGCTATTGGTAGAAGCAAAGTACGACTTCTCAATGTCATTAAGCAGCTCGCTAAATTCCTTTCTGCGAGTACGCTTTATTGGGTACTCTTGAATTGGTTTAAGCTTGTCATCTGCATTAGTACTGTAAGAATTGTCATTATCTTGTACTGTATTTATGCCAAAGAATCTTAGCTGACCAGTACCATACATATGAGACACTGCCGAGCTTGAACAATTCATTAAAAGCTTCAATGAATGTTTTGGCGCTGTCCTTATTACCTGCTGTTTTGATGTCATCAAAAATCTTTGCTACTATTAGCACAATTTTTTATCCTCATGCTTATAAATCAATTGTGGCACTTGTTGGCATTGGGTCAGACCAAGGTTTCTAAAGCATTTGTATGAATGCAGTTGCCACTTGGCATTGGTGTTGACTAAGCCATATGCTGCTGTCAATAGCAGCCACATATGTGTCGACATCACACGGCTCTCTTTTGGAGGCTTCAAATACATATGACGAACAGCAGTGCCATTATGTAAGATGCGGCTTTAAAATAATCCTTGTAGAATGTCTATCCGAATAAAGAAGCAATGGACTCAACAATTCGAAGTCCAGTTGGTGGAGAGGTGGTGTAATCAGATGGTAATACATCTTGAGATCATTTTCTTTCCCATGAGGAACGATACTTGTCTTGAGTTTAAGTAAAAGAACATCGTTTTGCTTGACATTGTACAGGAAATGACTGTTAAAAAAATTTTGCACCGGGAGGAACTTGACTGCAGGGGACTGGAAGAAAAGTTTTAGAAATGGTTGCTCTTCCGCAGAGTATAAATTAGCGAGTGCAAACAGTTCAAATCCTTGGGCTTCTTGCCTAATAAATGCTTTGTTACTAAATCGGTCAAGCATGCTTTGCAGCATGCGTAGTTCATGGTATATATCGGTAGATGCGATGAACACAGAGTATGTAATTGCATTCACATTAGTATTCTCATATTTCCATTTATCTTTATCAAGATTTAGGCGCTCTTTGATACTATCATCATAGACGACAGTGACGTGACCATTACGATGGAGCGTCTTAACTGTTCCAACATAACGCAATTGATCTAGGAGCCATTAAAACGTTACGAGATCACCGAGATTAACTGTAGACGTATCAGTATTCTCATCAATAAGTGGGTTATTATGATCATCAGAAAATCTGCATCTTCGTGTGTTTCACACACAGTCGCTGATTTTTTGGCTTCACTACAGTTACTTAATTGTCCCCAACCAATGCAGCTTGCGTTTCATCATTTACCGAATCATCGACCGCATCAATGGCAGCCTGTAAAGTGCTTGTGAATGATTCTTCCGGTAGAGCAAGCGTAAGTTCTCAAATACTACCGTTGCAAGACTACCACCCTTGGCAGATACGAGCACAGTTTGTGCTTGTCGGCCAACATATAATGCGACTTTAGGTGTAGACCACCGACCTTCTTTCCAAAGCTTGTATTACAGTATACTTCAATCATGTCACCAACTGCAACATGAGATCGTTAGTGCACTTTGACTTTATAATAAGTGCCAGCTTGCGCTTTGCTTGTAGTTGATAACGTGCGTCTAAGACATCATCAGGAATCGAATAAACATATCCTTCCGGGAGAGTCGTAGTAAAACCTCTCGCTAGTTCGAATGAAGACAGGACCTTGTTACCATATAAATCATTTAATATGGAAACAGCACTAAGTGCATGAGTTTATGGTGAGCTGTTATCATCAGAGCATAGATTTAGAAAATGCTACGGATCACACCATGCTTGCTTTCTATAGGTTTCTTACTGTGACGGCGTGGCGGTACAGTACGGAACGAAATTTCACGTTCATCCATAAACTTACGAAATGCACCTTTGTAGAATGCACTATCGCCTTGTATAGAGCCGGGAAGGTAGAACTTTGAGACCCAGAAGGCCTCAAAAGCAAGTATTGTTTCGTCCAGTGATGTAGACGTAACGATATAAGCAGCAGAGAACCTCGTAGTAGTATCCATACAATGAAATAAACAGAAGAAGTCAAAGTGAAGTTGATCAACACGCTACCATGATGAAATTGATACTTTGCAACCTGGCTGAGGAGAAGCAGTAGCGCGACATAATACACAGTTCTGGATCAGATTTGAAACATACTTAGACACTTGATCATTCCAAAAGGCTTTTATGTCAAGCAAAAACTTCATATCAGTAAAATTTGCATGAACACAAACGTGCGTTCGCAATTTATCGATAATCGCTTTAACTTGATTCCATGGCCGATCCTTTGACAGATTCCCATTCGGGCATGAGATCACAGACATGTCACGTGACTCAGATGGGAATGTGGACATCGGTGTAGTGCAATTGGCATTCATCACTGTACTGCCATCGGCAGAGCTGATTTTGGTGATTTTTTTGATCTGATTCACTGCTAACCAGCAGGCACTGTACTGTACAGTGCAATACGGGCAATTTGCGCTTGTCGCCACTATTATTCTGGGTACTGTATAACCACCCTATGGGGCTTGAGGGCTTACAATCTGAACCACTCGGCCCCAAATTGGACCTGATAATTTCGCAGGTGAAAGTCACCTATTGCGCCAAGTGTCGAATTTACTTATCTTTAACTTGGATCTCCCTAACTTGGCTAACCCTAGCTTCACCCATCCCGCCGTCGTAGATAAACCTAACCTAGTTAGCTAATATTTATACCTACCTAGCCACTAGGGCCCCATATTAAAACAGCCACCCCGGTGTTGGCTCTGAACTTGACTCCCAACTTCCGCCTTTGCAGAAACTTTCCAACGGCAACTTGGCTATAGCGACGTTTATTTGCCCGGGTCCCCATTTTATTTACCCCCTCTCTATCCAATATTATACTACCCCCTTTGTTGTTTGTTTGTGATATTTACCCACTCTTTGCGCCCCGGGCTCCGACGTCTATATACAAACAGGAACTTCTAGGTGGTCGTTGGTGACAACATCATTATCTCCAAAGGAGATATTCAGCACTTCTGACCCCCTACTACATTTTCTTTGTCCAGTATTACATCCATTGTGTCTACGATTCTTTGGAATAAATCCTTATCAAGGTTCTATCATTCTGCGGACCACTGCCCGGCCTTACAACCCGGAGGAAAAGTATACCGTCCAGCTGTCCAAGGAATCACTCCCGCTCTTCCAGGTCCACTTCTCCTCGCCACCGACGAGCTGTGCTACTGCA
Source organism: Kappaphycus alvarezii (assembly GCA_002205965.3). NCBI lineage: Eukaryota > Rhodophyta > Florideophyceae > Gigartinales > Solieriaceae > Kappaphycus > Kappaphycus alvarezii. The sequence goes on along the minus strand of NADL03000031.1, from coordinate 549,687 downwards.
TCGCAGGGTGCTTAAAGAGAAAGAGGGACAGAGAGCACCCCATGACTCTTGGTGTTGCGCGTTGGGTTTCGCATTGTCTGACGGTGTTCCGTTCCTTGACGAGAAGAATTTTGCACGCGCATTGCACTTCAATCGATATATAGGTAAGGAAGCCGTTATTGACCATACTGAAATGTTCTGTATTACCGTCAGCGCAAAATTGTAGAGCATTGTCGTGAGCGTGAAGGATTTTCGAGTTTCTATTAACATTCTTGCCGATTACCCATTTGCTGTAGCCATCAAGTACCAGGTGAAGAACAGATACAAGCTTTCCACTGTCAGATACAGCCGGGATCTCAATTGATCCAACAATCGGCCTAGGGGCACTTAAATGATCACCTACACCATATTGCCAGTGGATGTGCCTTTGCAATGTCGATGGGATAGGATCGTAATCACGTCTTTCTGATACCCGAGGAGCTCAAGCAGTAGACGAAGCTCAGTTCTGCAAATTACACAGTAAGGTGCTCCATCATCCACGAGTAGTCCAATAGACTCTTTACTAAATTTTGCAAGCGGAATTTCAGTAGAACAGTTGTTACTGGTCAGCACGGCCATGTTGAAAGAAACAATTTTTTCTTTCCGTTAGCATTATTGTGTTGTTGGAGTTCGAGGATCTTCCAGAAGAGTTTGGAAAAGCACTATACTTAGCAGCAGTATCATAACATTTAATTCCTGGTTGCAGAGAACCATCTTTGTTATGAATGTCTTTCCAGTGTTCAAACTTGTGAAAGGTATGGCATGGATGAAGTTTTAATGCTGAGGTCGAGGGAAGACGATTCTTAGTGTTACAACCACGATAAACTTGATTAGACGTCCCAGCAGTGCTAGTAGAAATCGTGGGAGGTGGACCATTAATCGAGGCCTTCTCACACTGTTTCACGACAGAGGGTAGCTGTATGCATGTCACAGCCTTCAGGTACTCATCGTTAGACGATTGTTCAGAAAAAATAGTTCCATTCGGAGCTGCAGCAGCTAAAGCACAGACTCGTTGAGAGTGCCCAATGCTCGAATTAAGTACAGTAATTCATTAAGTTAGTCTCTTTATTGGATAAAGAATTAATCTTAGTGACGGCAGCCGAGAAAAGCATCTCAAAGTTCTTTAAGGACTCGTTTTAAGAGCTACTCGTGTTCATTATTGAGTTGAATCCTTTAAATGACTCACTCATTTGATATAAGAAATCACTTTGATAGACAGAATCAACAATAAACTGTACACTGTTCTCACCTTTCAAGTGCTCATTAGCCAATTCTGCAATAAAGTCAGCAGTTTGACTATAGAGTTGCGATTTGAGCACAATACCTTGAATCTGGGGGGCAAGCTTGTTAGAACTGGTGTCAGGAAGCGAATCATGGTACTCCTTCCAGTCATTTACGGCAGATTTGAACCTTTCCTGGTTTCCTTTACCGTCAGTCTACGGTGGAATTTTTGCGTACCAGGCAAACCGAGGACAAGAGAGTAGTGAGTTAGATGGGACTGGGCCCATAACTAACAGAAATTGGCACGAAAAAGGAGATGAAGCTTCAAAGAACTGAGGGTGAAAACGTTGTATTAATTAATAAAACTCGGCCACAAGCTTCTCTAACTTTCTTTACTGGTGCTTACGGCCGACGATCGAGAATATATAGGGATTGAAAGACAATAGAGAATGCAAACCAGCTGAACATAAAAACACAGGTAATAGAAACAAACATGTAATTGATTAGATGACGGTCGCCTAGGTGCTTCACGAATATTCAAATATCGACAGCTCATCAGGCCTGCAGCACTAAACATCACTGCAGTCTGAATACATCAATAAGCGTGTAATACTCAACGGGCAGTGAAATAGGGGTTGGCGTATGGAGACGGCGTCACTTCGTGGTCCAATTTTCCAGAAAAACTGTTCCAACACGTGTAGGATAATTTACACATAATTTTGTCTCACACGAAGCAAGCGTAAGCTCACTATTGACATTCGGGAATTTTTGTCCACTTTGAGACAACCTGAAATCTCGAAAGAGTAGCTTGTACTTTGCACAGTACTGTTCTCTGAATGCCTGTAGCCTGCATATATCGGACATGAAGGAGGCTAAGGCCCGTCCCAAGCCTGCCTCGAATGCTGTTGAGCCCAAACGTGTTCCAAGCGTGGTCTGAATACTTTTGCGCCCAGGGCCTGTTCCAAACCAACTAAACCCCAGAGTTTCAAGCATGAGTCAGGCGTCGCAGGTTGAATAACAAGGACAGGTGCTTTTGGCAGGATCTAAATACGAGAGCGTTGCGCGGTTACAGACCATTCCCAGAAATACTACTGTACAGTATGCGTACCTAGTCGCTATGGCGATAGTCTTGTTGAGCTGCAGTCATAATAACCATCAATTGCCTAAATCAACATTTTCGCCCTAGTTTGACGCATACTAATGTCACCCTAAAAACCTACACTATCCATCATGGACACAGGGAAGTGTCGCCCACCATCACACCTAAGTCCAACCACATGAAAATATTTCTGTCTTCGCGAGAAAATTTTGGCGCTATTACAAAGCGAACATCCCACCAGCCTAAATGGAGCCATTCTATATCCAAAATGGGCTATTTGAGCACCGTTAAGTGGATCTTGAAATCGACCCCTGAACAAGGTACCATAGTGGGTGCAGGTAACCGTGACGACAACGAATAAAGCCACCTGCTAAGTGCCATCTTTGAAAGTATCTACCATAACACCAAGTGGGATGAACTTGCCAGTAAACATCAAGTTGAGCGCAAACTTTTGCGCCGGTCATATGACGCATTGGTTTCCAACCCCATTGAATCTCAAGTTATCTCTCCTTCTGAAATTTATTTCATACGCCGCAGTCCAGGGCGCCCATTTAGGGTTGCGTTTGATGAAAAATTCTGCTTTGCGACGCAAATTCGTACTATGCTGACAAAAATACCCCTCTATTTTGCTGTAGGGTCAAGGATATGGTTCAAAAATATGATAATATGATACCTAAACATCGGCAAAATGAAGTCAAGTTTATTGAAAATCGCCCCTCGGATAAGTCGATCGAATTTTTCATGAAAAAACACGGCACGAAGTATATGTCAGTTCAAATAATAGAGAACAGAATAACTGCAAGCACTTGGCCCGTGTACAGACTGCCATTACCAGGCATGGAATTCGAGATCCGCGATTTATCTTCAATCTGGATCAATCAGGCATTTCCTTCAGCCGCATTGTAGAGCGCACCTTGCGCACAAGAATTGGCACAGCTACTACGACGCTAGTCCAGGTCTCAGTTCGCACTAAATGAAATCTTGAACATTTCACGATAATTCGAGCTGTATCCGCAGATGTCATGTTTGCAAGCCCATTTTCTTTTCCCGAGAAAGGGCGATCATTTCAGCAAGGTACGGGAAGATGAGAGTCATTGCGTGACGTACTTTCGCGTTTTCACTTATACCAGAGAGCCCAGTCGACTTACGTATCATGTTCGATTGGACCCAGTATTTTGTAGTAGAGACCAATGCTTTGCGCGTAAATGCGCAATTTCTACTTTTTCTTTTGGATAGCTATGCGGCGCACGTTCAATAATTTACTCTAAAGTTTTTCCTAACAATAGCATCAATTTCATTGGTTTGCCCGTACTCACGTCTTAAATCTCGAAACCGTTGGATATGTACGTATTTTTATCCTATAAGGCCATTTTACAAATGAAGGTGCACGCTGCTGCTCGCAATAAACCTGTATTGGATGCACTTGATGAGGGTATTATCATACGCAATGCCTACAGAAAGTCCCAAATTGCAGCAAGTACTATATCTGGCTTCTGCTGTACCGGAGTATGGGGCCTTCTGTTGGGGAAGAAATAAGAGACCATGGAAATCTATTTTGAGTCGCTTGCTGTGGAAATTAGTGTGACTCTGATGCTGGCAGTAGATAAATTATCTAAACAGTAGCGTAGTTTGCTGAGAGATTGCGACGTCGAGAATAATGGACACGTCAAAGCGGATACTACTGATGGGGCTCACTTGACTGTCGAGGTTGTTCCCGAGGCTCTGAAAAACGAGATGAAGAGAAGCTAAAGAAATTTGTAGTCAGTACTGAGCAATTCTATCTTGTCAAGCGTATCAGGAGCAATCTGCTGACAGTCAGCCACATGTAGAACTGGCTCCAGAGCGGAACCAGTGGCAGATGTTTCTATCTACATCGCGTGAGAAGCAAAGCGAAGAGCGCAGACACAAGAAAATCATCGATAATGAGGGCGAAAAACTGCCGCACTCAGCACTGCGAGATATCTCAAATAATATTTTGATACTTAAGTCTAATCTTGAATAAAAATTTGAGGCCACGGCGCATAGCTAGCATGTCAAATTAGGAAATTTTGGACGTTTACTTTCTTTGGCTGGTACACCCACACACATCCTCCAAATATCTTATCATTTCGCAACGGGGACAAAAAATTCTGTATTGTGGTTTCCTCTCGCATATCATGGTTCTTGAGCAGTCCAAAGTTGGTCGCAGTAGGACCTTGAGGGACTCCATCATTTCTCTACGATGCTGTGAACCGTCCTGTCCCATCATTGTCCTACTGCTATTTTGAACTTCATGCCAACCTAGAAAAAGTCTTAGCCAAAGAGTCCACCTTTTTTCGAAGTTTTTTAAGCGGAAATAAGAAATAACTAAAAAATTAGCCAAAACAATTCAAAGGGCTAACTAGTGTTCTGCTATTCTAATAAAATTTCATGAAAGCCTTGAACATTTCAACCCAATCTCGAGGCCCACGTAGTGATAATAAATTCTGTAGTTTCTATTGGGGATAGAAGGTAGCATAATGGAATCCATATCCAGCATTGTCATTAAAATCTTCTTTATTGTAGCGACATATCATCTCTTTCAACGAGCGGAGAGTTTCTTCGATATATGAGGCTAATTTTAAAGCTTTTATAAGAAAATTACGGATATATTCCTCTTTGGCGAATTGCTCTAAAAACTTCTTATTAATTGACACATAATTCCACAATCCTCTCATAAGTTCTTCGTTAGACGCAAGTAAACCGTCGTAGAAATCTAAATCAGCTCCATCTAGATGCCAGAGGTCAGTAAAAGCTTTCTCCAATCCACTCTAAGAGCCACGGTATTGCTTCCGCAGAACAAAAAGATTTTCCGCGCTCCGCTTATCCTCTTGAAAAGTACCGCGCTCTTGTTACTAGTTTCGTTCCTGTACGGAAGTAACGTGATAAGGGGTGTTGTAGGGAATATTGCTAATTCCTTAATGTGAGATGAAGCCACCGTTTAGTCTCGCCTGACCATTAGGATTTTTTCTGATCAGGTAACTGATACATTGGCCTGTAATGGCTCCTGTTGTGAGCTCATTAATAAAAAAAAATCATTTTAACGCACAGATTGCAAGTCAAATGCATTTTGGCTAAAATTTGAGGTATGTACGCCTCGTATTACTATTTTATGTTTCCAAAATAATTATGAAAAATTTCTACCCAGTGAAATCAAAGCTCTATGATATCATTTATTTATTATCAGATTCTGGATCTAAGCAACGTTTAGCTGCTGTTCGGCCAAAAATTATTTGAGTTCTGGCGGAAATCGAATCGATAAAATGTATCAAAAAACTCTGCGGACCATGAGGGTCTGCATGAAAATGTTAAATGCGTTTATAAATTTATTGATTATGGAAAAATTGAAGCCAGCAAATATGGAGATGTATAAGAATGAAAGAAAGAAAGAGGTAGAAATGAAAATTCCCAGACGCACGTTTCCTTGCCATCAAATATTATAAATCATCTACCAACCCAGTCTCTTTTCGGTAGCCATTTAAATCAGAAGATCCAACTCTGGTTGTTATTGTCCTTTAGAAGACACTAAGTAGAACAAAACGCCTGCATCACACGGTTTCGAACCAATTTCACGGCTTTCTCAGGGGCCAAAGCACAGTAGTAACTTATTAACACTCTAAATATGCAATCAATAGATTTAAAACGAGTTCGAGCACGCGTTTTCGAAGCATAGTCTTCACATTTTTGTCCGGAAAACATAACTTGAATTTAGCTTTGAATTTATGATTCCGAAAGTATATCAAATCGTTCATAACATTCTTCTTGCGAATTTTACCTCATTGCCAACGGTCCCATTTTGAATGCCTTATATGGGGCTCCGTCCTTTTCTGCTTCTTCATTTGGTTAGGTAATTCAGCTTTTAAACCATACTGTCGAGTCTATCCAAAATTGAAGAAATCAAATATCCATAAAATTGTATGGCTTCGACAATTTTTCCTCTCAGGTGGAAAATAATTAAATATCCTCTGTTTGAAGCAACCTCTTGGTCAATAATACAGCAATATCTGAACTGCTCTTTGGAATGGATCCATTCTGTAGCATAACTACGGGGCGTATTACAGTATGATACTGTAAAGCGGGCTAGCGGTGTACGTCAAATTGCGGACCTTACAGTGCATCGGCACTGTAAGGTCTGGATGGCTACCTGTGCGGGACGCACTGTAATGTTGGGTACTGACTGTGCCCGTCGGCGTCCTGAGACCTAGGGTTGTTGTAGATTTGTCGCTGATAGCCACGTGTAGTATTAGGTAGACGTACCATACTTTAGCGCCCAACGTCTCCCTCTTACGAGGGACGTGGGATACCAACACGATACCCGGCAGTAAACTCTAAGGCGCCTCGTTCGGGATACTGACTAATTTTTCTTTTCCCTTTATTTCGATTACTCTACGGCATTTTTTTGCTTTCGCTATGCTTCGGACAAGTCTACATCCTACGGGACTAGTGTGGTACCGGGCGGGACTGCGACACGGACGTCGTAGATCTCCTCGACCACCGTCTGTGCGTCGGGATAGCCATGACCGACGCGAGGGAAGAGGCGAGCTCCGCTAACACGGCTACCCGTCCGCACCACCTCGCTCCCCGTCCCACGGTGGGCACTCCCCGTTGACCGGACAACGATGACTCGTGCACAACCGACTCGGTATCGCGTCACGCACGGTTCTCGGCCAACTCTATGCTGTAGCACGGGCTACTGTTTATGTTACACATTCGCGGTAGATTTGCGTAAACGTTTGAGTTGAGCGAGCCTTCGTTACGAAGCAAATCTGACAGTACATATGCTTCAACGAATGCTAGTTTCCGAGTCTGAATCAGAGCTACTTCTTTGTTGCCCTTAATGCCTGAATCTGCAACGAGCAATGCTGAAATAAGATTTTTGATCTATTGCATTCATCTCTAACAGTTCGCTTTGAGAGATTAAAGTTGATTACTGACTGAGAGATCACCTTGAAAGGTTTGCCGTTCCGAGGTTTCTCATATTTTGCACTTTGCAAGAAGGTAGACAAAGAAGAATCTTGATTCTCAATGAATAGATGTATTTATTTTTACCTAGAGATCTGCTTCTCTTTGGGTAGTGACTCGCAAGCCGCCGACATGCTAAATTAAAGGCACCTCCTGTCTCTCTGTCCTGAGTATCTCCAACATGCTACACTAACCTTCATATTTTCAGGGGACCATTCCTCTCAGGCGTATTCATTGTTCATTCCAGTCCATGAGAATCCACAATTGGAGTTACTCCTTAAAGATTCCTACCTTTTCAATCTATATGTTTGGCTCTTTATCATCAAACGTTCGGCTAGGAGTTCTGAAACCTTCCCTCTGCTAATGGAACAGTGAAAAGGGATGAAGCAGTTATAATGTACATTCCTTCGGCAAAAATGTGATTCACATGAGGCATTGAAATAGCGAAATGGGCTTCGAAAGGAGAATCTCCATCCGTCTCTGTGTGTAGAGGCTTCGTCAATGTTAGCTGCTGTGACAAAGCAACAAACTAACTAAAAATCGGAAACGAAGGGATTTGGTTTCACCCAGAATCATTAAATAGCAAAAATAACTTCAGTAACATGGTGAAAAAAACACCCAATTACATCAAAAATGCTTCTTTTAGTGAGAGGAAATCTTTACTCTCTCCCTGCGAGTCAATTCGGACAACGTGATGGTAAAATTGCACAGAGACGTAAATGGTTATTCACAGACAGGCTGTGCATTGTAAACTTGAGGTGGGTAAGACAAAATCATTCCTGTAACTTTATTTCTTTTGTCCGGGATTTCAGTGGTCTTTCTACGATATCGTGTCGGCTCATACTTCATTTTGTAATCAACTGGCAACTCTGCTCTATGGCGTAGCTATTTTGCGACAATGTCTTCAAACTCATCTTCAAGAGCAGTTTGCTGGGCTTTTGCCCTGCATAGATAACGAAATTAAAGAATACGCTTTTAATTCACTTCATGTAGTTACTGAAAGGAATCCACATGATTCCTCGGATGAAGCATTCTAGATTATCTAAATCTACAAAAGGGGCAAGGCATCTCTGAAAGTCAAAATGACCTAGTTGCGTGGCCTGCCCAAAAGTATCGTACAGGTCGAAGCTTTATTATGCAGCACATGTAGGTCATTATGATCTGTTTTTCTAAATAACGAACCTCAAGAAGTAAAGAGCACTCAATATTTTCATTTAAGTGACTTGAAGTTTCAGGAGAGAAGAATGCTTCATAAATCTGTACAAATATATGAAGAAATTATCAACCAAGCTTGTAACCACGGAAAACCGCGCTTTTTTCTGGTCTCTTGCAGTCAATGCAATGCACATAGTTACAAATTTTGATCTCGTCAATTACAAAATACTCCTTTCAGAGCATGCTTCTTATAATATAAAAAGCAGTCAATCGCTTCTTTTGAGTGACTGCCGGTAACGTTTAGCCCCTTCTAGTCCGTTTGATTCCTTTTTACCCCATAACCAGAGCTGAATTTTTTCCCTTGAAAATATGAAGCATAGCAATTTCAATCTTTTTTGTTGGTGCATTGGCTCAACTTTCGAGAAATAGTGTCTATTTTGTCAAACGCAAAATTCAAGCCAAGTCAGTTAAGTCTTTAGCATAAGAACTTCTCGAAGCTGTACCAAATGTAATGTTTCTCTCCTTGGCCGCTTCTATATCATCCTCCTTAAGTTCCTTCGTGGCTCGAAAAGAGATTAACTACATACTTTTGACCGAAACGTAGATTATTGCAAGTAAAAACCTCCTTTCAGAAAAACATTTGAGCGCAGATGTAACGGTGTGTAAAATAGACAGAAGTAAACTTCCAAAATTCCCTACCGATGATTGTGTAGCAGTTGACATTTTGTGAATGACAATGCTGACAATGCCTGAATTCACTAAAAAAATTACAACATTTTCAAATAATACCTCATTCAGAGCTCTGATTGGCTCCCCTACAATTAGCAAAACTAGCGTCAAGTGCTATAAGTACACTAAATAGCATATGACCCATGTTAGGTCTACACCGTACTATATCGCTTTTAGCAGCAGTTTTCATTGAGCTAATACTTAGTCGCACCACAATTTCGCTCAAAGATTGAAATTAGCACCGAGGAAATAAATGAATAAATAGAATGAATGGTTTTCTGATCCAATCTTAGCCCAAGCATCGTTCACTGCAGAAAGGAGCTCTTCCACGGAGCCAAACTGACATGCACTGCCGTAACCGAGACGCGAGAGAATGCCCATGTATAATTTTTTAATATTCAGATCATGGCGATTGACCGGCCAAGCTAGAACAGATATATTATTTCCCTCTAGCCAGTTTAGCGATTGAATTTTCTTATTTATATATCCATTCATCTTCGAGATAGACAGCTGCAAATGGTTTCAGCTCCTTCCCTAATAAACCGCAACACAACTTATGATTCATTATTCCATTAAACACACATAAATTAGAAAGTCAGGAGTATGAAATCGAGCCCCAAAGCACCAGCGAGCCACCTCCCTTCTGGGGCTGCGAAAAATCTTTTTCTCCTTGCATATATCGTAACAGTAGCTTATAGATACACCGGCATCATATAAATTGAACCTTTTCTCATCGCTGAGCACAAATTTTCCCCACTGCGATATGTCCCATGTGAGATGATTTTGGTGCGAAAGATAGAAGGGAAATACTCAACCATAAAAGGATCTTCAATCATTCTTTGGTACTTTAAATTGTTGGAAGAGGAAAGAATTTTCTGTACACGAAGAACTGAAATAACAAGACCCATGTGAGTTCTCAACTCTCCGGCTCCACTTTCACCTTTAGAAGCGCTCCAGAAGAGACGGCAGTGGACGCATTTCTGTCAACTTGCGGAACTTCCCCACAGCCTGAACTGATTTTGAGAACCTATTCGAGTTTAAATGGCTCTGACTTGCATCTTTAGAGCGATTCAGAGTAGGTATCGATTCGTCCCTTTTCGAAATATGTTAATGTAGGTCCTCGAGCCATGGTTGCGAGATTTTTCGGTATGAGAGGTTCGAGGTGGATATCCACCTCGAATCTCTTGACACACAAAAGAGGCTTTAAATTCTGAAGGGCTCCACCTAAATACTCGAAGGCCATAGATCATAAACGATTTTACGCTTACACTAGAAGTTTTCAAGCTGTCTGGATCCCGTATTTAGATGGTGGAATTTTCTTCTAGTCCCTCCTTTGTCCTTGTTTGAGTGGGTGATGGTTCAACCGTCGCTTGGAGATGTTTTTAGTCTTGTCATGTAACCACTACCTGTACGATTCAGGTTTTTGAAAACATTAAAAGATTCCCTTTCCCCATTTCACGTACTTGATATTCAAAGCAAATTTTCATTCTCTGCCTTCACCCATTGATTGGACGGCCAATTAAACATTGCAGTTGCATTTGCGATGCTTCGATGTATTTACTGACTGCCGTTCCTCGTTGGAGAACATACCTTGTTACCACTACATCAAGTTTGTTGCTGTATTTATCCCAGTTTCGCTAATTGCACAATTTCGCTCACGTCGCTATAGACAATAATTGTCTTCGAGCAACGTGCTATTACGTCTCGGCGCCACGAACGCTTCAGAATATTCGGGGTAAAGAAGATAATACGCTTCCTAAATTTTGTCCTTCAAAACGGCATCACACTGTCCGAGGTCAGCACCGGAAGCGTGCTTTAGATTTGCCGGATTTTTGAAGCTGGTACTTTATGCAATAGATTCTAAATTTATAAACTGAGTCCCATTACCTTTTAATTTCCTTCCTCCTTTGTTCTACTTTCATAGAGTCCTCACATTCATTTCCATTTATAAAACTTAGCTATCTTTTCGCTTTTTGCTATGCTCGGCGCACGTATGATTGATACGTTTCCGTGAGGAATGGGACATTAGTTGGTGTCGTCTCCAGCGAAAAGTCGGTGCTTCTGGATGAAATGGGCTGAGGAGAGGAGGAGCTGAGGTAGAAGCTAGTTCGATCCGCGTAACTTGGAAAGACCAAGGGGACTTTTGTTCCTTTATAGTGCATACGTACGTATGGATGTTTTGTCTGAATACGTCGTATTACTTGCGAAATATTCGTTTTCTGATGTTTTCATAGATGACCAACTTTCGCCATCCGTCAAGGTCTCGCTGGCTGTTCACGAACTCACTCGTACATTCCATATAACTCTATTCGCATGCGCTCCCTGTGGTTCATGATGGTTTGCGCTGGGCCTCTCCCTACCAGTGACATAAGATTAACTTTTGAGACAAAAGTACTCTCCTCGTTGGGTCATTCGGTTGCTCACGAAAATTCCCGCTGAATCGCAAACCGTGTGTTCAAAGAAATAAAACAAGAGTCTCGCGGTAAACGTACTGCAGACTTCACTGAAAATAGAACTTGAAATCGTCAATGGGGCCACCTACTCGCACTTAAGTATCATCTTCCAACAAATAGTACCAACTGCACTCATCTAGATTTCCAGGTTCAAGTTCGTACGATTTCGCAATTGGCTTGACAATGATACGATATCTACGCTCCGGTACAAATTTACTGGATACCAACCCACATATCTGCCACAGTAAATTAACCCCCCATTTACAGGTTCAAGTTCGTTGCGAGCCGTGTCAAGAGCTGTACATTATAGTCAAACTTCCTTGTGCACCTACATACGACAGACGGTTTCAAGTGCATTCACTGCATCCGCGAGACGTGAGAATTGCTTGGAAAGCAGCTGCGGTATTCATGTGGTTCTCTGCAATGATTCGATCATGATCTACAATCACCGAGGTCTAACCGGTTAACAACCCCATTTTTCTTGTCGGAATGTGGGCCTGCCCGCTATGGCTAAGAGTTTCGCCGAGGCACTGGAAATTTTTCACTGTACCGTTGCAGGGCGAAACGCCTCCGCTGCCAGTGTCTGCTAAAGCCCTTTCCCGCCGTGCATTACTTATGTTGTTTACAGTTTTACTTAGTGCCAAGTGTTGGTGGTTGCGCTAAATTATAGAATGCACTTTATGACATTGGAGGCTGCTTGACTCTACATTATGCTTTCATGTACACGTTACAGAAGAGTTGCACTACAGTACAGTACCAAGTGTCAGTCGGAATGCTTTGGGGTGGATGCCCTGCATTACAGTACATCGCAGAAAACGTAATATATTTTGGAGCTTTTCCCAAATCAGGGAAGAATTGACGGAATGCATTGCGAATGTTGGTCTTTCTGCTCTTTTCATTGCATTCATTTTGGCAGGCCTTTGCCGTATCTGGTTGGCGGGAGATTTGGGATATTTATGTAAAAAGCCACCATATGTTCTGGTCTTGTGGCAGGAAAGAGGGGAAAGATTTTGCAGTGGATGGATGAGAGCACCACACCACAAAAGGAATTAGCTTTGCGTGCTCGAAACTTGCGTTAGGTGTGTTTCTTTGGACGGCGCTACAAACTTGGGCTTTGGGGAATATCGAGCCCTACACTCGCGTTTTACAGTCGAGCCATCTTCGTTTGGATGGCTTAAGCTAAGCAAACTTTAAGGTTACTGACACTCAAATAGCGCTCACAGGAAATTGGCGAAAGCCTCGAAGTGTATCTGCAGTATTTCACAAGTTGTGCATGTTACAGTACTGTACTGTACAGTAGTGTGCCAAATCTACCGCATTCAGCACCACTCGATGATCCGATCCTCTCGACTTTATCTAAATCTTGCAACATTATTCTCGGAACAGCTGCTATTTTTTATATTAATCTATCCCATCTCCCTGGCCCCAATGGCGCCAAGCTGTTTCCTTTACACCCACATAGTGTACCCACCGTCACTGGCATCTAACTTGCAAGTTCGAGCGAAACCGGCTGCATCTCTTAGCTACACCCTCCCCCAAAACAGCCTTGTTCATCTCCGTAATCTGCGACAGTTTTCCCAAACATCATGGCATTCGTTCAATCCATTCCCATTCAGACCCAGATCAACAGTGCTAGCTCCCCATCCCGCTGTCCTGCCCGTCCGCTCCGTTTCGTTCCATCCGCGTCACTCTCTGATAATCTGTCTCGCGTCCCTGTTTCGACTCTACCGGCCCCTGTCTACGGTTCTGAAGAGGAGGTCTGCACTTTTGGCGCCGAGTGCCAACTCTCCCCGGAATGTGTTCACAGCTCCCCAGCCTTGGAGCGCCTCGCATCCAAGTATGTGTTCCCGATGCGCGAACACCACACTCAGGTCTTCTTTGACAATTCAATCGACCATGACAGGACCCTTGCCATTGTCTTCGCAGAGGACCGCCACGGCCTCGTTCTCGACATTGTCAGTGTTCTGAAGGCCCTAGGTATTCGTATCCATCGTGTGGCCAACGGAGAAAATGATGCCGTCCGTCTGATCATGCATCGTATCGAGGTGAGCTCATCAGCCTGCGTGGCTTGAACCTAAGCTTGACCAACTGTGTCGCCTTTTGGATGTCTGAAGAGGAGTCCGGAGATAAGATTTTTGACGACGGCCATCGTCTCGCACAAGTTGCAGAGTGTATCAAGATCGAGCTGAACACCCATACCCACGCCCTCGTCCCGGAAACGAGGGCGGTGGCATCGCGTCTCAGTGCAGAAAAACCGTGCAGACAGATACACGGTATTTTCTTGCAGACTAATGATCGACCGGGGTTGTTGGCTGAGGTCAGCGCTTCTTTGAATGATATCGCGTTGACATTGCTAGTGCGAGCATCAACACACTTGCGCAGCGTGTTGAAAACCACTTCTTTGTCACGAAGAGAGGGTTCAAGGAACCGCTGGAATCGGAGGACATCAACCTATCGCTAATGCCATTTTGAAGTCGTTGACGATAGTTGGAAACCCGGGGACGCATGAGAAGCTTTGGTATCAGAAACGTGATGGCACCGACTGCTTGATCGCAGAGGCCATATTCATTGATGAGGTCAACAACCACGAGCATGCCTGCTTTAAGTTTAGCCAGTTTGAGACGCCGAACTTCAGAGGAAGGTTGCCCGAGGTCCCGTATCGTCCGCTCGTTTTGGAGTGATCCAAGGTCTGCTTACAAGTTTGTATTTATTTTGGGACTGTCGCTGAATAGCGTCGCAATTGTATCACAGGGCTATTAGGCGTTAGAGAGAGAATATCTAAGCGTCTGCCTGCTCGTAGCTATTGCAAAGTACTCGCTTTGCAGGTATGATTTTGTTTCCCTGGGACGTCCACTATAATAGTCTGTTGAATTCTGTAGGGGGTTTGCGCGCTCAAAAGCTTGCGAAACTGCAGTTGGTGTAGGAGAGGTGCTGTTGATTTTAGATTTACAAAATTGCCGCTAGTGATGGAATAAAAATAAGCGGAGAGTGTTGTACTAGATGGGTAACCTGACGACAACCGGCGAAGTCCGACACTAGAGAAGGCGCTGCGTCTTATGCCGTGATATGACGGGGACTGCATTGCGGCAACAAATCTTCATTAGAGACGTATCCCCGGATGTTTTTCGAAAGTGAATACACAACTGAATTTTGCTTGGTCCACTCAGTAGCTTACGGAAACTTCTGCGTTCATGAAACAAGAATATTTGGAATGACGTTCGAGTTAGTCCCCGTCACAGAGCCCCTAGTGTCTGGAAAGGTTGGAACAGCACCAATCACATTTCCCTCATAGTCAATCTCGTACGGGTACGGTAACAGGTGTGATCGTAAGTCCGTAATCGGGAAGAAGTATAGTCAGCCCAGTTGCGTCTTGCGATTCGGTGAATCTCTCTCATGCATTGCAAAGAACCAGGATCCTCCAGTTCTTTGGGAAACGACTTCTTCGATTTTCCAAGCATGTGTTCGGCCCACAAGCGTCGTCGAAAAGCCCCCACTTCTCCCTTTGGAGCACGCTCCCATGGCAACGCTTCAGATCTCCACTTGTGCTTGGGTTGAAACGCGCTGAACGCGATTTCGGTGTCCGCACTCCGCACATACTTCTCTCGTTGAGGTTTGCAGAGCCTGTCACTAGAATCTCATCATCGCTAATAAATAGCTTTGAATGACATAGATCGGGTGCCGTCGATTAGCATTTAGCAGGTCTTCATCTGCAGTCCGAGGGCCCTTCCTTCGAAAAGAGGACAGCCGTCGAGATATACTCGGACGGCGACCACGTTTCAAAGAATCATCGGAGCGTTTGCTGTCTGTGTCTCCAGACGCACTTGCTCTTCTGCGCAAAGGTATCTGCAGGGGTTCTTTGAAGGAGCCAGTGGAGCTGAGACTGTCACGGCGATCGGACGAATCTGAGCTTGCGTCCGACGGATATGCCTCACGATTCCCAAGACAAAAAAAGGACAAAAAGTCCGTCGGGTGCGCATCGTACAATCGGGCCTCCTTGATCGCACCAGCAATCTGTTTCATCATCATCTCAACAGTTCTCATTTGAAAGTACAAAATCTTTTGGATAACACCGTCCGATGCAACCCCCTCTGGAAACATGGGGATAAGGACGTACGCCCTTAAAAGTTTCCAGTTAGGATACCTTGCACAATCTTCAGAGCAAGTTCATGCGGAATAAGGTTAGTCGCATCCTTGTGGCCGTCTATGAGCCATTGATTGGAGCTGCCAATAAAGTACTGCTGTTCGATATAAATGACTGTTTCGTGCGGCAGGAAGGCAGCACGCGAGTTTTTCAGAGGTAAATGAATCAGGGCAGTCGATACACTATGTTAGCAAGCAGTGATCACAAACGTGCGAAACATGTCATTTCCAGCGCACAGGCGGTGAGTGCCTCAACCGCCAGAAGAGTTGAAGGTGAGTGATGCCAACTTACATCTGTTTGACGCACGGGTGTAATGCACGTAAGCATGATGAATCGACCTGTCGATACTGCGACCCATCTTGGCCTCCAATCTCTTCCTGTTTCCTTGTCAAATACCGCACTACGCTCGTCGATAGATCGGAAAACCTGAACAGTCCAGCTGTCGTCGCCTTGTACGTTCCTAAATCTAATCTCCTTATCACTGTCGACATCCACCAACAAGCTCGAACCAAGGCCTTGCCTCTTCCACCTTTCTTCAAAACATTGCACAAAGCAGCGTACTACAGGCCCTCTGACCATACCGGCAACATCATGCCATGGTTGTCGCGGCCCAAAAGGCATTTTGACATCGAAGCAACCGTTGTGGAAATCCTCTGCATGTTCCTTATCCAAGGTTCGGAAATAAATGCTCAGGAGTGTCCCACCTGCCATAAGTAAGGTCAAGCCCTCCACAAAATGCTACTAGCTCCCTACCGCCGTTTTCGCATTCAACATCTGCGACAACAAGCTTTTCATGAAAGGTAAACAAACAAGGCACGAGCGGTGCCTTCATGACCTTGCTTGACAAACCACCTAATCGAGGGACGACAGCGGCTTTGACTTTGGATCCTCGGAAAAATGCTTTGGTGATCTCATCCTTGGTATCCATTATACCTTTGAGCCTGACAATAGTGTTATTAGTGGAGAAGACCTCGTCCCAAACAAGTAACAAAACAGTGACGCCCTCCGAGGCCTTCTGCTTGAGTAATTCGCCCAGCCTCAGTGCGGTTTGTGTCCGCGAAGTAGTTTGAGACTGGTGTCAACAGACCAGCCTGAGATGTAGACCATCTTCTTTGCGTCCGCAATGACATTATAGACCTTTTCAAAATATCCGACTGGATCCTCGCACTTCCACATCCAACATCGACCTCCTGCCCTCCACGGTACAGGCGTCTCTGAATAACTGAACGTGACATCCGTCCAGAGGAGAAAATAAGTGCCGGGAACTGTCCGCTGGCCAAATAGGCGCATGTCATCGACTGGTTCATAGACGACTCTCATGCGCAAGCGGCCTCTGTTTTTATCACCGCCACCATGAATACCACCTAAATTGAACCAACCATCGACAACGTTCAACATGACATGCTCTGCCTTGATGCGAACAAAGCCTAGACTTTTGCGTGGACCCCATGCGTTTTCCACCTCGTGAGTAGCGGCGGATTTGACGTGGACGACGAGATTGGAAACATTGGTAGCGACATCGACAGTCTCGGAATGATTCCAGGTGGGATGGTCAGTTGCAGGGACGGCATGAGTCTTGAGTAGACGTTTGGAAGGTTTTGGGAGATGCTCGAGGGAGACGGTGGCGTAAGGGTTGAGAGAGGAGTGGCGGAGGACGACGCGGGTGAGCTTTTCACGGGGGTCTTTCTGTTGGAAGCCAAAGGTCGGTGGCCTCGAAAGATGGAGACTTGGAGGCGACCGTGGAGGAGGATACCGTGGATGAGCACCATTGTGAAGGTGGATGGGTTGGGTGAGAAGGGTTATGGTGAAGGAGGGGAGGGATGACGGCTATATCGGAGCGGGGAGAGAAGTGTGGGTGGAGCTTGCAGACGAAAAAATGGGTGAATAGAAGAAGCGAGTGGCTTGAACAAACGCTTGCCTGTGATGAATCGAAATATAGCGTATGGGAGTAGCGGGGGGGTGTGATTGCTCTTGATCAAATGTCAACGTCATCACGGGGTGGGGTAAGGGTGTTGAGGGGAGGAAGGGGGTCGAGTAAAGTCACCGGCATGTCAATTTAACTTTGGAAATTAAATTTTAATTAAATTTACAGGAGAAAAAGTATCATTTTATTTTGAAATATGTAGAAAAGGTGATCGTTGCTTCGCATTTATGTCGTCGAGTTGACAAAGGCACATTTGACACACCAATCACAGGGGACCGCAATCGCCCGGGTTTGTACGGTACAGTACTGTACTGTGCTGTACTGTACAGTTGTGACGTCCATTCCCAAATTTTTTGTATTTGGTCCTTCGGGCGACCCTGGATAGGACCGGAACTTTGTCGTTTAATTTTGTCAACTCAGATTCCGTCGATATTCTCAAAAGTTCGAATATTCCCCCAAACATGGGCACTGCACAACCACAGTATCATACGTATTGTACCCTCCGCGATCATTTACTGTACTACCGTACACAAGCAAGTGAATAAAAAGGTTCCATTGGCAGCCACCATACTGTATTTTTCTGCACCTCCACAACTTGTGGGCGGGACACTTGCCCTGGAAGCCGACCAGATTCACCAGTTCTGTACTGTACTGCACTACTGCATACTGTACAGTACTTTACTGGACAGTATGGTGTTGTACAATGCAAACGTCCCGTCTTCCCGCTTAAACGTGGATAGCTTGATACACAGCGGTCTACATGGCTTGCAGTCTTGGATCTCTCTGCAATCCGCCCCAAGATCCCGTCCAACCTCCTCGACAAGATTGCTGTTTGCTGGGCATCCCCGCCACGTCACATGAGTGACAGTCCCGCATTCCACCCGAAACACGCGGCCATCCTCTTCACTCGCGTAAACCTCGTCAAACCACTTGGCGTACCATCGCTCTCGCTACACAGTCAAACCTGCAATTGTCGAACACTGCTGATTTGACGCCAGAATATCAGTCGTGTTATCCAAACTCTGGTAATATAAACAAGCGCACGTGAGTTTCAGTATCAGCAAATCCCATTCTGCAGTAGAACGGCAACACCACTGTGGTCAACGCATCACCTCACATGAATGGTTCATTGCAGACAGGCTTTTCTTAGGGGTTAATATCTTGTAGGGGTATGACGGCAGTCGTCTGGTTGAAACGATGAAACCCTTTGCCGTCCCAGACTGCACCGTTGAATACTGCAAGTGCTTCGAAAGAGCCGACCCGCCTTTAGCCGGCGCCCAATCAAACGAGATGAAGCTCGGACATTCCTGATTTGTTTACCTCGCCACACAGGCGGCTTTCCTCGTGAGATAAAGCCTTTTGGAGGGCTACAGTGACGAGTCGGTGACTGTACCGTACAGTACAGTATAGAACAGTACCACTGTATCATACAGCATGAAAATTTAGAGCACTGTAGGCATCGCATGATATTTCGTTGGATTATTCTTACATACTTTTGGTAAAATAGGTGGATTACAACGCAACGCAGCCCTTGGGCTCCGTCCACGACGCAAGGTCCCCCCCGCACAGTGGCCTTCAAATTGTGCCTCTTGCCGATGACAAACTACTGTAGAATTTTCACACCCAAATATCATCCGACATCTGCCAGTCCCATGCTGACACATGTCACCCTCTTTTTTTATCAAAATCTGAACTCTTTCCTTGCTACCGCATCTGCTTCGGCACTACTGGCGTTACAGTACACACACCCCCGCAATAAGCAATCAAGCCAACATTGTTGATGGTTGCAATCTAGCTCTCTCTCCAGTTCTCATTAATGATTTTGGCAACGATCCACTCTGCGTTGCAGGGAAGGTCAACGCGAGAGACAAATTTGTCCCAACCGCATTCCAGACCTCCGTCTCCACTCCACCTTCACTCGTTTCATTGCGAATGTCCACAACCTCGTCAACCGCCACCCACTCTTTGCAACGCCTTATTTCACCCCCAAGGGCTCCATTTGCGACCTCAAACTCCCTCACCACTCCACAATCGGGCCAACCAACTCACAATCCCGCCCACAAATTTCAACACCACAAGTGCCGCCACGGCCCACACCATCATTTTGAATCACGCGCCGTTACCATCCCCATTTGCACCCCTCAGATCCATTCTCCCAATGACCTGTAGCGAAACCCAACGTCACTCACATCCCACAATGATTCCAACCCGCACGTCAACCACCGCGCCGCATGTACCCATCCCGCACCCCATCCACCATGACCCATCGCGTGTATCCGCGCAGACGCAGAGCCTTCAAGGTGCCTTGGCGGTCACCACACTCTTCTCCTTGGTCCTCGCGCCTCCGTCGTGGCATTGTTGCTGCTATCTGCACTGTCTTGTCGCGGGACAGGGTCGCCCATCCCATTCCAGCGAGCTTCCGCTGCCGTCTGCCTCTTCGACGCTTGTGGTGACAGTTTCTCAGCAATTGGATGTATCGTGAGCATTTGGCCAACTTTGCTTGCAATTTGAAGAATATTGGCGTCCAAGGACTTGTCGTCTATGCGCTCGACCGCGTACTGCGAGTTTGCGAGTATGTTGGGATTGTCTAGTGTCTTGCTTTCGTCGGAGGATGGTGATGATGTCAAGCCGGGCAACTTTGAGCCGACGGGTTCGAGGTCATTTAATAGTATTACAAAGCGCAAGTTGGAGGCTGTCAAGGCAGCGCTTAAATCGGATTTGATATCTTGTCGGATGCTGATATCTTTTGGTGTCAAGATGCGGTTGCCTGTTTTTAAAGGCAATGATATCGATCCCAGCTACAACGATTCGGACGTGTCATTCAGCCGGAAGTTGGGTATCGCACTCTGAATTCCGGATTTTACTTTGTCAGGGCCGGGGAAAGAAGCATGAGGCTATTTATCAACTCATTGCCAACATTCATCTTTGCTCATGATCAAGACGTTGTTAACAAAGTGTTCTGCCGATAAGCAGTTTGGAGGCAACAAAAATTGAAGAGCCGTCCGCACATGCCCCATTCCGTTGTGAAAGTCACGGAGCGACCATTCGCGTCTTGCCCAGTGATAAATTTCCGTCTGGTGCAGAGCCCTACAATGGGAAAGTGATTTTTTAAGAAGTCGCGAGTAGAGTTGAATAGGATGTGTCAACAGAATCTTGTAGTGGTCCACAACAATTTTGTCAGAGCAAACAAGAAGAAGGCACGCTTTATTCAGAAGGGGATGTGGTACACAGAATTTCATGGAGAGAAGCCAGTGTGTCTCTCCGAGCCAGTACCCGAAAATCCGGTGCGGCACGGACATGCGGGGTGTATTGCTAACACAATGAAGCTCGCTCTTGCACGGAGAGATTTCTGTTTGAGCAAATCAAGTGTCCTCGCTGGTCACTGAGTCTAATTTGAAAATCCAGCGCGTTCGGAAGGGGCTTGCAGGCCAACAGCGCTTTGGGCGATATGCTACGTGTGTTCAAGTCCGTAAGCAACGGGACATCAAGCCATTTACCTGCTGCGTGCATTACAATCTTTCCATTGAAGCTTCATCATGTAACACATGCCCTCTTATCCATTTTAGCTAAAGCAAACCGACGCCCGTCTCCGATTCCAGTAGCTGTGAACACTTTTTGTCCACGGCAAGGTCCGAACCAAGCATCTTGAGGGATCGCATTGCCTCTATCCGTTCATAGAATACCCTGGACGCCTGTTGATACACTTGCTCATCCTCGTAGTTGTTTCTTTTGAACAATCTTTGTTGCTCTCTCGTCAGAGTCAATGGCTGGCCGTTCAAATCATGGAGCCCAAGTTCAACTTTTGCACATCCCCCATGAGATGAGTTCTGATGTGAATGGCAGCTTGGTGGGCCTTAAATGACCGGCGAAACGCAAATTGAAATAGCTCCAGTGTTAGTTCCAGCTCTTCTGCAAGCCCGAAGAAGAAATCTTCAGTGCTGTCTACCACCCCCAGAGCTCGTTCGAGTGCCGTGCGCCTTATTTCCGAGTTGGTCCAGTCCGCACCTGCAGCCCCGGTTTGGATCGGACTCCCGCTCAACAGCTTTGTCATGCGGCTCTGGAAGGGAAACGAAATAGGCATACCGAAGAACTCGGTCATCGAAAGAGGAGGTATTCGACTCATGCACCAGTCCCATGACGAGATAACCCTCCGATTGTAAGCAACTTGATAAAACTCCGATACGAACCTTGCCAAAGGTTCCCGAAACAACGTCACCATCACATGTTTGACGCCAGGGAGCTGCAATCGATGGCAACACATTCTCAATCTAGCGTATCCAACATGCACACCACATGGCCATCCAGAGGTAAGCCGATTCTGAGAGTAAAATGTATAGGTTCGATTTCTTTTTTGAAAACCAAACCACCGCGAGGAAGCATTGTACGTCTTGCAGTTCTCTGTGTAAGGCGGATGGAAGGACTCATTCCTAAGGGTCCAAAGGTTTTGGTTGAGCTTTGTGATTTGGCGATTACGGTCTGGTAGCACATGTGGGCACTCCTTGCAGTATCCCTTCTGAGGACGAGGTATCTGCCTGCAGCGGCACTCGGACTTTAGCGCCAAAGCAAATGCAGTCCCCCCTGATTTCGGGATATGCATGTGCACGACAATCGTTTTCGGCGCATCTGCCCGAAATCTGCAAAGCACCTTTTGATTTCTCTCAACTACATCTGAATCAGGCAGATTCGCTTTTCCAAAACCCGTCCGTCGATATCGTGGGATCCGCTCAGATATGTATTCCGATGCTGGGGTATCCGTCTCCCGCCGACATTTTGTTAGATGTGACCCGAGGATGTAAAGATAAAGCAGCACTACGATCAAGTAAACGCTGTGAATTGCGGCCTAAGTGTGAACCATGAAAATCTCTGTCTTCGCCTTCGCTCGTTGGCACGTTCATTTCTTCCCAATATACCAATGAATCCCATCAACAGACGTGTGCCAAATCCGGCCCGGAAATTTCCTTCTGTGGTGTGAACCTCCGCCTTTTTCTACTTTTTGAGCCCAATATCTCTCGAACGCAACGGGTCGTCTTCATGAATCGTTCGAATTCACGCTCATGTGGTCTAGATACCAACGCGCGTGATATACGTCAGCTTCGTCAAAATGTTCTACTTTCGTAGGGGGAAAATTGAGGGTTGGATTACTGCGACAGATGAAAGGGCTGAGTTCGCGTGATCAACTGATTCACGGCGGCACTTTGCAACGTAAATAAGAACACATCTTCATTTTGCGGTACTACAAAAGCCATGAGCTACTTAAATCTACTACTTGTGGATCGCATCAAAAATGTTCTGCACACGGTCCGCGTGACAGACAAAACCGCTGACCACAAGTCTGCCTGCGGTCTGGCCCAAACTGTTTTCTGACATCTTTGCAATCAAACGGACAATCCACAGACCACATCCCGTCATATTTCTGCTCGCTCCCACGGTTGATCTGGCACAGAAAAACTGAGACGATCACCTCCATGTTTCGAAACGTTAATCGAAAAGCAGATAATACTTTGTGACGCTTTAATGCAGATTAAACAAGGGGTTACGAATGAGCCCGACAACAAGTTAAGTGCTTACGTCTAATTCAAAAACCTGCGGCACGTGGAGGCTCCGCAGTGACAATCGATCTTTTTGTCCTCATCCTCGTAATCGAACTTGTAGTCGTAGGTCAGTTCCTCATCACCCTGATAGGCCTCTTACTGTAGAAAACGATACGACTCTGGCCTCTGACGGAAATAATCTTGGCGACAAGGTTTGGATCACAAGAGTGATTAATGAACCTGGCAATACCACCCCGGTGCGTCGCATCAACAACAAAATCATTGTTTAAGCGAAACAAATAAGAGTCTCCCATTCCCCGTCGGGTGTACCTCTCCTCCCTTAGGTCGGCAATCTGCCGCGAACCACTTCACCGATATACTCAAGAACAAACTCACCGGCTTCAATGTTTTCGCGTTGCAAAAAGACCCATACCGTGGATGCGAGATTTGCGAAACTGCACATCCCTTTTCCTTTGCTGAGCAGTCCGCGTTTAGAAAGTTATGGTTGGGATCGATTTGACTGATCGATTGCGGAACTTCCGATGCTGCAAGCGATTATCACCGGACGAAAAACTTGACATGGTCGTGTTGTCGATGATATCGGGTAAGGTCTGGCGGGCTATTCGATTGCCAGTCTTTCCGCCTGTACCGCATGCGTGCAGAGGTGCAAGTATGGTCCGACTCCTTCTCGGAAAACTGCAACGTTTTTCTCACTATCTGGTTGAGTTTCCTTGCCCTCCGGCGGCGGCGGCGGCGTTACTCGCGCAAACACGTCGCCGTAACACGATTCAGGACTTTGCTCTGGTTCGACAGAGCGCGATGGTGGCGTCGTGCGCAAAGGTCCGGCGCCACAGCCTCGCAGGAACAGAGAGCTGATTGCTTGGGGTGGATGTGCATTTGGCGGAGGGCTTGATATCAGAACGAAGATGAGGTGGCGGTGCCACAGGGAGGATGACCTTGGGCGTTTGGAGAAGCGAGATTTTGTGCTTCTATCACTCCAGAGGGGCTCGAAGTGACTGGAGAAATGCGAGGTTCGGTGGAAGAGTTTTGAGACTGTCTTGCGGTTCGATATCGCAAGAGTCCGAGTCGGGAAGAGGACGCTTCCGACGGAAAGGGCGGCAATCCTTGTCTCGACTTTTTGAGGAAAGCAAGGGACAGGCAGAGACGTCTTTCGAACGAGAACGGGGCGTGAAGAGGGAAGTGAGGATGTGGATGAGCATTGCAGTTAGACGCATCGGACGATGCAATGTTTAGAGAGTGGGAGGGGTTTTGAGAGGATGAGGGGGAAGTAGTTGGAGAGTGGCGGGTAGTGGAATGCTTGGCGGTGGTGGAGGCCCATCGAGATAGTAGTTGAGGTCTGCGAGGGCGTTTGAATGGGGTGCGGGATTGTGATGTGATTTTGAGTGGGAGGTAGGGCGGGAAGGGTTCATTGAGACGGCGGACGGGCGGAGCTTGGAACGTGAGTTGTTCGCGTGGACAGAGTGTTGAGGTGAGTGAAAACGCGGTTGTTGAGGGTGGCCTCAAGGCGCTGTTTTCGACGGATGAAAATATGTTGGGTGATGTTGTCAACGAGGCGGGAGAAGAGGTAAGGACTTGGATCATCGACGGAGGGAGAAGTGGAATTGTTAGAGTTGTGGAAAGAAGACATGGCTTGTTGAATGTCCGCAGCTTGGGTTTTTTGCCGTTAACGGTACTTGGGTGCGTGTTGTCGTTAAGTTCCGTTTTGTTGTGGGTAGGATTCGGAGCTTGCCTGAACCTCTTTCGCTTGATGGGTCGGTCCGGTGCAGTTCGCTGTCTCTTGGGCATGTTATAAGCAGCTTGTGGATGTTTGAGTTGACATTTTGGAAGTGAGTGTGATGTCATGATTCGTCGTTGGAAGTGAGTGTGCAGGACAAGCGGGGGGGTTAGCGTGCGGGTTGCCGAGATATCTACAGGAATGTGAAGGCTTTGTGGAAAGGGCTTAATTGGTTCGCGCAAAACAATTCATTTCCGCCGAACCAGACCAACACGAGTACTCCAACCAGGGGGAAAAAAAACAGAACCATAGTACTAATTTTTTTCCATCCAACACTGCATTTGCAAATTTATCTTATTTTCTGTGGTTCTTGTTCTGTAAATTTTTTTCGTTTCAATGTTCTTTCGATGCCGTTTACAAACTTGATTAGCCGAACGGCTAAGTTCCAAACAACTGAACGTTCATATTATTCAAAAATTTGGCCTTCTGCTGTACCTCTATACACTACACGTGCAGTGATCAGTCGAACAAAGTGCAGATAGCCCCTTATTAACTCTCATTGCATGCTACTAAAGGGAACCGCCCCAAGCTTTTAAAAAATGGTTTCTATTCCATGAAAATGAAAAAAGCTCCCATGAAAATCAAGTACAATAATGGTTACTCAGCTGTACGTGGCCAGGTACTTTATCTGCCGGGTACAATAAAGTGGACTCCTTCTGGCGGGCCGAAAGACTGTTCATATTTTTATAATTTTTTCCAAAAAAGATACTGACAGAAACACCTGGCTGGCATAGTAAATAATCTGTAAAGCTTGATTTAATTGTATATTCTTTCTGTACCGAGACTGTAAGGACAATTCATAACAAGTACAGTACCGTATGTCATGAAAAAGTAATCGGATAAAAGGATCATGAAAATTTGACGAAAAAAACCTTCCCCCTCCCCTTCACCCATCACCTCTCCCTTCGTGGTGCGGGCCGGTACTGCCGCGTGCGGCACAAAGCCGTGCGTATTCAGCGCGCTGCAGGCGCTCGCACTCCACCCTAACGTCTCGCGGCGACGTTCTTCTTCACCGCTTTTCTCTTTCTCTTCATTTTGTTCCTTTCTTTCATTTTGTGCAGGCTCAACGCTCAACACCGCTTTTCGCCAACGCCTCACCTTTCAGCTTTCGCATCTCCACCTCTTTTTGGCTACTCAAGGCGATTACGCTGTAGGCGTCCAACACTTCTCCTCCCCCGCCGCCGCTCCTCACTTCCCAAGAGCCGAACTCCACCGGCAAGTTCGAATATTGAAACGGTCAATTTTTGATCAACCACACGTGGCCACCTGGAACCCAGGTTTGTGACAATTACACTGTTGAAAAAGGAGGTCTGAGGTGCATACCGGCGTACAGGATCGGAGTCCCGAGGTTTGGCATACAGCACTGTAATAAGTCCAATCGTTTAGTAGGGTGCACTGGTTTAAGACCTCAGGGAGGCGGAAATTTGTTACTAAGCCTCCACGTGGCCACTTTCGGACATACTGTAATCTTCAATGCAGATGGAGCACTTGCGCCACCTAGAACACAAGCCCATCGAAGGGGATGACGGAAAATGGCTGTCAGAAAGCCCGATGTCAGGCACCAACTCGACAAGGCTACCACCAAGGCCCGGGTATTGCCCGCTGTGCCCATCGCTGAGGCCGGGAATACGAACAGTCGCCAGTCTACTGGCCCACCTTCGTACTACACACAGCGTCGGGTCCAAGATGGGACAACCAAAGGCGCATCAGCACGGCAAGTTGATGAGCTATCTCGCACAGGTGGGCTACTGGTACTGTGGTTGTCACAACAGTACATAGGCTCTAAGGTTTCCGGCCCGACGGCAAACGGCCTCTTCGAGTTCTCCTACTCAAAGTGCCCAAGATGCACAGTCCATACGGCGCCGAGGCGGTACCTACCACTACACAAGACACAACTGCGCAGCCCATTACCGCCGACGACAGCCTCCCCAGTCCCCGTCCCAGACGACCCAGCCCCACCGGCAAATACTGGGTGTACCACACCTTGTATTCCCCCACCAAAGGCCCCTGTCCCCGCGGCTCTTTCATCACCAGCACCCGCGGTAGTCGCTCAACCATTGCCACCAGAGGCAGACGCTCAACCATCGACACCGGAGATACAGCCACTGCCACCTATCCAAGACATATTCACAACGCACACTCCCGTCATGGCACATATCCCAACAAAATTCCGGGGACTACTCGCCGAGTTGTATGCCAAGACAATGGAGGAGGCAGTTGCCGCCTGCACATCTGGACAACCCCAGCGAGTGCAGACATTTGCCAAAGTATTCCTGTTTCCGGCAGTGATGTTTTCGGACATGTCCCTCCCCGCTCCTGTTCCTCGAACGCCGCCCGCAATCGATCGCAGAAGCAATGAAAGAGCGGGTAGAACTATGGACCTCCGGCCAATACATGACTTTGTGGGAACAGGCCGTCAGTACGTCTCCCCCACGCGCTGCGGCTACGCCGCTATCTCCGACCAGCAACGGGTAAATATCAGCAGAGCTACTAAACTGGCCAAGGAGGGGGCATACGGAAAGGCAGCACAGGCGCTCGGCTCGTTGGGCGTCTTACCACCCACCCCCGAGGTCGTCCAGGCACTCCTCGCGAAGCACCCGCAACAAGCTCCCAACGACGAGGCAGCGCACCACACCCCACTAGACAATATATCGCCCTTCCGCGACTTCACGGAGAAGGAGGTGCTCGATGCTGTTCGTGGGTTTAAACCAGGTTCCTCTGCGGGGGGTTCTGGTCTCAAACCTTGCCACCTCGTCGAACTTCTGCGAGCCCCGTCTTCATCTGGCCCGTCCGGATTTTTGGCAGCCTTGTCTAAAATGGTGAACACCCTAGCAGCCGGCAAGGCCCCAGCCGCTCTTGCACCTTGGATAGCTGGAGCGCCCCTAACCCCTTTGGCCAAGAAAGACCTGACACCCAGGCCAATAGCCGTAGGAGAAACGCTGCGCAGATTGACTGGTAGTTGCCTGATGACAAGAGCCTCCGCGAGAGCAGCTAAATACCTACAACCGCTGCAGGTTGGCATTGCTACCCGATCCGGCACTGATACCGTCGTCCATGGAGTCCGAAGGGTCGTACAGAAGTTCGGGCACACCTCCGAATACGCATTGCTGACTGTTGACCTCAAAAATGCATTCAATTTGTGCAGTCGGACAGCTTTCCTGGCAGCAGTCAAACACCAGTTCCCCGACCTGTTCCCGTGGGTGGCATACTGCTATGCACATGAGCCCGCTTTCTTGTGGTTTGGCAGCCACATAATCCGGAGCGTGCAAGGAACGCAACAAGGGGACAATCTCGGTGGGCTCCTTTTCGATCTTGCGCTGCACCCCGTTATCCTCAAAATCCAACGGTTATTGAAATCAGGGGATGACGAAGAGCAGCAACTCGGCAACCTGCTGTTTCAACTCTGGTACCATGATGATGGGTACATCATCGCAAAACACGACCACCTCCGCAAGGCACTGGACATCTTGTCATCGCCAGAGGCCACAGCTCGGGGTCTGCACCTAGCAGTGCCGAAATGCAGAATCTGGTGGCCAACTCCACCACTGGAGTCAGTGCAACGCCTCTATCCAAGAGAACTCACACAGGAGTACAGCGAGGGCACAGTTGTCCTGAACGCTCCGGTTGGCACCAACGGGTTTACCCAGCAGCACTTCACAGGCCATGTGAAGTCCCTGAAGCCGTTCCTCGACACTATCATCGCCTTGGGGAACACGCATCGCGTTCCAGCTCCTGCGCAACTGTTTCGGGGTCTGTAAGCTCGGATACCTGTTACGGGTGGTGCCACCAGCTTGCACTGCGGAAGGCGCTGCAATATTCGATGCAATGATGGAGAACTGTGTGCGCACACTGGCTGGGGGCGTCCTCGACCCCGACATATTTCGAGAACTGCAGTTGCCCATGAAACCGATCACCGCCAAGAAGCCATCACTGGGAATTGGACTCACTTCGGCGAAGTCAATTGCAGCTGCAGCCTTCCTCGCCTCCAGCGCAGCGTCCAACAGGCTGTGTGCAGCCCTCCTCCCAGCGGCAATTACGGATCTCTCAACGTACCGAGACATCGTCGAGGCGCACCAGATTTGGTCCCTCTCTTGCTCCCAGTCCAGGATTATCCCCTTTAGTGCCCTCTGCTCAAACAAAACACCATCACAGAAGACACTATCGGACGCCATCCACGAGCGGGTGCAAGAGGAGATCGATGTGGGCGACAATAGACGGCAGGCCTTCCGTGCCTCCATGGGGCTCCCCGGCGCGAAAGATTGGGTGTACTGCACCCCATCTCCGGGCCTTAAGACTAGCATTGAACCAAGAGAATTCTCAATATGGTTCCAATACTATTGCCAAGTCCCGCTCTTCCTCCGGAAACACCATGCCCCAAGCGGAACTGCCCCGAAACTCTCGACTGTTTCGGCGACCATCTGTTGCACTGCTTACACGGGGGCGAAAGGACGCGAAGACACGACTGTCAGGTTCGTTTATTGGCAAGCGATCTCATGAAAGCCGCGCGACATCCAGTCATCGAGCCGCGAGAAGGGGTCCACCGCACAAGACCCGATATCGCGCAATGGGACGAACGGCAGAACAGACTTCTTCGATGTCACCTTCGTCAACCCCCTAGCGCCCTCGAACAGGAGAGTGAGGACATTCAACCCACTCACCTCGCTTAACGCGGCAAGAACGGCGAAACACAGAAGATACGAGTCCTTTATCGCGTCTTCCGCCGGAAGTAGGCTAGTGCCCGTCCCTATCTCTACCCTCGGGGGATGGCACCCGGACGCCCACGCGTTGCTAACCGACGTCGCACGCAACGTCGCTACGAGGGCAAGGGAGACCTACGCAAAGGTCAAAGAAATCTTATCACAGCGTCATGCCGCAGCAGCAGTAATGTCCAACGCAGCGTGCCTGTTGGCCGGCCTCCCGTCAGTTTTCTAGCGTTTTGACGTTTCCTGCCATTTTTTACATTGTAAGCCTTTACCATCACGACATCCCTCAGGGAACAGCTGACCATATTTTTCATGCATTAAAAACACCCCAAATTTCCCCTGAAAAGATCTTGCTCGGGGAGTTAAAACACTATTCTTGTACAGTATGTGCACCCTCCACTGTCGCTTTTCATCAAGGCGTATTTATACCACAGAGCTAGGTTCAGAATAGACACATTACGAAATATTGTGCTTCCGCGCAATGGAACCTGGAGTCTGGAATAAATGCTACATCCTCTGGACCAGACGCTTGGTGAGCTCAGCCCAATATGAGAAGCGTGTGGTATGTTTAGTGAGGACAGTGGCAGTTCGGGTCGAATGGGCACTGAGAGCATCGAACGCAAGTGAAATGAACATGACGCTAGCTGTGCGGGATTGGAGGAGGGCGTGTGAGTCATTTACGCAAGAGTGCAAAATAAAAGCGCCAACGGAATGTCAGTAGCATGCCTGGGGATATCTAATTGCAGAATTCGGAGGGCGAAAAGATTTCTGTAGTCAAAAGATCAAGTCAGGTGATCAAAAGAACCTGTCGGCTGCAGTGTCACCACATCACAATTCTGGAGCCCTTACAAAGAAGTAGAATTCTTTTCTCAATAACCCTAATTACAGTAACAGTTGTATGACACTTTACAGTACTGACAGTTTCATACAGTATACACTGTGACTTTGGATATCCCCCCAATAAACTGGCGCACCGCCGCGCATACAGCAAATGTAAAATTTTTTGCCTCCCTTCCACCTTCTGGTAGATTGGAGTGCCATCTGTGAGCTCCACGTGTACGCCTGTACACGTGTGCTCGCTCTTGGCTGTATCGCGGCGTTGATAATGGACCGGCGCGGGGTTTGTATTGAGTGGAAGGGAAGAGAGAAGCAGAGAGAGGCAGTGAATAAACTGAGTGTGTTTTTGTTTTTGATTTTGTTGAGTGATCTACCTATTTTTGCGCAACCGGGCGCTGGAGAAAGGCGGACAAAAAGTAGCCGCTTTCATTGGTACTCTTGTACGGTTTGGTACCCTCCGTACGGTTTGGTACCCTCGACAAGAGTACACGTACGGAGGGTACCAACCGTACGAGGGTACCCTCCATACGTGTACTCTTGTACGGTTTGGTACCCTCCGTACGGATTGGTACCCTCGACAAGAGTACCAATGCACTGTACTCTTGTACTGTTTGGTACCCTCCGTACGGATTGGTACCCTCGACAAGAGTACCAATGCACTGTACTCTTGTACTGTTTGGTACCCTCCGTACGTGTACTCTGTACTCTTGTACGTACGTGTACTCTTGTCGAGGGTACCAAACCGTACGGAGGGTACCAAACGGTACCAAACCGTGCAAGAATACAGTGCATTGGTACTCTTGTCAACAAGAGTACACGTATGGAGGGTACCAAACCGTACAAGAGTACAGTGCATTGGTACTCTTGTCGACAAGAGTACACGTACGGAGGGTACCAAACCGTACAAGAGTACAGTGCATTGGTACTCTTGTCGAGGGTACCAAACCGTACGGAGGGTACCAAACCGTACAAGAGTACGGTGCATTGGTACTCTTGTCAACAAGAGTACACGTATGGAGGGTACCAAACCGTACAAGAGTACAGTGCATTGGTACTCTTGTCAACAAGAGTACACGTATGGAGGGTACCCTCGTACGGTTTGGTACCCTCGACAAGAGTACACGTACGGAGGGTACCAAACCGTACAAGAGTACAGTGCATTGGTACTCTTGTCGACAAGAGTATATGGTACTCTTGTCGACAAGAGTACACGTACGGAGGGTACCAAACCGTACAAGAGTACAGTGCATTGGTACTCTTGTCGAGGTACCAAACCGTACGGAGGGTACCAAACCGTACAAGAGTACCAATGAAAGCGGCTACTTTTGTCAGCCTTTCTCCAGCGCCCGGTTGCGCAAAAATAGGTAGATCACTCAACAAAACGAAAACCAAAAACACACTCAGTTTATTCACTGCCTCTCTCTGCTTCTCTCTTCCCTTCTACTCAATACAAACCCCGCGCCAGTCCATTATCAACGCCGCGATACAGCCAAGAGCTAGCACACGTGTACAGGCGTACACGTGGAGCTCACATCACTCGTATGGTTTCGCAATTGGCTTGACAATGATTACGATATCTACGCTCTGGTACAAATTTACTGGATTCCAACCCACATATCTACCACAGTAAATTAACCTCCCATTTACACAAATTCAAAAATAATCTGCCCAACCGGCAGGTAGCATAAACAAGGGAAAAACACGAACTGCTTATATAATCCATTTTTTGAACTGTTGTTTGTGTAAAAATGTATTTTCGGGGTGATTGTTGTCAAAGGACACCACGCGGTCTGGCTTTGTCAAATCTCTTGCTGGGATTAAAGTAAACTTAATATGTTCCCGGCTGAAACACATCCGACAATCGCCCTCCCCGAAATTTTCAGCAATACAATGATGAAAGACAGTCAACTTACCAAGACCAAGCGTTTGCAGGCATCCGCTCTCAAAAAGAGGGCCACTCCCTTTCCGCAATTTCAAAATAGCCCAATCTTTTGCGAAATGCCGTTCGATCCTTTCTTGTCAGTCCCTCAGCGTACATGAACAAAAATAGCGAACAATTCTTCGAGAAATACAGCCCAACATGAGCGCAGACCAATGCGAGAACCATCAAATTTAATCAAAAGTTGTACAGTCCTCAGCAGTGAGCTTCAGTTGCTTACCTTTACGAGCCGCACCGCGATTATCTCAATAGCAGCATAATTTTTCGCTTCCAACGGGGTATTTTCAATCGCCTTTGACTAGGAGTCATCTGGACGCTCGTTTCACATGGGCACAGAGATTTGCAACAAAAACGCATGACTGATGGGGGCGCTTGGTGCTTAGTGACAAGAACAGGTTCAAATGTGATGGTCAGATGATTTAAGGAGTTATTCCCACGATATCACGAAAGAGAAGTTGGTAGTTTTCAAGCATCACCATGGTGGTAACGGAATCATGGTTTAGGTATAGTTTTGTAGTATTGGTAGGACTAAATTGTTAATTTGTGTGCCCATACATCAATGCATTTGTCGAGTTTGTTTGCTTACTAATTTCGACTGCGATTTGTGTATTGTGACAGCAAATATGGTGAAGGGAATACAGTGCGTATATTACGTACACGTTGTCATATCCTTATGGGATAGCTTACTATTTTCACAAGTGCATTGAGCAGTGCGGTATCAGGACCTCTGACCATTGAGAATGTTACAGGTAGGCTTCATGAGGCTCTACATTTGTACTGAATAGACATTGAGTAAGGAATATAGTGACAAGCGGGCAGTCGTATGGAGGAGATGTCGACTGGAAGCCGGGAGAGGCAGACAGGATTTTACCAGTAGAGTAGTATATAATGCAGTGGGTTTTACCGTCGCTTTGAGTTTAGAATTCAAGTAAGCACGAGAAAGAGAATCAACTTGCCCGCCCACTGCTTCAGAAAGACACTGCGCTTAGCAGTTTATGGGCCCAGAAAACCGGAGTTAATTTCCCTCGCTTACTTCATCTTTACCCTCTTCCTCTTCATCAGCATTTTACCTTCCTTTTGTTACCAAGTTACTCACCGCCTACCTACTACTGTTGCTGACTAGATTCTAATGATGGAAGTCAGCAAGCGTGCATACAAATTTGATGGAGTGATTGGGAGGATTTTGGTGTTTGGGAGGCACGAACTGAGGCTGCCTTGGAGGAGAAAGGTGTTTTGAACGTGGTACTTGAGGACGTAGTTGGAGATGGGAAGAGAATTTGGATTCCAGTGTGAAGCTCTCCGTTGCAAAGGCCCGAGCGACCATCATGTCGGTGCTAGGGGAAAGGCCCATGAAATTTGTCATTCCTTTCAAGAATGACCCCATAAGATGTGGAAAAAGCTAAAGGAGCGTTATGCCGTATCAAATGTAGCGGCGAAAGTCCAACTCCAGTCACAGCTCATGAAGTTGTCATACAGAGATCAACGTATGCAGGAGTACATCGGGATGTTCGAGGAGTTATTCAACCGTCTCTGGAATGGGTAGCCCAATAAGTGAGTATGCAAGTCACTATTTTTCTGGCATTTTTGGATCAAAGAGTGGTTCCCCCTTCGGTCATGCCATCGCATCACTGCAGGCAGCCGAAGGCAACCTGTCATGGGAAAAGGTAACTGCGGTTATTTTACAAGAGTATGAAGAACAGCAGTGGAATGAAAGGGATTCACAGAGGCTGCTGGTGTGGAGAA
Source organism: Kappaphycus alvarezii (assembly GCA_002205965.3). NCBI lineage: Eukaryota > Rhodophyta > Florideophyceae > Gigartinales > Solieriaceae > Kappaphycus > Kappaphycus alvarezii. The sequence continues at coordinate 515,419 of NADL03000031.1, read as the reverse complement.
GAGGCTCTGCTAGAGCATTGAAAGCTCAGTATTATGGGAAGGGTAAGCGCAAACCGGACAAAAGAGCGTGCTTCCGGTGTGGCAAGGTTGGCCACATAGCAAGAAATTGCTGGACGTGACAAAGAAGGTAGATCACCGAGTACGAAGGGAACAGATGGTTCAGTAAACCATGCGACTATGATGATGACAGCTCAACGGCAAGGGCACGTTGAGCTGTACAAGACGCCTACAGATGTTGTCCAGATTGTTGACTCTGGTGCGTCAGACCATATGGTCAACAGTATGGAATTTATGTATGATGTAGAGCGGCCCCTGATCCAAGGGAAATTGTGATTGGGGATGGCTCGGTGGTGAAGGCCACTCACAAGGGTAATGTTGTCATTGAGGTCGATTTAAACAATCGCAAAGAGAAATCATACAGGAGGGAGCTTGTTATTGACAACGTATTACTAGTGCCCAAGCTGCACACCTGTCTGATCTCATGCGCCGCGCTCTGCCGCGCAGGACATCGGTAACATTTTATGAGACACTTGTGTGGCAGTTCGAGGTGGACGAGTATGCTTCCGTGGAACACTACGAAATGGAATTTACACTGTGAATGGAAGTATGCGGAGCTTTGCTTGGGATCATCCACCCCCTCAGGAGGTAGTGCGAGAATGGCTACCACGAAGGAGAGACCTTGTGGCATGATAGATTGGGTCATGCTAACACAGATTCAATCAAAGATCTCATCAGAAAGAACGCTGTGCTTGGGTTAGACTTGAGTGCGCCACGGCGCACAGGCAGGTACTGTGAAGCTTGCCTAAAGGGAAAGCAGCATAAGCTCTCATTGCATCCCAGAACTCAGAGATCGACGAAAATAGGGAAGGTCATACACAGTGACCTGTCAGGCAAAATGTCAGAGACCTCTTTGGGTGGTTCCAAATATTACGTGACATTTATCGATGAGTGCTCCGGCTATATCGTGGTTGTCGCCGTTGCTAAGAAAAGCGACGTTGCTGACGCATTTAAACGGTTCCACGTGTGGTTTGAGAGGCGCTACAATTGTTCAATCAAGCGTCTGCATTGCGACGGAGGAGGCGAATATGTCGCGCTCCAGGACTACCTGACAAAAGTGGGAATAGAGATGCACGACCATCCGTCATACTGTCCTGAATTGAATGGAATTGCGGAGCGTACAAATCGCACGTTGATGGATAGTGCCCGTTCAATGATGTTTCACGCAAAGATGCCTATTGTTTTTTGGGCTGAGGCTGTCGCTCACGCAGCGGATATACGAAACAGGTTTCTCTGTCCTACTAACTCAACTAAGACTTCGTATGAGGTGCTCACAGGGATGAAGCCACGTGTTGATCATCTCCGAGTGTTGGGAGTTTGGCATGGCGTCATGTGCCGAAAGAGAAACGCAATAAGTTAATGGCACGAGCCGAGAAGGGTATTATTATAGGCTGCTATGACAACGGGACGTACAAAATTTGGCTAGGTTCTGGACGAAATCCTGTGGTTGCGAAACACCTTCGCATTTCAGAGAACGAATTCCCCTCTGTTGAATGGTATGGCCTTGAAAGCAGCACACAAGATACATCCCCTGACGAGGCACAGGCAGAAACAGACGAAGACGAGGCCACTGGAGACACACACGTGTGTCAGCCTCTGACACAACAGAGGAGTTGCTCACATACATCCCCCGGAAAATTCAGACGAACCATCCCCTCCGGAGCCCAAGGGCACGGATAATGGAACGGCAGATGGCGGCAGCTTAGAGGGGCTGATTTGGAACATGGTGATAACCGTGAAGGTTCAGATATTACACACGGTGGTGGGGATTCAGAGGAGAGAGAGTATCCGTCTCGAAACCGGAGACAGGTGTCCTTTTATGTTCCAGGTAGCGCACATGTTGCGGTTCACTCGGATGATGAACCGTTGGTAACGAAAGCCCTGGCAGGGAAGGAATGCAAGGAATGGGAAGCTGCAATCAAATCTGAGATGAAATCACTGAGAAACACCAGACGTGGACCCTTAGCGTACTTCCAAACGGCGTTAAACCTCTGTCCACTAGAATAATATTGAAAAAAAGAGGAAAGCTGATGGATCTGTGGCTAGATACAAAGCCAGGTTAGTTGTGCGCGGATTCTTGCAAGGTAACGTCGAGGACACATATGCGCCAGTTGTGGATTTTGCTTCTGTAAGGACTGCACTGACTTGCCGTCAGAAGAGGGTATTATATTGAGCAAATGGATGTCCGGACAGCTTTCTTGCATGGTGACATTGATGACGACATATACGTTCTCCCACCAGAGGGTGCTGGTATTTCAGTCAAGCCTGGACATGCGTTGAAACTACGAAAGGGTCTTTATGGGCTCAAACAGGCTCCTCGATTTTTCGAGAAATGGATTCGGACTGTCAAAGAGTTAGATTTTTCGGAGCTTACAGCAGAACCCTGCATCTTTCGCAAAGGTTCGTTTGGGTGCTTCTTTATGTTGATGATGTTATATTGATGGGATCGTCAATGAGGGACATCAAGGAAGTAAAAGCGCAGCTTTCGTCTAAACTGGATATGAAAGATTTAGGAGAACTGCAGGAGTTTCTAGGGGTGAAGTTCTGTCGAGAGGAAGAGAGGTCTTATTTGTCTCAAGCTCACTATGTGCGCCAGTTGCTTGAGCGGTTTGGCATGGCGGACTGTAAGCCAGTTAATACTCCTGCGTTGATGGAACGAGAATTGCAGAGTCTGACAATCGAGTGGATCAGAGATATTATCAGGAAATTGTTGGGCTCCTCTATCTCTCCACCCGTACTCGCCCCGATATATCTGTGGCAGTGAACTTACTATGTCGCAGAGCCGCCTTCCGACAGAATCAGATCTTCTTGCAGCGAAAAGGGTACTGAGGTATCTCAAAGGAACAGTTGAACTTTCGCTGAAGCTTACAGTGGACGATGGACCTTTGGTTTTTATTGTGATAGCGATTGGGTGGTTATTACAGTGAACGAAAGTCCACAACGGGAATTCTGATTCAGCTAGGTTCAACCAGCGTTTACTGGTCGACTGCAAAGCAAGACTGTGTGGCGCTGTCGTCCACAGAAGCCGAGCACATTGCAATGTGTGAGGCTAGTAAGGTCTTGATCTGGATACGAATGCTTCTGTGCGAATTTGATGAAACAGTTACTGATGCGACCACATTGTATGAAGATAATCAAGGCGCGATACGTTGGGATCGAAGGGCGTACGAAATGCCAAGCATGTGGCAATTCGCCGAAACTTTTTCGAAGAAAAGGTTGACCGTCAAGAGATCAACCTGCGCTACTGCCCTACGGAGTATATGTTGGCCGACGCACTCACCAAGCCTCATTTACGTGTGAAGTTTGAAAGGCATCGTCAAAGCATGGGGGTCTGTGAGAACATGGATGCGATGGAAAAGAGGGGGTGTTCATTGTGTGCCCATCCATCAATGCATTTTTCGAGTTTGTTTGCTTACTAATTTCGACTGCGATTTGTGTATTGTGATCAGCAAATATGGTGAAGGAATACAGTGCGTATATTACGTACAAGTTGTCATATCTTTATGGATAGCTTACTATTTTCACAATGCACTGAGCAGTGCGGTATCAGGACCTCTAGACCATTGAGAATGTTACAGGTAGCATGAGGCTCTACATTTGTACTGAATAGACATTGAGTAAGGAATATAGGTGACAAGCGGCAGTCGTATGGAGGAGATGTCGACTGGAAGCCGGGAGATGGCAGACAGGATTTTACCAGTAGAGTAGTATATAATGCAGTGGGTTTTAACCGTCGCTTTGAGTTTAGAATTTAAGTAAGCACGAAAGAGAATCAACTTGCCCGCCCACTGCTTCAGAAAGACACTGCGTTTAGCATAATTAGTTAAGACTTCAAGAAGCGACCTATTAGACAGAAATCGATGAATATGTTGTAGTAGGAGCTATTTTCGTGGAATACGCTAATTTGCCAGTTGAATGGGTCTACCAGCTAGATAATGCACTTGCCCATAATTTCTATCGCAATAGCCTGGCTTAAATCTCAAGTAAATAATGCTTACGAATTGTTCCGAGAATTACTAAGTCCTCATCCTATATAGAATCTGAATTATGTACTGGATCAGGAAATACACAATAGGAACAGCCAATTTAGCTCTACATCCGAATTACTGGACTATATCAACATCTGTCGGAGCTCTGTATTTGAAAAAAACATTCAGAGACTCACTTAATTTATGCAAAGCGTTGTTTAGACGTCATTTTTCTAGCAGAAAGGGTTATTTTTTATACATTTTATGTCAGTTTTTTGTAGTAGTAAATTAAATTGGTGTCCTTATGCAACAAGCAGCCTCAAAATAAAATTTTGAGTTTAGTTGCCGGGATTTTCGCTTTTTTATACGCTATTGCGCCAGTTTGCGTCTTGACTTAAAAGATCTCTTGATTGGGCGGACGGTTTTCTAATTGTACTATACAAATATGGCCTAAATTGCTTTATGGGGGTTTCTATGGCGTCGGTCACCAAATTACAGTAAAGTAGAGGGGTATTTTCTCAATCACATTTGCTCTATTCAGTACTACCATGGAACTATTTTAAATGCTGAAGAAGTAGTAGCCTCAGCGCTACTCGATTTGGCGGTTCAGTGATTCAGTAGGAAGAGTTAGAGTGTCTCACGCAGCCAAGACAATGTCAGACTATGATGCTGAACTAGATGCCGCACGCTTGCTGCCTGAATCAGAAGTTTTTCGCGATACTAAGAATGAGAAACACGAAGGGAGGGAAGACAAATCACTCTTAACATTGAAAGAATCCACTGCTAATCTTCTAGCGACTATGTTATGTAAAAATATCCGTTTTCAAGTACCCGGAACTTTTGGGCTGGCCGTTGGCTCCGCAGAAATGAAAAAGGCAGACAGTGTGCGTTTCTTACGGTCTATGTTCTTTGCACTAACATATCCTAGGGGAACCCCCAACATGCAGTTTACAGACGCAACGATCGCAACTCAAAATCGCAGTTATAGTAGTCTGCAAAGCGAGCCGACTACGGGTCGTAAAACCACCTGTTTCTCAAAGAAAGGGCAACGCGTTTTCCTGCAGAGTTTTGCTGCCATACTAAGTTATTCTGGTGAAAAAATTTGACATCATGCTAGAGATGTGGGAAAACCCCCCGTGTAGACGTTTAACGAAACGAAGCATAGCAATTCTCGTAAAGGGCGACATGGATTACAGAGAATCGTAGTATATGATTATTTGATCCAATTAGCAACATATTCTAGAATTGAATGCCCTCGTGGATGTCGGTCGCTCAATTAATTATCTCTACGTCTCCTCCCAAGCAGCTATTCTAAAATGATTTTCTACGAATCATACAAAGAGGCATGGTTAGGGCTTTTTCAAGGGATTATTTCTCTCTTTCCAAGACTACAGAAACTAGACACCCTAATTCACTTCAATTTGCTCTCAATATACTAGGACACCGACTTGCCAACCCTTCGGATTGCAATAGTTGGATCAGACTTTTGCGACACTTGCACTATTTTAAAGGACACGCTCTCGAACCTTTATGAGTCCGATGTGCGCTATGTGACTACAAAAATGCACTTACCGTCCATTTGGAACAGCCTAAAACCGAGATTCTTCATTATAGACAGTATCAGAAGGAATGCCAAGAAACTATAGATGGAGACGTGTGCCATCTTGTATTTGACTTTGCAGAGAAGTTCTTGCTCCTCAAGCTATTGAAGCAGCTCAGTCACAGATATTGCTTCTAAACCACATGGTTCGGGAAATAACTATGTGATGGTCGACATCTTAGATCGACACTATCAAGACGGCAACTCTATCCAGACTGCTTTTTTTGAAAATGAAGGGGAAAATACCTCAGTTATCATAACCCAGCAAGTAAGGCACGGATTTTTTTATCTGTAAAGTGAATTTTCTACCTTTCTTTGAGTGCTTCAGTATTGTTTTTTGGGTATATTTTTGAAATTTTACTAAACTGGCCGTAAATGTAGTCCCAAAAATAGCGATAACCAACTTTGGTATTTGAAACATAGCCACATTGCCCCTTTGCACTTTTAACTGAGCACTGAAAGTTCAAGGGTACAAATAAAACTGGCAAATAATGTGTACTGCCTACTTGAACTTAGATATAAGCACTGTAAGTCCAAAAAGACAAGGAGTGTCACTTGTTTGAGGATCAGAAAGGGGTTATGGGGAGGTTATGTGGTGGTGGTATGATTACGGGGTTTGGGGTGTGGTGTTCTTTGGGTCTCGTGGTGTTAGGTGTAGGGGTTTTCGTAGATGCTCGAAACCCCCTGGCTACATTTTATATAGGCAACTGAGAAAATTAGAGCGCATAAAAGTATACCAAAAACCTAGAATATAGTTAAAAAGTAGCCATTAAAATGCCGGTTTGCCTGATATGTGTGCCTACCGCACTGCACTGCAGTGAAATGCACACAGTATATGACCCATAGCCATAGGAAGTTCTATAAATGGCTCATGAGATCCAAATCATCGGCCATGTACAGATCTTTACATGGATCTCTGGATTATAATTCTTGGCGAAATATTGTTATTCTTATTGGCTACACAACAGTGATTGCACATCTAACGTGCGAAAACGTTTTCTTGGCTTGGCTGGACATCTATGAAATTCAATCAAGTAGAAAAATCTACATACATGATCTCACATAGACATAATTTGGCAGCAAGAACACTGCAGATGTATTGAAAGGGTAAATAATTCCTTTCACAGAGCCATGCTGCAGCGACACCAATATTCAACACTTCTTTCCTGACGATTGGATTCCAGCCGCTTTCTAGGGATACGTGGGTAAGCTTTCCAATCTCGCACTGTGAAAGCTTACAACCGTTTTCTTCAATTAATACTGGAAAATGTGGCCTCAACTCAGTGAATGACATGACTTTCCAGAATCAAAGTACCCAAATTTCCCCCATTCACAGATAATTTTCTTTTTGAAGTATATGTTGAACGAAAAACTGTCCTTGGAAACCGTAAAACTTCTTCTACAGGAAATGAAGATTTCTCAGGCGGCGTAATGTTTAGTCGGGCCTACTTAGAAAGTTTGCTATTCGTAATTATTAAAATGTTTAGGCAACTGTGCGACGAATTCGTGCGTTTACAGTAAAGAATAATGCTACTCTTGTGTTTCGACGATAACAGAGGACGTTCAGTATCCAGAGAAGAGTTTATTGGACGTATTTTGAAAATATGTGTCTTCTGTCTTAAGTTCGACGAAGAGCGAAACTCGTAAGAAATCTTTTTTGTATCAGGCATCGTTTTATCGACCTCACGGACCATAGCGTTATCAATATATCAATATGTTACAGAGTTAATCCACTTTAAGGATTCCTGCTCCTTACCAGCATAACTCCTCGCATAAACTTGTATCTCATGCATGTTGAAGGTAAATCTACTCCCGTTAAACGAGTGTTTCGATATCCTGGTGACTGCACAGACTGGAAACTTCTTGGCGGGCCCTGATTAAGCCGTTAGGGCGAGGAACGCTTGCGGAATGGGTCTCAATTTTCTTGCTTGGGTCCTGCTCTCCGGTGCTATTCCTCTCTTTTTGTTCTGTCTATGCCATCGAATCTAGGCGATACGTTTTGCATAAGCTGCGGCAGGGACAACTTAATGAGGTGAAACTCGGATGTTGGTGTGATTTTTGGTAGAACTGCTGATGTGCTTGCAACATCGGGTCGGCGAAAAGGATCCATCCGACTACAACAGCAGTTAGGCTGCAATTTGGTGCATCTCAAGAGGGGGGCGCCGAATGCTGACTGTGGTCTTCATGGTTGACGAGGAGAAGCCGCAAGAGGAAGAATAAGCTGAGTGAGTCGAGAATTCGAGGTAAAAGCTCAGGCGATTGGCACGTTTATCTTAGTTAATGCGCACTTGGGAGTTCAATTTGGGGTTGCGGGATTGTCAGGTGGTGAATGACTATGTATCCCTGGGGATGTACTGTATACGAGTTTTCGCGAATCATCTATCCAGTTCCTAGGGTTACGGGACGCGTTATGTACACTACAGAGTATAAATTGTACTACCAAGTGCGGCAGAAAGAAAAGAAATTCATGTCAAGCCTAGCCGCAAAACAAGACGAAAAATAAAGAGAGCGGGAAATTCAATATTACAATAATCAAAAACATGTTAGTTTTAAGGCCTTAAAGTCCTAGTATAAAACCTTGAATTCATTGAGGCACAATTCGGACCTGACTCAGTTCGGCTGAGATTCACTGCACGAAAAATCACATCTGTAATGTTTTTGATATTTTAGAACATTTGGATTGAAAATCATTGTATTTCAGATGCAACATCACATTTTAAGTCTGCTTAGTACATTATTCTACTATATAGTTATCAAACCAAGTTCTTAATGACTGGCGAAATGTTCGCCAATACGCGAATGGACTGACAGCCATGAAAACGACCTCACATGAAAATAGTCCTAGTGTACAATACTGCATGCAAAAGCTATGAAATTAAATGATAAAAAGAATAAAAACAACAATAAAACCAAAATCGCTGAAATGCATCAAAATTAACCAAAATTACGTCAGTGCATAATATACTGTACAAATATTACTATATTGAACGTGCAAGTTAATAGGACTGTTAACCTTTGCGTTATCTCTAGCCCATGGAAGCTCCCCATAAAAAGAAACACACTTAGAAGAAGTAACAATTTCTGCCATATCACTCATGTCTAAACGCTACCACTCTCTTTCCTCCCCTTGAATCCTACCACTTTATCCAGCGTTTCCACTCGCACATTCTGGCGAAAAACTGCAACCTATACTCACTTCCAAAATCCATAATTAACGTTTCCACCGCTTTCTTCTCTGTAACCATGCCGTATAACTTGCCCATCTCCTCTCCGTTCGCACGAAAACACCTTTCTCTGTTTTCTTGGCTTGGATCTTCCTACATTATGGCATCCCCTGGCTTCCAATACATGTACAATTTCTGTGGCCCTTCGATCTTTAATCCAATGATCTCATGTCACTGATGTCCCTTTTACTACTTTCCTTCCCCAGAAGTCGTTCCATTCTTAGACCCTCTGGAGAGGCATGCTTTGAAAAGCAATGCAAAGATGGATAAACTCGGATTCTTAATGTTTTACGCAATGTTTTCCACCGACACTGTAATGAGGCCAGCATCTACGCGCTCATAGATTAACCGCTCACTTTAAGCGACTCGCAACCATCCACCCACAAATCTCGCCGTGTGGACCTCTACATTCCTTGCGCCTATGGGATCAACTCCTGGGACATCGCTTGGACGCTTGGACGTCACTATCTCGCATCCACTCTCCTGCAAACACATTTCCGAAAGCTCTTTATCTGCGGGAGCTGCTGCACCTCTTGAGAGACAGCTTCCAATATAGACCCAAATAGTTGAGGAGTTGAAAGTAAAATTTTGACCTGCAGACCTATGAAGCAGTTGTGCGACCGAGACCTTTTCCACTGTTTAACTTAACGTAATACTGCAACAGTTTTCTTCTCCAGATAAAGGTATAGTCGTATATTCATTAAAAAAGCTAGTAGTCCAATTAGTTCACAGTTATTTACATAGCCTTACAGTAGTTTTACTCTGGTGTCTTGTATATAAGGGCTGGCCCCAGGTTACCTATTTAAATACTACTGGCGTCAGCTGTATGATCGAAGGCCTTCTTCAAGCTCAGCAGAGTCTTCTAGTCGAAGCAAAACAGCATATGAGGACATTTGACCTCATATGATGAAAAAGTCGTACTTTGCAAGCATGTTGACGGTGTGTTTGCGCATTTCCTTTCAATGCATTTCATTTAAAAAATAATCTACAGCTACATTACGCCGGTATTGTCGCGTCCATGAAAGATTAATCTTTCCGGGTGGAAATAACATCTATTTTGACCTAGGAGAGTGTGCTCCAAGTTCTCCCATCTTCTCGCTCCCTTTGTCGCATCTAGACGGAACTCTTCTTTCGCCTCTTCGCTCGCCAAAGAGCTTCGGATCCTCACTAATAGCTTTGCGTTTTGACTCCACCCAATAGACGACCGCAGATTATCACCCGCCGGTTCACTCATAGTTTTCCTTTGTGGCATCATTTTAAGCCATCTGATGCGTAAAGATTCCAGCCTCCCCATCAGACCAACTCCATGGACCCCACGTATAAAAACCACTTTTTCGAAACGCAACTCAGAGATAAGTATGACAGCCAAGTTTTTGTAAACCAGTAGCAATGCTCCTCGACGCTGGCTTTGGATCGCCTGCTTCTTCGCCATCTTACATGAAAAAACTGCGAGCAAAACCTAACATCAACCACAATAAACCCCCTCAACTCTAGAATTGCACATTTGTGTCGCCCGGCATTTTTTGTAGTGCAATTGGCACTCGCACTGCACTGCCATCGCCGGTACAGTTTTTGGTGATATTTTTTGATCTTATTTACTTTTGACCAACAGGAACTGTACTGTACAGTAAGGGCAATTTTCGCTTGTCGCCCATTAGTGTCTATCCGACCAAGCACTTCCTCATATGAGGCACACTTTGTCCTCATATGAGGACAGTTTCCGTTCCATTTTGGAAAGGTAAATGTTTTGGAAGCCCGAAATTTTTACTGCAAAAAGGGTATTTTTTTGGTAAGTTACAGTACAGTAAATCTTACTGTACATGCGCCCTCGTTTCTAGAACCCCCAAGATAATACGAACTATATATTCCTTCCAAAATGAAGCCGTTTCACAACTTCTTGCGAAGAGCGGAAGCTGGTGAGGGAAAATGCTCTAGCCTTCGCCGAGGTCAACAATCTTGAAAAGTTTGTTTTTTTCGGCCATCTACACTCATGAACTAATGCAAAGGGACAATAAATGCGCTGAGGTAAAACAAATTGTATTGGAAAGAAGGTGCTAAACGTTTTCCTTACATGAGGACAACGGTTCAGAGAAACTAGTACTCGTGGTACCGTATAGCCACCAGAGAGGTTTTTAGGGCTTGCAGTCCGGACCATTCGGCCCCTAAATTGACCTGAGATTTTTGAACCTATTGGGCCAAGTGTCTACTTTCCTTATTACTAACTTGAATCTCCATCAACTGCAGCCTATAGCTCCTATGGGTGACACCATCCTATCACCCACGTGGATCAAACTTGAACAAACATACCTAAGACCGTTGAACTGAAGAACGACGTGCACGCTCCCATTTTTATTTGCCTCATCTCTTTTTGTAATATGGCATCCAAGTACTGAAAACCCCAAAATGTACCCCCACCACGTAATCATCCAAAGGCGAAGTCGGGAGTGGGCACCAGTAGCAACAGCTACATAGCGCGAAGCCAACTATGACCTAGATATGAGACCCATATTTCAACACTTCGTACCGAGGAGTCGCTGACAAAACCAACAGTGCTAGCACGTACCCATCCCCCAAACCTTTCACATCCCAAGACCACGAACAATCAATCTACTATATTGCACCCGTGATCAAGTTTCTTTTCTATCAGACAAATGATTTGCATCGAACCCCTACTGCCTCGATCTCAGCCCACATTCTACAACTTAACACTCCACACCCCCCGGATAAAAGAGAAACACAACTAAATATATAGAAAATAGACGCTAATCAATAGCATTATGAGCTCATTCATTCCCATTTACGAAAAATCCAACTTTTTTCTTAAAAGTCTGCTTCCAAAAATCCTCACCCGTTTGCGACCTCTCCGCCAAGCATCACCAGCACTGAGTTCTACCGTTGAAAGATAAAAAAGGCTCTGCATTGTCAAGAAACAGACATAGTCCACCCCGAACTCCAGCTATTTTACGATATCATTAACCCTTTCTTTGTAAACCGGGCGATACCAACCAAAAATACTCCATAAAATTCCTCGAAACCACAACAGCCTTCGCAGGGTTATTTAATGTTCTAGCGGACCGAGAAACACACAGCCACTTCCTTGACGAATATACATATTGACATTCTCTGAACACCGAGAATTCCAACCGCCACGGAAGTTTTATTGAGATAATTTAAGCAATCATAGACTAAATTTGTAAGAAACACAGCAGTAGGTAAGAATATAGCCGTAGTAAGCGTCGTAGTTTCATTTATTTGGAGTTTCAAACATTTATTTTAACAACTTAGAAGTCAAAACTGAGCAAATATTCAAAACATTTTCGTTTTTATAATTCGTGTACAAATATAGTGGTGCAATTTTGGGGATACGAGTTTTGAAATAACCTAAATAAGATTAGTTCTGAGCGATATATTTTCTTAACAGATTTGACGCACTGAAATATTGCAGATATTTAACGCTTGTCCTGTCCTTTCCTTATCTTTTTGGCCACGAGTTACCAACCTCTTCCTCTCTTACCTCTACCTACGCCACCTTTCATCTTGTAGTATAAAGGATTGGAAGGTGACAGGTAGTAAAGTACTGTAGAAGTAATATCTCAAACAAACTCCACATAGATCTCAAAATAAATGGCCACTCAGGCGGACCTTTGTAATAACCACATGATCTTCCCCCTAGCTCACGCCCGCAGGGCGTAGAGATGTAACTTTATATCGCTTCAGCCTGCAGCCATTCCTTCTCTGCTGTCCTCCTTCTCTCCTATACATTTGTCTCCGAGCATCAATCGGTAGGCCATACCTGCTTCCGCTCCTGGCTTGTGCCCGCTACTCCTATCCCTTTAGCATGGTAATGATGTGCGCCCTAAAGCTTTGAGCTACTTATTTCAGGAAAGCGCCGTTGTGCCGTACGGCCTGCCGGTACGTAAGGAGTCATCATTTCTTGCGGCACATGCCACTGCCAGCGTGGGTACAGTTGAGTCGCGAGTTGAAAGCGTCGCGCTTGAGGTCTCCTATGACCAAAACACGGTAATCAGCGGCGAAAATGACGGGTAAACAAATCACGGGCCAACCTACCTATTTCTCTGCTAAAGTTATCGATGTAGCAAGGAATCTGATAAGAACGAACCGATCCCTCACGCGTCTTGGCGCCCGGCAGCTATTCGGATACGATTTTCAGAAGATGTTGCACCAGATAGGGTCCTCGTTTCCATTCAAAGTATGTGGGACCCTGGCCTTCTATTTTCGCGCGCGCATACTGTTCTCACCACAGTACGGACAGACTTCTATGTCACACGTGCACACGTGTGCACGTGTGATTGCCACGTTTTAGGGCCACGTGTAGGGCCAAGGCAATTACAATTATTCCCTTATTTATCCCTTTATTTTAGTTATTACTGTAAGGATAATTAGCTGACAGTGCCACAGTAGGTAGCACCGTTACTATTTAGAGCCGTTGGCCTTAGGATTCCTACCAGTAAACCATCAAACCAATGGATCAACTTCCATCCCAAAATTCCCCGACCAGCACCACCGAGACCGGAGTAGTCCGGTGTAATTTGTCTAGGTTTTGCCTAGTTGAGTGACCGGCAAGCCTAGCGCTGCACTGGATCACTACAGCTAGACCAACTACTGCGCATACGGAATAGGCGGCGTTACTTGTGTCCGTAGTAGACACAGTGACCGGAGTGGTGACATTTTACTAACCCTTTCAGGCGTTTCCCGGGGTAGGATCGCCTACCCTAACTAACCATATCCCTCCTCCTTTCTCCTTTTCTCCCTTTTTTCCTTCTCAAATCCCACTCAAGGGCCACCTGGAGGATCCTAGGGCGTCCTCCTAGTCCTTTTCGAGCGAGACCTATGGTCGCTCTACCTTGCTACTTTCGTAGCTGTCTAGCCCAGCTAAACTGGTCTCCCGAAAATGCATCGCTTCTAAAACCCCCACCTGGTGCGTGGAACTTCCAGTCCATTCTACTAAAAAGTATATGTATGGCCTTTAGGGGCAAACCAACCCGATCGCAGTTAACGAAGAGAATGTACCACCCTTCGCACACACATTTTAGCCTTCGTTCGTAGTCACTCTGAGCTCAGCCGCGACGAAACCTACTGTATTGGCTCAAAAAGTCATGTAATGACCGAAGCAATTACCAATAGGTCCTCTAAAACTTCTTGTGCCTTCTTGACTTCTGCTGGTGCAGTTATACTCAAGTTAACGAGGCTACCGACCACGACAGTAGGGAATGTCACTGTATTCTCTTGTATGCCCTAGCATTCTCGAAATATGTCGATGATGCAAAGCACACGATATAGAGGGACTAGTTTGAACACTTCGACAGCGAATGGCTAGCGTCATTCTATTACATACTTGCATGGTTCCGAGCTTCAGACCGTATATTTTTCCTCGTCTCGACCCCATAGCGCGAGCTTCGAGCAAAACTGCTTGCAAATCGTTCCATGCCTCTCATCTGCGTCGCTATCACCAATTCAGCCTATGATTTTATAGTCATTTCCATCGCAAACGGCTTCTACAAACTCGGGGATCACACAGAGGCCGTCAATAATTTCCTGTATTTCAAGGAGACCGCCGCCAAGAACAAGAGATTACTTTACAGCGATGGACGCGTCCAGTATCTGCACTATGCGTGGAAGAATTTACTTGAGCGGTACCTCCTATTTCAGTGTACTCCCCATCTCAATACATCAACCGCAACCTATTCAGTCTACACCTAGGGTTTATTTATTTACCGTAACTGTGTTGGCAGGGCTGAATAATTTCATTTCAGTTAGCCTCTCCGTCGTTCGCCTGTTACATCCTGTTGAGGCCTTTGTCTTTCAGTTGTTCATTGACACCCTGTGCTTTTGCGTCGGTCGTACGTCCGAATTCTACTAATTTCACAGAGTACGGAGATTTTTGCTGCTTGGAGGAAATTTCTCTCAGCTACTCGTTACCGCCGAGACACACGAACTAAATAGAAGCTCGAAGCGATAATGACTTCAAATACCTCTTCTTGTCACTCGTTGGACATTTCGTTCTGTCCCTCTGTTTCACATGTCAATCGGCATTCCTTCTTTTGCCAACCACGCATTTTTTCATATCGACCTTGCTCTAACTTCCGCGCGATAATTCAAAATCCTCTTACATTTTTTGTGGCCCGAATGAATTATCTCCTGCCTTGTCATGACTTACTAGCCTCTTTCCGGTGATAGCGTTACCTGTGACCCATCGGTCTAAGATAAGAGCTAGTGGTGGTAATTATCAGCGTTGATCGTCCTACATGTCCATAATGGATTTATTCAAACGTCAGCCAATTCTGGTAGCAGTTCAATGCCGGCCCATGCGCCACCAGTACGTATTAATACATTTTGGATGCCTTTGCCTGGATATTTCCATTGAGCAGCCGATCTTAACTTTGCATCACTTCCGCAATGGTGCACGCCTCCCCTATATTTTCTATTTAACGCTTTTTGATCCTTCACTGACCAGGTCCATGGCGTCACTGGCCAAAATTCTCGGTGTGACCTCTTCTATGAGCTGGAAATGGCAAGTTATATTGCTGTTATCGCGTCTACAGTAGCTGCAGAACTTACCGAAACGCTTCGCCCAGTACCACTGTTCTTCAGTACTTTCCTTTTTATTGGGGGTTTAATCTTGCTCGTCATCGTTTCAACTGTTTTGTTCCCCATTGAATCATGAGAAAGGACTGCATTTCATTCGATAACCCGTCTCATCATGATGTGCTTTTGCACCGATGCTGCCATGATCGCCGAGGCATTATCTGATAGGATGTTTCTTGGAGGCCCGAAAGTTCCTACATACCTTGCTCGACGAACTTGATAGCAGTATCCGACGTAACGGCCTTTTTTCCCAAAGCACAAGCTAAATCTTTATGTGCTCCACCTCCATCATCCCAAGCATCCTAATAATATTAAAAGACTTAAAAAGTCCCCAAAGACTACGCAAATCGTCTAAAACTCTCCAGTAACGGGAGCTCTCAAGCCCTTGTGATCCGTAGGCAGTCATCTTTAGGTTTGATAACCATTACAAAACTGAATATAATCTGTTATGTCTCCATATACACTGGCCCACCAAAACAAAACCGCACAAATTTCCCAGTTGGTTCGGTGTTCGGGCGGTAAAAGTATTTGTGAAAATCACCAGAATCTCCGCGCGTTTTCCAGGAGGCAGTACGACACGAGTTCCATCCTTCTCCTTGCATAAGGGAGCCTCATTTCTCGGCGAAAAATTCCTTGTCTTTCTTGGAACAGCCAAATGCTGCTTTGCGTCCATGTATTAAATCCGCTTGCTTACCGAAAATACTTTCACCTCCAAAATTATTGTTTCAGTTTGGACAGTTTTCGGTCTGATCAGTGAACGGTGTCTGCCAACCCCTCCGTCACTTTTATGTATTTCTTTCCGTTTATTTCCTCGACTGGAATCCGTGACAAGCAGTCCGCTGCCCAATTCGCAGACTCTACTCAGTATTTGACTGCTAAATTATACTTTTCAATTCAATACAGCCGTCTCGCCAGCCTCCAATGGATTCAGTTCTCCTTCTAGGCGATTTGCTGGGATTTATGATCGTTACAAAGTATAAACGGTTCCTCTGAGATTAGTTGATTAGTTGCACTCGAAAAGTTTTCAACGCGAAAATAGAGGAGAGGGCTGCTAATCAACTCGCAGTATCCCAACACTCTTGCCATTTCATCGTACGCGACGCGAACTGAATCATATCAACCTTTCTATCCTCCTTCCTCTGGGCTAAGACGACCCCTACACTCAGAGAGGACGCTTCAGTTTCCATTACGAACGTAAATCCGAAATCAGGAAAATAGATATCTTTATACTTCTTCAGCTTCTACTCTAGGTCCTCAGAAGCATACTGAGTCAATCCTGTTCAATTTTAAGTCTTCTTTTCGATCAATTACGTTACTTCTAATTACTTGTTACGGTATCGCAGCGTTGTATTTCACTTCACAGACCTTACAGGTTTACTCAAACTCATTGCATCTACTGTATTGTAGATTCAAACCACTTTTAACCTTGCAGCCAGGGCTACTAGGCACTTTGCTGTCATTACACTTTCCTCACAGTTCTGAACACAGCGTTTGACCCCATTGGTACACTTGGAATAGTTACGGGCGAGTTGCACACTGGGATATTATTTCATTGCTTTACCAATCAAAATTCGCCTTGCTATTACATGCCACCTGGACCAATGTACTTCTTACATCTTGTCAGAATATGTCACTCGTGCCGACTACAATTCTGAAAGCGCTACTTACGATACCGTCAGGGCTGTTTTACACGAATACTTTTGAATTCACTGCTGTTAGATAGCATTTTCCTTTAGTTTTTAACTATCTTCAGTTCTATATAAACCCTGGTTTGGAGCGGCCGGCTTTACCCAGCCAGCCTCAACCAAATTTTCAACCACATTTCTATCTTTATCCGCTCGTGTGCGCTTCAAACCCCACATCGTGGTAGCATCGCAAGTAAGTTGTTCCTTATTGTGCGTTTTTCCAATCCGCCAGTTGGGATAAAATCTCTACTAGATTTATCTCAGCTGCCCGATTGCAAACAGAGACTAACATTGTGTTTTTCACCCTGACCCTTACGCGGTAACCCACAGTTTCGTATAACAGGAAGCCAAAGGGCCGCCCTCCTTCGCCGCCAGAGTACGACTCAGAAGACCTCGCCGACTTTCGTTCCCCGCCCACCTGGCCAATAGTACCGATTGGCGAGGAAGAAGATCCCAGTACCCCCGCCTCGTCCGTCGACTCCAAGAACCCCGATCGCCTTACTCAGCCCCTAGGAGCCCAAGACACTGACGCAGACTTTCCAAGATCTTGTCTTACCCCGAGCACTGTCGTAGCATCTCCCCTTGTTACGGTAGAAGAGCTTCGCACCCCTTTTCGCTCGTTCACCCTACCCTCATCGACCGGTCTAGATCTTTTCCCCCGGTCCCGAGGAAGCTGTTGTGTCCGACCTTCTCGAACCCGTCAAGGCCACCGACAAGTTCAAGGGATCCTCCGAGAAGGCTTCAAATGCTGCCGGACCCCGCTTCTTTCTCGATTCAAAGGGTAATAAACCATAGAAACTGCAAGGCTGGGCCCTCGAAAAGGCCACGGATGAGCAAGAATCCGAAGTCCTCTCCGTTTCATTGTCTTCATTGCCAAGTAACCTGCTCCGGTCGCGTTCAGTACTTCGAGCACCTCCGTTGCCGTCGTCACATCCGCCGTACAAGCAAGGAGTACAAGTGCAAGGACTGCCAAATTGCGTTTTTCAGTGAATAAGATCTTGCCCGCCATCAGAACGGGGCTCAGCATCGACTCACAATCAGGGACCGCAATTAGTATCTTTATTTTCCATTAAAATTGCTTGTTTCTGAGTAACAGAAAGGAAAGTAGAGCAATAAGTTCATTTCTCAATCGACTTCGTTTGTGTGTTGTGTTCACCCTTCCGCTGTGGTTACAAGTTTTCCTCTGCTGCCCCCAGATCTTTGTAGTAGGACTTACAAATGTAAGGCGTATCGCCAAGAGAACCTATACAGGACAACCACCGCAAAGCAAGAATCGGAAGAAGGGCTACTACAACGCACCCGATGTGATTGACGTCAACCGTTACGTCAGAGGAGGAACTTATTGTAAGTGCTTCTGCCGGATTTGAACCCGCGACCACTTCATCAGGAGCTGCTTACACTTAACTACTAGGTCACCAGGACCGAAATTTGAGGTGCAAAGAGATCCAATCAGGATATAAATCACAATTTTTTCAAAAATCATTGTGGCCGACGTGGACCACCCGGTTAGCACATAGCTAGCAGTATAGTCGGATCCTGCAGCGGACACCCGTCTTACTGATACCATAAAGTTACTCTCGTTGGCGACAAGGTTACAACCCTGGAACGCAACATCGCCCGACGTCTCCCGGCTCCCTCAACTGGCCTATTTTCGGCGCTTTACACGCCAAACTTCACGTTTCTACCTCTGGCGTTTATTTTACTAGGTGCCCTTCCCCTGGAACTATTGCATTCATCGAGGAGTTAGTTCCACGAATCGCGTCCAAGTGTCACTCGACAGTTGGCGTTATCCGCCGCCGTATCTACAAGCGACTGAGTTGCACCCTCTTGTCATCCATCGCTGAACCTAGCCCCGATGCGTATAGAAGACGAAGTACATCTGGTTAGATCTTAACCGTATAGTCAGGATGTGCGCAGTCCCAGTAGATATTTAACGAATTAAACTTCCTCTTTGGCATTTTGAAAAGCCAGCTTGCTGGAAGCTTCGCATCGTGGGTAGTTAGCGCAAAACCATCTAGCAGACTCTCTGTTACTTCAAGTGTTGCAGAAATCGTGTACATGTATCACCACATATACACGTGTAAAGTCGGAAACTTCTCTCAGGTACCAGGCCAAACACTAGGGGTTTACGCCACCACTTTTCAGAAATAAATATGACTACATTTGACGTTTACATTACAGTCTGTAAGCAATTAGTGAAATTTTCCTGTTGCTTGTGACAAACGGTGGTGAAAAGCTGCCCGTTAGTGAAGACCTGTGAGATGTTTTTGGCGGCAAACTAAGCCTCCATTTACCCCCCATGCCTGCACCAGTCGACTTCCCAAAAATATCACACCTCAACTACCCCCCCCACCAAACGGACTCAAATCCCACCGCCATCTCTTTATCCTGAATCATACCGTAAGACTGCTGAGTGCGAGATAGTTGCCGATAATAGTCCTAGGAAAGAACGGAAGGGTCGACATGCCAGGTTTTCCCCAGTTGAGGACCTCATTCTTGTCCGTGATGTTGCAGCCGCCAAAGCACACGTTGCATCATACGGAAACGTTAGCAAAAAGTTTGAAGAAGCAGCTGAGAGGGCGAATAAAAATCCGTTGATTTGTCAGAATATTACTGGTAAATGTATACAGGATCGCTATAAAAGGTTGCAGGCCGGATTCGGCAGGCCTGACTAGAAAGACCAGTTTCGGTCTGGAGTAGGTGGAGAGTTTAGGGAGATGGACGAGCTTCTTATGATGTGCCGAGAGGCTTATGATGATGTTGAAGCCAGAAAGGGGGCCAAAAAAAGGGCTGTAAAAGAACTCGATGACCAAAAGGAACGCGTGGCCAGGGAGTTGGGAAGCATGGAGACAAATAGAAGGTCATCTGATAACGATGGGGAAAGTGGGCGAGGTAGCGCGGTTGAATCCTCTGATATCCGATTTTGTAAAGCGCAGAGGGTTGTAGGGCCAGCTGGGGAAATGGAGCGCTTTGCAATTCACTTACGGGATGCAGAGTTGGCACGAATTGAGCTTGACAAACAGAAGCTCGCGTTTGAGAAAGAGAGGATGGCAATGGGTCCCATCGAAAGGAAGAAGGAAAGACAAGAACGCCGTGAGGCTCTGAAAGCCAGCCAAGGGTTGGAGCTCTCAAAATTCCGCCTGCTCATAGAGACATTTTCAAAGAAGTAAACTAAACTTAAGTGTGGTGCTTATTCGACATCATCGCCAATTTGAAGGAACTCTTCTATTGCAGGTGGGGGGCACCCAGAATACCGTGGTGTTTGCTGTGGATTCAGGCAGTTGCATATGTTATTAAACAGCATGGCTGCAAGATAACGTGACCCACTGGAGATTCTAGCACCTCCATCTTACGTTTAAAATCAATTTTAGTGAAGTATGACTTCACTTCTTTGTACACCTACTCCACTGTTACTCTTTCTTTTGACATGATCCTGTTAAACGCGGTCTCGTATGCTTGCAAATAACTGCCCTGATACGGTACCTCTTAAAAACACCTTCTATTGTACCTTGAGTCTCCATACAAGCAGTATTTGACCCGCCAGTATCTAGAACTGCAGGTAAAGTCTCTTAAGCCGCGTCTGCACCAAAGCGTCCAATCATGCCTATGGCCCTCCAAAGGTCCATATGAATGTAAAATCATGCCATCAGGTCCTGTTACCGTTTAAAACTTAAGTGCATGCTTCCGGTTGTGCCCATTGGAGGCCATTAACTGGAGCATTTGTGAACCGCTTGGCCTGGCTATTCCAATTGCTGTACCATCAATACACCCAACACAGTTTGTTAGCTTTTATAGTTTAGCTCTTATTTTATCGGAGTACAAAGATGCCCTCCTCTTCATAAATGCAGTAAAAAGACCCACTCTAAGGAGATTTTCTTTTTTAGTCAGGACCCACTCGAGGCCCTCCCAGAATATTTCTGAGAAATGCGACGAATGCTTGCCAAAAAGCATCTCGAGGTCAACCCATCTTGATGAAGTTGCCAATCTTCTGATTATGATGCAACAAATAAGTATATCGCTCACAGCGTAGCGATTCCTCTCTGTGCAAGACTTTGATTCTGGCCAGTCTCTCGCTCTTAATACCTTAGTTATGTCTTGCTTTTCAAATCGAAACAAGCTGAGGCAATCCCTATTGCTCAGGGCATTCAAGTTAAAAGCGAAGTTGGAGCCTTATTCTGTTACTTCGTTGTGGCATGTTTTCGACATCATTGCGGAGGCAAACATACTGACTTGCCACGGTAGTCAAGGTCAGTGTCGACGAGAATGCAGACTTTCTTTCAGTCAGGCGGCCCTTGGCTATTACGAGGAGTGCACTCTCCTAGGTGCGGAGGCGTTCGATACACTTTGCTTGCGTAAATTCCGTCAAGCGCCCCGCTGCCATTTTTGATGGGAGCGCAGTACGAGTGTCGTTAGGTTTTAGGACGTGCATTAATACTCACATGCATTATTAACATGAGTGACAGGCGTAATCACACTGCCCGCGGCATGAAAAAGAACATCATACCAAATTTCTGAAACTGGTGTTTTCCTCATAAGCACAATTTAATTGCAGAAATTTGTTAAACTTAACGTCTCTACTGTTATTCCTTTTGTTATCCTAATTGCTATGGATCAGCCGCAAGTCACCCTACAGGCCCTTACGCAAATGTGCTTCAGTTGCAGCAGAATCTCGAGCATGCCAATAACCAGATTGCGGCACACGGATCAGAGATTTCTATTACAGCTCAAAAGGTATCCTCCTTAGAATTTGAACTCTTAAACGCCCGAAACCAGGCCAGTTAGTCAAGTAATGCCCCAGTGGATAGTCAGGCAGGCCCAAAGAAAAAACAAGCCAACTACATTCACTGGGAAAGGATCAATTGGCAGCTGGTGTGTTCAGATGGACAACTACCTCGGAGAAATGATGGCAATGGACCCCTACACATAGCACTCAGCTACTTGGCTGGCAATGCCCATGAATGGTGGATGGTCCACTCCAAGACAGGAAGGGAAAGGAATAAATTCCTGCAGACCCTGAAGGTGCTTTGATCCAGCGTTTTGAAGCACTGAACAAAGAGAAGATCGCTCGAGACAAACTCGCCCGCTGGAAACAAGTCAAAGATGTTCCTACCTTCAACGAAACTTCAAAAAATTATACTCGACATCCCCGATATTGGAGTTAAAGACCAGATAGATCGTTACTCTCGCGGTTTGAAGCCCTATATCTGGAAGGCGTTGTGCACCAAAGAATACGTCAACCTCTCCGATCTAATGAGGGATGCTGAGCGAGTGAGTCGGCCTATCGGCGTTCTGGACCCGGTAACCTACCAAAGTCTTCTGGAGGAAGAATGGAAATGGAAGCTCTTTTGCTGGAACCAGCAGTCCTGTACCAATGGAAATTGGGAACGTAGAAGTGATACCGGGGCTAAAAGAAACACTCCCAATTTACAGAAGCTTGACAAAGAAGAACGTGAAAGATGTATGCGCGAAGGTCTCTGTCTCAGGTGCAGACAGAAAGGCACATGGCCAAGAACTGCCCAAAAGCCCGGAGGAACTGATTGAAGGTCCCCAGTCAGTTCCAGTCATTGAAGAATTAGAAACCTTGTGTTAGACAAAGAAACTCGGATTATCATTGAATCAAACAAAAAGGTCCATTGTGTCCACCATCAGATCGAATGCAACGTTCATTGAAACATTCTCCCCTGCATTCGAGAGAAATCACAAGGGCCTTCTCATTGTCAAGGGTACAATTGCTGGTGGCCAGCAAAAATCCTCATAGACCCTGGTGGTGAGATCAACTTCTTGAGTGAATCGTTTTGCAAGAAACATCAAATAAAGACCCGAGATTCCAGAGAGCTTGCTGAAATGGCCAACGGTGCGGACCAGATACTTCAAGAATTGGTAAATGCTGTCATTGTACATATTGCCTATACTGAACCTCTGTACTTTGCAGTAAGCCCATTGAAGCGTTATGATGCAATTCTTGGGAAAGAATGGTGCGCCTCGCATGGGGCAAAAATCAATTGTTTTAATAATGAGGTGAAAATCGAATAAGGGAAATTCATTCATATTTATTGCTGATGATGCCGTAGTGAGTCCTTTTGTATCTTTCAATACCATAGTTAGTGATTTCGATGAGAAAAAAGAGTTATTTGCAGTTTTACTTAGTTACATTCTAGTGAACAAGAGCACCAGTATACCCTCGAGACATACAGAAGGTTTTGGAAACATTTGCTGATGTGTTCCAGAGAATCCCAAGAGGTTTGCCACCGAGAAGGAAACAATTTGAAATAGAATTAAAGGAAGGAGCAGAACCACAGAAGAAAGGTCTCTATAGACTTTCTGACAAAGAAATGTCAGAACTCCGAAAACAGTTGGACGAACTACTAGAAGCTGAGTTTATAAGACCTAGTAAGAGCCCCTGGGGAGCTCCTATTCTATTCGTGAGCAAGAAGGATGATAGTCTACGGATGTGTGTGATTACAGAGCCTTAAACCGGCTTACTGTAAAAAACAGCTATCCCTTACCACGAATTGACGACATTTTCGACCAGCTTAAAGGAGCAAAGTTCTTCAGCAAAATTGATCTTAGATCTGGTATCACCAGATTAGACTACACGAAGATTCGATTCCATTTACCGCCTTCAGAACACGATACGGGCACTTTGAATTTCTTGTTCTGCCGTTTGGACTCACTAATGCCCAGCAACTTTCATGAACCTAATGAATGACATTTTCAAGGATCAGCTCGACTTATTTGTGATCGTCTATCTGGATGATATTCTCATCTACAGTAAGACATGGAAGGATCACTTGGATCATATTCGAACTGTACTCGAAATCCTCAGAAAAGAAAAATTGTTTGGCAAATTATCTAAATGTGTTTCGGAGTTACAGAAGTCGAGTACCTAGGACACATCATTTCTCAAAGTGGTATTTCTGTTGATCCAAACAAGATAAGTGCAGTCATGGAATGGCCGATACCAAAGAATAAGCAACAAGTACAGTCTTTTCTTGGTTTTGTCAATTATTACCGGAGATTCATAAAAGGCTGTTCAATTCTTGCAAAACCCTCACAGAATTGACGAAAAACGTGAATTTCCAATGGAGCCACACTCAAGATGATGCCTTCAAAGTACTCAAGCAAACACTTTGTAGCGCACCGGTTCTCAGAAATTTCGACGCCACACTGCCTATCTACGTAACCACAGATGCATCACAGTATGCAATTGGTGCAGTGCTGGAACAGGAAGAATTAGGTTCTAAAAGGCCGGTCGCGTTTGCGTCCAGGACTCTTAATGATGCGGAACAAAACTATGCGGCCCATGAAAGGGAACTTTTGGCCATTGTAGATTCCCTCAAGTGGTGGAGATCATACCTTTATGGTAATTCATTCACCATTCACTCGGACCACTATCCCCTAAGATACCTAGAAACCCAAGAAAACTTGTCCCCGAGACAAGTGAGATGGCTGGAAAGATTAGTTAATTTCGACTTCAAGATAATCCCATCTCAGGAAAATCAAATGTAGTGGCGGACGCACTATCGAGGCAACCACAAGATGTGCCGTCACCTGATCACGAAACAATTCATTACTCAAGAAGTTATTACCAAGACATCCTCAGAATCCAATAACATTTCGACCATATCATTCACGAACACTGAGTTAGTGGGGTTGGGAAGATTATGGTAGGGATGAGAACCTCAGAACCCATTATCAAGATCCTAAAGCTCCCTTTGAGCGTCGAGGGATGCTTCTACTTAAAACAAGAAGATCTGTGTACCAGAAGGAAATTTCAGAGTCAAGCTCCTGCATGACTATCATTGCACGCCAACACGGGACACCTAGGAATAAGCAAAACTATCAACAGAATATCACCAAAGTTTTATTGGAAAAATTTAAGATCGGATGTAATCCGATACGTACGTTCCTGCCAATGCCAGAGAACCAAAGCAACCAATCAGAAACCCGCAGGTCTTTTACAACCACTAGAACCACCGAAAACCAAATGGACCCACATAACCATGGATTTCATCACACCTCTCCCAAAGTCGAGAAGTGGAAACAACGGCGTGTTAACAGTCGTTGACAGACTTTCTAAGATGATCAGAATAATACCAACGAAACCAAACACAGATGCTCCTGAAACAGCACTGCTGTTCAAGAATCACGTATACCGAAATCATGGATTACCAGAGAATATCATATGTGACCGAGATCCCATCTTCATGAGCAAGTTTTGGACAAAACTTTTTGCTCTACTAGGAACAAAGATATCCCCTCCTCTGCATACCACCCACAAACTGATGGACAATCGGAGATAATGAACAGGAAAATAGAGGAAATGATCCGTGCTTTCGTTAGCTTCGACAAATCAGATTGGGATAATTACCTGGTAGACTTTGAAGTTGCTTACAACTCCTCTGTGAATGTCACCACAACTTTCTCACCATTTTTCCTCAATTACGGAATTCAACCACGAAACAGTACCCTTAGATGTTTTAGCGTCAGACAATCCAGCGGCAGCAGTTTTTCTAAAAGATATGCAAGAAGCATTAAGGAAAGCCCAGAATCAGATCCGAATAATCCAATGAGTCCACCGCAAAATATGTAAACAAGAAAAAGAAGGCCGTCTACTTCAAGATTGGTGATAAGGTTTGGCTATCAACAAAGAACTTATCACTTGAAGATGCGGCTGGATCACGCAAACTGAACCCAAAGTATTGTGGTCCCTTTGAAATAACAGAGGATATTAACGGTGTGACTTACCGTCTGCAGTTATCTCAACCGATGATCGACAGAGGAATACATAATGCGTTCCACGCTAGCCTCTTGAAACCGTTCTTTGAAGATGAATTCAACCGACAAATTCCACCACCGCCACCACTCCAATTTCAAGATGGACATGAGGAATACGAAGTTGAGTCTATACTCGCTCATAAAAAAGAACGTGGAAAAAATAAATTCCTTGTCAAATGGAAAGGGTACGGAGATCATGAGAACTCGTGGCTTCCCGAATCATACCTCAAGAATTCACAAGAACTTTTGAATAAGTACAAGCAGAACCTCAAGAATCGGGGCGATTCTTCTCTGTAGGGGAGTGATGTTGTATTTCACTTCACAGACCTTACAGCTTTACACGAATTCACTGCATACTGTACTGTAGATTCAAACCACTGGTAACCTTGCAGCCAGGGCTACTAGGCACTTTGCTGTCATTACACTTTCCTTACAGTTCTGAACACAGCGTTTGACCCCATTGGTACACTTGGAATAGTTACGGGCGAGTTGCACACTGGGATATTATTCATTGCTTTACCAATCAAAAGTCGCCTTGCTATCCCATGCCACCTGGACCAATGTACTTCTTACATCTTGTCAGAGTATGTCACTCTTGCCGACTACAATTCTGAAAGCGCTACTTACGATACCGTCAGGGCTGTTTTACGAATACTTTGAATTCGCTGCTGTTAGACTGCATTTTCCTTTAGTTTGTAGCTATCTTCAGTTCTATATAAACCCTGGTTTGGAGCGGCCGGCTTTACCCAGCCAGCCTCAACCAAATTTCAACCACAGTTCTACATTGATCTGCTCGTGTGCGCTTAATAACCCACACGCAGTACTTAATACCACTGAAGTGTCTAAATTATGACTCGCAAAAGTATCCTGCAAAACTGAGGAAACAGCTGAGCTCGGTTATTTTCTTTGGCGCGGGAGCTTCCATTATTTCCATGGTCTTTTCGCTGCTCATCTTCTTCCCAGAAGCATTGACGACGTGGTCAAGCAACTTCACCTCCTAATTAGCGAAGGTGCAGTTTCTCACTTTGATCTTCACATTCTCTTTCCGAATCTTTTCCAAGAATTGCTTGCAATGGCGGAAGTGGTCCTCTATGTTCATCTTTTGGAACGTTGAAGGTTCATTCATTAATCAGAAAATTATCACTTCGTTCTTGTACGTCCCACAATACATACGAATGTCATTTCATTCCCCCACCATCGGAACCTGCCATAACATATTTACAATTCCAATATCTTCAATTCAGTAGCCCTCGCGAGATCGTCTAATAGCTCCGCCATCAACAAAAAAACCGAGGCTTCCAGTCTCTTTCGTCCCAATGACCACAAGGAACGGTTTCGTCTGCTACCATGCCTTGAATATCGGTAGCTGTCGGTAAAAGGGCCAACTTCTGGCAAAACTCCCAGTACATCAAGTCTGAAATGCGCTAGTGTCCTAAAAATGCCTCTTGACCATTCAAAAGGCATTCTATAGCCTTATTGAAAGCCGGATTATGCCCAATGTCCCAATTTTTTCCAAATTCTGGTGTTATGCTATCGCCTTGCGAACAAGCCAAACGAAATCGTATCTTTGAAAAGCACATTATCGTACATGCTATCACTACGTTCCAAAGAGCTGCTCAAATTCCCTGCGCTCAGTCCATCAGCGAAGACCTAGTTAACTTATTCCTCCTTTTTGTTCTTTTTCGCGAATTCTTCCAGTAGCTTACCCTTGATCAAGTTGCACGTGGACCAAATGGCATGGCTAAGCTGCCGATAAAGCCGAGTTTTCACTTTAACGTTGGAGTACCCACTGAGCCTTGCACTAGTCAATTACCGTCGAATTTGTAGCAGGGCATGGAATACAGCGAGTCGAAAGCTAATAACACAAACTGCTGTCCTATTTTCGATCACCCCGAAAATTCTTCACTGTGAGTGGGTATCACTTTTATGGAAAGCTTTCTAAGCTTTCTTCGCTCCGCTACGTTTGCAGAAGTACGCATTTCGCGTGCTCCCATGTATGTAGAGCTCTCCTGCAATGGCGATGTTACTGTGACGTCGTATGCTATACAGAGGGGTGAAAAGTTGTTGGTAACGTCAGATCTCTGGTCCACTACCACGTCAGCAGTCTACCCTTTCTGTCTGTGAATTACTTATTATACCTATATTGGCTTCGACTCCTGTTGCCTTGCACTGTTGTCAGTTAAATATCTTCAGTAAAGCATTGAGCTAGTTGGTCTATCCCCGAGCTCTTTTCCACAAATCAGCAATGCTTACAGTAATATTGACAGTACGCTGCATTGGTCCAACGATGTATTCAGTTTGTTGCGCGCAGTCCACATATCTATCTCATCTTTACTGTCTCATATATTACAGTCCGAAATAATACCTCGAAAGCTTTGAGAGTTTGCACTTAGGAAAATTCATGATTTTAGGAGTTTACTATGGGCAATCAAAATTCATAGTTAGAGAAAAATCTGAATACATTCCAGAACTTTGAATTTAATTACGCAGAAACTTTTGATAATTAAACAACATTTGTGCAAAAAAGAGGGAAACGCTGCCTCGTGCTGAGCGAGCCTAAAGCATATCTTTCATCAGCATTTCAAGGAAAAAATCGGACACTACACGGAAGCAACCTGCCGGAACAGGGCATAGAAATGGAAGAAAGATATGGCCTACGTAGTTATCCCTCGATCAAGAGTGCCCAGAACGTCATCCGCATCATCAGTTCCTCTACTGCTCGTCCCGTACAGGACACTTCTATCAAAGACGGATTATTCAAATTTACTTCGACGAAGCAACAGGATTACCATATCTTCCTTTTAATAAATTTCAACGTATTCACCAACGCCGATTTATTTCTTCCATTTCTTTTTGAAGAAGATCACGTGGCGCTAATGCAACGATTCAAATCTTGACTTTCGGCTCAAAAGGCCACTTAATGCAGTCTTCTTGCTGTTACCTGTGTGCTAATCATATGTGTTATTCGCAGTCGATAAGCATGTCTAGCTCGATGAATCGGTCTGTAATTATAGCTTGGAAAGCACATTTCTAGGCTATCAGAGATTCTTGATGGGCCAGGGGTAAATTCTTTCTACTTCAGGAAGAGTTTTGACCGTAAGTTTGAGTAATTCCTTTATTAATTTGCGTTTCCAGATCTACTCTGACGCATTTCAAGCCAAAACAAGGGCATTTTTTAATTGCGTTGGATTCACAGGTGGCACCTTTTTCTGCATAGCCCGTCCGACTGGCAGTTACATGATGCAGTCACATGGTGCAAATAGGAGCGTCTAGCGGTCATAAGATGTATCATTCTATGAAGTATCAATCTGTTACTATTTCACATGTATTGATTTTCCACTTCGTTGGGCCTATTGGGAGACTTCTAGATTATGAAACTCTATATGCTAAGAGAAGTTCTGGGGGCTAATTCCTTCAGTTTTGAGTGACCATGGTTAGTAATTTTGTCTCTATAGAGACTCTCAGCACAACCCGAGACGGTTCTTGTACGACCCGTTCGAATACAGCAACCTGAAACAGTTTTAAAACGGGTTTAACAAGTTAATTCAGACAATGATGGTGTCTATAGAGGGTATATTCAAAGAAATCAAGGCTTAAAATTACTAGAGTAGCCTGTCGAAACCTATACCTTGCATCAATGCTGCTTTACAATTTAAGAGTATTTTTTATCTTCTGCAGACGTATACTTATTTCAACTAGCGTCCAACTACAATTGAAAGTTTCATTTGGCTTAAAGAGATGAATGAAAACTAAATAACGGTTCTAAGAGGGGCTACAATGAGCGAGGATAAAGTCTGCGAAGCGAAACCCTCGCAAAACGCGTGTGGATAACACAGGAACCCCGTGAGGCCAGGAAAGTTAGCATTATTGTAGACTATTGTTTCAATTTGGAAGTATTTTCTTGATTCCATTCTTCGATAGTCAGCATATTTCTCACTTGTGGCAAAATTCTCGATCGTGAAGGCGGACTTGCAAGCCTCAACGTTTTACGACGCCCTCAACTCTCGAACGCTCAACCCCATCCTTCTGCAGTTCTTCAAAATTCTAATTGAGGACGCTCACGCTCAAAATCTAGCCGCCTCATATCGACATCGACTCGTACAAGGTCTCTATCCTTGGGATTCAACAAAGAAATATCTACCTCTCCAATTTCTAACAGGCCACGGGTATTTTTACGACTTGCGAAGTCGTTCCATTGCAGGATCAGAGTTCCTTAAAGGACTCTCACCATTAGAATCATCACTTTCTGGAACAATCACTTTCTGGCATTTTTTCGCCATTTTCATCGTCTCCCTCCCAATCCAATCCTTCTTGGCTTCCATTTCTTTTGCAGCTTTTAGCTAGTACCCTTTTTATCTACTGTTATTCCATAGCTTCATTCATAAACAGCCTCCATTTCATCAATCTCTCCTGCTACACTTGGCCGCAACTAGTCTTGCTTTTTGGTCCTCTCGAAGGCAGCTCGCAACCTCTTGTAACTATCTTAAACCAGTTTCGCTGAAACGAGCTGTTTCACGATATGTTTAGCGTTGATGTGTTTTACAGGTGTTTTAAAGTTCTTCAAACAATTTTAGGCAGGGTACTGCGTTCCTTGGTTGCAGGAATCTTCCCAGCGATGAAAAGATTTTTTTCAGCTATGAAGTGGGAATGGAGGTCTGTCTTCTCCTATCTGCACTATTTCGAGGCGAGTTGCGAGTCGAGTTGTTTGTTGTCTGCACGAGACATTTTTTCGTTTTTCTGTCGCGGCTGCGTTGATTTCAGCGAATACGAAAGGTTAGCGGGGACAGGTTCAATCTCTATCGGCTCTGTTGTCGCCGCAAGGGAAAGGTTCTGCCGTGATCCTACTGCATGGTTTGTGAAAATGGCCGAGTGGGAGAGCAGTTAAGGCACAGATCGGGGAGGGTTGGGGGTAAGGTACAGGTTGCGGTAGAGGGCGAGGGTAGGGTAAGTTAAGGGGCGAGGTAAGGGTGAAGTGGGAGGAGGTTCGGGGGAGCTGGAGGTTAATTTGGGGTGAAATGGGTGGTGAAGTTGGGGATCGGGTGCAAGTTGTTGCACGGGCAGTTGAAGCTCCTGTGAAAGCAATTTCGCATGACTCTTCACTTACTCGTACGATTTCTGCTTTCTTACATGATAAAATTTCAGAATATTGCAATTTATTACAGAGAGATGGGTAAGTTTCGAATTTTACCAAGTTAATCTATTTCATCCAACAATCTTGAAAGCCTGATTGCAGATAAATAGTCCATATGTATCCACAGAGGCCTTTATCTCAACATAAAGGAGCTTGGTGTCACTTATCCGACAAGCTTATATTAGCTTATCGTGGGCGTAAGTCTGAACTTCATAAGGCAGAGGTATCTTAAAAATAGATAAACCTGATTCGTCCTTTCTCTCCCGCAACTTTTTTAAAGCTGCTTCAAACTTGAAAGATCCAAAAATCTTTTACGCTCAAAGCTTTGGCCCTGTAAGTTATACTTCAAATGTAGTGCGATGAAAAGGATCTACACGATAACTAAAATCAGCGGATAGGACAACGGGCGGCAACAAAATTGAAAGAGACAACCGCTAATTCATAGTCTCAGGCTCAATCCATGAGGCTACCAAATACATAAGATTCAAAACAACCACCTCGAAACTTTTAACGGATCTTGTGCTCAAATCTGAATCACTGTATGTACCCAGAAGTTACATCATCATAAGACCTCAGCATAAAACGATATATGACGTAAATAAACCTTTAACACTTACCTTCTAGACCTTCCTCAAGTAATTCGGATCTTTTTTGTTGAACATGCCAGAAAGGCACTTAGAAAGTGCTCCTGAAATAGCTTGTATAGGTTGTAAACAAAATTATGGCTTCTTGTGGTCGGTTATTTTTTGTCTCAAATAGTCTATTTAAGTGCAAGACTGCTTCGGAGTTCTCTGTTAGCCTTTTTACTGAGTTGATTGTTATAATGAAAAGATTCATGGTCTGCATATGTCCTAGGGGGAACAAAAGAAGGGCTCCTAACGGAAAACTTCAATTGCCTAGTTTACTTAGAAGGACACTTAAGTAGACAGATACAAGATACATTAGCGTACGTAAACTACAAATCTTGATGCGTAATGACTAATAATAATCAGTAATTCAAAATACATAAATGGTCGTAATCATCATCAGTCATTTCATACTCCTTCCTTTTTCAGCCAAAGTTTTTCTGATAAGTTTGTCTCTGAAACACCACCGAAGTCCACACACAATCTTCCTGTAAACAATTTTAACTGTTGTGTATTTGTTAGGCTGCTGTCCTTCTTCTTCATAGGATCAGCTAAATTAGACTGCCTCCGAATCCATGTCATATTATCGAACGCACCGGTTTCAAATTTATAGCGGACAGATCTAACATCACCACGGATCTTAGTCACGAGGATACTTAAGTAGATAGATACAAGATAAATACATAAGCGGACGGAAAATAAAAAGCTTCATGCATACTTGGTAATAATATTCAGTAATTCAAAATAAATAAATGGCCCTAATCATCATCAGTCATTTCATAGCTTTTCATTTTTCATTTACTAACTTAATACAGGGTAACACTGAGAAAGGTATTGAAGGACGCGAAACTTCTGCTATTTAGATGTCTGTTGGTAACATGGATTTTCTTATATTGGAATCAAGACCATTTATTCCTAACTAATATAGTCATAAATTCAGAGGTCCAGCTGTTTGCTATGAATTCTGAGTGATTTTCATAGGGGAGACAGTGTGGGTACATAGACCCTTTATGTTTGGTCTTTATTCTGACCTAAACATTTTCGTATTGGCTTAAAACTCCATTCAGAGTCTATAGAGAAAGAAGTGGTCGATAAAAGATATCCGTACAATCAGTGCTCCTGCCACCACACGTTTGTTGTTAATATAAGTCTTAGATTCATTCGTCGCAGGTACGAGGCCACCAACAAGAGGTTCAAGCAGTCAAAGGTTGTGGACTACCAGATTTAGGTATAGGGGCTGCATTAATTGGAGCTTGATTTGCATGAATCGTGTTTCTCTGCAGCTATGAACCCTTTACAGATCTCTTTTGAGGCTGACGAAATGGTGTTTTTCGATGAATAGTGTTTTTTATTAAATTGTACCATCGTTCGATCTTTCCCGCATCTTCCTGTCATTCTTTGCTCAGTATTTCCTGCAAAAAGCACTCCCAGCAGCGTGGATATAACCGACCACATCTTCCATACATTAATTTAACCCAATAGTTTCCTCGTATCTAAGAGACATAATGAGTAAAGAATGAATGTTTTACTTACATCTTAGTCGTAACCAAAACTGAACAGGGGGAAAATGGGGGGTTAATTTACTGTAGTATTTATGTGTGTTGGTACCCAGTAATTTTGTACCGGAGTGTAGATACCGTATAATGGCCAAGCCAATTGTGAAACCGTACAATGCGACGAAAACTGTAGATGGCACTCCAATCTACCAGAAGGTGGAAGAGAGGCCAGCCAGCCAGCAAGCGGCATTGGAGATTACTGAACAGAAGGACCCTTCCGGAAATATCCATCATTTGAGGTATGATGCGTGAAAACGGCAAATCCCCAGAACAATTTGGAAAACTGTGTGGCTGCAGAAAACAAATGAAATTTGATGAAATGCATATGTTAGTAATAGATGACTAGGATAAAGTAAAAGAAGACTGAGTAACACAACAAATATTCGACACTTATTGAACTTTAAGGTGACTGAGTTACATCCCAATATGGCGCACTCTGTTCACGGAACAGCAAGTAAACGCGGCGGCGTTTTTCGCGGTACATCTACTGCACACGCTTGCGCGTCCGTACTCGCTCTTGCCCAATTTTGTACCACCTGTTCTTGATCTTGTTGTACATGCGCCCGTTGTCGCTGCGCAACGGATTAAAGCGTACGTGAAAGCTTGTAAGAGCCAAACATAGACGAAATATTACATCTCAGTTAGCCTCAGACCAATTTTACTTAAAACCAATTGCGTTCTAGAGTATGCACAGGCGGCAGAAATAGTTTTTGACCAGAACGCGATCACTGGAAATGTGCCGATTCTCGGTCACCTGGGCGGGCATGAGCACCCTGTTTCTACGATTTTACGTAGGGTGGATTCAGCGGCAAAACTCTTGCAGTCCTAGATATACCTTGTCAAAAAGTACAGCCCAGTGCTTAGGGTACTTTTGGGCGAGCGGCCCATTATCGTCCCAGTCCCTCTCATCCCCCAACTTGCGTAGCATCTTCTTATGAAACCATTTCATCTCCTGAAACATAACTAAATCGTTCTTACTCCCCGGTTCATGTGAACTACAGCATATTGCCATGCCATTGGGCAGTACGAAGACCTCTACCTTGTAGCCGTACTGTCGTGCTTTTTAGTCAAGTAAAGCTTGTCTTCTGCTAAACTCCCAGATGGGCGACAACCAGGCTGAAACGTCATATCTGTGGCATAGCGGGCCATTGGATGGTTTCGAAATAGAGTACGATTTTCCTTCAATGTTGTCATCATGTCCTTGTTCGCATGATATTCGACGTAGTTGTCGTAGAAAACATCTGAAATTCTGCTAATGCAGTTGATAATCAAACGTTCAAACGTAAAGGTTTGGACCTCAAACATTTTAGCCAGGAAGTCCCATTGCCCGCCATTCTTGAGCACGGGAATCGTCATAAAAAGGACATATTTGGGGTTTGTGTGCTTATCCTACCCCTTCCCATGCAGAACTCCTTCACAATAAAGTCCTCATACCGGTCCCAGATGGCTTCGAATGGACTGGGATCGAAGTTGGTCATTTCGGTAATTCCCTTCGAAGAACCTTGCTCGTAGAATTCATCGCATATCGGCGACATTGGGTCGCATTCTTCGTCCGTGTCGTCTTTCATAGGGCGAGAATTTTCGTCCTTCAATATGTTTTCCCTTTCAATGGCGGCATCGGCGAGAAGATTCAGCGCTTGCGCGGCTTGGTTCTTCTAGAAGGTCGTAGTCAGTGATTTTTTGTTCTTTTGAGAGGTTTTTGAGGATATGGTCTGGACGGAAGGGGTAGTGGGAAACTACTTGGAAGCGCAAAGGCTGTGGTGCAATGCAGCGCGATGTGTTCTGCATTATTTCCGAAACGACCACCTGATCTACGAAAAAGCCCGCGTTTTTCGTACATCACCTGCTATCACCGATCTCGCAAGGTAATCTCGTTGGTTGCTTTGCGTTTTGGGTGGGATCTTACAGTAACTATGAAATCCCTAAATATTTTAATTTTTCGTCGCAAAGGCGGTGTTGCGAGATGTATTATTAAATACGGCCGGTTTTTGTATTTTAATTGTTGTATAATCGTGCGATCTGTATTTCCGAGAGAGTTGTAGTAGTGGCGTAATCTTTCTACAGTACTGTAATTCAATAGTTCAGTATGGTCTTATTGAGTAGTTCTGCTGGACCGGTCAGGCAGTACAGTACTGTACACTTTTTCTAAAAGGACCGGACCGTTTTCGAAAGAGTGGGTACTACTTTCATGTCACAATGCACAGGACTGTACTTTACTGTAATGTAAAGCATTTTGCTGTACTGTACTGTACAGTGCTGCCTCTGTGTATGACACTTGACCACCACGTGTGCAGTATTTGTCCCGCCTGATACAATATTCGACAATTAATTTCGATAAAATTTTGCGCAGAAACTGGTTATCTAATTTTCTACCTGCAATGTCGAACTTTCGAATGATCATGGTACAGTACAGGTGACCTGTCGTCCCGTAGAGCACAGGTGAAATACGACAATACGTCATCTGTCCACCGCACGGCTTTCGCAATGATACTTCTTCTCTCTCCAACCGTGCAAACAGATTCTGAGTCGTCACAATATTTTGCACGCAGATTCTGAGTTGTCAAAATATTTTGCAAGTCGATATCGTTTCGCTGTTTTCCCGTTTCGCGCCTTGCGTTTCGTTATCCGCCTGGGAGCAGCACACCCGCGACATTTATTTTGTCGGTTGGGCCGTGCCAAGCATGCTTTCCAGATTCATCGCCAAGACAGTGGACTCGCTTTACTCTTTCGCATCTAATGGAAACTTTCCCCACAAGATAGTATCTCCGACATTACCTCAAAACATTGTCTGGTACATTAAGTCATCTATTAGTTCAGTAAGGGATGTCTAGCACAACCTCCTCGTCCTCATGCAGAATCAACCATGGCGTTCAATGCTTCTTGCCCATCTTCCTGCTCTTGCTGGGCCCCGCACGGCTGGATCCGCACGGCTGGATCCACCACGACGCTCCCCACCACGAGACCTCTTCTCCTCCTCAATGGCATGGATCTCCGCGGTGATGCTAATGGCCCCCTTAGCTTTGAAATGCCTCTGCATTTCCGAGGCCGAGGATGTACGAGACGACGTGATTATGTTGTCGACTATGGCATCTTCATTGCGCAGTAACATTTCACCTTCCGCCTGGTCGTACAGATGCTCCTGCACCCTCCTGTTTTCAGCGCGCAAGAATTCTTTGTGCCTCTCCAAACTCTCAAGAATCGGGGTTTTCGTCCTCTTCGACATGTCTTCGTCTGATGATTGTTTATCCTTGTCTTCCACGGTGGCTGATGCTTTTGGTGAAGCTGGCAATGGGGCTGGAGAGTCCTTTTCTGAATCCGTGGAGATTGTTTGATTCGCTTCCGCTTGTGAATGCGCCTTGTCTGTTCTCGCCTTCCCTTCCATCGACGACAAGTGCGTTATTTATATTGCTCTTTCGTTGTTGATGGAGCAACCTTTACCCTCCCAAAAGTGTCTTACGGATGCCTTACTGGAACCACTTAGATCAAATGGCCCATCGGAAGAGGAAGAAGGGCTGTGTATGTTGCGAGGTGTAATCAATTGCCCTTCGTGGGGAGTCGTAAGTCGACGCGATTTCGTTGGAAGGTAGCAACAGGATCGGTCTAATGTGCTTTTCAAAAAGACCTCTGATTTGTGAGGGGGAACCTTTCGTTACGGGAATCATATCAGGGGTCCAATTTCGTCGTCATTGTATTCCAAGAGGTGAGAAGGAGCATGAAGAAGTGAGCTCATGTTGTTACGCACGACTGGAAGGAATGTGTGGGGGTAAAGAATGGAAAGCAAAGCAGAACTTGGCGAGGAATACGGAGTGTACAGAGGCTGCACGAGCACTGCTGGTCACAAGAAATGGGATTTGGGATGGGGGGTAGATGTTGACGCACATGTGAGTGAGCAGGTCTTGGAAAGATAGAGATCTGTTGAGTTGAAGCGTTGCTGGCAGGGGAAGCATTGACGTCATTCTGAGAGCGGAATGCAAACTGTAGACAGTCTAAACCGTGATGAGGCTCAGTTTCCTTGTAGTGGCAGGGGGCGCTAAGAGGCGAGTTGAGAGACTGGGTGAAGCCAAAGCATCGTGGTGCACATATCTGTCCCTGAGGATGACTAAGAGGGATTTTTGACGGTTGGATATTGGTTGGTTTGGGAAGCAGGAATGATGGTATAGCTATGCAAGCGGCGTTGTGACAAAATGATTTCTACGTATGATTGTCTGCCGCAGGAGTCACTGCGGGGATAGAGTGCTGTGGATTACAGCGCAATATTGTACGATGGAAGTGTACAAATGCAGTGAAGGTGGACTTTTGATGGAGCAATGGATTGACTCTGCAAAAGTCACAGTTGATGTCACTGTGAAGTACACGGGTGGTTGATATTGAGAGCAGAGAATGTCATTACGCAATGCTGTACCTATGCAGGGGCTCGGAAGTTATCAATTCCTTTATGGCATTTAAATCCAAATCTATCAAGAGAACTCAACGGGGCACTGAAATACAGCCATTAATCGAGCACAAGGAGGGGAAGTATTTCTCGCGACTTGGGGAAGCGGGGTAAAATGGGGAGAAGTGGTGTGGAAAGAAGGGCCAGTGGCCTGCAAAGAAAGGCTCCCCATGATCGGCAACGAAGTAAGAGATTTGCGGAAAGGATTGCGACTTTGAAAGCTGCCAAAAGGATGTAATACTGGATTTTTTTTCCTTTCTATTTTTGGGAAAGAGCTACTGTAGAGTGGCTAGTTCTACACATGCAGTGCAGTAATGACCTCAACATCTCACCCATGTCGTGCTGTATGTGTGTTTAAGCAGCAGTGTTGTACTGGGAGAATTTTTATTGCCTTTGTGTTGATTACATAATGACTGGCTGATGTATCTTAACGGTAGACCAGGTTTGGTAACGGCTGGCGATGCTTGTGTGCCACATGGACATGTTGGGTTTATTGCTAAATTTCTTCATGAGGTAATTTGACCATGATACTCTCTTTTGGGGCTATGCATCCTCTCGAGACTAATGCCTCTAATTCACCTTGTGACATGTCCACTCAAAATTTCTTTCAACTCGTAATCTACCCAATCATTGACTTGTTTTGCGGCCACCACTGTAGTACTGTAAGTCTACCCATTCTTGCACCGCTTCTCACCTCTTTTAATGTACAGCTCCTCCTGCGCCATAATCCAACAAATGTCTGTCAGACAGTACACTGGCAATAGACAGACACACTCTCTCCGTCATTCTTTTGAAATACCGCACTCGACCTTTTTTTTGTTACAGGCTGGCTACATGTTTCTGCTGTGTCTATAGCTCTTCGCCAAAATCCTACTGTAAAGATTCCAATCTTGATGCAAGGGTGTGCCCAAAAAAAAACGTAAACGGCGCAGTGCAAGTAATATCCGCCACTGATCGCATGATTTCTTTTTCGCACATGCTTAGAGTAAAGGATACCCCCCTAATCCCCTGACAATGATCGTCAGCACGGATAAAACCATGGCAACTATTCATTGCATGACATAAATACCAGTTGACCTTTGCAGTCGCATCCGGATCCGCACCACACAGCAGACTCTCGTAATGGAAAGACGAGAGGACCTTTGCTACAGAATGACACGACCATTGTCACGTTTACCGATATCCAACTCCTGTACTAATACTTTTGCAGCTTGCAAATTATAACCACTTTTGTTTCTGAGAATAATATGGCGCCCCCCTTGCCGAGTCTCGTATGTCACTAGTGAAAATACTACTATCGTGGATCATGCTAAGAACAAAGTTGGCACTAACTCGTGCGGAAAGAAATTAACACGTTCCCGCAAATCTTCAGCAACTTGATACTTGTCACTGATAATTCAAGGAAGAACTGTACCTACGGGGCACGTCGAGATAACCACAGCGATTCCCCCATTCTACGCCTCCCTGACAATGATGACGATCTAGCCCCGATAAAAGGACCTGTTCGAGCGGAATGAAAAAATACAACCTTTCGTTCATGTGTTGAATGCCAGCAATGTTGAACATACGCAGCAAATCAACAGGGTGTGGATCGGCACTTGGCTCTTCTTCAATTGCACTGGTCAGGTCACTTCATTTCTTCTCTTCTGAAAACAGGAAAAGAAACCTTCACAAGCAGGGAAAAAGCGTAGACCAACTCTACGGTTTTTAAGAACGAATGCAAGCCATTACTTGCAAGACTGTACATAAAGGAATGAAACTCAGCAGCTATTCAAGGTTCGTGACATGCATCAAAGTAGTCCTCGTTGGGCTCATACCTTTAAGGGCTAGCGAAAACAGACATTCTACCATCACGGAATGACAAAGATTATTTGTGTATCTTGCAGTAAATTTTCCTCTGCACAATTATTCATCAATATTTGCTGAGCATGGAACTGTACTAAAAGGGCCACTGTTTGTTTGTCTTGCGAAACAAAAGAAGGAAACTGAACACTCAGCAGACATTTACTCGCCACTAGTTGCGTGTAAATTGTGGGAATGTTATTGCTACCCCAGGGGGTTGGCAATAATATACCACTGTCGTTTCTCAAAAGAGAATCTGTAAACATAGCCTTGAATGTCGAAAAGACTAATTCATTGGTCTCAACACCAGAATTCGAAATGAGCCCGATGAGCAACTGTTGTAAGCCGCAGGCTCTGTCGTCATTGCAATTTTCCACAAAACCACGTCACGCATTTCTATCCCCGGATAGCGATTATGTTGCGTAAAGGTGAAAGTTGCCAGGGGGATAGAATCAGTGCGTAAACAAATTGTAGACCTGAATGCTTTCAATATACTTTTGATTTCGTAACGAGAAGGTGCGGGTTTTGAGTCGATGAGCCCATTGTAAAGAAAAAATTGTGTCGTCATCACAAGCTATTTGAGCTCTGTTTCTTCCTTGTGTGCTTTTCTCTAGACGAAAAGCATGCGCTGGTTTTTGAAAGATAAACGTCAAACATGGGTTTCATTTATTAGTTTTTGGGGCTGTTCAAACGTATGATTATCTTGCCAATGGGATTTACTTCCTCAGACTAGCTTCTTGTGAACCTCCGTGGACGGTTGAGAGATAACGCATCCTTATTACAACACAGTGACTAATGCAACTGCAAATAAAGTTAAGATGTAAAATTTCAACTCAAAGTAACGCAAAGGATAGTCAGTGCTTGCCATCCTATTAGACATGGCAACATTGCATATCTTTCTCCAGTCTGGATGTAATGATATATGGCAGTTTCACTCCTAGCCCCGCAATGTAAACTAGCACTCGAAGTGGACAATTTGAAAGAATTGGGCCATCAAAGGCATTGTTTATTAGTAACAAATTGGTCGTCGTAGGCAAGGGACCGATGCTGTTTCGATTAATGGATGAATTTAGTTTATAAAGCGCCATGGTGAACTAACGAAAGGCATTGCGAAAATCAAATTCGAACTACTTGAGAAACAGCATTTACAAAGGTCATTGCTCCCACGAATGAAACAGATCTTTCACAATATGTTACTTGCTTACAATAAAAGGTCTCTTTTTCTCTCTCCTCTCTTCCAATGTTATGAACATATACGTACTGATGAGCCCAGATACAATGTTTTGCAAAATGGTCCTTTATTGTGAAAGACAAAAAGTATGGATATTGTGTTGGTAAAATTTACATACAGTTCCGAGATATTTAGGGTCATGGAAGATAGAAAACAGGTAATTGTGGGTACATACTGAACATTTGTGCTATGAAATGAGCTTCACAGCAGAGACGCAGAGAGTGTGTTGATGTTTGTAGAGGTTGAGAGATTGTTCATACCAGAGGTCACTCGAGGAATGGGAGTATGCGGGAAGGTAAAGAGAGTGAAACAACGATTAGGCAATACCGTATAGTAGGTATGTACTGCACAAGGTCGGCTGCAAAGCGGTTGGTTACCTGGAGGCTTGACCATGAGCAGAGAGTGATGTAGTTTCGGCCTCTCGACCGCCATAGAGTTGCTGTAGCATGTTTCATAAAGTTGAAAGAGGATAAGAAACACAAGTGGTAGCGTATATTGTCATAGCTAATTAGCTCTAGGAGGCTCGGTAGGCACGTTTTGTAACTGTCGTGAGACTTGAGATCAGGACGTTGGGTTGTGTGGAACAATCATGTAAATTGTTTCATTAGAGCGGTTCGAAGACTGGATGTTGAGCACCGAATGTAATGTACTAGCGTACTCTGCCACTCACAAGGCGCATTACTTGGACGTTCAAGTCGACAACCATCCATCCAACTGCAGTGCCCTGATTTCCGTAAAGTTTATATATCTAGTAGCATGCTGCAAGGTACACTTGTCATAGCTGACGCCAGCAATGATACAGTAAGAGATATTAACAAAACTGCGCAGTGCAGGCTGACAAACCGTAATATAATAATAATAATAAAGAGGATGAATCTTCTTGGAAAAGATCACTTGTTTACAGCAGAATGACCTGGATGAGGGGGGGAGGAATCTTTATGGGTGGCACAGGGTGGCAGAACAGGCACTCAAGCGTGGATAGCCACGGTAACTTTACGGTATCATAGATATGTAGATGTATTCCAGCCCAAGCCAAGATTCTGTACGTAATGAGCAAATATCATTTCCTCATGGGGAAAAATTTGGGCCATTTGTGATCAGTAAAAAATGATCCCTCGACATCAGATTAAAGATGATTCTCAATACAAAAACAAAATTCATCTTCCAGAGCCAAACTGCACACAACTCGTATACCGTAACAGTAGCCTTGATTCGATGCCAAACATTTCCTGTTTCGGCAAGCAACGCAGCATAGTACGGCACTCGAAAACATGGCAAAAAGTCTCGTCTGGTCCTCTTCACTCTTGAGCCTCTTGAGCCTAAATGTGTAAATGGGGGGTTAATTTACTGTGGTAGATATGTGGGTTGGTATCCAGTAAATTTGTACCGAAGCGTAGATATCGTATCATTGTCAAGCCAATTGCGAAACCATACGATGCGTCGAAAGCTGTGGATGGCACTCCAATCTACCAGAAGGTGGAAGGGAGGCCAGCCAGCAAACAAGCGGCATTGGAGGTCACTGTCAAAGCGGAGTGCCGCTGTAAAAGAATGGCTCTAACCTTCGAAAACCGTTCCATTGCGCGGGTGGCAACGGTTCTCGGGAGTTCCTTGACGACGGAGAACGCCGCCGGATGCCAACCTCCAAGCGTTGAGATGGGGACAGGAACCAGCCTGTTTCTCCCAGGCAGATCAGCAAGGAACCCTTGGTATTTCCGCTGCTTCTCTGCGTGAGCTGCGTTTAGGCTTGTGAGGGAAGGAAGTGACCAAGTGAATGTCCTCCGAGAAGACTCGTCCGAAACCGACTCCACACAAGACGAAGGAGTAAATGTCGCGAAAAGGAACGCCGACGGAGAGGCACTACCCAAACAGCCCCGTCAGGACAATTATGGAGGCATTCCGATCTCTCGCTTCGTAACTGGCCCCCACGCTCGCGTTATGCAACCGGGCCCAGCCCTACCCCCGGAAGAGTTTCAAGTCATTAGACGTAAGAAGAAGGCGAAGAAATCGAACCGCGGGAAGAAAAATTCGAATAAGCTGCAGGAATACGTAGGAAAATACGACGTTGTTTCCGAGCTAGCTAACGTAAATTGTGGATTGACATTCGGTCAGCTTCTCCGTGGAGATGCTGAA
Source organism: Kappaphycus alvarezii (assembly GCA_002205965.3). Classification (NCBI taxonomy): domain Eukaryota; phylum Rhodophyta; class Florideophyceae; order Gigartinales; family Solieriaceae; genus Kappaphycus; species Kappaphycus alvarezii. The sequence continues at coordinate 472,553 of NADL03000031.1, read as the reverse complement.
GGAGCTACCAAAGTTATGCGCCGTTTGTTGGGAAAACAGTCTCTTTCACGTGTCGCAGTCGTTTCGAATTCGGGTCCTCGTTTATTACGGTTGGTTCAACTTAAAGTTTACGGTACCGAGGTCTGGGCTCTACTAGACTTCGGAGCCGTACCGGACGTCATGTCAGCTGATTTGTCCAGACGTCTTTAATTCTCACTGAACTACACGTCTAAAAGAATAACCGTTGCGAAAAGTGACAGCTCTTCCTGTGTACGTTCGCTGGTCAAGGTCCCGACGATCTTTGGGGACTAAGCCGTGAAATTAGACTTCCTTTTCATCGAGAACTCTCCTGTCAACCTGATAATAGGCCTCCCCACGCTCACAACTATGGGTGTGAATATGGATTTCGGGGCACAGAATGTCTGTTTAGCCATTGGTTCCGAAGAATTTGTGCTCCCGCTCGAGCCTGATACTAAGTCTACCGAGAAGAAACTAGTCGAGGGCGAAGGGACTCCCAGTGAATATTTTACTTCTGATTCGAACGCCGGTCCGGAGTCCTTGGACTCGGAAGAAGACTGGTCCTAGCCATCCGCGAGGACATTTTTACCGGATCGAGCGAAGGTCCCATCGGTGAAGAAAGCACCACCGACGAAGAAGAGAAGAGAGAGGAAATGCGGGATGCTCTGAGAGCTCGACTGGCTAATTTGGAAGAAGAAACGCAAAGCGAGATAAATGGTTTGCTTCGCGGCATGGGAATCGTCGCCTGGGCTATAGAAGAGCTACGTCCTGCGGCCGTGCCGACGAAGCATTCCTTCGGAATGAAGGACCCTACCCCGGTCTTTCACAGGGCTCGCCGAATGTCGCCTCGACTCAACTAAATCGCCCGTAGAGAAATCGACAACATGTTAGATGCTGGGGTCATCACCCCAGCGTCGTCGGCGTGGTCATTTCCAGTGGTTATCGTGACAAAAAAGGACGGTAGGTCTCGTTTCTGCGTGGATTATCGCAGTCAGAACCGCAAGATGAAGGCGGATCGTTGGCCACTACCTAAGATAGAAGAGATCTTCGACGACCTAAAGGGTAGCTCTATATTCACCACCCTTGATTTGTTTGCGGGGTACTGGAAATAAGCATAGACGAAGAGTGTAAGGAGATGACTAAGTTCGTCAGCCGTTTTGGTACTCAAGTTCGAGGTGATGCCATTTGGTCTAATGAACGTGCCTTCCACATTTCAGCGCATGATGGATTACGTACTGAAGGAGGTTCCCTTCGCCCGTGTCTATCTTGATGATGTCTTGATCTTCTCTGACTCTATGGAGGAGCATATTGTGCACTTGTCTGTCGTTTTCAAGGCAGTCGGGGACGCAGGACTTAAACTTAAGATTGCGAAATGCGCGTGTACTATGCCAAGCGTAAAGCTGCTTGGTCACTTCGTAGACAAGCGTGGAGTCCGCGTCGACGAGAAGATTGATGCCATCAGAAGCCCCCGTTCCTACCAACTCAACGGAGTTGCGTAGCTTTCTTGGCCTCGCCGGGTATTATCGTCGCTTCAATAAGGACTTCACCGGAATATCTTCTGCAATTCACGCAGCAACTTCGGGTAATAGGAAGTTCGAATGGACTGAGGAGATGACTACCGCCTTCGAAACTATGAAAGAGAAGCTTCCTTCTCCGCCGGTGCTATCCTTTCCGGACTTCGAGTCCCCCTTCATTGTGGAAACCGATGCTTCTAATGTCGCCGTTGGGGCAGTCCTGGCCCAGAAAATGTAAGATGGAAAGATTCATCCCGTGCAGTACACAAGCCGGGCGATGAACTCAGCAGAGCGTAACTATTCCGCCTGCGAGAGGGAGGCCCTCGCCGTTATTTTCGCTTTAAGGAAATTCAGGGTGTATTTGTTATCGACGGAGCCCTTCAAGCTCATCACCGACCATCAAGCCCTTCGTTATGCCTTCAAGAAAAATGACATTCACGGAAGGCTGGCGCGATGGATGGACTTCCTTGCGGAGGATGAATTCGAGGTCGAATACAGGCCAGGTGCGGGAAACGGAGCAGCTGATTTCCTCTCGCGTGTGGTACCTGCCGGGCCGTCCCCTGCCTCTGGACCTGATGAAGGAGGCTTAGTTGCGGCGCTGGATTCTGCCGCTACCGAAGAGAATCCCATAATCGAACCTTTCCTCCTCGACGTCGCACGTCATTTGCAAGGTTTGAAGATCCGAGTTGATGATGAAGAGAAACATCGTTCGGTCAAGCGTATGGCTAAAAACTTCGTGATGTGGGAAGGAAAGCTTCGTAGACGAACCAGAAACGGGCTGAAATCTGTACCGTTTATGAAGGACAGGGTCGCGATATTGAAGACCTTTCACGACGACATCGGCCATTGGGATAAGGAGTAGACGAAGAAATTTGTCATAGACCTTTATTGGTGGCTGCAGATTCACCAAGACATTCACAACTACGTGAAAAGTTGTGAGGGGTGCGAGAAGGCGAGGCCCCTTCCGCCGTACCGTACGACTTTTAACTTCGAAACTTATTCGATCGATTTCGCGGGACCTCTGCCGAAATCAAACGCCGGAAAGAAGTATCTGCTCATCGCCGTCGATAATTTGACAGGTTGGCCAATCGCAGTTGCCACCACATACTCGTCGGCTGCAACCGTCTCCCAGTTCATCGAGAGTGAAATTATGCAACCCTTTGGTCCCCGAAGACCATTATCAGCGACAAAGCTGGGTGCTTCACCGCTGCCACCGTCGCGGATTTCATGAGGAAGCATGAAATTAACTGGACCACTGTTCTCGCGTATGCTCCCATGTCTAATGGTAGAGCCGAAAGGATGGCACGAACCATCAAGACAGCCGTGAAGAAGATGTTTGTCGGCCAAGGTATAGATTGGGAGGAGTGTTTGCCCCGCGTCTTGTACGGATACCGTCGCCGTCGCCTTTCTGCGGGAACTTCGCCGTTCGAACTGATGTTCGGAGTAGTTCCGCGCATGAGTCCCTGTGATCCCGTCGCGTTGGTGGACTGCGCTTCCGATACACATCGCAAGTTGCCCTTCGAGCTCAGCGTCGAGAAGAACAGATGCATAGAATGGGTAGTTAAACCTCTACAGAGCCTCGCATGTTCAGCGTGGGGGACTGGGTTCTAGTGGCACACGGCCAAGCGTTAACTTCGGCCGCTAAGTGGCTTGCCCTCCGTTCTCGTTATTACGGGCCTTGTCGCGTTTGGAAAGTTGCTCATCCCGAACTGGCTCACCTCATACGGGGGTCGCAATTCCTGCCGCTCCATCCACGCGAGGAGACTAGTTCCTTTTGTCTTGCGCTCGAGCCACCTGAAGGCTTAGAAACACTTGATTGAGCCGTGATATCCACTGTTCGTCCCTTTCTTTAATGCCCTTTATGTATTTCTCTTTTGTCTATTGAGTAATTAGCAGCCACATAGAATCTTAATTTGCCTCTCCGAGCGAAAACGCCCGACTCTGGACTCTTCCTCACCCTCGCAAAGTGTTATCTTCTCACCCCGCACTCCTCAACTGCACCATAAGTTCCCAAGCTTCGTTCGGCGCACAGTTGATCTTTCGTCCGATCGCGCACCCGCTTTCACTAACCGCGGTCTGTCTCGTATGCTCCATCCTAATAATCCATAAGGGATTTCGGGACGACGATACCACCGGATTCCTTCGTCTCTACACGCTCAGTGGATAGGCCAGCCGCGGAGGCTTTGTCTGACCCGAATCGACACTGAGCTTCGAGGCGAAGGCGGTGCGCGGAAGAGGATAAAAGCTTCCTATGGTACAAGGCCTCAAGAGTTGATGGCCTGGTGCTTGGTTGCGGGCAAGATGGAGAACGAGCGTGTTGCGTTCCGAAGGGGGGTTGCAGGTTTGTGCGAGGGTGTGCAAGGGTCTGCCGACCTCTACCCTGAGCTGGCCAAGCTCACTGTACACTGCACCCTGTTTGCAGTTTGAGGACGGGGTGGTGTTGATGGCAGTGGCTGGAAGGTGATTTTTATGCGTTTTTAGTACTATCTATGACGACTTTTTATGGTAATGTACTGTACTCTCTATCTTTTTTCCTACTATTTTTAATCATTTTTTAGGGTCTACTACAGTAGTGTACAGTAAGCACATTACTGTACGGACAAATCTCAGCCACAGCCGCTCGGGTGTATGTTATATAGGTAGCACCCGAGTCGGTTGTGCAACTCTGAGGATGCAGAGTCACCTATCAACCCCTCACACCTAAAACCTACTCTTCCCTACTGTCTTCCCTACACAATCCCCTTATCTCTCCCATCATGTACTTCCAAATGCTTCATTTCGACAGTACTGTACTGTTATGTATGGTACAGTAAGATATTGTACCTGTATTGTACTGCACTATTTATAATTTCAGCGACCTACGGGATAAGGGATACACGTGTGTGTAGGCAGCGAGGGACAAGAGACTCTCTAGGTACGAAGTTGATGGTGGTGGTGTGAAGGGTTTGTCTACCAGAACATGATGATTGGCACAAGCTGCCGGTTACCCCCTCACTCTCAAGGAGGTCCGCTGTTCTATCCTTTAATAGACTTCAAGCACATCGCTACACAACTAGGACCCGCGTCTCTCTTCCATTGCAAGTCCTAGTCACAATGCTCTGCATTAACATTCGCTCTGCGATGGCGTCCCACACCATCCCAACATTCGAATGCAACCGCGCCAAAACCAATGCGACCACTCGTCGCTAGCACTCCTCGTTCTTACCTACACGCCCTCTGTTTATGTGGCGCGTACTGTAGTTCCATTAAAGGTCATCATCTAGCGTATACAACCGGCTCACATCTGCATTTGCTCAGTCCGTGGACATCTGTCCACGTACGATGTGTAAATACATCTCTCGGCATTAAAACTATACTATACAGTAAATTATGTACTGTACACTCAATATGTCAACCACCATTTTTTTCGTAAGGCTTTCTTCGCACTTCGCTAGACTACTGTACTGTTCATAGATCTTATCAACAGTTACCGACGCAAACTAGAAAGACGAAAAGTTTTCTTGAAAATGTCTACAGTACATTAAAAAAACTCATAAATACCCAATGATCAAAATTTCCAAATTTATTAGATTTCCTAAAAAGAGAAATCTTTTCCTGGGTTACTCGATCTTTTTCGAAATTATCAAATCTTTTCGCAAAAACTGGCGCGAAAAGAGACAAACCCCATCCATCCAAAACCATCTTGTGACATCGAAGAAACTCCCTCATTCGTTACCCAAAATTTCCAACACTGCCTCCACCACCACTATGGCCGACATTTTTCTACAAAACGCCACCAATACCCTTCGAATGCTCGCAGATGTCGTTTTGAACCGCGAGGAAGAGTTGGAACAGTATGGAACTGAGCCTGTCCTTTCTGACAGCGATGAAGAGAACGATAGTTCCAGTCCCGTGATGGATACGTTTTACCTGGAGGGCGGGTCGGAATCCATCAAGAAAATGACCAACCTGGATATTGATGACTTTCAATCCTTGTGGAAGATCGTGGTTCAGTATATCGTAACGAACTGGAACGTTGGCCGTGGGCGAAAATCCAAACACGAGCCCAAGGATGTGCTCTTTATGGTACTAACAGTTCTCAAGCATGCTGGAAACTGGGGTTTTCTCACACGTATGTTTTGTATGACGTCAAACTCATTCGAGAGGCTGATCACTGGGTACATTGAGATACTCTCCCCTTTTCTTTACCGAGAACTTGTAGAGAAGGTTGAGCAGAATTACACCATGTCTACTCTGATGAAGAATAAGACAACATTTAACCATTACCCCATGGCTTTGTATGCTGTTGATGTTACCTTTCAGCAGTGTCAACGGCCATCCGGATCTATGCAGGAAGGTAAAAAGTATTTTTCTGGAAAGCATCATCTCTACGGGTATAAGTCTGTTCTTCCCAATGGTGCCATATTTTTCAGTCCGCACGAACCGGGCTCTGTTTCCGATATAGATATGATGCACAAAGCAAGAAATTTCCAGGAACAAGCTTCTCGTAAGATCCGGGGTGAGGTGGACATTACGGATGTAGGTCCCGGAAGTTTCGAGTTTCCCACTAACTGGGCTATTCTTGCTGACAAGGGCTATCAAGGATCTGCCGAATTCCTACGTACCATTACGCTAACCAAAAAACCTCTTAATGGTACTTCGACAATGGCTCAGGAGGTAACGAACAGGAATATATCTTCTGATTGCATTATTGTGGAAACATTCTTTGGAAGGATGTGTACGTTATGGGGAATCATGAGTCGTCAGTATCGCTGGTCAGAAGAGAGGTATGATTTATTTGCCTACCTCAAGGTAGCTCTGACGAATTTTCATATCTGTCGTCATCCTCTCCGTGAAGGAGATGGTAATTCATTCACTCGAATCAAGAATCGCATAAACCATATTGGTATCGAATCTGGTCGAAAGCGCTCATTGATTCGGAAACAGTACCGTGAGAGGCGCAAAGAACGTCCTAGTCTACCGCTTCTCCCTCGGTATTCTTATCGCCAGACTCCTGTTTGAGTTGTACCAGTTCGCACATACGAACTTTCATCTTCAGCTTCAAGCTACTTTCTCTTTTTTCTATGATTAGCAATATTCAAATAAAGTAGGACTATTGCTCCATGGTAGATGTACGTTTGTGTTTCAAAATACATAAAACGTTTATTACAAGTTATGTCATTTCCAATGAAGGTAAGATGCATCTAAACTTGATTACTCGTGAAGAGGAATCTGGTGTTTTAATATATGCTCTACGTAATCTATTCTCCATACATCGCGTGAAGAAACAACAAACCATTTTGCTCCACGTCGTACTCGTGTAATTTTTTTAGAAGTGAACGCAAAAAAGAATCGCGGAGAACCTCCCTTTTGCCAGCTGAGACGGACAGGGCAATTCATGCTTTTTTTAATGGGTACAGAAAGCGACTCTGCAGCTGGAGCAGCACGGAATCGTCGGCTAAGATTTTTCAATGCCAACCCATCTAACTACTACATCATTTCTATAGCGCAGTGTACCAATTCGCGCTGGGCATTGGGGTGCTACTAGATATCAATTTATCTGCGGGGAAGGGTGATCAAGTCCGCCCCCACCTATACTACTCGGTACTATTAGCGTATATATACTACGTTATGCTTCTTTTTCTATCCGTTCGTTTTATCGTTACTGTACCGTTTAGTTTAGTTTAGCTAACTGTTACTATAAAGGTCTATACTATTTTTAAAGTTTAGGAGATTTTTTCTATTCGTTTATTGTACTGTAGACCTAGGTATTTTACCGTTACCGACCTTTTTTGCATATAGTTAGTAACCGCAATATTAATACAGAATAATTCTATAACGATAAAATATTTTACAAAAATCTACCGTTTAATCAAAAGGTAACAGTCTTCTTAATATAGCGTTTAAATGCAGAAATAGGACTATTTACATAAATGGGCAGTAACTTTATTTAAGACCTACTGTATTATTAAAGCACAAACATTCCTCAAGACGGGCCCCCCAGTAACCGCTGAAAAGCCTGGTACAATAAGATACAGTACCGTACAGTACACAAAAGAATTCACTGTTGGTATGTTGGTATGGCGCCGATTAAATTTGATCGATTCCGGTCATTTTTCTCCGCGCTCTCACCAACTCCATTGTCGCAAACCGGACCAAAAAATGGGACTAGTCCAGTCATCGCCGGCATTTCCACAAGGAGGCGCATCTTCTACCCAAACACAACGTATCTTACGTCAGGAAAAATCAAACACGAAACAACCTCGTGCCTCTCGGGGTCAGCGTGACGCCTTGTTAATGGAACGGGAGCAATTGGAAGCCCGAATTCAAGCACAAGCACTTGCCGCTAGGTATGAAAGTATTGCTAGGGAGAATCGCGCTCTGCCTTACCACGTAAATTGCTAGCTCTCTATCGTCGCGTCGTTGCTGCGCCACATGCTGAAGCCTCTGTTTTCGATGCCGTCCTCAGGGGCCTCGATGGAATACGTATAAAGAGGAGTCAACTTGCCCATGTGCATGTCTTTTCTCGTCATGTTTTGACGCCCCGTCCATCGCTCCATGGCCTCACCAGCGTGACTGCCGCCTTGCACCAACTCATATCACCGAGAAAGGATTTTCTACTTTTGAAAATCTGTCCAACGCAGCAAACATTCCTTTCAAGTCCTACCCCCATCCATTGCGAATCACGTTCACCATCTCCTACCATCCGAGTCAATACAAAAAAAAAGTATATGCCCCCTTGCACTCGACTGCACCAACTCCGTTCCTACACCTTACTTTGGGTACTTGTTACCATTCTCTCCACGAATCTCATCGCCTTTTTTATAGGCTTCCACCGAGTTGACCGCTAATCTCATTGCGCTCGCTGATTTTGCTGACTGGATAATTTCCGTGTCAAACTTGTTATCATGAGAAGAGCAGCAATGCGCCCATTCTGTGTCAAAAAGGCACGCCATGAGTGAACCTACTTACAAGCCCTTCCACGCTTCAACGCTACTGCAAATCACATGCCACAGTTTCCTTACCCTCAACTTCCTACACAGCGCCCATGAACTGCTTTTGAATCTTGTGTGCAATTGAGTCAGTTTCAAGAGACCTTGGCGGGAGGCGGACTCAATAATCAAATACCGATCATGGCACGTGTAGCTCTCTTACAAGTGTAGGAGCGAAAGCGAGTAAATTCCTGGCAATGCTTCAAGATAGGCACGGAAAATTGCTTGTGAGTTGTTCGAATTAAGCTCACGGGACCATGTACCGTCACGGCAAAGGCGAAATTTGGAAAGGAACTGAAACCAGGCAAAGTCTCAAAGTTTAAGTTTGTAACGAGCCTGGCCTTGACAGTAGAAACAGCAATTGCTCAGAATGCACGTATTGCTACCAAGCAAGTGAACACTGCGAGGAAACAGGCACACGAGTCAGTGCCATCCTTTTGCAGGGTTGTTGGATGTAGTGAATGGGATGCATGATAGGCGGGGTAAGCGTCGAGGGGGGGCAAGTGGTATCCATTTGGTCACGATACGCGTTATCCGGTGCCCTTGAACCTGCAGCGCACGTGTCACAGGGCCGGCACGAGCCAGGCCCACGCGGGAACGGAAACGGGTCGTCCTTGACGGCATGCGGTTATCTCGCGGAGGAGGCGCACCCTTTGTGAAGAGTGATCGTTTTATTGGCCCGTATATGAAACTGTCTCACCTTGAACTCCATTTTTCATGGTTACATATCAAGAGAAACACATTGCGTATTATCATTACAAGGCGTTGGGTTTCTGGTGTTAATACGATGAAGAAAGTGTGATGGCAACAATCTCCTGCAACCGAGGGTAAACGGATCCGTCCGCGCGCTTATCCGACTTTAGTGGCACTGCAGCGCGGGTGAAGGGGCAACTGCATCGGAGGCGCCTTTTCCCCACTGACATTGCAGTCATCAAGTACAGAACGAATGGTGTGGAAATTGCATTGCTCGCTTGCGCTAGCACCTTTTATAGAAATGAGACTCTTTTGACAAGGTAAAGAGCAGAGCTGTATATTCGGGACGTCAACCTGAACTTGACACGAATTCACAAGTATAAACAAGCTTTTTTGCAGTCTGCGGAGATTGGATGCGACGGGGGCGTGAGGAGTGCGTCTCAAATAGTAGATGAGATGTCGTCGCGAACCTAGCTGTATACTGGTTTTTTTGACAAGGCAGAGTGTTGATCTTTGCGGCTACATGGCATTGTCTGCTGTGCGGCAGCGATGCGGTGGTCATGGTCGGAGAATTGCACAGCTTGTTGAGAAACTGAACTGAAGCGAGAGGGAGACGTTTGAAAGAGTAGAATAGGTGTAGACAACTCAGAAAGCACACTAGCAAGAGACGGTATCTGATGCGACGGTGATTGTAATTCTCCGCCTCTTTTGAAAACATGTATCGGGAGGCATCCGTAGTCTTGCAGCTACATTTGAAGGGATTGTAATATACAGTACGTGTCATGAGGGGAAGGATATTTATGATTTTCATGACGTGGGCGATACAAATTCAAGTGGCATTGGGTTCAACTGCAGCAAACCACGTTTAATTTTAAGATACAGCATCGTCACGGACAGAGAAACATAGAAACATGAATTTGTAGGTATCGGGAATGTGATCGGTCGCACTACTCGGGAAGAGCTGTAAGCGCGGTAGAGAGGACTCAAGTAGTAACACCAGGGAATACAATTGTACTTTTATATGATGGGCGAGCAGTCGGAAACGACAGAATGTGCGCATGTTTGTATCATACTCTAGTTGAGGTGAGCATGCAAACATGATTTAAAGCATGAAGACTTGAGAGTTTTGTTCTTCCAGACTGTTTATGAGCGGGTCCGCTTTTTTGTTTATCCATTTCCAACCGAGAGAGGGTCCAGTTTGCACAGTGAAGAAGCTACGGGCGATGTGGATGGGCACATTTTTGTTTCATCATTGTGTGGAAAAGACGCGTTGAGCAGCGAGTCATCTTACTGGCAAGGGCAAATGCAACCGGCCTATTCGCGGTCAAAATTAACATTCGACCTGGCAAGTGAGATTCATGGGGGCTACAGTAGGCCATACAAATATGTAGCCAGCTGGAACCATTACGTAGGAGAGTACAGTACTGTACAGTACATGGACCGTAATTCGGTGGGGGGAACAAAGAATAAACCTGCTGAATTGGATTGCTGCCCTTTTTGTTATCATTCTCCATGCACTCCACCCTCTCCCCACCGCCCTCCATCCCTCGGGTTGCCGTCCCCCGCCCTTTCCAACCTTGGCAACCCCCTCGCCAACATGCATCCCCTCACCACTCCTCCCGATCCACGCCAACTCCACCTCCCGTAGACACCTCGCCCCACTAGCCCATTCTCTCTCCGACCTAGCCCACGCTACCCATCCCACCCTGCCCCCCAACCCCCCCATCTCAACCTCCACCGCCGATGTCGCCCACAGGCTCGCCTTGCGTCTTCATTCTTTACCTCTCCCGCCCTCTACCCCTTCTGCTGACGTTTTCTCCGCTCCCTCCCATCCCGCACTCGCCCGTGAAACATCACTCGTTCACGCCCTCGCCCTCTGGGCCACAACATTCTTGTCCGATCGTGTTTTGAACACCCTCTCTTCTTCCCTAGCACACGATATAGTTGCCGTACTGAAAAAGCACATCTACGACTTACATCCACTCACTCCATTTGACTCTCCCAATGACGCCCGCCGAGCAGCACTCAATGCCGCCTTGGCAGCCCGCTACGGTACCTTGCATGCAGCCCCTACAGCAGCCATGATTGCCGGTGCCCCATTGGTCTTGTTTGTCACCCAGCTCCAAAAGCCAACCATGCGTGTCCGATCGCCGCCCCAGTTTGATGCAGACGAAAACAATGCCGTACTATGCGACTGGCGAAACGTGTGTAAAGGGGTTGCGGTAGTCGAGGCCGTACAAGTGTCGGAGGTTTATGAGCTACGCGCCGTTGTCGCAGGGCGGTTGAGGGATATTGTAAAGGGAGAGGACTGGCCCCGGTATTGGTCGTGGCACAGGCAGTGAAGGATGGTGATTTGGAGAGTGGTGGCGACGTTTTGAGAGCCGTTTGTGATGGATACGGCGCTAGGCTACATGTCGAAGGGGATGGCATGGGAATGTTGCTGAGTGGAGGAGAGATTGGACTGAGGACGCTGGTTGGAGTCGCGCACTCGGTGTTGTTGGATGTCGGCCATTGGTTTGGCAGGTTGAAGGTGGCAGTCTTGTTGGGAGGGGAAGGTGTGGAGGCAAGTTGTGGGATAGAGGGGGTTATGGCTTTGTGGTTTCTGCTGGAGAGATTGCATTTGCCGAGGTGTCGAGAGTTACTAAAGGGTGCCTATGATGGCTCCTTGGTTATAGCGGAGAGCTTGTACAGCGTACCACACTTATTGGAAGTGAAGACGGTTGGTGGTGGCCGTCACGTCCTGGTAAGCTATTCAGCGGTACATGCAGATGCGGAGTCACGAACAGCTGTGAACCGTGCCATGTTTGCCTACGTGATGAGAATGCATGGTCATTTGAGACATATTCTGGTTTGGGCAGTCATGAGAATCGGGAGTGGCTGGTATTTTCTCCTCTGCAAGTGCTCACATGTGTGGTTGATGCGGCACCAATTACTGTTGCAACAATTGCTCAGGTTTGCAGGGATTTAATATACGCCGCAAGAAGGTGTGAAGTGGTCGTCAACGCAAGAGCGGCCTTCATTTCGCAAATGCGCCAGTGTCAGGATCTAGAAGTTGAGAACATTGCTTTGCGAGATGATGCAACATCCTCCGCACCGTTGTTCTTCGCAGCTATCAGAGTTACCCCGTTTGGAGAGGTATCTCAAAATGGCCATTGGATCAAGGATGAGGAGATGAGAAGCAGCGTGGAAAAGTACACCTGTGCGCTAGCCAGCCTCCTCGAGGAGAACACTTCAACGGGTTTTGAAGCTATCATACAAGACCCTGCACGTCAAAAGAATGAAGTTCCGATGATATGCGTTGGACCACTGCTTCGAGATCCATCCTCTGGAAGTGAGAAGGGTGATGAGGAATTGGAGTCGAATTGGCAGACTCTATCGGCAGCGCTATCTGATAGAAACGCCGCCCTGGCAGAAGAATGGGACCTGGGCGACGTTGCTGCTCAAGATATTGGTCTAAGTGCTGCTGAAACGATAGCTGCTGTTTTAAGTGCGGCGCTGAGTACACCCGAAGAGGGCAGTGAGATGGGAGATAGCCAGGTTGCCACAAATGGTGATGTATCAGAGACAGAACTGGACAAGTCAATCGAAGTTGGTCCGGTACGACCAGTTTCGGATTCTGTTTCGCATAGCAACACCACAAAACCGACGGCAAGCGATTCGTCGGGCGATCAAACCGATGATCGCTTGGCAGACCCTGTGGAAACAAAGATAATGGAAAACGGTTCTAGCGTTAAGGAATTGGGCAAAAACACAACCGAGACCTCGGTACCAGATGAGCGACGTACAAATCAAGTCGGAGTGGACCGCGAGAAGAAAGTTGGTATTTGGGGCATGTTGTTTGGAGATTCGCGGGATGACGATGATAGTACTAGCGAAGAGAGCACCAAAGGGTTGGAGGACGACTACTTCCGCCCTTGATATCCAGCACAACGCCTCACTAGGCCTAGCAAAACAAGAACATTGTTTACCATGAACATTAATCACCAGACTCAGTTGTGAGCAACGGCCTGACCAGTCATTGGCAGCAGCAATGTTAGCACAAGTATGAAGGTTTCAGGATATGTTGGCTTGAGATGTTTTTTCGGTCGGATCGCTTGTGGGAAGGAGAATTCTTCCGTCATTAACGCAAACTGTCTCAGCTGGCACAGCTGCAGAGCGCGGCGTATCTGTGGTACTGGGCGCTCAGCTAGACCTGTGAGTAGCAGTTTGCGCGTTCTTATTCTCATCACCCCTTTACCCAGCCACATGCTCGCCCGTAGGCTTTTTGGCGAATCTCGCTGTTCCTTTAGCGAATATCCATCAGCATTCTCTGCCTTTTTTCACTCCGCTCTTTCAATTAATTTCGGTTGCCCAATTGAGCAGCGACACTCGCCGTTCCATCCTTCTCTTCAGTTTCGTCAATCCCTTCAGTATCCTCAGCCCTGAAACTGTCCGTAGCATCAATCCCTGCTTTTATGGACCATTTACCCTCATCCTGTCGATTGTTTTCAGACCTGGTCCCTGTGTTGTCCGTGTACATGGGTTCAGATTGAGCGCAATCTCCCGCCCTCTGCCCAACCCGATTCCCAACATCTTTCGAGCCCAGTAATTTTCGTCGTTGAGTGCTTCCTTTGGCTTTCTGTTGACTCGAGACCATTCTAACTCCTTTGTATTTGTTCATCTCTGACTCTGGTTTCGACACCCCGGTTTGTTTCGGACTGGTACTTGGAGGCTTTCCCGGGGGTTTCGGCAGAAGTAGAATGATCCGACCCTCCCTTATCCTTAATACCGAGTCCAACATTTCTTGTGCTGTCTTCCCCTTCCTTGCTTTTCGGTATGGAATTGCTCCTTCCCTGCATGCCCTCAGTCGTACGCGATTGCTTCTCGAAGCGCTTCCTCGAATCTGTGTTGACCTGTTCTTTCGAATTTACTGTGTGTGGGTTGACGACTGCCGTAGTGGTATCGACGGCCGTGAACCACCGTTTGGCTCCATGAATATCTCGTGGTTCCTTCATCATCGGTGCGATCACTGATTTTCTCCCTGTCCGAAACACTAACCTCTGCATAAGCTTTGACTTCATCTTCAGGGGTTGTCATGATGATCTCAACTGGAGATCAGATGAACGGGCTTGATAATTGCCCCTCGCAGATTTGCTCGTGGCTTTCCCTGATGCGCTCCGTCATTGGCTTTCGAACCTGATTTAAGGAATTCTGAGGCATTCACTGGGCCTGTCCTTTGCATCTCAGCTTGCCTTCCTGTTGTACTTAAACTTGACTCAACGTCCATTATATCTTCATCTGAATCTGCTACGTGCTTCGATTCACTCGTCAAAACGGACTTCCATTGCCCTGCCACCTTCTTGTTCCGAAAGCTGATTCGTGTGAGGCTTCGTGATATTTAGGTGCGGGCCTCTCGCACTGGGAACCTTGCTTCCCATCTGCCGTTCACTTTCATGTTCATCTTAGAGCTTCTATCTTCGCCACATTCCTCATCCTTCGCATTATCTGTTGATGCAGGGGAGGGAGTGGGCCTCCTCCTCACCTTCATGTTTCGCTCGTCGAGATTTTGTACCCCTCGGTGAAACTTCCGAAGTGTTATCAGCAGTCTTGTCATCCGTACTCCCTTCCTTGCCGCTCTTCCAGGCTTCTTTTGGTTTTCGTTCTGCTGCGGGCCCTGAGGTAATCTCGGAGTCCCTGCCGCTCACAGCCATATTGGAATTTGTCTTTCCTGATTGTCATATCGGGGTTGGCCTCCACTTTCGATTCTGTCTGGGCAGGATCCCCTTGCATGTTTAAGAGAGATGTCACCTGGTCTCTCCAGACTGCGCATATCAAGGAGCATAAGTCGTACAAAAGAGGCATTTCTCTGCATTGCTTTCCTAAACTCCTGATGAAAATACCAGCCTTGTTCGCGCAAGGCGTCCAACCCAATGTCGCCCTGTAGAGCTTTCTTCAATGCCTCGCAAAGACGCTGCTCGCATTTCGCGGCCTGCTTTCGGCTTGTATTAGATTCCTAACAAGAACAACGAATCGCGGCTGTACATTATTCGTCTCCTCATCGAGTTCCGCTCGACAGGTGTTGACCAGCTTGACAATAACTTTGAAAGCATGAAATTCAGACTTGATGTTGTGGAAAAGTTCACGGAACTGCTCTGTAGACATCCGTTTGATTCTGCATTCATCTAGTGATGGAACTTTCATGTCAACAGGCGCAGGTGAGGGTGGACCGCGACACGCACGGGATGCTTGCCTCCAAATATCTGAGAATCTCGTGATCCCTTTTTTGCAAGGTGCGTTTGAGTTCCTCAATGGTGTCACAAGCGGCGCTTAACTTTGCTTCAAGGACTTTGATTTGAGAGCTAGTTTGCTTAGTTTCTTGGTTGTCAACATTGCCAGAGATTTTCTTCTTACGCGGGCGGTCACTTCTCGAAGGGGTAGACCTCCTCTTCCGCTTCCTTTCGGAAGACTTTGAGGCGGATCTCTTCCTCTGCCTGGCAGTCTTTCCCTCACTAGCGTGGTTGTTGTTCTCATCCTCCTCCTCTATTGGCCGTCTTCCTTTTCTTCTTCCATCTCCTCCAACCACAACCTCATCATCATCATTGTCTTCCTTATCAAAATCACTGGGGACATCGGGAATATCAGGGACGGTGTCCAGGGTCTGAAAATCACGATTGGCGGCTTGAATAGCCTTGCACTGATCTTCGTAGTACATGTGGCCAGCGGGTACGCGGATACGATCAGCGAGTGATGGATGATATCGGACGATGCGATTCACTCGAACCCAGCCACCGGTATCCTCATCAGCAAAGGTACACCAAAAAGTAAGTACGGGTTCGGCTGAGGATTGGTTGGAGTAGCGAAAGAATTTGCCCTGAGCGCGGGTTTGGTGACATCTATCGATAGTAGCCGGCCAGTAAGGATAGGAACTGTAGCGACATAGGACTTGTTCACCAGGTTTGAAGGGCAGGTCTTCGATGTCGGTGTCAGGAGGAGGAGTCCTCGAGGTAGTGGTAGATCTCTTCTTTGCGCCCATGTTTGTTCTTTCGACGTGACGGAAATAAGGAAGTGGATAAGGTCACGGAAGTGGACAAGACGCGGAAAGATCGGAAGGGAGAGGTTGTGGTGAGACTTGGTGAGCGGTGTGTACGTGGAAAAGGGGATGAAGGCGACAAGCGCTTGGAGAGCAGTGGGGAAATAAAGGGATCACGGGAATCGGTGTACCAGAACGAAGATGTCAAGTTAGGACGAGTTGGAACATGCGGGAAGAAGAAAGTGCTCCCCGTCGACAAACCACGAAAGATCTTCGAGCTCCGAAAGGCGGGCAATGTCCTGAGCGGTAGCCGGCGAACTTAAATTTCAGAGTTTGAGTGTGGAATTTTCAAGAGGCGGTACAGCACTGTTACTGTACAGTGCGTTCATAAAATTAGAAAATTTAATTGCTTTTAGTTAACCGCACCTTCAAACAATAGTGCGTTTTCGGGCAAGCTCAAAACTACGGTACGATGACGTGGCTGTACTTTGATTAAGAACACGACGTTACTACAACTACTATTGATTAAACTTAATTATTGAATTACTCAGCAAGCATTTTCTGTAATGTGAACATCTTGACACAAGACTGTAAGTATCTATCCACTACTGTTTTTTATTTACTAATTTATTTTTTTCAGTGGAAAACGTGGGGTGGGGGTCATTTACTGTAATGAGGATGTTGGCTAAAACCCGCAGCAGGACTGCAGGATTTCGATGGGAGGACAGCAAGCAGGTACGGTGCACCTCGTTGGTAGCCGTTGGACGTTATTGCCAACGCCGTGAGTCTGCAAAAGAATGCCTCGAACCTTCGAAAATCGCCCCACTGCGCGACTGGCCACGCTTCTCGCGAGCTCTGTGACAACAGTGTACGCTTCCGAGTACCACCCGCCTAGCGTGAAGATGGCCACAGAAACTAGCCTGTTTCTCGCAGGCAAATCCGCAAGGATGCCTTGCTATTTTCGTTGCTTCTCCGCCCTGGCCGCATTGAGACTGGTCAATGGGTTGAACATCCAGACTCTGGAATGAGAGGGGGGAGTGGATTAACCAATGTTATGTTGTAATAGTCAGTAACACCTGCAACCTCCCCCCCCCCCATAGCTGTAATGTCCGACCTTGTCCAGTGTTGTTAACGCAAACGCGGTTTGATGAAGGGGCGTTGAGCTGCCCGTGCAAGATCACTCCCTGGCAAAGCGACCTGACTGTTGTGGCGAGTGTTGCCCTGGTATCTATAACGACAGTGCCACAATGATCCCCATGGATGTCCAGCATCTCAGGTCACCCTGGTTTCGGACAAGGAATCTCAACGGCGAGTAACGGAGATTGGCAAAAGTACTATAGCTAGACGGAGACATACTTGCTCCTGATGTGTGTGTCTTCAACCCTGCAAAGGGTGCGCAATGAACCCATACCTTGGCACCAGGTAGTGATATGTTCGCGCGAAAAGCACGGTACGGCTATCGCCAGGCGATTATTCCTCTTGCACAGCCGCATGGACTGCGTCCGTAAGCTTCTTTTGTGATGGAGTTTGCTTGAGCAAAGTTTGCTAAACGGAAGTCTGCCGACTGTCTGCAAGAGGCAGTCTATCTGTTGAAAGCGTTAATGGCGTCACTGTACTAGGTCAGCTTTGTTTGAAACATATCGCGACTGTTATACGGCGTCCTTTATTTATCAATCAACCAGTTAATGCATGGTGCTCTAAGCTGACCCTAACGCTATGAGGTATCCATCGTGGATGAGCAAAATGACTTGGTCGGCCGAGCAGAGGCGGAAAACTAGTCGTGAGATGCGAGGCGCGTAGTACTGGGCAGCGCGTGCACGGCGGGGGCCGCGTCTATGACTGGGGCCGCAACGGTTGAGGCCAACGACTGGGCCGTGATTCTGGATCAACTGAAGCGCAGTTCTGGAACCATCAAGTGTCCCAACCGTCATCAGCAAACTACTGGGCACCCGGGAATAACCAAATCGCCAAATTGTTTTAAGTTGATGTCGGTCCGAAAAATCCCTCAAATGCCAACCCGCCAGCCGCTTACATTCTTTTGTGCCTTAAACTGAAAATGTAGAAAACTGTATTAGTCCTTTCCCCAGTCCTTCCCTAAGTCTAAGTCAACGCCCATCTTCCCCTCCTATCAAGCCCATCCTTCTCAATACAAGCTTCTCCCTTCAGCCAAGTTTTCTCTATGGATCCTCCTCCCTTCGCTCCGCTTCCCTGCCATTGATGCCAGCATGTAGAGATGATACGACCGCCTCCGTTTTCGTTCCTAATCTGCCTTTGCTCCCATATTTGGCTGGTACGGGATCGTTTGCAAACCTTTCTGACTGATCTGCTCTTGCGAACGACACGCAAAGCAAGCAGAGCAGTAGTAGTTGACGCTATGCAAGCTGCGAGCACAGCTCTACGGTATCGCCAGCGCCTTGATACCATGTACGCTGGTGGCCTAGGCAGAAATCTCTGAATTCCGCGCACCTCTTGCCTTAATTTACCTTATCTGATAAGTCCCATGTCAAGTGGTTGGCGTTTGGCGTCGACTCCCAAGGGTCGAACCAGATGGGAAAATCTGGCGGGATTTCGCCAAATTTGCAGATCTGTGATTGGCTAAAAGTTGATCAATTTGGCGATTTGGTTATATCCGGGTGCGCCCACTTATTGAGGAGCATATCTGTGATCTCCGCGATCCGGCGGACAAGGAGGTGGATTGCAAGGGAAAAGGTCACCATACTGGCTGGCCCCCCTGTATGGTATCCGAGCACTATGGATTAAGGTGTGTTGCCAAGTGGGGATTAGCAGGGGTGGATGGAACGGCCGAAGAGCATGTTGATGAGGTGGGCCACGGTCGGCGTAGGGCGGGGAGGAGGTTAGGCATAGACTGGCGGATCACACAGTTGAGATAGTTTGGACAGAGAGCGTGTATCATGGACAATGGCATTCATGCCTGTTTTGACGCCGTTCGAAAGTTATAATGGGACAAGGAAGTTGCCCATGTCATCGATGGCGGCGGAGAGCAAGCCATTTTTACGATGCAACAGAGCACCGAGCCGACGGCGATGGTGGAATCATGTCCGGTGGGGTTTTGCGGGGTAGGGGCGTGGCGGCAGCGATGAGAGGGAACGAGAGGAAATACCGAATCAGGGAGATTTCAGAAACGATGCGCTTTTCAAGCTGGGTAAGCGCCGCGAGCCCCGTGACACGAGCTTTGAGGCCAAAGGAGGTCCTGACGAGAAAGTGAAACCAGAGTGAGAGGGTACAATCAGGTCCTGCAGCGGAGTTGCTTGAGACCCGCCGCGCTGCATGGGCGACGGCGGCCTCAGTGGTTCTATGATGCGGGGCGAGGGGACTGGCTGGAGTCAACGATGGGTATAACAGGGCGATAGGGGGTGGAGCTCCTGGGGCGCTTGTAGAATGTGGCAGTCGTTGACGTTCTCTACGGGAGCGTTGTGTATTGAGCACATGGCTTTTCCACAGCGAGGGTAGCCGCAATGCGCTTCAGCTCGGCGCGAGCAGTGAGCAGAAGTTGTGACGGGAGTTGCGGGAAGACGGGTTGTGTGACGCCACTCAGCACGTTCGGAGTGGGCGGTGACACATACCAGAGAGCACTCCAGTGGGTCCAGAATTGACACGGCGAATGCTTAGGGCAGCATGTTTTGCGGCTTGGTCCCAACAATGGGATCGGGACGTAGGGTACGGCGAGGAAGCATAGACTTAGAAAGGGGCGGTGGATGGCGTGAGGTTCAAATCCAGTGACCGCATTTCGGACGAACCTGACGAAGAGAAGGACGAAGGCATCACATAGGGCCCAGGAATGTTCAGAAAGACTCAGCCTCTGGATACGGAGTACGGAGAACGTCGAGGGGTGGGGAGGTTGTCAGATGAGGCGGAGGAATGACTCGTTGGCTTGCTAGTGATGGCGATTAGTTGGTTGCGGGGCTGAGGCAAGGAGGGGAGGTGGAGCGGCATTTCCAGCCCGGGCAGGAGCGGAGCAAGCGGTCGTGTGTGTGGGGAGGCATGTGGGGTGTCTGCTATAACTGTATCTGAGCTGCGGGCATGAGCCGGGCCCGGAGCAGGGACAACATACGGTTGGAAAGCCGTGTCACTGGTCTTGAGCACAGTAGTGGGGGTCCTGAGCGGGAGCGACGTTCAGTTCTGGGGGTGGGGTGAGGGTGTGCGTAGGTAGCTGGAGGACGGGTATGGATAGAGGGATAGACCGGCTCGAGTTGGGTTTGCCTCACCGGAAGCGGTGCTTGGCAACCTTCGGGTGAGGACTATGTGAGCGAGGTTGGCGGGCGGAAGTGCCATTACCAGCGGCAGGATAGGTGCAGCAGGGGTGGGGGGCAGAAGTTTACCAGGCGCTGTGGGGTGGTCGCTAGGGAAACAGCAGGGCTGTGGATGCGGCATGGCAGCAGCAACAAATGGGATCGTTGGCGTGGGCCGGAGAGGACATGGAGAATGGTAGGGAGATAAGGACTCTGGACATGGATGACAGGCCAGCGGCCCTCGCACGGATGGTGATGTGCGGCGGTAAGGAGATGTGGGTCATGGTTGCTCTGACAAGGAGACTGCGAACGGCCTTCGCTAAGGAGGTGAAGAGACAGTGGGATCATTGGATGGGGCGACGGCAACGGAAGTTCAAATGGTTGGGGTAGTTTTGGGCGAATGGTGCGGGGATGGAGAGGGCCGACCCTCCCCACAGACAGACTTGAAGACTGATTGAATGTGGAGGGCGGCATGGTGTAGAAGAGGCTGTGGGCAGAAGCGCTGATCAGCGCTACTCTGGGAGGTTGTTTGAACAGAGGGGTAGAGGATGGAGACTCGGCGCCTCCTGAGGGAAACTGCACACTGCCGCAGTCCAAAGGGGGGTTCCTTCTCGCGGTGGGAGGAGAGGCGCCTCCTCGCACAGGAATAGGCGGGAATTCAGGAAGGTGGAGCTTGATGGCGCCCTTTTGGTACTGTATTGTCAGCGTCTAGGCGATACCCATGGGAAGGGAGTTGTCATCGACGACTCAAGGACCAATTCGAGATACGTACGCTACAATCAGATACATTTATAACCTAATTGCACAACTCCCGGTTTCTTTTTCGTTGCGGCCTTTTCGCGAAACCGAAGTGCGCAGATGACGTTTCGAGTCGTGGACAGACGGAAACGGTCCCTCACACGTTCGACAGTACAGTACGTGGTGTGTTGTTCTCTTCCCTCCGAGTCCGCAGCACGAGCGCGTGACTTTCAGGCGTTGTGAAATACCCTTTCCCTTCAGGTTTTAAAGACTTTCTTACAAAAGTCGCAGCTAAAACTACGTTGCTTACAATTCACGGCGCTCCCGTACCGTGGCCAGTACTTCCGCAGTTTTGCACCGGACAGCTATTCTCGAATTTCTTGGTCGTTAAATACGATCAGCATGAGTTTCTGTGTCTGATCCTTTTGGGAAACTGCCTTGCAGGAGGCCGATCTTTTCTTGATGTGCCGTATACATAAGGAGCCCTGGTCCACGCATGGGTTGGTTTTGGATCCTTTTCTTACATTTGAGCTAACGTATCGTTGGCCCCCCTCGAGTCTGTTTAAGACCCTCAGAAACAGAAATTTCAATCTTGGAGCCGACCGCGACCTAGTTCCGAGTGTGACTCAAATTTTGAATTCGTGCTCTCTCTATCTGGCGAGCTACCCTCTTCGGCTTCGGCGTCAATGAGGAGAAGATAAAGGTAGTTTGAGATAGCTGAATTATGACTCTCTTTAATATAGAGCTTACGCCTCTGCCCAAATGTGCAGAATTCTTACATTGCTGGACTTCTGAAGAAGTAGAGCACGGACGACGGAATTCTGCCACTGATGCACTTACGCAATGCCGTATTTCTCGCGCAAGTGAGTAGTACCTCCTATGGCTAAGCACGAGCTTGTACTGCGCAGTTACGCCCCACCGCGATGTCCGACCACCGTCAGAAGGATCATCGCGTTGCAGCAGTCAAATCCAAGGCCTCGATGTCGCGACTTCTACTACAATACGTTATAGCAAAACGAAATGGTGGTCCTGAATCGGCCTTTACGTCATCTGCTGCGCTCGGACAGCTTGCATCCACTACTTGCAGCGCAGGGAGAACTGGCACAGCCATCTACTCCGCAATAACGCATCTCCAACACCGACTTTGCTTTCAATTTTAACGGCTTTACCGACCTAGAGTGCTTAGCCTACTAAAGATTCCGTAAAGGAGACATATTGAAGCTTACAAATGTTATGGGTGGCCCTCCTTTCAGCGTCATACTTCGCGAAACCGTCATGCTTGCAACCTGCTTTTGGCCACTTGTGTTATTTTGCGGCGGCTTGCTGCGCCCGCTCGCTGGACAGATCTAGAGGAGTTGTTTGGGAAGCATGGTCCCCAGCTGTCGGAAATATTCTGGGAGGCTCTAGAGCACCTGCTTAAGAAACGAGAACATCTTATTAGTGGTCCTATTGATCCTACGTTTATAGGGAGTCGTTTGCCAAAGTATGTCGCAGCGGTTAACCACATATCTAACGTTCTACCTAACTGCGTAGCGTTTATCGACGGTACTGTTTTAGGCATAGCCAGACCTAAAGGTCATTGCACAAAGGGTTGTTTACAATGGGCACAAGCGCATGCATGAGCTCAAGTATTAGGCACTCAATACCCCTGACGGAATGATTATGCATCTCAATGGTTCTGTAGAAGGCAGACGCCACGACTGGACGCTCTATGTACGTTCTGATCTAGACGTCGCACTGCCAATTATACTGGACTATGAGGGTACTATTTATTGCACCTACGGTGATTCAGGGGACAATCAACGCTGTTACATGGAGGTGCCTTTCCAGGGGTCATCGTTGAAGAACGCCCAAAAGGCCTTTAACAAGGCTATGTCAGGGGTGAGGATAACGGTTGAGTGGATATTCAAGGAACTGAAGATGCACTTCGCAACCCTTGATTACAAGCGTAAGATGAAGATATTCGAGTAGCCATAGGAATGCTGTTTACCGGATCTATGCACCTGTCTAACTTTAGAAATTGCATCTACCTGATCCAATTTGCTCAGTACTTCCGAGTCCACCCCCCATCTCTGGAGGAGTATGACACCCATAACTAACCGAGCGGGGCTCCGACGAGTGAGGAAAAGGTCGGCGATCCCGAGGTACGAGGGAGCGAAGCTAGCGGACTGCCGCAGCCCCGCAGGGATTCCCCCACAAGTAAAAGCCAGGGTGATTTCGGCATCCTTCGACGCACATTTTTTCTCTAAAAACACCGTAAGAACCTCATTTGCGATTCACCAGCAGATCTATTTTAGCTTGAAACTTCTTCTCTTCCAATGCTTTATGCGCAAGACGCTCCTCCCGACGCTCCTCTCGCTGCAGCCTGCGCTCTTCCCTACGTTTCTCGCGCTCCTGCTCGAGTTCTTTACGGTCTGCAGCACTTCTGCTCTGTTCAAACGCAAGCATTTCCCGCTCCAACTCAATACGAGCGAGGTCTGCTTTCTTCATGTGCATTCCAAAGCGATCCATCTCGCTGTTAGACAATGGTCCCTGCATCCTGTGCTTCTTCCTTTTTCCAATTCCACCTCCACGTCTCACCCCCTCGTCGTTCCTTGCACCAATTCCCTCGTCCTCCTTCACTACCAACCAACTCCGATCCACTCTCCGAACCGCTGCTACCTCTGCGCTTTGTAGCAGCTTCCACTAAAGCGGCACCATGAGTTCCTTGTCTTGTTCACTCTTACGCTCCGCCATCTTGATCGCATTCTTCCGCGCATCGAAGTCATCCATCTCCTCCCGCATCGTCATGAGAAGGTCGGCCATCTCTCCCATCTCTCCGCCCCCCCCCGACAAACTCTGGTTTGCATCATGGTTCGCGTATTCTTCCTGTAACCGCTTGTAACGGTCTTGAACCGGCTTTCACTCTAAGGGAGTGTCCTTGAATGCCGTATTTGCGTTGGCATTTGCTGCAGCCTTAGCACAAAACTCCTTTTTGTGGCCATGCGCAGCGACGTGAGCTTTTACGGCGTAAACCTCCTTGACGATCACGTGATCCTGATCATCGTTGAAGCGGAAGCTCTTGCTTTGCTTCGAAGGTGGAGAGTAGGGGCGGAGTCGGAGACTTCGGCCATCTTGAATCAACTTTGCTCGCGCTGCTTGCTCGTCTCTACTGACAGAAATTGGGTTGCATGTCCCAAGTTCCCACCAATTCTAGTAGATAGATTGTCCCCAATCGAGGGCACACGCCCTCATGGGACTTCAGCAACGACTGATTATTCTGGGTGATTTCAGAAATGCTGTTAAAATTCTGCTTGACTGCAAGCACTGTAATTTATGTCGCAGAATTCTTTGCAAGTCTGCGAAGAAATCTGCGACGCAAGTCTGCGAAGAAATCTGTATGCATAAGCTCACTAATAACGTTGGCTCTCGACTTTCCACCAGAAATGGGCAAACAATGTATTAACCAAAGACTAACCACTGGCCAAGGAGTAAAATTCTTTTCGAAGTGACTTTCTGAAAGGGGAAAAAAGGGGATTTCCCTATTGAGATGAATGAATGGCTGGAACCCATGTGGAATTTTAATCATAAATAAAATAAGAGTCCGACCTATACAGCACTCAAGCCAAAGTCTACTGTAGCGGGGCGAGACAGACTGTCCATGATTCTGCTCTAGGAGTCTTCTGTAATCTATACTCGAGGGTGGTATCAAGATATCTTGAATCCAGCGGAAGTTGAATTTTGGACAGAGCTTCCTCAGCAGGTCGCCAGTTTCGCTGATTCATGTAGCCAGGTCATCCTTATGGGTCCAGTCTTGCTATACAGTAGAGCCTCAAACGAAGTTAATATGTTCTTGTGTAGGGAAAGTGAGAAGTGGCGTTTTCTCCACCTGCGTCATTGGTAAGTGCCCAATCTACACTGCGTTGCCGACGTTGGATATCTGACAAATCACAAAGCTGAGATCTCCATACCTTGCAAATCTGCTAGTATGGGCTGATCCCCTCTTCTCCAATGATTCTGTCGTATTGCGCCCCTTGTCCAATACAAACATTAGGCTCAAACATTACGCCACCTCCCCCAATCACTCCAATAGAAGTCACCAATGAAGTCTGCAATGTAAACGTTGAAACCCATTGCGACATCATTTTGCGCGCCAAAAACAACCCTCGTAGACGTCGATCCATCTTTTTCGATCGTCCTTCTTGCTTTTCTTCTTCATCAATATCGTTTTGCTACTGTTTGCTCGTGTCAAAGCTCTTCTTTCTGCTCTTTTTAACTTATCAACAACGTTGCTTTGAAACTTATTGACGCATAAGATTGCCAAATTCTGATTCCCATGCTAAGTACGCAACGAAAGCAATACTTCTGCCCTTCCTACAGTTTTTTTCTGCACTCATATTTGTACTAATCTTTTCTCTCCAGCCGCTGCAAAAAAAAAGCATAGTAGAGAAGCGTTTGTCCAATGATCGAAATGATAATATATCAAGCACATGTAGGAAGTTTTACGAAAATCTGTAACGATTTGGAAAAATGAATCTAGAAGATAATGAGCATAGGTTCAATATTTTTCATCAACATGTTTATGACATATTTGAAGACGAATAACGCGAATTTATTCCTATGCATGTCATTCCTTTATAGCTCCAAAAAGTCCTCTCCTCTATGTTCAGATATTCTAACTTCGGCGTTGATGGGTATGAAAGCTTCAAAAGGTGTTTGTCTCTGTACATGTGCGACCTTCCTACGCTTCACTTGTGGAAAGAAAAAATTCCGACCGACAATCTTTTTGGATAATCTAAAGAGACCTTTTGCAGTGAATTTCACGGGAGACTCCGCACCAATTCACATAGTTCTTATTCCCCTTTGTTTGAGAAATCTTCATTGGGGTGTACTGATCTGAAAGACACTCATCGACTCCGAAAACACCCCAAGAATGAAGCCTAGAGTATATTTGGGGATTTTCTGGGTTAAAAATGCCCCGAAAACATAATGAAGTTCTTCGAAGAAGCGTTAGAGTTCATTATCTTGCGAAATAATGGTGCCACTGCTGCTACTATTTCGAAAAGAAAATACATGTTGGATATTCGGGTATATACTCATCAAACAAATGGGCACTACTGCGGTTGTTACGTCATTGCTATAGCTACAGAATTGGGTCGGTGCCAAGTTTCGGAACAATAAAAACTTACAAGGGCGGATATACCATCAACTCTCTGAATTGTATCAGTGGATGGCCATTAGAAGCCGAGATTTAAAAGTTCTTTTAGCTGCTCAGTTCTTTAAAACTGACAGGGTAACAGAAACGCCGGTATCTGATTACCTTTTGGATTACTGTGAGGCCCATTCAGATCCTGATGAAACCCAATCACGTTTAAAGAAAATGCGAAAACATGTCGTAGTTCGTACAGATTATGAGATTCAGAACCGAAAAGAGGTTCTTCTGGACTTGAAGTCTATGGCATCGGAGATAAAAGATGGTAAATCCGATCCTAGGCCAATATCATCTACTTCACGCAGTCCAATGGAAGTGGAGAGTGAAGGAAATCTGAAGGAACACACAAAGATAACATCAGTGCAGGGAGAACCACAGTGATGAGCAAAATGAAGTGGTTACATTCTATAATGTTGACTCTTTTAGAGGCGTTGGACAGTGTGAGTGAAAAAGAAGGTTTCAAAAGCAATGTCACTATAGGCAACGGTGGCGTTCAGAGAGAACTACGAAGAGCTCGACTTCGAGCAAAAGTTGAACATCTAAACGCTAAAACGCCTCCATTTCATACTCAAAGATGTCAACGGCGTATGAAGTTTCTCGATAGCACGTCAGGTGCTAAGTTCGTTCTGGATTCCTTGCTGCGCGACTCTGTTTACAACCCCGAATTCAGAAGAATTGGCCCTTCTATGCGTGTCATCTTAACCGTTCTGGACAAAAGTTCTGCCAGGTTTCGTAAAGAAGAGAAAGTTTCTAAGGGAAACCATCTCAGTTGCGAAGTCTCAGATGTGATACTCTCTCATTTTGTGGATCGCTCGTTTCAAAAGGTCACCTATATGGCCTATAGTACTTCAGATACTTACTTCAGTTTCCGAAGTAGGGCTCTTTTCTCATTGTCAACGTTCGAATTCGATGCATGCGACATATTAATTTCGCTGATTCTTGTCCTTCTAACGTTATGGCATACTTAACCAAATTGAATGCGAACTGGAAAGTTTCTGTGAACTTAAATCACACCCATAAATACCTATATCTCAACGAAAAAGAGATTATGAATCAGTGCAAAGTGGTAGAGGCTACAATTCTGAGACGATTTTGACCTGGCCAAAGAAGTAACCCTGTAAGAGCGCTAGTTATTGGGATAATCTTCACAGGAACTGCTTTCATTCCAACAACAACGCTTTAAAAAGGATGGATTTATTCACGAAGATGATGCTAAAGTATGAAGTAACAATTGACCGGGCCATGCCCGAATACAAAATCAACGTAGTACCAGCATACCCAAGCAAGTCTACCGCTCTTCGAGGCAAGCCCGTCCCTATATCAACCACTGCAGTCATCAAGTCCAAAATTCCAGTCAGGGCCCCAAGTAGAACCCAAACTATCTTCGGTGCTGTAGATGTAGGCTGCACTGGTCCAGGCCCAAATGGTGATGTCGGTGACGTGGGAAAAGTAGGAGGGGAAGACATCACCGACGTCTGTGGGGCCTCAAATGACAGCTCGTTTTGTGGGCATATGTCGAGCGCAACCGGCGCACGCGAATTAGCATTTAGCACTACCGAACTGGAAAGCCTCAATTCCGCGTTACCTGAAAAGGAGGACAAATCCTCCAGTATGAAACGCCCAGATACAGGGGATGGACGAGCTGCAGAAATCATCGAACAGTTCTTGTTCCTAGACGACGAGGAGAACGTGCCTACTTATTTAACTCACACCCCAGATAATGCTTCCGCTAACGTCTCTGAAATACATAAGAAGACGAAAAGGCTCTGATTGCGAGACGCCAGCTGAAAAATAATGTATTTGATGTCGAGCATGATGTAGATGACTACTTAAAAGCGGTAGTAATTGCTTATTTTGGGAGCCTACCGCTTGATGCCCCTGAACAAGAAGTAATTACAGAGAGCAGGTTCCTTGCTGAGACTATGGGATATAGTCTCAAATGCAGTACTTTTATATTTCTGGGGAGAGAGAAGTAGGCCGGAGAACTGGAAACGTTGAGGACAAGAGTGTGATTAAGAAGAGCATCTTAAAATGTCGGAAGAAAGACGAGAAAGAGCTGTGCGGATTCTGTTTACCAAAAAAGACGCTGATAGAGAAAGAGGGAGAAGGCAAATCGTACGTCGGCGATTTCCGTGAGGCGAGGCACAACCTCCCCCTGCTCGATAAACACAGCAGGAATTGGCATTTGCCCACGAAGATGTGAAGGGAAGCCCTAAATATGACAAATAACCTCCACTTCTCGCTTCCTGACACCATTCGATATCTGTAGTACAAGTACGAGACTGTCATTAACCCGAAGTCTGTGCGAATGATGCTCGGAGAAGGCGTAGTATTCGTAATCAGAGTATCTCGAGTGTACGAGGCTCTTCAAAAAGCTGATGTTATTACAACAAGAGAACGTGGAGAACAGATACTACGTGAGTCACGATTCTGAGGGACTAACGGTATCCGCATGCTGGGCCTTCACGAAGTGGATGGAGGACCAAAAGGCGTCTGGGTTGAACCAGGTGTTTCACTGGATTGTAAAGCGGTAGCAAATCTTTATGGGTTTCCACTTAGCACTATCAATGGAAGGCCTGACGATAGTTTTGTACTAACTTTTTATGGGATTCATTGGCGGAGAAACGGAAGCAGGCTTCATTAAACTTCTGTCTCAGTTTAAGTCCATGATATCTGTTTCTCCAGCCATTATTTGCAATGGACCAGAGGCAGCTTGTATATCTGCAACAGAAAAGGTGTTCGGAAAGTCTTTCATATTCCTTGACGAATGGCAACTAAAACAAAACCAAATTAGGAATGTGACCGGGCGGTGTGTTCATATAAAGCAAAAAGGTTGGTGCGGTGATATGTAGCGAGATCTTTTCAACCTATGCTGCTCGAAGACGCTTGCAATATTTACCGAACGTCTCGCTGATTTCATACCGAAGTATTTTCGGGTTTCAGAGACAAGATGACTTTCTGGTTTACCTAATTACACGTCCACAAACTGCAATTGGTCGTCGCGTCGTTTTGTCTCAGCGCTGTCCCAAAACGTTACTTGTTTCAGTGCACGGGATACACCGAGGCATCTAATTCGGGATATAGGCCTACGTCCTCCCAAAAAACCTCCATTCAGTGACACCTCCAAGGAGCTTAAGATATTAACAGGGAAAAGAGCCGAGGAACGAAGGGATGCACTACTGAGATCTACGTCACGTCTAAGTTCCCAATACCGTGCAATTCGAACTTGCACGTTGACTCAACCTCATGCGATTCTACATTGAACTAATATATGAATACACAAGTTATTCGATTAAGAAATTCAGAGAAATAAGCGTTGACCCGTCGCGCAACTACACTGTTCAGAGCGTGTATGTCACAGAATTGGATGAAGTACATGGCCGGAGTTAGAGATTTCAGAAGGATCAAGCCTTAGATCCATCGTATGTTATGAGCTCACCTGGAGTTTCCATATGATCAAGAAGCTCACGATACCCGATAGTCCAACACCATAGGTTCCATCCTTGCCTTTGTTAGTTCTTTTCGTCAAAAGCAACACAGAAACTGAGAACGGTCCTGAAAGCGAGCTCCACATCCGTTGCGATTGCAACAAAATGGAATTAATGGGATTCCCAAGCAGACATATCTTCAGATATGCGCTCGTTTACAATGACCTTGCGCTGCGTGAGACAAAAATAAAAATCGTCTTGGAAGAATAAATCGAGATTGAGTCATGTTTTGATACATATTAGCGGTTAAATTCAGAGAATGTGTCCTTACAGCAGGTATGCAAACTTCAAAATATGTGCCGTAATGTTTGAGCCTAATGTTTGTGTTGGACAAGGGGCAATACGACGGAATTATTGGAGGAGAGAGGATCAGCCTAAACTAGTAGATTTGCAAGGCATGGAAATCTGAGCTTAGTTTTGTGATTGGTCAGATATCCAACATCGGCGACGCCGTGTCGTTTGGGCACTTGCCTGTGTCATTGCGGTGGAACACCGAGTATCAATTAAAGTGGGACAAC
The DNA here is from genome assembly GCA_002205965.3 of Kappaphycus alvarezii. NCBI lineage: Eukaryota > Rhodophyta > Florideophyceae > Gigartinales > Solieriaceae > Kappaphycus > Kappaphycus alvarezii. The sequence continues at coordinate 442,184 of NADL03000031.1, read as the reverse complement.
TTATCTGCTAGTCGACTTACCCTTAAACTGTGAAGTGCATTTGGTGAATTGATTTTCCAATTAATTTGCTTGCAACATGATCATTTTCTTGATAGCTGAATTAATTGTCCAAGCCATTCTTTCTGCGCAACTATTTGACATCGGGGCATATAAAAGTACCGTTTGAAATGTATGAAGTATTTCTCACGAACTTCGCAAGCCATTTAGAAGTAAAGCGACCTACCTTATCTGATATAACTGTTCTAGACACATCATAGATCATCATAATCTCGCATTTAATGAGCTCAATTACAACCTCTGTGATAGAAAAATCGGTTGCTTTTCCAGTCGGACAACCTGTGAGGTTTTCTAATGCAATATATACGTAAATCTTACACGCTGATTTTGGAAAATGTCAAGCGAAATCGATACGGTACGTTTTAAGGGTATTTTTCATGAGAACGCGAGGAATAGTCACATATGTGTGACTACCTTCTTTGAAAAAATTCTTAACTCTTGACAGATTCATTGGCATCTCGATAGATATGTGGCCACCGGAATGGATCAAGAACAAACTGCTCTGTATTGTTAGGATTTCAATGAACATTTTAGTCATGAAGAATTCGGAGAGTCCCAGTAAGACTGCTAATTGATGGGATTAGACGAAGGCTTTTTGCAGTTCTGCATGGAAAGCCTACTTCGCAGAATACGAAATAACATGTGCTTTTCGTTTAATTCATAGCACTGATTTTCTATACATTCTTTCTGGGACTTAAAAGCCACTCATATTACTGAAAATCGCATTCAAAAATGGTTCATGTTATGAATTTTATCAGAAACAGTCACAATGTAAGCGAATCTTTCCCTCTAATTCTCTGATTTGAGATTTCTACTAGTGCGTGCTTGGAAGATAATCCGCCTCTGCATGGCTCGCACCAGCTTTATATTCGATAATGAATTCCCGTACAGCTAGTAAATCAAGCCACCATGTCGACCGACCATGCATGTTTTTACGGGAGGTAACTTGCAGGGCTTGGTGATCATTGATCATCCGAAAGGGATCAGAAGCCAGAAGATTTTCGCGATGTTTTCGCAAAGCGAAGATCACAGCTGGAGCCTCTAAATAGTCGCAAAGTTTATTTGAAGTAACTTTCTTAGAATAAGGACTGGGATAGAAAATGAAAAATGGAATATATTGAAAACATAAAAAGCATGCTAGGATGGAGTGAATAAATTCTTAAAATAACGCATACACTTCTTTATTTTTTGTAAGCAAAAAATATCATCTTTGAACAAACAGAGATAATCTCAACCACCTTGTGTATCTTTTCGTAAAGCTACTCTTTTTCAAATTGAACAGTAAAAAATAAAGTTTCAGAATTACACATGATATTTTATTGACCAGTTATCAGGATAAAGCTCACTAATGGAAATTAATGGAGTAGTACGCATTCTTTTTTGAAAAAGCCAATAAAAACAACACAAAATATATTTCAGAAGAATTCATAGATTTTCTTAGCCACTCTTTCTTGCTACAATGTACCAATAGATTTTTTAAGGGAGTAAGTTGAATTTTAATCTGCTCTTAGATCTAAGCTGCAATATTTGAAATGAAAAATTATAGCCATTAAGTATCCTTGCCTTCATTACTGGTTTCGATGAAATATTATCGACAATAAGAAGAAAATAATACTCGATACAACAAAATGGGAGACTTAATGGAAAAATAATCGATGAATTCAGTGCGAAACGATCGCGGTTCAATATGATAATTTTACTTTTTGTATACTCACAAAATATAATTAAAAATATTCTACCAGAGTAATACTGGACGAATAGCAAGCTTCCCACGACTCTAAAAGAATTTTAGTCTTGAAACTGATTAATAAATTTGAAGACTTCCTCTCTTTATGGTGATGCTTTGATTAGAAGTAGTTTAAATCTAAAAATTTACCAGATTCAATTTCTGAGGAAGAATTTTAATGTTCTCCAAGAAATTGCTATCCACAAGATTATAAATAATCTGAATATTATTCACGTGTTTTGACTCCAATTTTGTCCACAAGTAAATGTGGAAGAAGTTTAGAATCTAAAATATTGTTTTCTTCAAAATACAACTCTGTATCAAAACTACTTATCGAAATTATTATATCCGATTTTGAATTTCTAATGTATCATGTTCATGTAGATATGAATCCTATCATTGGATCTTTATGTTTCAGAATCTTTAAAATTTTATTTTTTATTAAAATATAACATCTTGCCGTAACATGGATCAAACAAAACAGGAGTAAATTGTAGTTGACATTCTAAGTGAGCCTTCCATAAAAATTAACCTTTTTCTTGAAAGGCGCAAATAAGTATTGAAACACACAATGATTTATTTTTACAGCCTTAAAAACATTTACTAGGAAAAAATAATGAAAAAACTGATCAAATTTTATGTACGTCTAGCGTTTTCATCTAATAATGAAACAAAAGTTTAGTTGTTTAATTGCTGTATTAACGTCAATGACATATTAAAACCCCCATTTGACATCTTTGTGAAAATTTAATCACATTTATGGCTAGATGTACTACTTCATAATTACTTTTCGGGCAGTTTTAGACGATTAACAATTGAAAATTGGCGGATATTAAATTTTTATTCAGATAAATTCAATTTTGACCCTAAAATGCAGATATATACTTAATAAGAAAATAAACTAAACTTTGAGACTCTGTCAAAAACAAACATATTCTATACGATATAGATTTAAAATCAGCCGGAGAATTTATAAATTTTAAACATATTTAACCCCTCTTCTTACAGTAAACTATTCAAATACTACACGGAAAAAATTATTTTTCTGCTGCACATTTTTTTAAAGAAACAGTAGATATTTTTTTTAGTCTCAAATTCTACTAAGAAACCTTTCGTTTGAAATATTTCCTCATTTCCGACAATATGGTTTTCTCCAGAAGCCTGTATTCTGACAACTGTGTGACCTCGTCGTGTATATTCTCTCAGAATAACTCTTACCAAGTCATTCTTTTCTTGTTCTTCCAGTCGTAGGAGGGAAGACCTAAAGAAACGCAAAGAAATAGTTCTGCTATCATACCATTCGTCTACATAGAAATGTCGAGCTAGCTCTGGATTGGATCTGCATATTTGGTGATGTTGTCGCTTACTTAGATGGGCCATGAAATTAAAAATCCAGAAAAATGTATCAGTGAATATAAAAAAGGTTTAGAAATGTCCAAATCTGTAAAATTTGTGAGTAAAATGTTCAAAAAAGTGAGTGCGAATTTCAAATGTAATACTTTGATAAAATCAAAAATACAAAAAGAAATAAGGGTAGTAATAGTAGAGTCCATTGCTATAAATATTGGTTGTGTGTAAATTTTGGACCAGCTTCCAGCAAAAATTTTTCATTTCAATAAAAAATACATGTCACAGAGGCTAAAATGCAATTTGTCAAATTTTTGTATGTATATTTCAAAATTAAATATTATTTATTTTAATCTAAAAACAAAATATACTTGTCTGGAATTTATTTGATAAGATTGAAGCCTTTTATTCTTTTAATTTATCTATTTTTAATATATGCTGATTTCAGCTCTTTAGAATACAATATTTCAACAAGATATTGTGATTTTCCACACTGAGTAAAAGTTTGGTATGGATTCCGCTGATCACATTTTGGTTTTTTATAATGCTAAATAAAAGAAGTGAAATACATGATTTTGACTGTCAAATTGTTATCCTACTATGTGTTCATGTAAATTTATAAAATACATCTAAAGAATCCCCGTATAGAGGAAATTTTCAAATTCTTTCTTTATCAGCAGTTTTTTCACTTTCAAGTACGAACGAAACTTTCCTTCAATTTCATTGGGCATTCGTGAAAAAATCATTCTCGACCATAGTGGTAGAATTATTCTTCGTCGAATCACTTCAAATCAAATCATAAATTAATGCTCCACACGAGAGGGTTCTCAAACGTAAACGAAATAATTTCCTTTTCTTTTGCAGTATACTTTAACTTTTCTGAATTTAGAACGTATATCGTATCTTGTATATCTGTTTGATAAATGCTTACTATTTTCGTGAGAAGTGAATCATGAAGATGATCTGCTTTAGTTGAAGGAAAGAGGCCACTATGAAATAATTAAGTATGTCAAACAGTAGTATGTGCGTATGTAGAGCATTTTTCAAAACATTGGAACATATTACTTGGAAGTTTCAATCTAAAGTTTCTCCCGTCAGGGAAACTACTTCTCCTTACACTTAAAAATATTAAGTATATTTGTTAATATGCAGTGAATTAATTTGATATAATGAAACATCCGTTATAACTCGAAATTAAAAAAGGCTCTGTTACAAGACAGATGCTGTTGGTATTTTATTCACTTTCTGTGCTGCATATTTTCGCAGGATATGTCTTGTTTTAAAGAATATTAGATGTATTTATTGAACTAATGCGGATGTATTCTTCAACCTAATAGCCCATAAACTCATGGCCATCAAAAAATGGTGAGACAGCAAAACAGATTCGGTTGCTGATGCAGACATTAAAGCGCCTTTTTAGTGTTAATAATTGGTTAACGTATTGAGAATAATACGAATAATTCGAAATAACATTGCATTGCCTACGGTGGACAAAGCTTCAATGTTTTGAAACACCACTGCGGATGTTTCCATGAATAATACATCTATATTCAATCGATGCAATAGCACTTTCATTTCACCTCCTTGGCCATAAAATACCAGAAACTACTCTTGTTCTTACATCAAATTGTGCTCCCCATACCCATGCGCCCCTCTTCGTCATCTTATATTATACCATACGCGTAGGGTACCTTCCTCCACATCTTAATACATAATAATTGGCCTCCACCTAGTACTGTTTCCGCATGACTAACATTTAGCGTTCTTTCATCAAAGATGCACATTTTCGAAGCTTTAAAATAAACTCGAACCAAACTCACCCTTCCCAATCAAATGTTCAAGTAAAATGCGATTAAATTTCCAGCCATAAAATTTCTTTGTCGAATCTTATCTTCGTCTAAGTTACATGGCACAAAACCTGCCAAATTGTGACTCCTTCTTTTGGTGTCAAAATTTCTACCACAGTGAAAAGAACCCTGAAGCATCCAACACTTAAACTTGGTACAAGAATTGCATCCTTTCGTAGTATGGTTACCTGTGATATTTGGGCAGAAAGCGCATTAGAGAATTACAGTTAGATAGTTTGAAAATGGGGCAAAAAAGCCAAAACTTCAAGATTAAGGTCTACTATCAGTGAAAATAACGCCATAATTAGGCCACAGAAAAACTCCCGACAAAGCCATTTTTGCATGTCCATAGCTCTGATCCTAGATAAGTAACTTCTTCAAACCTTGGATAGTTGTCCAGGGTATCCCTAAAACGATGCTTTCGGCTCAGGACAGCATTTTCTTTAATAGCCCATGTCTTAACTTTAAAGTAAAAGTACAGTAAATTGAAGGTTAAAACTTGGCATTAAGTATGTCACTAACAAGCTTCTGAATATTTTTGGTAAGCATCTGGTTTAGAGAGCATAATAAACATTTAAATTTGGAAGTCATTAAGGAGGGGTAATTTGGGTAGTTTAAAATTTTGAAGGAAGCTTTTTTCCCTAAAGTGAAGCCACATGTCCCATTAGGGATTGAGAAGATTGGATGTAGACTTCCGAAGTAGGAGTTTATTGATTGAAATTAGTCAGAAAATTTTTGTATTAATACAGGCGTCTTTACTTTGATTGCCAACTATATTCATGAAAGTACGGCATTTTTTGTGCATTTTGTTAATAATTGTAACTTTAGTTTGAAAAATCCCACAGATAATAATGAAACCTACAATGATTGGAGTACCTAGGTGTAGTCGACATGGGGAAATAAATATGGGGCGTTAAAACGGTTCAAGGTGGCTAGAAAACTGGGTCGACGTCGCCACGACAAATGAGGCGAGCCCCACAGCCGCCAGGTTCGTGCTACTGCCTGCGGGTCTTGCCACTACCTTTCGTGCATGGACGAAGTGCGTGCAACGATATTGATCGCTTTTGGCGTTGGTTTGGGGCCAAACACAAAATATCATACCTGCGAACTGGAAGTGACAACAATTTGGTAGTCTCCGCTGTCGAGGGGCGTGACATGGACAAGGGAAATTTAAAGAGTTGAATTCTTTCTTGATGATGAATACGAGCGTCGATTCGGAGAAAGTGGAGCAAGGAGCAGAGATGGTCGCTGTGATTGCTGCCCTATTACTTGCGGAGAAAGATTAAAAGGTCTCTGGGACTGCTGGCGCTGTCCACCTACCGGCCAAAGGTATAAGGAAGAAGAGGGCAGTGTTATGCAGTATGAGATCACAATACAATGTGGACAGGAAGTGGTATATGTGGGTGATCCAGTTTGAGATCATTTTACGCTTCTGCCAGCATCAGACTTAATTGTAAGGAATGAAAGGTTAGGCTAACCATGCCCCCTAATGGACTCGGGACCTGTATCTGATGTGGGCCCAGGGGACCCTTTTAATTAGAGCAAGTGTCAGGGACATTAATCAGTAACTAGGAACTAACTATGCCTTCTGGGCCTCACAAGCACTTTATGAGTGGAAAAATACCCTATCTAAAGAAGTATTCTTTGGTTGGCTCTGAATCCAGCTCCCAACTCTTGTTATCTTGAGCCCTTTTGCTTCTCTAGCGAGACATCTTTGGGTATCTAATGGTTTGCTCCGCTCAAGTGCGTCCCCTTTAACGTTATATTCCTTCGGGATTGCGCGTTACATCTTTGTTTTCTTTTACTATTTTGTTTTGCTATTTTTATTGGTTTCAAAATGCGGCCACCCTTAGCGCTTAAGTGATTCAGCGTCTATACACAAGTGGAATCACAAGCTTCGTATCGACGGAGATACCACTCCCATCGGAGTCTGGCTCGTACACGTTTTTGCCTTGCCTTAGTACGTCTTCAGAGATCCCCACAAGATGAACGGCTTCAGCCTTAATATGCCTTCGTTAACCACTTACAATCTAAGAATCATATCCTCCAACCCTTTGGAACTGGCCTTGCCTTACTGCCCAGAGGAGAAGTGACCTTCAGCTACCGGAGGACTCTCAAGACTCTACCATCTTCCATCCGATGCCTCTGTCTGGAGGCCCATTCTTTCGTTGTTTCGATCTCTGGACGCCTGAAAGAGCTACTGTAACGCAGATGATCGAAAAGAAAGCAGGTATCAAACGCCTAGAGTCATATATTGTGCTTCTAGCCTTCCTTATGGCCAAAGGGCTGCGCCTTGAAGGGTATATGCGAAGCTTTTGGACACATTGCACTACGGGCAGCAGTTGGTGCTGAAGTATTGGCATCTCTTGCGGGCATCTATGGTGAAAATTTGGCTGCGTACTGCAAGGAAAGAAAGCGTGTTGTTCAAAAAAAATACCGGCTGTATTGTGGAAGGAAATCTAAAAGGACTATGTCTAGTCTACAGGAGCCCAAGTTTCAGACGGCGGTTGCGGTAGTTGATGAAAAGGATCTATTGCATGAGGGGATCTTGCATCATGCACTTCGATCCGTTCTGGGAGAATTTTTTACCTGCACAGCTGACCCAGAAGCCTGTCAAAAGCTCGTCCCACAAGATAATGATCTGATGCGAAGCCTCAAAAACACTGATATTTTTAACAAAAAGAAGACATTGGAATTTAGGGAACAGCTCTCAAAACAGCTCTGTATTTATTGGTTTCGGTGCAGAGGCAGAGAAAAACGCAATCGAAAGCCGTTACAGTAGCATAGAAAATAAAAAAAACGTCATAGTAAACGGAATTGATGGATAATGCTGTAGCTGCCGCTTCAACTACAGTTTAAGTGATTGACACGAAATGTTCCGACTTGAGACGTGCTGTACAGGAGCGGACTAAGCTGCAATATGAAGACGTCACAATTATCAGGACATTCGTGAAATTTAGATCATTTGCTACAGGGTGAGAAAATGGATGGAAAGATGAAGCGTCTGGTACTTCTGCGCAATCAAAAAGTTATAATAGAGGAATAATTTGAGGAAAACATGAAAAAATTCGTATATATATAGCCCTGCCACTCACCCTCACTCGATTAGAGCCTTTGCAGATTTAACTGAAACCGTAGCGCCTTCGATGCAAGGAGTTTTCATGATGGCTGCACTCTCGAGCATAAGACCAAATGAAGATCGCCGGCCAGGGCAGATATAAAATCTTAAAGATCATTTCCATTTCATCAATTCCCCACTCTACCTTCATCCGGTACGCAGAATGCATTTTGTTAAATGATCAGATGACGGGGTCTGAATCTATGCTGGTTACTTGACTTGCGTCTATTCTTCCCAAAAAAGTGGTCTAGCCACAAACATCCTAGCTTACCAAGCAGGTAATCTACAGGATAAGGCGAACTGTTATCTACAGCAAATTATAGCCTCCAGTTGCGTGCTAAATCCGTATCATGTTAAACGGGGATGCCATCAAAAGAAACTGCGCATCCAGCCGCAGCAAATTGAAACAGACGGAGGTGATCAATGACGACAGCACTGTTAAAAGATTTCAGCTTCTTCCGGCCGTCAAAATGTGCAAGATTATGAGCCCTTCGTGGTCGCTGTATTTTGCAGAGTGTACCATCGACTTGTCCCAAGTACCTGTAAAGAAGTGGTTTCTGCTGGGCATCTTTGCCGTTCGCTCCGACGTATACCACGAAATTTGTGCTGCCATTACCTCTTTTGTAATGCTGCACATGAACATGCAGTCTTTTCGAGACGTTCTGATGTGGTTCCAGCAGGCCGCCTCGACAAGAATACGGTGGCAACTACGAAGGTAAAGTACGCTCGCCAAACTCTCCTAAGAGGAGAGAGTTTTTTATTTTCCTCCAGCAGAGCTAGCACGCACCTCATGGGTATGGAAGCCGCGCAAAGAAATAACGGGGCAGGTAAGCTGATGCTAAACCTCCAATTCCCCGGGAATAATCCAGTACTGGCCTTGATGAGCGATACATGTCCGTTGATAACATTTACACAGGCGGCCTATCTTTAGGATTGAGGTTTACGGAGTAGCTCGGAGTAGTTGCCGGTTGTACTTTTCCTGCAGATCGTCCATCAGGAATAGAAATAGCTGCATAACAGAACTGCATACCGTAAGGAGAGTCCTGGAGTCCGAAATAATTACTATCTATGGTGTGCGGCAAATCATCGTCGCTATCCATACTGAAGTTACAGGCTGGCAGAGAATGGGAGGGAACGATGATGAATGAGTTAGAGGGCGGCGCGGGGATTGGGATGGAAGAGTAGCGGAGGTCGTCGGAGGGAGACGCAGGGGTCACAGCGGAGTAGTTGAAGAGGTGAAGCGGGAGCAAGACGAGGTTGGGCGCAGTGGGAGGTGGCACAGAGCTAAAAAAGGCGGAGGGTAGGTCGATTTGATGGGACGTAATGGGCGGGAGACTCGCACCAGTGTCCAGCAAAACCTCAGGTTCCAGAACTCACCAGAAAACCGCAAGACCTCTGTACAGTACAGTACTGAGACGCCAGCTCGGTTAGAGTGTTGAAATATCGGTTGATTTTGTAGCGGCCTATCAAGTATTTGGACGTGTCGCTTGTACTTCATTGTACAAATTCACTCCAAGGCTCGTCTAAAAGTGTACGAAAGTCGGTAAACTGCAATGAATTCCTCATTTAGAAATGCATGGAATGCTCACTTCAAATAAAAAGTATGAAATCTGCGATAAACCGCCCGTCAAATACTATTTTGTAATCCTCAGCAAACGACCTACGGATCAGTAACCCTCCATTGATACCCTGCGTGATTATCACGTTTCCAAAACGACTCGGCAATTGGGTCAGCACACGATCCACCAAAACGGCACCAAACCCTTTGATATGCCGTCATCTCAGGACGACGGCTTCTCTGCCGCCCTTCTCTCTGTTCGCATCGTCCATATCGACCATTACTCTCATAATCTCCAATCGTATTCCACCTCTCTTCCTTTTCAAGCTGCACGCCTTACCCACTCCTCTCCCACACAAAAGCTTCCCGTCATCCGCATTTTTGGCTCCACCCCCGCTAGCCAATCTGTCTGTGTCCATCTTCACGGTCTACGGCCCTATCTCTACATTCCCCTTTCCTCTACCGTCACTGCTTCGGAAACTTTTTCCTATACAGCTCGGCTCCGAACAGCCCTGGAATCCGCCCTTCGCTCCGCATATCTCACAGATGTTCCAGACCAACCTCAAAACGACACCGAATTTCTCGCAGATATCGAACCGGTCCTGAAGAAAGACATCTACGGTTATCATCCCCATCACCGAATATTCCTCAAAATTCACACCTACGCCCCACGCACCATTCCGCGTATCGCGCACAATTATCGCTCAGAACGGCCTTCCTTCCGATCTTATCCCCCCGCACACCCAGTGTACGCTGCTCACATCCCATTCGTATGCAAACTCTCATTGACCATGGCCTTGCGGGCATGGCCTACATCAACTTCTCCAACGTCCGTTTCCGAAAACCACTTCCAGAGGGTCGCGACTCCGCCAAACTATTCTCTCGCCCCAATTCCCATCGCATTTTCGTCAACGGTCTAGAAAAATCACCCGACGCTTTTCTGGCCCTTTCATGTTGCGAAACGCTCTACAAGCGCACTTGAAGTCGACGTCTTTCCAGCAGATATTCTTAATGGCGAAGAGATGGAAGGCGAGTATGCCTTTGTATCCGCACTCTGGCAGGTTTGTGGGAAGAGGACGGCTGCGTACGGCGCATATCCACCGCGCCAAAAAGAAGCCAATAGGGCCGTGAAGGCTGGTGCCCATCTTTCTGAGATATGCTCAGGGAACGAGTTACAGAATTGCGTGCATTGGATCAAGGAGTTGAGTCACAGGTGGTCGACGAGGATCTCGCTGAGGTGTTGAACAGCAGCGTAATGTTGGCAGTCTCTCTTACCGGCATCATACGATGAGGTGCTGCGTGTTCTAGATGCATCCGGGGCAATGACGGAAGATGAGGAAGAAGTAGAGACTGACCAGTTTGGAAATGATGTCGATTACAATGAGGACCCAGACCGAGACGAAGTAGCTTCTGTCGCTTGGAGGACAGACGCGCGCGGAGGCGGATGCATGTGAAGAGCCTGATGCAGCTGGAATGATATTGCTGACTGTACGCAGCATGCATCAACGAATGGTGAGGGGGAGCGAAGAGTTCGGCTCAGAAGCGAGGAGTTTATCGGGGATGTACACGCTGTTCGTTATGGAGAGAGCAATGCAGACCCACCGAGTCGATATCTGGACTGCAAGCTGAGGGCACGAAATTGAAGATTCAAGAAATAATTCCAGAAGGCCTGAACCTCAAACTGATGTTCACGATGAAGACGATAAATTAGTTGTAGGCAAAGTTTCGAGTGTTGCTCGTGCAGAACCGCATCTCAAGACGACATTAGCCAGGGGATGATGTCATCGTAAACGGTACTCCCCCAGCGTTTCAGCAGGCACCAAGTCAGTCGAAAGAGGAAGCTACATGCCTGGATGCGACTGACCAAATGTCACTCGATACACTACGTTCGACCTACAGAGAGACCACCGCAGGCGACGGATATTTTGAGCGCTGGCAATGTGGGTAAAGCCTTATCAATCAAGTACACGACGCCGTTCTACGGCGATAAAGCAGATGAGGTACATACTACGCGAGCATTTGGAGGGTTGATTATACCAGTCCGTGAAAGCGGGGCAGCCGGTTACCCGCCATTTCCTTCGCACTTCGACAACACGAAAATTCCTGTGGAAATACTTCCGAGAGTGTGCGTCCATCGGAATCGCCACCGACACTGTCTGAATTAAAGCGAGCATCGTTAGATGCAGAGAATCCATCTGGGAATAGCGAGAGCAAGGCAAGTTCGCCATAGATTCCGCAGGACGACAGGTATATCAGCGCGGTTCGACAATCAATAACTCCAATTGTTTTCGTATGACCCTGCTGTTGATTTCATGCCGCGAGTAAGCAACGACGGACTTTCATCGAAAATGCCGACCATACACTCTCTGAGTCTTCTCAGGAGCCTGGATTTGCTACTCCGCACAAGATGAATCTGCATTAGGACCAACTATCTCCCAAAGTAATGACAGCCTCATTCAAGGCCGACCATTATCGCCGAAATACGACGAGGCTACCAGCATTACGTCTTCCCAACAGAGGTAAGATACGATGCAATCTTTCGCCCTCGCCCATTGGATGATACTTCTAAAATCCTGACTAGCGATATTTCTCTGACGCGGTTACAAGTATCCGCAGCATCGGAGACCCGTGGCAGCAAAACTCCGCAGTCGGGCGTGCGAGGAACCACTGAAACAGATAGTACGCGCTTCCAGAGAAATAGTACAGTTTCCTTGTCCGAATCGCCGCATCGTCATCAAAATCTGACTGTTATGTCCGTGGAGGTACGAGACTGTGTATTCCATTCACTCCAAGCAACTTACTCGCATCATCTTCTAACCTGATATTTCTGCGTCTCTGCCATCGCTGGGAAGATTCTGGCTTCATGCTACCTTGACAAGCTACCAGACCCTAACCAAAATGCAGTTCTGGCCATCAGTTCTACAACGAAAGTAGACCGTGATGGGCATGACAGTGCCATTTGCCGATCGATTTTGTTGGCTGTCGAAAATAAGGCCCTTCCAAGAGAGCCAGGGTTTCCATACTATCAGTCGAGACTGAAACACAGCTACTCGATGCGTTTGCTCAACACCTCCGTCAAGAGGACCCTGATGTTCTTGTAGGGTATGAACGCAAAATGCATCGATTGGCTTCATCCTTGAGAGAGCCCAAGTAATCGCCCATCCATTTGCCCAAGCTGCATCTCGATGGATAACAAAAGGGGGTGGTGCTGATGGTGCCTCTCGCAGCACTGGACAGGGAGCCAATGCTGCGGCAGTGGCTTACTACCATCGCAAAGGAGCAGACATCAAAATCACGGGACGCCATGTAATAAGCCTCTGGCGCATTGTTCGCAAAGAGGTCAAATTATCTGCGTATTCCAGAGAACAGTTGCGCGGAATTGTTCCAAACCACGTTCCCGAAACACAAAACTGGGGATCTTGAAAGTTGGTTCAATTCGAGAAGAACCTTCGACTAGGGCAGTTCGCTACCTTCGTCGTATTTCGGCGCTAAACATCGCTATCCTTGACAAACTGAACATAATAAGCAGAACGGGAGAGCTTGCGCGGGTGTTTGGAATTGACTTTATGGATGTGATTACGCGCGGAAGCCAATATCGTGTAGAGAGTATGCTGGGCCGTGTTGCAAGAACACGAGGATTTTTGCTTTTGTCTGCTGCACGGGAGGAAGTTTTCAACAGCCAGCAGTCGAAGCCCTCCCGTTAGTCATGGAACCCCAGTCTGCCATGTATGTCGACCCTGTCATTGTGCTCGACTTTCAAAGCCTGTATCCGTCAGTAATTATCGCCCACAACCTCTGCTTCACCACCATGCTGGTAACATAAACCGTTTGTCATCATGGTCGGAGCCACGAAGAATAGGCGTTGTTCCAGGATATGTACCCCTGGCATGTGGAGATGGCCAACCGAATATACAGACCACATCTACATCTCCTCTGGTGGAGAGATGTTCGTGACGCTTCGATTCGAAAGGGATTCTCCCTCAGCTCCTTAAAGAGATCTTGAGACTCGGGTTATGGTGAAGAAAGCAATGAAGGAAGTTGTTGGGGATGAGCCACACTCGGCCTCCTGAATGCACGGCAATTTGGATTAAAGATGATTGCCAACGTGACTTACGGTTACACTGCGGCAAGCTTCTCAGGTCGCATGCCATGCGCCGGCCTTGCTGATGCTATCGTCCAGTGCGGCCGTGATTCGCTTGAAGAAATCGTGCGATACGTAGAAGAAGAGCTTCAGCCGCAGTCTGGAGCCACGGTTGTCTACGGTGATACGATCGCTATTTGTCAAAGTCCCCGGGGCTACCCGTGACGAGGCCTTCAGTATTGGAGAGCAGATTGTCAAGCGTGTTTCTGAAGTCTTTCCAGACCCATTACCCTCAAGTTGGAGAAGGTGTACCAGCCATCAATCATGCAAACAAAGAAGCGTTACGTTGGCTACAGTTATGAATCACGAGATCAGGTTGTTCCAATCTTTGATGCCAAGGGTATCGAGACAGTCAGACGTGATTCTTGCCCTCTTGTGCAGAAGGCTCTCGAAAAGTCGATCCGCCTTCTGTTTGAAACGAGGATATCTCCATTGTGAAGAAAACTATTAAGCGTCTAGCCAAAAGCTCCATCTTGATCGAATACCTTTTGTCGATTATATATTCCGAAAAGAAGTGCGACTGGGAACCTACAAAGACGGGCACCTTCCACCAGCAGCTATCGTTGCAACAAGAGCTATCGAGCAGGACCCGAGGACATCCCACGCCATGGAGAGAGTTCCATACGTGGTCCTGTACGACAGACCCGGTGCTCCTTTGAAAGACTGCGTGGTATCGCCCGAAGAGTACCTCCATGCCGCCTCGCTAGGTCAAGCACGATTGAACACGACGTACTATATCACAAGCAAATTCTTCCGACGCTTGATCGCATCTTCAGTCTTGGTCGGTGTCAACGTAATGTCTTGGTATGCAGAAATACCGCGCCCTTTGTATGACCCAATCTTGCCCGCCGCTCGAAAAAAGCAAACCCGAACAACCAGAGCTCCCTTCGCATGTTTTACACGGCCGAGAGGTGCCACATTGCCACGGGAAAAGCGTACAACAACAAGTTTGCAATCATGTCTGTCAACAACAGCAGAGACCCAGGCATCGCACTTTCTTCTGTCAATGCGGTCAAGGGAGCAAGAAAGGAGCTTCGCCAGTCTATCTCGCACATGCGCCTTGTGCACCGGTGATCTGACATCAAATGTATCTAGCTTGTCCTGTTTACGATGAGCGTGCCATCGCAATGCAAAAGCATGCAGCACTGCAACTTTGCTCGATGACAAGCAAATATGGAAATAAACCCATACCAAACACACAAACATTAACATATTCGCTCATTTCGCACTCCTCCTTCGCAACTGTGCCTTGCGCTTGTTGCCCTTGGATAGCAAATGAGTGTAAGAAACTTTGCGTCGCCGACCCGACTTCCGCATCTTGGCTACTCGAGATGCCAACACACCTTCACGGCTCGACGACGGCGTCCTTCGCCTTTCATGGCCCTTTTTTAGCGCCCTGCCTTCCCCAGTCTTCTCTTTCTCTTCTTCTTTCCCTTTGGTGCTTCGACCTGTTCCGCAAGCTCCAAAGTTAGTTTCCAAAGGCGTCACGCTTGCTGTCACAAGACGTTGCCCTCGCCCTCATACGACATCTTCTGCTCCCCCTCCTCCTCACTCTTCACATCATCTTCCCCTTGTTCTACGCGCTGCGAAACACCTCCCGCTTGCACGACGTTCTTCACGGCGCGCTTCCTTTTCTGCCGCAAGTGCTTTGGCCGCCGCCGTTTGACGACGTGCCTGTTTGCGTCGTCGAAAGCCCGTACAAACTCCCGGTGAGTCTGGGTCGTATACGATGGGAGGGCCTTGTTTGTTCTTGCGAGAACGCATTGTAAAAGGCTGAGTCTTCTCTTGGGTTGGCGACGGGCAAAAATATGATGCCGACTCGGCTGCTCTCTATTGACGACTTGGCAGTGCCTTGGACACAAATTTTTGCTTTTTGTTTATTTTTGTGGGATCACAGAATGATGCAATGAAGTAAAGTTTCAAAGACAGTTTTTTTGTACAGTATCTGCGTCAGTAAAAGTCTCTTTCTCGTACTGTACACTGACTGCAATGGATCAAAAGTGCTGATATTCTTCTGAATCCCAAATGCAAGATTTGGTTTCTGGAACTATATTCCGCGATGTACCGTGCTGCCGTTGCTAGCGAACGTATTTGTGGAAGTTTTACAACGCACCGTAGACCTCAGCAATAATTCTGCACTGGGCTAGCTTGGTGGAAAATGGACGGAAACGGGAAGGTCTAAAAGGGGGCGAAACTGAGAGGATGAGATGCAGGGCAAGGGCAGAAGACTCTGTTACGAACAGAGAGGCGCCATGTGATCGGAGGAAATAGGGGAGCAAGAGGTCATGGCTGCTGTGGTCAAGATGGAGTTTCATGGGTCGGTTCCCAATGGAAGACGTCGATGCATCGCTGAAATCCCTAGACCAGTGTACGATGAAATAGCTGCTTCAGGCTTGTTGTCTTCGAACGAGGAGCAGATTTCTTGGAATTCGCGACTTTGGGGACAGATACAACGCGAAATGTATTCCAAGTACAGCGGCATAGATTGAGCTGCCGCATAACAGCAAGGGTCGGACTAGCTTGGTTCTATCCAAATAATTCCATTCAAAAACGAGACCTAGATGGGGTATTGAAGAATAATTACTACAGAAAGAACCCTTTTCGTATGGTCTCTCCGGACGAGATGCGCTCCTGTTTCCAAAATTCCTAGTCCGGAAAGACATGACGAGGAAATCTGGAACGCTGAAACAAGATGAGGTACTTTTGGACCAATAGTGGAATGGATGAAAAATTGCGTAATAATCATGGATCTTTTCTAAGACTCATTGTGAGACGAAGAACTTTTAGGGACACATACCAGTGCTGCTTGATGCCATAGAACACCCCCTAACCCGTGATACACCAACAAAACCTCCTGGAAAATAAAATTGATTGTGCCCACTATACTCAGCGCTAAAAGTAACCTCAGATACGTCACACCTAAGGCCAAGGACGTAGGTTGCTCCAGACTAATCCGAGTACTTCAACGAGGAGGCTGTTTAGGTTCATAGAACAGTGAACCTTTCTTGCACTTCAAGGCCAGAATGCCAGTCTTTATTATCCCTTAATAGTCAGTACAACGTCCGTGACGCATAAGAACTTCTACCGTACGCTTGTGCATAGACTTCACTAGATTTTCCACCACTTCTGCAGTCAAAGAGTTCCAAACACTCTCAATGCATTCCATCAAGTCTGTTGGCGCAGAAAACTGCCTGTTATTGGCGTAAACAGCCTTTGCTAAGATTCTTCACAAGTTTTCAATGAGGTTCAAGTCAGGAGAGCGTGCAGGCCATTCCATAACATGAAATCCTTCCTTTCTAAACCAGTCAATAGTTTTCTAAGCCGAGTGTGCCGGTACATTATCCAGCTGAAATGTCCAATTCACAGGCATATTCTCGTCGGTCCTCGGCAGAACGTTAGTCTCTATCAAATGAATGTAACGATTTGCATTTAAATTTCACTTACCTTTAAACAAACCTGTCTTTCCATGAGCACAAAAACCAGCCCAAATCACGATACCATTTCCGCGATGCTGCCGCTTGGATAGAATTAAATTAACGGTTTCTTTCTTAGATCGTGCCAGTAGTACTGGAGGCCATCGGGGCCATCAGTTAAAGCGTTTCTCGCCAGTGAAGTGTACGGATCCCCAAAATTATATCCCTCTGTACGTATGTTTTAGCCTCTCCAACCGAGCAAGTTTGTGTGGATCAGTCAAGGGTGGAATCCTCAAAACATGTTGGTATCGCAGCTGCCCAGTTATTAAGGCAAGAACGTGTCCGACTTGCAGAAATCTGAAGCTTAAGAGAGTCCTTGAGCGCTCGAGATGTGAGCGATGAGTTTGATGCTGCACAAATCAACCTTTTCTTGTTGTTCTTTGGTCGCCAGTCGACTTGATAGAAAGAACAAAACGACGTAATAATATGTTTTCAAAGGTAGCTTATCTTTAATAATGACCTTGAGGGTTCTACGCTCAACTAGGGTTTTGACTTAATCCTTGTTCGCAGCGATAATTTCAGGGGAATCAACTCCTTGATCATTTTGTGCCCTGTACACTGTAATATAAACGTCAGAGGGCTCATCAGATACATCAAGAGGGTTTTAACTCTCTCAAAGTGATTATAAGGCCCTGCAAAACGAATGAGCGAGTTTGAGCGATGTAGGTTCTACATTATCAGCAGTCTAGTACAGCTTGACTTGATCGACATTGAAGTATCGCACCGCACCAATATTGTTGTCTTGAATGAAAATGAGCTTTTTAAAATCAATTTTCATGACTTGAACTGCCGTCCTTTTCCATTTTTCGTGTCCCCACAACTATAAACGACTAAATATTTTTTCGTTTCCAAAACTTCCAATTCTAAGATAGCTTCCTCTAGCAAATACTCGTAGATTTATTCCTATCATTTACATGAAATTATTCAAAGGTATCTAAATGGCAAAATACCTCCTAAAATACCTGCAGGTGTGTTCATTTTATCCCCAATCAGCACAAAACTAACAGATCCGAAGATAGCTTCGCTGGGCCGAGACGTTTCCGGAGCGGTCCCAATTCTGTTGGTAACACGAATATTCTTGAATATGCTCCCTTGCGCTTTTTTCAAAACTAGGTGCACGCAAACTCATTCCTTTACCATCCACAGATATATAAGTATGCGGATGAAACATCAAAGACATTATGCTTTGAGATATCTTCTACACAGCGAATGAGTGCAAATTGAGTGCCAGTATAAAAGAGCAAGTCAAAATCTCGCTTTTTTCTTTTCATTTCACCGAATAAAGTGTTCAAGACTTTCAAGTTGGGAAGATACTTCCACGAGATCACATTTGAAGATGTTAGGGTTACACTCTGCAGCTGCAGAATTTAATTTCATGAGATTAATACAGAACATTTCACCCCTGCATTAACGAGCCACTATTTATTATGGCTAGATAACAAAATGCAAAAAAGGAATCAAACAGACTTCTGAGATCCAGAGATCATGTATGAATTCGGCTAAAATCATCGAAAAACCTCTGCATCAGAGGGATACAATTTATATTGCCGGATATTTATGGACCTGAAGCCGAATCGGGGCGTCTATCACAACCTACATTTTATCAAGAATTGCGTCGAGAGCTTGATTACGTAAAGCCTCTCCCTCACGTCCCATTCAGACAACAGTCCATTAACTGCAGCCTGACAGGGTAAAATGGCGTCAAAGGAAAAGTGAAACGCTAACTACCCTAGATGAGCGCTGTTTCAGGGGACTAGAGTGATTTAGTAGACCTTGGCAGAAAAGGACAAGGAGTAGTAGTGAAAGAGGGGTGATTGTTCTAGTAACTATTCTAAAGGAATAGGCTCTACAACTTCTCCTAGAGACTATAGAGCTGATAGAAGGCTTCTGGTTGAATTTGATTCTCAACGTTGCTTTCCTTTCCGTAGGGAAGCAATTTAATAAGCTTGTGTAGACGTTTCTCCAAAAACGTCAACCTCGACAGATCTACTAAAAGCACCATAAAATGCAGGAAGAGGATTATGTGGACGCAGATAATTTGATTAAAGATATATGACTGACAATGACAACTATACTGCTCACAATCTTTCTCCTTTAGATCAGAAACTAAGACTTCCCTAAGGACACCAGAAGTACCTATATAGCACTCTTACATACCCGTGAATCGCTCACGGTTGCGTAATCCCTCCGGTAACGTGTCTAGCTCACCTAATGACCCTCTTGCCGGGTCTCTGTCCAATACTACCTGATCCATCCGACTCATTCCTTCCATTCGCATATGATCCGGTTTGAAATCATCCTCTTTTTTCTCCTCTAACTATTCTTTGCTCTCCTCTTCTCCTATCATGGAGACCATTTTGGGGGCCATTTAGTCCTCGAAGCACTCCTCTGCCTTACCTTATTCCTCTTCTGAGTCCCTCTCACCGCGTCCTTCACTTCGACCTCTATCTAAAAGCCTCTTCAGGCTATTCCTTGTTTGATAAAGGAGGTAGTACTTTAATGTAGTTGGTCCAGAAGATAATAGAGAGAAGAAGATGATGGGGCAAGGATGTAGGGATTTATAAATTCGGCGAGAACGGAGGCATTACGTACATGTTGGGGGCAATGGCGGTTAAATATTTCGAGAGGTTCTTGTATGGGATCTCTAGATAAATTTTTTGGACCATAACCGCAGGGTTTATATAAAGCAAACAGGCTCGGATTGACAGCAAGCTGAACCATAAAAATATGCGTAAATTAGTCTTGCGGAGAGTAATAGTGAGAATCGCTCTAAGTGGGAATTTTCGCCATAAAGGATAATTTATGGCGAAAATTACATCTATAAATCTTGATTACTGAAAAATATTATTGTCAACGAAAATCAAATAACCCGACACGAAGAAAGAATCACTGTCAAAAAGGGAGAAAGTGTTTTACATAAGTCAGAAAAAGTAAAGAAGAAAATGGTATAAAGAAACAGAAAATTCACGGGAATTGACGAGAATATGATAAGAAATTGTAGAGAGAAACATTCTGCGAAAGAATTTTTGCGCGTAAAGAGAATATATATGTAGTTCCTCCCGTGACGCAATGGATTAATAGAACATTTTTCGAGAGTCAAAAATGGTGTTCGCGTTGGTAATTCGGTACCTTTCTACGTTTTAAAATAGGAAGGTATCAATATATAATTTTCGAAAAGGTCTTTTGTCCTACATCAACAACGAACCAAAGCTCCTCCCGGCGTTTTGCATCCCGTATCATATCTTTGTAATCTACAAAGTAGGGCCTTTCCGCCGATACGTATTTTAGGAACGCTTCATTGGATCGCATATTCATCCACATAGCCGCCTTGAAACAAGGTCCACGACGAGAGCACTACAAGGAGGAGTTTCAACGATACCTACGTGAAAACAGATAAAAAATAGAATTAAGGCGTTGCGACTCCCTCCCCGGGAAAGACAGCCTCGTAGAGATGACAGCAACTCTACACTACGGATCTGAAAGTAACCTACTGCTGCGAAGTCCCTTCCGTCAGCAACCCAAAACTTCTCACAAGGATTACAATGCCAGCTCTTGGGGTACAAATTCTTAAGAGGGAAGCAAAAGCAATGGTAAAGGGGACACCAGGCCAGGTCTCGCTACGCGGAAAACTATGAGGCACCAACGATGGGAAATGGATGGGAACCTAGGAGCGCTATACTGAACCAAGCGTGGATACCCCTTTCCACACTGCCGGCGGGGACCCTCTACATATACATGCAAATCTTGAAGCTAATGTTAGGCGAAGCTTGCGGATCTAAGATGAACTTAAAATCTATTAAAAGTACTAATTGCAATTCTTAGAGCAACACTGACCCTGAGCACATAATACGAAATGTGTAGTAGCCAAAACTAACGAAAAAAGTATGTTACCTGTTAGATAGGACATGTTATCAAACAAGTTGGCCGCCACGTAAGAAAAGACACAGTGATATTGCCCTAAACATTTAAATAGAAACTTTTCTAACAATCATCGAAAATTTGATTTTGACTATATTGGACCACTATGATGTAGATGCCGGCAGTAGCGAAAAATAAATCTCTTTTGTTGAGTTTATAAGCCATATTGTCTTGGTTATACCAATGAAATCATGTAATAATTGTTATGGTCCTGACAGCAGATAGTATTGAATGTATGTTTTTCTCGCCCAGAAACTCTTTTCCTCATGATTCTAGGCCGTTTCCCCAAGTTTTGGAGTAGCGTAAGTATTTTGTTTTTTATCCACGTAAATACCTTCTAATACTGTTCACCAGTCAAAATAATCAAGAAAAAAAGCTTCGAATAAAAATATGTTTAATATCATGCCCGGATTAATTGAGAATTAAGATAATTTTTTAGACTGATGTAGTCACTGTGGAAGGTTAAGGAAGGATAAATCGATCTCTTTTCCATACAAGTAGAGATCAATTAAAGATCTGATTCTTTTGGCGGAATTGTAGTACGTTCTACCAATGAGTTTAAATAATCTTTGGTTAGATTGAAAGGAGTCTTATTAAATGGTATAAAATGATAAAATCTAGGCAAATTTACGTTTTACATAGAGGTCACCCTGGTTTATTTCGATTTATGGACTATCAATTCATAAATTTCTCTGTATGTCGCTTTTTACAACTCAAGAAATATTGAGCAATCTTACGATTTTAGTAAAAACTTAATGCCAGTGAAATCATATCGACTTTAAATCCAAGCAGTAAATATCTCGAGATTCAGTTACTATTGTCCCAATATTGCTGATTCATTTTTCGCGTTCTCAATAATCCAAAAATATTATATACTGCAGATTGAAACGAAGTTGAGTGTTTCGTACATTTGCTTTATCGAAACATCTCACTCATCCTGGCTTGTAATATTTTGTGAACAAATAATTATCCATTTTAAAATTAAGGGGCCTTCCTTTAAATATTACCAAATTATTCTGAACTTTTCATAGTTTCGGTACTTATTACTTCGACAATGCTTGTAATAAAGCAGTATAGTGGCAATTTTATAATAACAAAAATTGCTCCGAATGGACTTTACTACACTGAAAGCGTCAATAAAACACTTTATTCGGTTATTGTAATTACATGGTAAGTTTTTTGAAATTGAGACGCTAAATGGCTGGACTAAGTTTTCTGTAAATAAATTTTTGATTGTTGAAATCTTAATCTAATTGCTTCTCAATATTCAACAGCATAAACTCAAAAATAGAACTAATCTGAGAAAATAATGCGGCTATAAATAGGCCTTAGTTCATTTACTTATTGGAATGTGGATAAGACTTCCATAGGAGTAAAAATAAATCATCATATACTTTCCTCGGTTTCAATTGTAGAAAACCCGGAACGTGTAATCATAATTATTATAGTAAAATACAAACGAGCGAAAACGAGTAGCTTATTATTTCTATTGACAATAATAGCATTGAGTCACGCCTTGAATCACGTTTAGTGTATATGACCTACCACCAAGCCATTAAGAGGTATTGAAAGTACAATTTTAAATCTCATGTGAGATAAGAAATTTCCTTTGGCTTGAATTTTCTTGCAACACTTCTTGAAGTACTCTGCATTGATATTAACCTTCAATGCAGTTTTTTCTCACTGTAATTCCCGATACTTGATGTTAAAGTTAATTATCTCCATCGCATGCTGCAATATTTCAGTCGTATGCTCAAGGCCATCATAAAATTTGACTAGATATCGGCCAGCTTTATTATTTAAGTGAAATGAACCCCTACGTAACCATTTTGAAGTAAATTTGTGACACAAGTTTTATTTCATGAATACGAGATAGATAAAAAACTATAAAACGTGCTCAATTTTTTTCGATAACTCCAACAGTTATTATTTTGCAGTGAAATGCTTATATTTGAGATTTTATTTCAGCGATCTACACTTTGCCAGGCTAAAATTTGATACAAATGGGGGACCAATTGGAGTTATCGGAAATGATTACATAGAATAAAACACACGGAAGCTTCTTCTCTGCACACCTCCTCAATACGTTTTACTAAGCTAGCATATTTTCGTCTCATGAGGACGTTTTTCACTCACCTGCATGATACACAAAGAATTCGGGTTTAACTGCGTAGAGATGACCATTGGGAAGCATTTTCACGCTGATCAAAGTCAGACCCAACCACAACTACGGTATCATTATTCATGTAGGTAGAGTGGAAGTAGAGATGAAATTTTAGTTTCTTAACACGTTCCGGAGCTTTTCTGTCTGTTTAGAACAAATAAATGGTGTAAATTCTTTTAATTTTTTGACTCGTGATATAGAAAGGAATTTGTACCATTTGAAAAGCTCGATCTAGTTAAAGACCTCCCTGTCCAGAAAATTGCAGTCATCGATCTCCAAAAGTAATTTTAAAATGGGTTGAGGAAATGTAAATATTATTTAAAGCATAGTTTCGACTCACAATTGAAGCAATTTGTCAGATCCACGAAGATAAATCAGATCTAAAATATAACGCGGGTCATTTGAGGAGAAGGTGCGGAAATGTACCTACTACATAAATACTTTGGTATTGCGTGATCATAATTTACCCCAATCTCAAGCCAATTACAAGTATTCAGGAAAAATGGATTGCTTATACTTTCAGTGACTAAAATTAATGAGACTCATTCAGAATGCTTTAGAAAATTTTAAATCGGGATACGATTGAAAGGAAATTTATTGAAATTAACACCTTTTTGATTTCAATATTCAATATTTCTGATCAACGGAACAGTATGACAATGATACAGAATGCAGTTTTGATGTATGGTATTTTCGCCATCATTATGACCTCATAAGAAGTAGTGGATATATCTTTTTGATTCCAAAGGTACTTAGAGAAGCGGAAAATCCACAATATAACTCTTTAAGAAGAAGTAGAGTAGTATTTTAAACATTAAATATAAGCTACCTTTGGGCAATGTTTATTCAATACTAGCCAAATAAAAAATTTGAACCTGAAATTGGAATGCAAGGCGCGTTTGTAGATCCGTAAAATGGGTTTAAAAAGACAAATTTGCTTCTTCATTTCTGTTGAGAATAACATTAAATTCAGTGATATGAACTTTTTCGTGAAAATTCCATGGCGTATAAAGCTTCATTTCTATGCTTCTATAGTTATCCAATGAAATAATACACTTCTGTCTATTTAAGCTACCATTAAATTCTTTCTACTTCTATAAAAGGAAATTTTTGACTCTCACACGATATAAAAAAGTGATGTAATAGTGTTCAAGCATTACAGTAATTTTATAAATGAGCTTAGGAAATTTTCCTATGCGCTCATTAAAGATACCAAAAATAAAAGTGACATCATGCGAGATTTTGTTGTAAAATTTTATTTGCAATAAATTTTGCAAATTATGACCACTGGGCCCTTGTTTCAGATATTTTTTGGATTGAAGAAATTTTTCTTGCTTTACGAATCATAGTGCACTAGCTCTATTGCTTCTATAATTTTATTTCATTCTGGGGAGAGAAAGAACCTTTTACGATATGAGAGAATCATACATTTCTGCTCCTGTTCAATTTCCCGCAAACGTAAAAGAATGATATCCAAAATCCATTTGATGTTGAATATTACGTACAGAATAAAGTTTCTCACAGCATACAGCGGTGAGAAGGAGATATGCGATGTTATATATGGACAGGAAGCTGGTTAATACTTTCAACTTCCTCATAATTTATAAGTAAGAACTATTACTTCGTCAAAAAAGTCCTCTATTGGAAAGATAAGAAATTATGGAGAAAGATCTCCAACAAATATGACTCTAACATGCCTGAAAAAATGCACGAAAGCTCAAAAGTGGCGATTGTAAATATTTTCAGCTCTCTATGGGATGGATTTTCTTGTTGCGGCTTGAAAGTAGAAGCCTTTGAAATAAAATATGTTACCTATTCGTTGGATTGAAATGATATTGATTAAAGGAAGGGATGATTATTTGTTAATCAGTGAGTGCAATTTGACGCAATGAAAATCTAGAAGGGATGCACTTCATGCCCTCAGAGCTTGGCTTGTTACGCAAATCATCATTTTTGCGATGGTACTTGATAGCAATTTCATCATAGTAATTTTCAATTCAACACATCAAAAAGAAGATATTATCCAGATAAAACGTGTTCAAGAATATACATAGATGACATTTCTACATAGATGACATTTCTTACCCTTTATACATACCCGGATAAGCGCAATTGGAGGAAAACAAAAGTGTTAATATCTTCTTAATCTCAACAGCGTTTGTATCTTCTTAGTATTAACGCATATTTGATAGATTGTAAAAGATTTTAAAAGAGGAGAACAGGAGTTGAATGATATAATTTGTCGTCCAATATCACAATCATGGTGTATAAATAGCACTAATACATGACTAAAAATTTTGATCTATTTGACTTGGGCTCTAGAGCTCCATTTTTTTCGCAAGTCTCTAGTGTCTATTGTGGTACGCCGACGCGATGATACTGTATCAGTCTGGATATCCATTATGATAGACTTCCATTCTGATGGACCTCGCGTTCTCAACCGTGAATCACTCACACCGCTCTGATAGACTCGCTTTCTCTACCGTGAATCACTCACGGTTGTTCTCCTACTCCCTTCTGAGCGCCAAACCCCAATTGTGGTTCTCCTTTCCTTTGTACATCGCACTACTGAATGCGCTTAAATTTAATGGTTAGTACCATGACTCTGGGTAGCATGGCAGGCAGAAAATATGCTGCGGACTATGTTCACGACCGACACTCGGTCTCTTCCTACTCTACTGCATTAGACTATTTAATGTACAATGGAGAGGGAGTTCAGTAAGGGAGGGCATCCTCAGAGGGCCCGACATTCGATATCCAGAGTTTGTGCCTGCTGCTGGCCACACTATCGGACAATCATCCTCATATGAGGACACAATTTAAGGCTATTTTGTAAATAATAAATTTTTTTTTCTACTTTTTGTTCAGATTATACTTTAGACAGTACTGAAGCTCGACCGAAACAAAATTCTTGGTAATTTTAATGCTGGTAAGAGTACTCCGCACTTTTTTCCACTCGATAAACTTTGATTTTATTGCTAACTTACCACATTTTACACTTTCAGGAGCTTCAGGTGGATGCTTTAGCCTAAGTTTTGTGGGTGGTAAGCTACTGCGCAACTTCTTACTGCAATTAAATTTTTCTAGAGTATATTCACAATCGCCTTAATTACTGTAAATATTTTTATGGCGAAGAAACTTGCTTTCATATGAGAACAAAGTTTGCCTTGTAATATAGCGTTTAGAAACTATAAGTTTCAATCTCGTAACTATGGCTGAGGTCAAAGTATTTAAAAAAACATACGACGTCACCTTGAAACATTTTATACTTATGTTAAAGACAAAACTATTACTTCTCGAGGTTCCTTGCGGGAAATCTGAATATGATGTTAATGTAAATGAGAAATTGAATTTTTAACATATAACTAATAAGTGAATTCAATTGAGGAATTACGCAGTACGATTTTCGTAGCGTTTTTCGTAGCCACATGTGCCACATACTAAGCGATACGAAATTGAAGACTGCTCACGAAATTTTCTTCCCAAAAAAACGGTACTCTATGAAAGTGCTTTCGTAGATGGTGAAATCCCAAGCCAGATCTTCAATTCTTTACTTCTCGGCTTTTTACTTCTCTCAAACTATCACCCGGTCCGTCTTAGCAAAAAATAACACACAAAAATCGCTACAAAATCACCTTCCAAACTCGCTCACTACCAATTACAGACAGATTTTATTTAGTGGAGCTGAAGTGTCACTGGAAGAAACTGTTCAACCTTCCTTGCCGGATCTTACGTCAAAACACGACTCCCTAAGAGTCTCCCTGCATCAAAATTCCCACCCCGAAAAATTAACGATCGCCATGTTATAACTGAACTACAATCTCTTTCTGATCCAAAAGTTCCTACCTCACACAAGCCCGCAAAACTGAAGGAGTTATATTTCTCTTTAAACTTTCCTTGCAAATGTACTGTCGGCCGTTTAGAAACATCAACAGAAACCATCTGTTTAGTCTTTATGGGACAAATATCGAGAAAGTTTTAATGCGAGGAAATTACAAGCAAGAAAGAATATGACAGCGTCAGGGATTGAGGAAACCACTTCGGAGGTTGACACTTTACATATGTATAGCGAAGCGTGATGAATTTGAACTTGAGCGTAACAAGCAAAGAGATGAGCTGGCGTCTAAAGAAGAAGCGTTTGTTTGTAGGAGAGCGTATTCAGCAGCTGGCTCTCAGGCGCCGATCAGTGACGAAAGAAGGAGCCAAAAATAGAGAAAACCCAAGTTCAGGTAGAGCATCGACCACCACGTGTAAGAAACGCAGCTTAAAAGATGAAGTGGTCATGATGGACGGCTGGAATGACAATGTGGGTACAATGATGAACACAAGGCGAGATATGGTTGCCATAAAACGTAAGCTACGTGAAAAGGAACTTGAACTGCAAAGGGAAAAAATGGGAAGAGGAGAAGAAACAACGTGAACAGAATAGGAAGAGTAGCATTCTGCAGTTGAAACTAATTCAAGTGCTTATCGATGAGTTGAACTAGTTCATATTTATCAGTTATTACAAACATTATAATGTTGCTGCCAGGTAATCTTCTAGTGCGGGTGGCGAAGTGAGAAATATTTTATATATTTTTCCTCCGCGATAACGGCATACATGGAAGTTGGGTAATATATATGAGCTTTTCGGACCTTCCAGTTTCGCGAGAAGTCCTGACTGCTCCAGTACATTTTGATATCTCGATAATTATGCTCTGCAGACACCCGAACAGAGCTCATTTACGTTTTAATCATCATCTGGTTTTCTGGAGCGAGCTCACTGAGGAAAGGTCGCAAAAGCCAGGGTCTTAAGGTTTAACAGAGTATCCGTAGATTTAGTACTGAAACCTTCCTGTTACAATCTTCTGTTGCGTGATAAACACCCAAGTACTTTGACTGAGTAACTCTAAGTCATGAACCCTGCCAGATTCAGGCCCATACAGCGCAAATATCATTCCTTCCGGATACTGATTGTTTGATAGATCTTGTGTTCTGAGTAACAACTTCTTTGGTCACTTCCCTGTCCTCCTGGTCGACATATCGTGATTCGAGTGCAGTCTATAAATCTCATGAACTTTTCAAGAGGTTCCCCTTCGTTGGAAATCGCCTCTGCGTAGACAGGTGCCCTTTTCATTAGAAAATCGGCACGAAGATCCTGGAAGTACCCAAAAGTTTCTGTAAAGGCCTCTATGATTTCTCAGAATATCTCACTCATCTGCTCGGCAGAGAGGTCATACTTGGTTTCTATAACTGTCCAACGCACTTTTGTGGCAAGGCGCTGCAAGAAAATACAAGTGGCAGTCAGCGGTTTACATCGCCATCGATTACGGCTTGTTACCCCATTTCATTGTATCATAATGCTAATCTTTGCCACGAATTTCCTCTTGAACCTGAAGTCGATGAGACAATGTTGCTACGAGAGCAAGTTAGTGCTGAATGAATAAGATTGAACATGCTGCGTATGTATTATCATCTTGCATACATTCTCGTGCTCACGATTGGCGGATTCAACTGCATGGACAACAAGTTCGTCAGGCATGTTTAGTGATAGCGCCTGTAGCGCTCTCGATTTCCAGAGATACTTGCGCAAACGAAATTTGCATACGAGGAAATCTACAACTCTCATGTTGAAGATGGCAAGGCAAGGGAGAAGGAGAAGAGAGTTCTCACGAAATCTCTGGCGTAATATTCAGTTTGGGGTTTTTCTTGTAAATATTTTTCGTGGCATTGATACCACGAAATCCCTGCGAAATTCGTTGTTCGTAATTCCTCTAGTATCTCAATATTATAGAGATCGTACGCAACAAAACTTTTGTGCAATATGCTATTGCAGAAATCGGTGTGAAAAACACCTGTCTTCAACAAACGAAAACTTTTGTGCGGCCACACGCGAAATAAAATTCGTGTTACAAGCCCTCTACACGAAATCTAAAAATACTAAAAGGAAAGCATGCCGGTATGATCCTTTTCGAAGGTGTTCGCTTTACCCAGACATGTTCAACTCAGATTCTCTTTTTCCTCAGCTAAGTACTCTCCACCTTCAACGCCTTACGAAATATCGAATGTCTCACGAAGCGACGAGTCGCATGCGTAAGTTTCAGTAACTGCGCCTACTGCGCCTACTGTGCCTAATTTTCCCAGTTTATACAATAAGGCGACTGTCCCGTTTATACCGGCAGCAGAATTTGCGTTTGCAGACCCACGTGCACCTGGCACACTCTGCAAAAAAGGGATTGTACACTGCACCTGAGACAAATTGGAATTCAGTACACATAAGAACTGCCTGTTTGATATCGACTGGCTATCATTTAACTCTATTTTTGACAGCACAAGAGTAGCATCAGATTCCTGAAAAAAAGAGCTTATCAATATTTGAATGGGGAAGTAAATCCATAAACTGGTAGGATCTATGCGAAAGTACCGTGGAACCGACTGAGGCTTAAAATTGAATGGTGACAAATTTTGTCCAAAAATCTTTACAAAACTCGAAAATATGATTCTATGTAAGTCATTTATGGTGTACATTTTCAGGTAGAATAAAATTCTGGATTTCTGAAGTACCTCCTTCAGAAAACATATTGGTCCACAAAGTTTCACTTCAATGCTAACTCGAATCTATTCTTAATGACAACCTCAATCGAAATATCTGTACAAGTTGAATTGTATGTTTTGGTGATGAATTGAGATCCAGCCACTCACAAGATTTACACAATTGTTTTGACTGTTCATTTAGATTTGAACTTTTATGTTTTCATTTTATACCTCAAATATATTAGAAATTATTTGCTGTTTCATAGAGAAGACTAGGTTAAAATTATTCTGAATCTCATGCGATAAAAATATTCTTAAATCCAAGAGATCTTTTTGCGATATTGATCTTTTAATGCACCTTTTGACGATTTGTAAAAATATTTAACCAAAAATAAGCACGTACTGAAAGCTATCCTGAACGAGCTTCTCTAAGCATTTGAAAATATATTTATGTATAAATTTCTACAAAAAACCCGCCCCGCAAAGAACTCCGTGAAGTATTCCACGCATTGACTAATGCCTTTCTTCAAAATATTTATGATTCAAGTAAATATAAACGTGGACTCTTTCGGGGATGCAAAATTTATTTACGCGAGAAGGAGATTAAATCATGTCATTTAACAGGAGAAGCACCACCAAGAAAAGGCTGAAGAGTAAAAATTGCTCTAAAGAGAGCTTTTACTTCAAAATAAATTGGTAAAACGAATATATCATTAATTAAACCTTATCAGAGATTGGAATATCAATATAGTCGAGATATTCGTTCGCGTCCTTTTATAGGCTTTCATAGATTAGTCTCCCTCAGAATGACTTATTCTTAAGCTTTATATTCCACTACGGTATACTGTAGGTGTATTTCGAAATAAAATAAGTTTAATGAATATTTTTGGTAGCTGTCAGAATTTTTCGAAGTCCACGATAACTCATGCGTGATGTAAAGCTGCAATTCGCTAGATATGTATAGAATTTTTTATCGAATAGTATAGAATAAGTACTATCGCAGAGTGAAATACCTGATTTAGAAGAAAAAGCTCTACGCGGCCTTAAAAAAATTAAGGAGCCATTTGAGCCATAAACCTTCTCAAATTGTTCCATTCTGGTGATAGAGGATTTTATGATAAGAATACCGTATGCGGAATTTATCTGAAACTCCAAGAAGCATTTTGTATCTCCAATAATGATTTTTCTCCTTTTATTTAACTAAGACTTTCATTGCTACCAGTAAGAGATTAACCTTGGAACCTAGATGAAATACAGCGATTTTTGCGATTTACAGCAGTCGATGTTTTAAACTTTATTGGCTAATGAAGTCTTCCTCGCGGACCTTTAAACAAAAGAACATTCCATGCCATTTAAGTGACAAGGTGCTATTGTGAACCCAAGGGAAACCTTATTGCAGTCCTGAAACAATACAATGAGTTTAAACAATCAAATACCTCCTTCACCATTTGTACAGCCATATTTTGAGTAAAGTTCCTCTATATTGACACCGATAATCCTGCAATGGCCTCAGTGGTAAAATTTGAAGTTTTTAAAAACATTATGAAAGCTCAATAACATTAATACGCCAGAGATACGAGGGATGCAAATTTATTTCAGTACTTATTCTTATTTAAAGCAACCTTTGGCCTCAACTTTTGCGTATTGGCACCCACATTTGTCCAGTCTTATAAAACTTAGTAATGATAATATACCAAGGTTTCTCAGCATAGCTTTTATCCTTTGCTAGGCAGTTATTGCGTACTTCGTTACACCTATTAGAATTTAAGATAAAAATAACTTTTAACAAAAAATAATAAAATGTATTTAAACAACAAAACTGGGCAAATTTTCACAAAATTGATATTTTAACTCCTCAAATTGAGAAAACATACCACTTTGTTCAATTTGGTATATAAGTTTACTCATTTGAGCGTACTTCATCATTTCAATCATTATATTGAATTATCTAATGTTCTTCGTTCAAATTATAATGGCCATTGAAAAAGATATAATATTTTTTGTTAAAGCACGAAGTCTTTTTGCTGTAATTTTAAAGGTTTAAATCAAAAATTTATACCTTCAACGAGGCGAAAATATATTTAAAAACGCCTTCAAGAAATCAAAATTTGATTCAAGAATGCGGAAAATCATGAAATTTATTATATAAAAAGAGCATCATACTAGCTTAAGAATTAAAATCTAGGGAGTGATGTACAACTTTTTGTACATAATTAGCAATTCGATCCGTTTTGAAAACTATTAATAGTTTTTCAGAATAAAAATCACACTAATTCATATTTCGAAAATGTATTTTTATCTTTATAAATCTTTAATCTACCTGTAGGGTACTGAAATTTAATTTTTGGCTGAATCAATGTTTTAAATAACTTTAAAAAGTTTACTTGGAACAAAAATCACCCCAATGACGGTTATTGTGGTGCGTAGAGTAACTAAATTTCCGCTGTGGGGTCGTATAAAATCCTTTCTAAGCTTTCAAAAATATATAGGCACTTAGATACCATAATTCCATAATAAGTTGAGACAAAGTCTTCAAGTATCCAATGGTATTATTTTTCCAACACAGAAAGATTCGGAAATACTTTTTGGTTTTCTTCGCTCCGGATACTTTTTTGCGTAGCTACATGACTACTTGGCTGATCATTTGGGAGCCCTGGATACTATTTTATACTGAAACTAAAAATGAACATGTTTTGGCGCAATTCTTTCATCCTTTTCCGAAGGGAAATCCTTTGGGACTTAAAATTATGTGCAATCCAATTATCAAGTTCTTTTCGTGAGTTAAAATATATTTCATGAGTAATAATATAAATTAAATTTAATGGACAACAGTATACTAAAATCCTAGGAAATTTTGATGTAATTAGAATACATAAATAGATTTTCTCACACATTTTTTTGTGCCAATCAAGCTTTACACTGCCTTAATAAACTGAAAGCGCTCAATAACCTCTTAATCGTATTCAATGTGAGTCTATGATGATTTCTGCAAGACAGAAAACAAATTGTAGTTTCCAGCGAGCTTAGCTCTTTTACTAGCGTCAAAAGAAGAATATATTTCGTTCGAATCTCTTCCCCCCGTTACCTCCTCCATTTCCATTCGCTAAAGATCTCAAACCATTTATTACTTAAATTTACGCGAAAAGATATCTGGTGGTTTTATAAGCTTAAATCTTAAAGTTCAATGAGAAGAATTCAATATATCCTGGTCTGTGTTGTGATCGTTGGACTGCAAGAGGCCCTTCAACAAAAATATCATCACAAATTTAGTTTTTGCCATTAACTCAGGAAATTGTATGCCCTTGTGTTACAATCAGTCAGCATCCTGATCAAGTATGTCAGTCAGTAATACAAAGTTGTATGTCATAGTTAAAGTTTCCCATGTAATCCCACCACCTGTTTATTTAATGCTGGGATAAGATGCATGACATTCAATTCACAAGATCGCCGATTATTCTTACCAGCTTATCAGAGCTTCTTTGAATCAATTATCTTCAATGAAAGAGATTATTGATAGATTTAATGCTGCATTCACTCTAAATTTCAGTACCGAACTCATGATGCGGAGAACCTACTTCTTTTTAAATTGACACTGGCGCTATTTCTGATGTGAGGTGACTAATTTTCTCCCTTATTGACAGTACGGAAGTGATTTCCCCTACAGAAAACTATTTTCACCTTCCTAATACTCGTATTGAGCTTGCACTGAAAGGGCATGAAGTGTTTTATGCAAAAATTTTCATCGTGTGCATATGTATACTTAAATATTAGTGCGGAAAATTCCATCAAAGACTCTAGATTTTTATGGCTGGAGGCATTCATATTTGTAAGAAAGAAAACTGAATCAATTTAGTGGTGAAAGTAATTTAGAAAGCTTAATACAGCATGAGTAGAAAACATCGTTTGAGACGCTGTTGCCATTGAATCCAAAAGGTTTCTCTCTCGAACTCTTAATAAGAAGTTATAACCTACATAGGAGAAAATAAACTGATCCATATGACCTGGCAGATGCGGATATTCTTCCAATTTACTGTGCGAGTACCTCGATTTTCTCATCTGTACAGTAATATTTCAGCGAGCCTTGGATCTACAGAAGTAGAAACTCCATTGCTTGCAGTAAAAACAAAGAATCATATCAATATGATATTCCCTAGCTGGTAAGTCACAACACACATCATTTCACTGCATTCACTGAAATAAAGGTATTATAGTGCGTAATTACTGTGACAATCCGTGCATGTTGGAAGATGATGACAATAAAATATGGTTCGCGTCTTTAAGATACCAATTTATGGAGTCGAGAAATTGCTCGGCTCGGGAGGGTTCACTTTTTGTGAAACTTTGATTCTTTTATTGCAACAGCTGTTTATGTTAAATTCAACGTTTACCCCAGAGTAGAAGTAGACACGCTGTTGTAATAGCTCGGGTTTTTGTACGCAGAATCAGGCACTATATTCCAATTCTCGATGTCTGTCCTCTGTCTCTGACGTTCACTTTTGTTCTTCCTTTCGGTCCGCCTGGGATACGATCTTCCCCGCTAGGCTCGATGCTCGAGTCGCGGCACTTGCGGTTAGGACGGTCTCGGATTAAGGCACTCCCTTCCCTGCAGATCCCGGACAGGTCTTTGCGACCCCTTTCTTTTCCGCGTAGATGACGTCGTTGACTGGGATTGATGAACGGGATTTGGTCCCCGGAGGCCTTTTGTTAATTAGCACGGGGCGTTATCTCGAGGCATCAGAGTAAATCATAATGTTTTACTCCGCTTGAAATTGGACAGAAAGGCAAATCTAATAGAGATTTTGACCTCCTGTCGGATTAGAAGAACTCGAAGCACAAACAAACCTTTTTTGATATGAAGGGTGTGGGGTTTTAGCCGCACACCAGGTAATAACTGATTGAACTGTTTTTTCGGTCTGGTCGGGTGGTCGAGGGCAAGAAACTCCACGGCCAAGGTTTATATAGACCCCACCAATTTTTAGAAAACCATAAACAGTACTGAAAATATTTTAATTAAAAATCGAGCACTAAAGTAGAGAAATCGCTGGTTTCCCACTGTACTATGGCCTTTAATGTACTTAAACCGTAATATTGTTGCCCACATTTGTGCACATGTGCCTTGCAATGCTTTCCACATTTTTTTTACTACAACAAAATTCTTTACAAAAAATTATATAAATACGTTTAATTTTTTTGACAGGAGAGAGACCCACAGACCCACATGTCCATTATTTATTATTCAACTGCGCTGTATTGTATCTCGCTGCAAATAAATTTTTTTATCTACTGCTACCTACACAACATCTAGTTGGGATATCCATAGAAATACTGTAGTTTATTATGATCCTTACCGTGATATCTAGCTTTACATTGGTAATTACTTTATGTCTTTCCTCTCAAAACATTTCACTAGGAATTCATATAAGCTGATTCTGTAAATTACGAATGAAATGTAACATGTCTTTCTAACCAATTCATTAATATTATTCATTTTAAAGATGTGAATGACCCATAGCATGACCGGCATCATTTAAATGTTTATAGTAAAGACCAGAGCTGAGTGGAAATGACTATCCGCGGAAGGGTTAATTAGGCGGTTTGGAAAAAAATGTGAACCGCGGGTAAGGTTAATATCTCAGCTAAGAAAATAGGAAAAACCGCTGCTAACCAATATCTCGGAAATGTGACTTCCCCAAAACATGGTTAGACGGGTTTTAGAAATTTTATTGCCCGTCCGAAAACGATTAGAACTGTAACTTGCGTGGAAATCCCGTTTCCACGGTTAGTTTCAGAAATCTTATCTAATTTTCTAAAAAAGAAGAAGTTGCATTCAGTATCTCTATTGGGGACTGCGCAAAACTTTTTGAGTGATAGATCACTACCCTAAAAAATTCAAAGTGGTTGGCCATATTATGAAGTAAAATTGATGTGGTGATCGAGTTAAGTAGAATCAATTTCAATGATTGTGAGGTTCCGGGTTCTACTCCAGGCTTTTGCGAATAAGTGCTGTCAAAATGACAATTTTCGTTGGAGATCCAAAGTCGTAAGTGGGGCAAAGTTCGCTCCATACTCCATGACAACAATTGGTGTAATTAAATGTAATTGTTGTGATGATAATAAGTCTCATACGAATAAATGTAAATCTAAACGGTAGTTCATAAATTCAGCTTTCGGTATGAAAAGTGTAAATATTTTTTGTTTCCAGCTCTTTGAAATTCACTTTTCATTTGTGACTTTAGCTGTGGATCTACGGTACTATCATCACTTGTATCAAAGACATCTCTTTCCACGCTTCTTATCTTTATTCAACGTTTTTTATACCGGCTCCCCGTTGAAGCATCTCAACCAACATAGCAGGAGGAAATGTTGCGTCAAGCATGATAAAGTATAAGTACAGAGGAATCTGTGCTCCCGAATGGCCATATCACGGAAATAATCGTGCCAGAGGATTAAACCGCGGCTAAGCAGAGCGAGTAACAGAAATTGCCCGATGAAAAAATGGACTGGCCTCAAATTTAAAAAAAGCTGATGGGAACTCGAACGATGGAGTAATAGGGAATTTGATGTTGAATCTGGCCGTATCGAGAAAGGAGAACCTTGGTTAAAAAGGTGCTTTTCTGTTTTTTTTGATGTCGTGACGATTAATTCAAGATAGCCAGCAATCGCTCTTTTGCATTGAGCTGTCGCATACGTGATGAGTATATCGTATGGAAGCCTGACAACGGGACATCTGCGCTTCCTAACCTTGCTTCTGTTTAGTACAATGCACAGTTTTCCCAATTGAAAAGTAGGCATGATTTAGAAACGTCGAGTGCTTTAAGAGCAAGAAGGTCATATCGATGACCAAGAACATCAAATCATCAGAAATAAGGATGTTTGTCAACATAAAGACCTATGGAAAGACGCATACACTCTAAAATACCTTTGAAAAGAATCTGATGCTGTTTATTTGCAAAGGACTGCAACTTTTGAGTACTGTAGAATGCTCCAACTTTCGAAATATGAGGTATAGACTGAGGGCTGCAATTTCCCTCACGAAAGTCCTTCACAAAAAAGGTGCTGCCTAGTTTTACAGATTTCTGCAGAGAGTCTCATGTTACCTCTGAGATTGCTAATGTCAATGCTGATTCAATTACGTTCGATTCGTAGATGTCACATGGCTCAGAGTAAATTTTTTCCGTTATCGCTCATTGGATCGGAAAAAGAATGGAGCTCAAATCATGCCATCTCAGAATGATGCAAATAAATAAGACCAGAGGATCTGATATAGCTCCGTGATTAACTCAGCTTTTGCAAGAATTTGGCCTCCGGAACAAGGTAGTATCATATGTCACTGGCGCGGGGAAAAATCTCAGTACCTGCTCCAATGAGCTTGCCAGTACTGCGAATTGTGCCTTCATCGATCTAGAGAGACCATTTTATAGATGAACGGGCTCATATCATGAGAAACTTGTGCAAACAAACTCTCAAAGATGTACATTATGCAAACTTTGGATATTTCAATATCAACTCTACTCAGTGGAAGCTGCGTTCAGCAATCACATGAACTAATAAATCTGGTAAGAGAAGCAGGCTATGGGAGCGCTCCTGTATCAAAGCTAAGTTGCCTCCAGTTAAGCTATACTCCACAGTTTCAACTCCATTCGGATCTATCTTTATAATAGATGGTGGCTCAACTACTGAAGTACATCTATGCAATACATTTTGCTATTCTGATCCTGAGAACGTTAGAAATAGCTATCGAGATCCGAAAAATGCGGAATGGGCTGTTGTTTGTTTTGATGCTCGATTCATTCGCCCAATGCTAGAAGCTTGCGTTCTCATCAGAGCAAAAAATTCCGCTCGGTATCGGACGGCACTTATACAGCTTTACGTTTATGGGAACAACATCGGTTACAGTTTAATTTTACTTCTGGTGCTGGGTTCATGACATTACATATTTTGGAACAGAAGCTCTTGCAATGGGAGCAGCGTGGCATTACTGCGATCTTTAAGTATATATAAAACAATTTGTTCTCAATCTTCCAATTCAACCAAGAAAAATTCTCAAGATGTGAGCAAAGGCATGTCGTGTTGTGTTTGATGTTGGATCCAAAATTTAAATTACTACGCTGTCTCCTCAAGGGGCTGGGTCATGAAGAATTAATACAGATTATTTCAGTATATGATGAACTCCTGTTATATTACATGAAATCTACCTACAAAAATGATAATATGAGTGCAGATGGCTACCATACAGCACCCACTCCAGAGACTAATGGTGATGCAGAAATTCTGTTCTTTGGTAGTGCGGAAGTGACTTAAGATGGCGATGGGGTAATCAATTTTTGTGTAAAAGCGAGAGCTTCGAAGCTATCGTACTACGACATATCGTGGAGGAGATACCTTCGGAGAATACATGACTTGACTACACTATTAGAAGGTGACTTTCCCTAATCTCTATCGACTTTTTCAGGCCTTTCTTTGCATTACTGGTTCACCTACAGAAAACGAACGATCATTTTCGATAGCAGGAATTGTGTCCAGTGACCACAGGGCGTCATTGAGCACAGAGAATTTGTATTCTATCATGCAATTTTCTCACCACTACCATAATATTTACAGTTCTGCTATCAGCGCATCTGTTTCTGGGAGTTCATAGTATATCACAGATTAGGAGGCGGCCCCACATGACACGAACTCGACTTTGTCTTCTAACTAAATCATGACTGGATCGCATTATGTTATCTTCAATAAAATGTCAAAAACCATCATTTTTCTACCCAAAATTCCGAGGTTACCCGCAATTATGGGGTTTGAACTTGTGTAAATAACGGTTTACTGTTATTGTGCAGGTTTGCTACCCGAATTGAGGTTAGGGTAGCAGTAATTTCTCACGCCTACGGTTACAATTAGTGCGGTTAACCGGTTCTTTGAAAACTTATTTCCATACTACGGGTTCTAGAGATAGCACCGGAAAACTGCAGTTAGCCGAGTTGAAACTGTTTTCGGCGCAGCTCTGGTAGAGACTCTATCCACATCTGAACCTGTGAACGGAGAGAATGGAATAATAGCCTGGGAATCAAAAGCATTTTCTTTAGTAAAAATAGGTGTTTTCACTGCAAGGATCTGTAGAACGTGTAGGTATAAATATTAATATAAATCTTTTACGAAGTTTGCTCTGTTCTCGGTGGAGGTATTGCATCAAATCTTCAAGGGTGGGTATTATAACATTTGGATCTGCCTCCTTATTCCAGTTCGATCCAGCTGTGATATTACAGATTTATAGATCTTTTTGGCATACCTTCCGAAAAACAGTATAAATTGGCCCAATAAGAGTACCATGACGTAGAAATGATAAAAATAGGTAGGAAAAAGATGTAAAAAAGGAGTTCCAGAGATAGAAAATGGCCTCAAAGATGAATTTCTGTCTTGTTTAATGTATAATATCCAGTAGTAGATCTAGAAACAGTGGTAAACCTACTCGAATACTAATAAAAGTTTTTTCATTTGTGTAACTTAGTAAAAAATGAATACCATGGTACCATTAAAGTAGAAAAGCCTGGTAATAATTGAAATATAAGTTTTCAAGAATTGGATTACATATAAAAGTATATTTTGAGAGCAAAAACTAATTGTTTTCAGAAACTTCATTGATGAATAATAGCTTGAAATATTTGTAAAAAACTATTTATACGTATACGGAAGGACCCTGCTGCAATAGATGCGGGAAATTTATGAAGTTTTTTACAAAAGTCTAGAAGTACTAACAATTGTAGCGGATACCAAATATTTGCGATTGAATAAATATCGATATTTTGAAGGACGAAAGAGTAGTTAAGGATGCCAATCGGCCTCAATACACTGCTGAATTAAATGTAGAGTTTGGCAAAATGAAGAGGAAAAAATCAACCCTTAAAGTCATTGCTGCACTGCATTGGATAAATATATTTAGAGCTATTCTGTAGATCAATAGCTGAAACTAGCTGATTATTGGTACCACAATATTATGCGGAATTTTTTTGTGGGCAAGAACTCATACCTTACTATTAGTGTGATTTTGATGCTTTATTTTGTTAAGGAAATCTGTCATTTTGCGAAAATATGGATGTAATTGGGGCTCTTTCGTAGGATGAAAGCTTGAAAACATCTTTATTTGAGTATAAAAATGAGCTTGGAGAATTTGCCACCAATGAAATTGTAACATTGTCACGTCAAGTAATTGGTATTATCACGAAAGAGTGATTGCGACAAAGAAAGTTGAACACTCACAGCAAGTGCTGATATTGTTACTCTTACACCTCCAATGTATCAGCAAAAATATTATATTTTCCGTTTGGAGTATAAACCTCTGAACAGAGAGGACCAACCAAGCTTTGGCTAAGGATTTATAATTTATAATTTCAAAATTCTGACGTCTTGATGAAGAATCACGATGAACTACTAAGATCAAACTCGTAATGAATTTTGTAATTTCTGATTAGCAAGAAAAAATCCAACCAACTTGCTCTATTGACTTTTTCTTTCAAAATTTAAAGTTTTCATCCA
Organism: Kappaphycus alvarezii; assembly: GCA_002205965.3. Classification (NCBI taxonomy): domain Eukaryota; phylum Rhodophyta; class Florideophyceae; order Gigartinales; family Solieriaceae; genus Kappaphycus; species Kappaphycus alvarezii. Next base: position 401,798 of record NADL03000031.1, on the reverse strand, counting down.
AGACGTTCGCAGCGATATTTATAAAATACACTTACGAGCAATTTCATAGTTACTAGTTAATAATTAATTGAGCTTCGGTCCTCTAATACAGTAGCGAGATTCTTTTACCAGAAAAGAGCTTCGGAATGAAATCAACTAGTTCTTTTTAACCGCCAAAAACTCCAATATAGGTCTACTTTCTATGGTCAGAAAAACTATGTGATGAATTCATATATAGTAATGGCACATATATTATGATAATATAATTTTAACAACTATAACTGTTGATAGTAAATTGATTTATACTTGTCCTCTCAGAAAAGAGGAGCTAAATAATTGAGAGTAAATTAACTGATAATTATAAATCTAAAAACTTTTCAGCCACGCGTAACATATTTCTAAAATATCAAACCCCGTACCCCCGATTTAGTTAATTCTTGTTTCCTAGCAATTCAGTTTTCGAGTAATATCCTGAAACTCTCAGTCAATAACTCAAAAGTCACAACGACCTTAAGATCGATCCCGAGACTACGTAAAATTATCGTTGGAAAGTTCTTGATGACCCCTCATGCAAGAAAACTAGTAGTAAATCATACGGTAAAAGAAAGTGTTTAACATTTTTATTTTTTTCGAAATTTTTACGTCTTTAAGGTGTACTACAGCCATAATTGTACATAAGAAGTTGAAAAAATTCTCAGAAATGCTCTAGGAGTCTTTCCATTTCCAAAAAATCAAACTCTGAAATAAGTTCGTAAATTGTAAGTCTTATGAAATCGAATCTATCAATTGTGGAGATAAAAAGATCAAAGACTTGCTTAGCTCTAGTTGGCCCTGTAAAGCATTTTTTTTATTTACCACGTGGTGACTTGTCCTGCACAACGTTGTCGAAGCGACACGGATACAGCCTACCACATCTCCCATACATTAATCTTTGTTTATTTTAAGTGAAAAAAGTAAAAAAAATTATATTCCTGACCATAATAAGGTTATCTAATGCGCTAAAGTAGTAAAATCAAATTGATCGATTATTACAAAAAAATCGCAGATTCCTTGCACAGTGGCTTACAAATCTGGAGAGATAATTTTTCTAAATGTATGCAAAACTAAATCTCTCGATTTTTTACAAGAAAATAATGCATTTGCAAGGTATTCCTCATGTTAGCGCTTGAAGCACCTTAAATCGCCGATGGAAGAAACTTTAATTAAAATATGGCGAAAATTTTAATTGTATATATTTAACGGCTTTTCACATCATTTTTACTGTGTTTTCAGATTATTTGCTTGAATCAACATCTACCTCCATCATAGAATATTCTTTCTAACCTTAGAATGATATATACCGAAGAAAATATATATGAGATGTAGCCTATAAGAAAGTAAAACTCTATTCGAAGAGCTTTCGTTGAAAGCCGTGTTACCCAAAATAATTTCACAAAATGTGGTAATATATAGGATTATAACAATTCCTACTATACTGTTTTAGGAGTGAAGATCATAACTGTACTTGTTAGCCAATATACTCCGGAAGTTGCTGAAATGACCCAAAAATGAAATTTATAAAATACATTCCAAGCCTCATATCGAAGATAAATATTGATTTTCCTACAGCAGAAAGTAAGTCAAACTTTTTGCATAAATTTCTCCGAAATACTATAAGTCAGCATTTGAATTCTTGAGGCACCTCTTTCAACAACGATAGTGAAATTTATTTTACGGAATAAATAAATAAATAAATAACTACTAAGATCCAAATATTTCAACACATAATAAATTTTAGACGAGGATTAATTTCTATGTTTACTTATTTGGACTCAAAAAGTTCACTTACGTCAATTTAGATCCTAAAAATTCAATACGATTACACTAAAATTGTTATACCGACATTATAGAGCTAGTTTCAGCTATACGGAATGGAATTTTTACAATAAAACGTTACTTAATTTCCTTCTTTCATTTCAATGTTTATAGTTTAATGGTTTCCAAATTTAATTTAAAATTGATCTTAAATATAAATTCCTGAACATCTCAAACAACGAGTTTGGCCAAATCAGATAATGTTGTTGGCGGTATATTTTTTGCCTTTTCATGAATGATCGTTAATTATTGGTATTCAATGCCACACTAGCGTGCAATTTACGTTTCATGTTGTCTTTTTAGTTTCCGAAATCCACCTTTTTCAGGTAGAGATGAATCATTCCAAGGAATTATTTGCCATTAATCAGTTTGCAATAGTGGTTACGTGATATCTCTTGAAACCTTCTCAGGTGGGCCCTTTCAGCATTGGAGACTTAATTATATTTCCATACCCCTACAACCGAGTTTTTTGAAGAAAAACTACCCATTTTTATTCTCATCCCTTCCGCAATCTATATTTCAAATGGATGATTAATGATAACAAATTATGTTTTTATCTTTTTATGTTCCTTTAACGTACAAGAAAGTATATTTTTTCCAAAAATTACTTCCTGTGCATCATTTTTGTCTGTTTTAGAAAACTAAAGAAGGAGAAATGTGAAATTTTGACAGATGCTGTTCGATGTGAGTAATTTTACAAGCTAAAGAGTAGCTAAAGATTAGCGATCTGGAGATTACTATAGTGAAAAAGCGGCTATTTACTGTTTCGCATGTAGTTGTGACTCATTTAAACGATGTCCAGATCGCTGAAATTTCCGAATAAGCCTTAAATCAATAACCATGCTCGTAAGGTTGAATTCCAAACTCCTTTCACGATCAAATGAAAACTAATTTCATGAATCAACATGATGGATTCGATTTTCTCAGGTGTTTTCTTCAGTGGCACTTGCTACATTGCTAAGGAACTATGGATAACAATTCACCTTTACGATCTCTACTTTATGAATTAAAATTTTTACTTGTAGGTACTTCATTCGCGCCAGGTGAGCGATTAATGTATTCATCTAAGTATTTTACTGGCTTCAAGAGGTATTCATACAGAATTCAGATCCATGATGATACCAGAACTTAGGATTAATGTCTTTTGCGTGAAGCCCAGGTATGACTGGTCCTTCTTTCGGATCAAAATTGGAGAAAAAGAAATTAACAATATTATGGGAGCTTAAAAAAATTCAGCACGAGATTAAAAACTTTCTAGGTTATTCTTTATGCCTTGAAAGATTGTAGAAATGAGTTTACCTTCATTTGGGCATTATAAAGAAATTATATTTTTGTATGTGTTGATTGGAATAACTAATTCGAGCGAGGAAAAAAAACTTATATAAATTGAACAAGAGGCCTATGAGACACAACTTTGTTTCTTACTTTAGGTTAAACCGTATGTATCGGTCAACTTTAAACTGTCTCCTAGTTTTTAGGTGATATATTGAAATGATATTAGTACTAAACACGGATTTTGTTTAGTATGACTTTTTGGAGAGGGTGACGAAAAGAGAAAAACTGCAAGAGGGGTTTGACGTGGCGTGGCTTAATGCTTCCGCCAAACAGGAAAAATAGCTTGAGATTTCTCTGTAGTTTCAGGATGAATTCGGTAAAAGAGACTGACAGTACTCGTTGATTTTGCTTTTGAGTTTCCGAAAGGCCGTCAAGAATCAATAAAATGTAAATGGCTATTGTATAGCTAAGAAAGGATGAAGAAAACACCAAGTGCAAGTAGTAGTTGGTTTTTTGGATCAATGGAAAGGAAAAAGGTTAGTGAAAACGGAATTATGGTGCTTGTATATTGCTAGGAGTAGGATTTTAATAGAAAGAAATGAAAATAAAAAAGATAGTACAACGCTCAACTTCTAGATAAAAGGCTGAATAGAGTGACGGTAACTAAACGTTAAAAGAATAAGTGGTGACTATTGAAATTAAATCACCGCAATGGACCTGTGAAGTGCTAAATAAAAGGAAACGTAACATAAATAACTATTTCCTTTCTAAAGCGCTTCTATAAAAGCGTACGGTGGCAGAATTTGAAATATCAAACAAAAATTATCGGTTTCGGTTAGAATTGACCGGAGGCTTTGTACGTTGATGAGAAGCTTGTGATATGTCATGAAACTAATAAATGTGTGGAGGAAGAATGGTTTCTGGAGTATTTAAAAAGAGAAGAGATGATAGGAGAGAGGAGAAGATAGGTAGGGACCTGCGAAGCAGGTTTACAATTCGAATGGGTGTAGAATCCAAGATCAGGGATCAAAAAGAGAAAAATTTATGGAGTCTTCAGGCGCTAGCTTACAAAAACAACTTTTGGTATCATAACTTGAAAAGGTAGAGCTGTTTGTTTAAATGTCTGGTATGCAGTTTGAAAATCAATAGCTGCTCTTGGAGAAAAATAAGATGTTAAATTATAACTTCGAGCTCAAAAAGTAAGGAGTAATGCAGAGAATTAAGGCAACAAAAGCTGATTATGAGTTCGGCCTAAAAAATTTAGTATTGGGATGTAGGTATTCGAGGAGAAAGATTTTCATTGATTTGCCCAAATTTTTAATCTTCGCGAAAATTTCAGAAACCTCCCTTTGCTTCCCGGTATTTTATATTACGAGGAAAAAGCCTAGAAGACTTGCTATGAAAACAGGAAAACTGTTGCAAAATTCTTCATGTTTAGATCATGTCTCCATTTGTGCCATTCCAACTCGAGGCTATGTAAACACCGCAATCAATCCTCACGTTCAGTCTGGCACTGCTCATAGCACTTTTGCAATCTACTTTGAACTTCGCTTACTGATTACATAGCATAAAAATTGTCCTTTTTAAACCTTAAAATCACTAAATCCAACTGTGCAAACCTCCTCGAGCTGCTCTTCGCACCATTCTCTGAAACGTATTCAAGAAAGCCCCCATCAACTGCCCTTTCCAGTCCTCCAACCGACCTTACTGCCTGTTTTCAGCAAGCTACATCCCTACGGGGGCTTTCAGGGACAATTTACTTTCGCGATACTTCCAAGAGTCGCGCTAAATCGTTAGAATACATTTTTGACATCTGGTGAAAGGATGCACAAGTTGACATTTTGGATTTTGCAAAATTCTAAAATGCATAACAGACAAGTATAGTTGTCGAAAGGTATGGAATATCTCATCTTTCATCGTGATATAGCATTATTCGAGACTTCAAGAAGTAGATGACGAAAGTTGTATCTAGCAAAATCTGTCAAGAAATTTTGCCGCGCTGCAACTCTTAACGAGGACCACATGTTGGAGAAAACAATTCCCCGTGCATTTTTTCGAAGTATGTTAAGCATTCGAAGTTCATATGAATAAGATACTTAGGATATGTTTACGAGAAAAAAAACAATTATGATAAATGTGGCTAACTAATGCAATAATTTGATTATATAAATGCGAATAGGCGGATATTTAGTACAAGATTTATTGAAATTTTGTACTATTTGACATTTTTCTGAAATCTAGGTGATGAAGAGTGATATGATTCTGTTTCTTTCGAAATCTGAAAATATATGAGCCTAATTTCTTCCTCGTCTTTCCACAAAAACCGTGGTGGCTGCATTGGGAGCGAAAGTTAGTAATTATGTGTATGAGCCATAACTTGATGGAAATTAAATGCTCTCACGAACCTTGGAGCTTCCATTTTATTCCCAATTACTCAAACGTTGTTATCTACTTTAAATATTCTCTCTATTCGGTTCTCCATGTCGGTTATCAAGTTTTCGGATTTTGTTTTGAAGTATGCCAGATTTATCAAGTGATTGAGGGGAACTCTATCTTGTTGGCTCCAAAATGTACTCGGGAGCTTATTTTATTCGCTGTTTAAAGCTTTGAGAATGATCAATGCAACGAAAATCTCAGGAGAAGTCCATAATGCTTCAGAGATGGAAAAAAGTTATGCATTAGCGACGGGAAAATTGCATTGATTCTTTTCCAATGCTACCTTCGAGAATGGTGCATTTGAGTAAAAATTTACAGCCAAAGGAGAATTTAGTGTCATAGCTGTCTCCAAAAAATCGACACTTGACTTATGAAAAAATGATTATTTGCTCCCTAGTATGTCTATGGTCTTGAATGAGTTTAAAATAGCTAGTTAATACCTTCTGAGATTATTCATGGTCCCTCGAACGAATATTTTGACCTTAAAATCTGTAAAAAAGAAGGGTTAAATGTATATCATTAGCCTAAAATGAAGGAAAATATGGAAAACACAATCCCTGATCCCAGCATGATGCAGCATAGACCTCTAAAAATCACCCCCTCTACCATCCCCCAGGCTTTTCCAACAATAAGGAGCGTCCATATAATCGGACCATACAAAGATTAAACGTTCTGTATACTCTAGAGCATGCATATCACCTGCGGAGCCATTGCCCCAAGAATTTTGCGTCGGTAACAGTAGTCAAATCAACAATTTTCCGAGGTTAGCGAGTTTGAGCATACTAAAATGAGTCAGTGAGACTTCTGTTTATATAGAGGGACAAAGCAGGCTCCCTAATTCTCTTGAAAACTTTAATCCATCTGCCTCTTCACATACTTTTGGCACAGCATTGTTATATTTTGTTCCAAAAAATCCTGCAAATGAGATATACGTCATATTGTCTACACTCTGAGACAATTATGTATCTAAAAACTAAGCACTATAGAAGAATACATAGCAGTGACAGTGTATTCTGAAGACTGCGCAAAGTAATTTACTGGCACTCCTACTCACTGGCAATCAGTCTTGTTTCGTCGATACAAAAGTAATTGAAAACTAGTTCAACTTGATCAGTGCAAGTTTTCATTGTGGGAGTGTCCATTCTAATAATACTTGAGTAGAAATTAAAAAAAATGCAGGGTTTGTGAGGACAAAGTAACATGGTTTTGATGCATGCTGTCAAAATGAGAACCGTCCTTGTTCATTTCGCTAATTTTGCCGGTATTGAATCAGTTAAAACGCGTCTCGAGCAAGAGTGGATAGGAAGAATGCATGTTACTAGAACTATTGAACGCGTTGAGAAAAGATAGATCAAAGGTAACCTAGATACAAATCCGTACAATATAAGACCGCTTCGAAAATAGTTGGGAGTTCAAAGAGAGATGTTTTCTGGAATCACTTCTGACTTGAACGGCAGGACTGTGATCCGCGGAATGCCGTAACCTTTAGAAGAATCAATTCCAAAGAACCGCGGACGCCAGATGTGCGATATTGGGCGAGAAAATAGATGTATTAGTGTATCAGCAGTGCTTCTTACTTCTCGAAGGCAAAAACCTTATCTACTTCGGATATCTCCTTCGGAGATAAGAGTGTTGTCACCAACGCCAACCTAGAAGTTTCATTTTTTTTAGTACGTCGGGCTCCGGGGCGCTAATTGTGAGTAATTATCACAGACAAACAGTGAAAGAGGTTCTAAAATATGGAGCGGAGAGGGGAAATAGAAGGTAAACCCAGGTGGATAAACGTCGCTATAGGCAAGGTTGCCGTTAGCAATATTTATGGAAAGGCGAAAGTTTGTAGTCAAGTTGAATGCCAACACCTAGTTGGCTGTTCATTCTGGGGCCCTAATGGCTAGGTACGTGTAAATACGATTTCGGTAGGTTAGGTTTATCTACGACTGCAGGTATTATAATTCAATTTCAGCCAAGTAGTGGAGATCAGAGTCAGAGATGATTAAAGTCGAGACTTGGCCGAAGAGGTGCTTTTCACCTGCTGAAATATCATGTCCAGGTTGGGGGCCAAGTTGTCCGGAATTCATGCCTTTGGGCCGACTCCGGTGGGCGTCCAGTACTAAGGCCGATAGTAGACGGCAGTCGACATAAATTACCTTACTATACAGTGTAGTATCCGCGAATGGCAGTGATATGGCCTGTACAGACAATTATATAAAAAGATCACAAAAATTGCGCTGCTAGTGGCTACACAAAAATTTTTGTTAGTTTACTATTTTATCTGCATATATACTAAAGTTCTTCCTTAGTTACATAGGCCATGAAATAAAAAATCCTGACTAATGAATTAACAAACAGAAATATGATAAGGGCTGCTGAAATGTGCAAAATATTAAAAGTGAAATGCTTAAAAAAGTGTATTTAGGAATACCTTTTAACTTTTTATATATGTACAGAAGTATCGATTTCCAATATTCTTCTTGCTTACAATTAGTTCAATTCTTAGATTTAAAAATGAAACGTTTAAGTATAGTTTTTCTTCACAACACCTATACTAAAAAATAGTTATAAAACTCATCAATCCACATTAATTCAATAAAACAAAGAAAAAGATTTTTTGTTTTATGGTTCTTAGAATCATTACATTTTATTTGAAGATTTATCTAACAAAAATCTTGCTTCATTTTATATTTTTTTTTTTTAGTTACCTATAAGCTCTAGTATTCATATTTTTATGTGACACTTCAAAATTCTATATTATATGGGCAGAGCTGAAATTTTGTATGGATTGTACTGGCTACTTTCTATGTCTTTGTTCTGAAAAAAAGATATTTGTTTTAATCGAAGTATTAGGTTCCATTCTTTAAGCATTATAAAAGAACTTTGAGCTTCTTCATTTCTGTTCTTCGTTTCCAGTATTTTTTACCAACAAAAACTTTACGTAAGGTTTATTTTCAATAATTTATGTATTAAGGAGCAAATACTTGAATTCTGTTTTACATTTCTCAAAACGTTGTGTAGACGATCCGGGCTACCAAAAATCTTCTACATCAAATTTCAATATACATGTAGCTCAAACGTATTCAGAAAAGTACCAGGACAAAAGAAATTTTCAGATTCTATCCATTAACCCTTTTCTAATTAAAAATGCGGAAATAAAGTGTCCTCCAACGAAACCGAGAAAGTTGAGAATAAAAATAATTAAGTTCATATTCTTGGGACAAATTTGCTTAAGAAAACTTAACTTCAATCTTTAAACTAATGCGTCCGATCGAATAATTATCAATCTTAAAAGGAAGATTTTTCTCTTCTCCTTTACAACATTATACTTTTTCTGAGGAGAAAATGTTTATTGGCTTGTAATTTTATTTGATTTTTTTCATCGTTGTGGTGAAAATGAAAACTAAAAATGTGTTATTTTCGTTCAAAGATATTGAGAAATGGGGAGTTTTTGAGCAGAATGTCAGTAAGAATCTATATGAGCATACATTTGTCCTTTTTTAAGGTGTTAATAATAAAATTTAAGAGTTACTTAAAGTATAAGAAATTGTTGAGATAACTGTTCGCGGAAATCTAATTTCAACCCAAATCATGTATGGTCTTAAAAGACTCACAGCAACTGTGATGTGTACATTCAGATAATACGTATGTACTTTCTATGGAACTAGGTTTTGAAAGAGGAAATAGACATTTTTAAAATCATTTTATAAAGATTTCCAAGCGTTTAAGACTGTTCTATCTAGTTTGAAGTCCAGATTTAACCTCTTATTACACCACTTGGTGCAAGAAACAGTATCATGCACTTTACATGCAATCAAAGGACTGCTTGTCAAAATTCCGGAGATAAAGAAGTACGTTATGTAGTCCGCTTCCGTCTTCGTTAGCATTGCTTTCTGTACCGAAGAAATCGTAATCGAGAAGATCAGGACAGCAGAAATGTTGGCAATGGAGAAACAAGAGGTTAAAGAAGAATTAATTTCCATTTATGTTCCATGCAAGCTCTATCAGACTAGACTGAAGTCAAGCAAATGAAGGAAAGTTGGAGATGGTTCTTTCCTGGATGCGAAGCGTACTTGGACTAGTCTTCTGAGCGAGTTTCCTGTACGTGCACAAGACCAAAAGAAGCTTCTATCCATTGTATTTGATCAAGAGGCCAAAGTTGTATACGAGGATGTAGGCAACATTTACTTGGGAGCACCCATGGACATCCTCTGGGAGAAATTGAAGGAAAGTTTGTGCAACGAAGACCAGCTTGCTGATCTGCAAGAAACGAGCCTAACAATCCAGTTCAAAGAGAGATAACAATCTCTCAAAATGTTTTCGGAGCGCATCAAGACTAGAGCATGCACGATCCAGATACCTATAAGCAACAACATGTTGTTAAATAGGTTCAAGTAGGTCTCCGGCCCAATTAGAGCAGCAGTACATGGTAGTAACGGGAAGCTTTGATAGGGTGGTCAGTCTAGTCTCTCGTCTAGTAAGTGACCAGCAAAAGGCTTCCAGAGAGTCTTTTTGCGAGGTAAGGGAGCCAATAGGGACGCCGTAGCCCTTGGAGCATCGAAACGCCTGTAAAGTGCTTCTTTTGCCAAAATCTGGGACGAGTGGTGCGAGATTGTCATATCAAGATGTAAAACCCACGTCAACAGCCCAGACTGAACCCTTCAGCGAAGGAAGGGAACCGTGATCCGAGGCTCTCGTCACATAAATAAACCTCAAGTCGAATACATTGAAGGAAGAAAGGCATGAGGAAGAATGTGCCTATACCGAGCCAATTTGGCCATATGTCTCTAATGAAGGGGAAGAAGCGGTGGAACATCTTGTAGTCCAATTGGATACAACAGCACTTTCCATTTGGGTTGATCACGCTTGGTTACAACAGAATAATGTCAAATTCTTGTAAGGCCGGGTGAAAGAAGCGTAGTCTGTTGATTGGTCGCCAATGAAGTTCAGCGGCACTGGGATCACATTCAACTTCTGGGGAAAGACCTTCATAGAGCCAGTAAGGCCGATGAGGACGCTTCTAGATACGTTCCTAGTGGGAAGAAGGTTTTGGCGATCCAAAAAACTCCTTCTCTAACTGAAACAGAACATAGCGTCCATCCAATTCGGCGAAACGAAAGTGAAGGGATCGATCAGCACCATGAAAGATCATCGTGCCATTCAACTCAAGATACAACTCCTACTAGGTGTCGAACCAATATGTGAGCCAATGAGACGACGTTCACCAAAAGCAGAAGTGGAAAAGTCGGCCATAGACAAGCTACTGAAGTTGAGGGTCCTGGAACCGGCCGTATCCCCGTGGGCAACCAAAAATGTCTTCGTCAAGAAAAAATAGAGGGGTCCGAGTCACATTAGACTTTCGGAAACCCAATACAGTTACAATTAATGACTCATACTTCATGAAAAACATGAGAGAAATCCTGGATTGGCTGGCCTCTAAGAAGATGTGCTCCGTATTCGACCTCAAAGATGTTTTTTTCCAAGTTGCGTTATACCCGTATTCCAAGAAACCGACTGCAGTTCAGACTGTTGTGGGACTCTTAGAGTATAACAAGTTACGAATGGGAACAAATAACGATCCAGGAACATTCCAGCACGTCGTCAACAATATTCTGGGAGACCGTAAAGGGAAATAAATTTTGGCTTTAATAGACGACATCATCGTCGGTACCATTCTAGAAGACGAGCACTTGGAATCTCTAGCAACTGTATTAGGCAGACTGCTTACAGCTGGAGTCCGTTCCAAGCTATCCAAGTGTGCGCTTGAAATCCATAGTACAGAATTCCTGGGACATTGAGCTGATCAAGACGGACTGAAACCATTTTATCGTCAAACAAAGGCCATAAGAAACCTTGTAGGGACCGCTTCAGTCGATGAACTCATGAGATTACAGGGAACAAAGAACTTCTTAGCAGGCTTTGTGAACCACTTTTCTGATACTGCAGAGCCTTATGTGTTGAAGGGTACAGGATTTTCCAAGAAACGGAGGGACGGGAAGCGCTTAATAATTCCAAATTGGAGGAACGCTAGGGGCAGGTCCAACTAGACGCGTAGAAAAAGCTGGAGGGCCAACTAATCAACCCAATCATATTAGCCTCCCCAGAAATAGGAGCAGGCCAAAGGATAATGACGGATGCGAGCGCATATGGCCTCGGTATAGTGCTCTTACAGAAGAACGAAAGCGGAAAATGGCAACCCGTATCACTCACTAGTCGAATCCTCCGGAAAGCTGAACTCAATTATGTACCGATAGAGAGAGGATGCTAAGAAGTAGTGCACGCTCTTCCCAAGTAGAGGCATTACCTGTACGGGAATAAGTTCTTTATCGTTACTGACCACTTGTCACTCAAATTGATGTTATTTCTCAAAGACCTACTTTTTTCAAGTTAGCAAGATAGGAACTGGAAATACAGGACTAAGACTTCACTTTCGAGCACCGCAAAGGACCAGAACTGGTCGTTTCAGACATCTTGAGTAAAGATGCCGTCTACAAGCCGCCTGCCAACGATGATACTGTTAAATGTCTAGAACCAACGTGGAAATGGCGAACACCTAGCAGTGCAAGAAATTGTGGCAGCTGTTCTCGAAAAAGGGGTTGGATCGCAGTTCTGATGTCAATGGAGATGAGGGAAGTCCATTAGAGCCAATCTCTTCAGAAAATCTGAGGATGCAGATATGATTATTGAACAATGGAGAGATTTGGACTCGTCTATCAGTTCGCCAAAGACAGGAAAGATGTTCTAGTCGATGATGTTAGCTTATTGTGTTACTATGGAATGAATGGGCTGCCAGCAGTAGTGCTAAGGTCCTTGGTGAGCACTGTACTTAACCGGGCACCTCGGTCAGCTCTCACGGGGCACTACAGCTTGAGGGAGACGTTAGCCAGGTTCTGCCAAGAATTTGGTGGAAGGTCGTGGCCGAAGACGCAGAGAACCGCATCAAGAACTGCTTACGATCTACGGTAGCAGAAGACAGACAACCTGGCAAGCAAGCTCATTTAGAGGTCTTTCTTCCAGATAGGAGGTTCCAGACGGTATCATTTGATGTACAAACGATCACATCTCGCTCCAAGAATGTAAACCTTAAATTCTCGGCGATGGTGTACGTATACACACTTTTGTAAGGGCACGATCTATACAGGATGAAAAGACCGAAACCATCGAGCAGGTGCTGATTGATGATTTGATCTCGATTTTTGGACTAATGGAGCATCTCTTGTCCGAAGGAGGTCCAAACTTAACGGGTGAAGTGATGACGAACCTAACCGAGCAGTTAGGAATTGGGCGTATGCAGACCTATCCCTTACATCCGAAAGCTAACGGGACGGTGGAACGTTGGAACCAACATTGGTGAAAGACATCGAAAGTTTCGTCTCCCTAGGTCAGAGCGACTGGGATGGACACATGGACTTATCGTGTTTTCGATACAACTCTGGAAGGTGTGCGGCAACAGTTATGACTCCATTCAGATCCATTCTCGGAATAAAAGCATTTCAAGCCTCGGGACAATTCGACACGGCCTGTTTCAAAGAAGAAACAGAAAACCTGGCACAGGGAATGCATTTGTTACACAAAAAACTCCTACAAAAGGGAAAGAGACTAAGCAGAAAAGAATTCTGAAAAGCGGGCTAGCCGACAAACTTCAATCTCTGGGACCAGGTTCTATTATGGTCAGTGGAGCTCAATAAATCCGAAGGCAAGAAGATTATTAAAGCTCGGATCTGACCATATTTCATCAAAGAACGACTTGGGAAAGTGAGATGCCACTTGGAGTCTAAAATAGGACAGGAGGCACGCGAATATGCCAATCACCTGCGAAACATCAGCGATAAGGCACTCGAAAGTGATGACCCAAAGAACGAAATTTTCCAGAAACATTGACAATAGTCGATAGGATATCTGACGCGGAAATAAAAACTGACGAAGAAACAGGTAAAAAGCTAATCCACTTCAAAGTGAAATTCCCCTAAAAGCGCCACGACACCCCGTCGACAATACTCGCCCGCTTGACATCACCTTTATCCGCCCGTAGGACCGTTCGGAGCAGCAAGACGGAAAGTACCGCTTTGGATCATGTCGCCAGGCTCCCTTCCACAACAAGCCTATCGACAAGTCTCTTCAACCACTCGTCGCTTACGGCCCATGCGATCGGATGGCATCAAGCTAAGTTAAATCTCTGAAAGAGGGGACAGGTCTCGGCACTGTGAGCATACAGTGTGCCGAATATACATTATACAGTGCACTGTACGAGATATTGTATAACGTACGAGTTGTACAGTAACTGTACAGTGCGGCTCCACCTTCACCGTTTTTGTGCCTTGGCATTCAATTATATAACACCGCCGGGTGCAAAAAGCGTCCTTGCAATGAGATTTGACTAAGGACAGATGCAATGAGTATTTTACGGATACATAATTCTGTAACTGAAATGCAGAATTTTGGCTATACATGTACACATGGAAAACGAATTGCAACAATCGTAAAGTTCCTCGTGAGCGTATTTCCAGAAAATGGAGGAGTTAGTGAAATGGCGTGTGCAAATATTCCCACCAACAAGCCATCAAGTTGTGCGGAGGTGAGCAAGGTCATCCCTTTCACCTCAGAAACCCCACCAAGACGTTGTATATGAGTCGCGGCGTTTAGGAGCACATGCGATTTCTACACTACTAAACATTTCATTGCGGTTCTTGCTTGCCCACCACCTATTTGCATACCCTTAAACCCCCGGATCGATGAAATACGGTTTCTTTCATTTCCTACAGCTACTACGTCATCAGGCAGCCATGTAAATAGCCTTGCTGCTGCTATGCCCTCATCATTCATGTTGCGTTACCGCGTTCCGCTTTATGGCGTTATTACCGCCTGGTTCGCCACCGCTAAGCGCTGGTATGGCGTCACTATCGCTTGTTCCACAACCACCTGCCGCCATCATGTCACTACCGCCTGTTTAGTCAACGCCGACCGCTTTAATTGCTTCATTACCGCTTCCTTCGCTACCACCTACGGCCGCTATTCAGTCGCTACCGCCTTTTTTGTCAACGCTTACCGCTGTTATTGGTGTCACTAATGCCTGGTCCTCACCAAATACATCCACCATGGCTTCACTGACGCCTTGTCCACAACCACCAGCCATAAAATAATAATAATCACTAGCGGGTAAACAATGCGCCGATAAAAAGCCAGACCGCCAGCAAGCGGCCCTTCCGTTGGGCCTCGAAGGCCACAGATTCACCCTTTGGAAACGCTGAATCTAGCAGTTTTATGCGACCAGCATTATCCAATCCGAATAAGTCAGATGCTCGGATGATCCTGGCGTAGCCCAGCACGTGCAAAAAGGTGTTCATACGCTGATAGCCACCTTGTCGAGTTTCCCTGAAGCATACACTCAAACTTCTCTGACTGACACGCTGGTCTCCCAGAAACAATGACAGCGGGGATTCTAGCAAAAAAAGAACGAATATGCACAAAAAATTTGGCATAGAGCCTGTTGCAAGTCTGCAGCAAAGATTTTCTGGAAAGAAGATGAATGGGGAGAGGTGAAACGATTTGGTGAGTTCGATAAGAGCAGGCCGCGGGGGGCTACAATAGAAAGTAGCAGCAACGACGCTACTGATTAAACAAGAAATTTCTAAGGAAGGTAGGAAACTGTAGGCTTTACAGAAGTTAGCAGCAGCGATTCTTCTGGGAAAACATGAGAATTTCAGCAGTAAGAAGTAGGCGCTACGGACAAACCAAGCAATGCGCTTTGTTAACCTATCCGCCGCGGAGAACGCATTGCACTTTAACAGCTCGGTAGGCCAAGGCAAAGGACATCCCTACAAGAGTTCTAATAATGTAATATGAACTCTGAATGCCTGAATTACACAGGAGAGTGCGATCAAATAAATGAAAGAGCTCAGAAACGCGACGTGCAAGAAGCCGTCAGTTCCAAATGTATATAGTCGAAGGGACGGCGCCCAAGCGCGCGCATCTGAATGCAGAACGATATAGATCATAGCTGTGGGAGAAAGTCGCCACTGATCAAGTAAGCTACACGCAGCATGAAATAATTGGAGACCGCGATCGCAGCAACCTGGTCAGTCAGTGCTGCGTTCAAAAATCTGGTCAGGTCATTGGAAAATCGGCTGGAGCAATCGCCGCTACAGCCGCCGCCACAGTCCTCGCCACGGCCGCCGGGTCAAACATTGCGGGAGCAGAGCCCTATCTACGCGGATGAAGTCAGTCACCTTTGGGGATCTCTTGAGCCGCAAGGGACCCTTGGCGGCCGAATTAATCGCTCAAAACGTCTCCATTGTCACCACCGCATTCAATGTCGCTGCCATCACATCAACCAGCTTGTCGCACGAGTTCGAAAGGTGATTGCAAGGCACGTTTTAGGGTGGGTGCATTTAGCGGTAGTTTCATTTAGCCCAAATGTTTGCACTGTATGTTCTACAGTGTATTTCATGTGTAAATGTTTATCTTTCTGATCGCTACTGTAAGTTATGTGCCCTTAGGGCCAGCTAGTAGGTTTATATACACCCCTTTATTTCCGGGCTTTGGACACGGAAGGACATCAGATTGTGCAAAACACGACTTGTCAACGCTTGTGGCCAACTTTGGAAGTAGCCGCAACAGTACAGTACTGTTACAGATACCCTCTGTGGTAGCTGTAAGCACGCGACCAGTGTGCTGAGTCACAACTTGATGCCGTCCGATCCGAAGACCGGCATAGGCCCGCGTTTATATTGACTTTTCCATAGGCACTAAGGGTCCATTTGCGTAATTCAATTACTACGGTCAAAGCGTAAACTGCAGGTCAACTTGCACTACAGTACACTACCTACCCTACAGTAACCTAAGCAACCACACACGTGCCTTGGAGAATCTGTCCACCGTACCTTACTGTGGCAACTGCGGAGACGGCGGCGTCCCTGATGCGGACGACATAGCATTCCTTACGATCACAGGGACCCATTATTCACTATCCTCTCCCCCCTTTTTCTGCGCTCCACAGATTCAGCGGCCTGCCATTTTACACCTCATCAACCGGTCCCCATGCCCCTCTCTTATCGCGCGGCGTTCTCTTCTGCTCCTAACCTGCTGGACTTGGCGCCCAAGCAGAATTTCTTGTGACAGAGCGTTTTTTTTTCACGCGGCTCTGCATACCGTGACGGCGACCTCGAACTCCATCTTCTCCATGACGACGGTTTTTTGACAGCTGCGATGGTGTAATGGAGACTTCGATGTAGTAGTGCGGCGGTGGTGTGTAGATATGACGGCAGCGGTATTGCAGCAGTGAATCTGGTTTTTACATCACATTTCCTGGCGCTACACCCTCTTCGCATCAACCTTCAATTAATTACGCGACGAAGATTTCTGTCCTTGTTTTACTGCGCCCGTTCGTTTCCAGCAGCTCCGACTCATTTGCCACCACCATTTCACTCCCTTTCTGCCGCCTTCTAATTTATCCCACCACCTCTTTGAAAATATTTCCGCCTCCTAAATCAGCAAATGTTTCAGCCTCCCTGAAAACCTCGGAGCCATTAATACCCAAGGCTACATCAAGGCTTTCCTTTCTCAGAGCGGGGAGTAGTTTAACCCGTCACCTGCGACAGCTGATCTCCCGCATCTTCGATGAACTTGACACCTGCAGACTGGCAGGTCCGTAAAGTGTTCGACATGTCAAATGGGGCAGTTCAAGCAAGACCATGAGTCCGACGGCGTGAGACCGCTCACTGGGAAGTTCACCTCATTCCGTCAAATTCGTTGCCGACGCGGTACTGAGCCGGATCTTGATCCATCTTTGCGAAGCTAAGGCATTTTTTGTCTTAGGTACACCTTCATCCATCTCAATTCCATTTTGCCCTACTGCAATTGTCGCTGGGGAGCAGTGCACAGTATGCGGAGTGTACTACAGCCTTCATTTGGCCCTACTGTACTGTACATAGGGCGGAAAGTTTCTTGCTGAAGCCGCCGTGCGCTTCCATTTTGCTCTACTGTAAGGAATCCTTCCCTAAGGTCATGGAGGCTACTGTAACTAAGCCTTCGGTAACACAGCCACAGCCCTCCCCCCCTTTTGTTTTGTTGGAACCATCATGTTCGGCACGTCAAAGACGACGAGAGGTTAATGCTTCGTCGCGGACGAGAACTTACTTGAACTAATGCTTGGTCTGCTGTCCTGCTGCCTTGACCGGTCCTTCGGGCGGATAACGGTGAGCGGGAGCGAGCATTCCTTGCAGACAGGGTTTCGTATCGTACTGTCTTCGACTCGTCCCTACCTGGCCGCGCAACTTCCTTCAAGAAACTGGATTTGCTTAATGGCGGAAAACGGCTTGCCAATACTAACCTCCTTGGTACGTCTCGAAAGGATCATTTTCACCCATCCCGTGCGTACAGGGATGAGGCAGGCAGCTGAAACCACGTCCTACCCAGCAGGTTGCTGGGCCGGGTGTCCGATACCTAGGGATCCTTTTGGTTACATGAGGGTACCTGGGCTCTCTTTGGTTCGCGCATTAATAGTTTAGTGATGAAATAGCGACCTATCTGCAGTGTCTGTATGGGTCTGGAGTTCGACTCCACATTCGAGAATTGAAGACCTTCTCGATCCGATTTCGTATCAAGTAGCGCCTCCATTCGCTTTCGAAGATCATACAACCGCAAGACTGCTTCTGAAAACTCGCCTTCCAGTGTCCATTGCGGTTACTTTCTTCCGTTAAGGCTCACCTTGAAGTTCCTTTCAACCTTTTTCGTCTACTTCTTCTCCCTATACTCCGTGGTGGATATCCTTTCACCATTCGTAGGGTATCAGGAGATACTCCGTAACAGGGTCCCCACTTTTGACTACGCCGTCTTCCATCTTTATGAGACGGTTTCCATGGACTCGGACCTGCTTCTGACCTACCTTTAATTCGAGGAGGTAACCAAATTTCCCAAGACGTCTCTTGATGACATAGAGACCAATCCAGGGCTTTAATATCTTCTTGCCCTCCGACTTGCTGAGCTCAACCGACCAAAGAAGAACGCGGTCTCCGATGTCAAAATGCTTTTTGTTAACTCGCTTATCGTACCCCTTCTCAGCCAGATTCCTTGACTTTCTACTCTTTGCAGCAGTTGCTTATGCAGTAGACTAAGAATTCTCGCAAGATCTTCGGGTTCGTCTAAGAGGCCGGCTGTATCTACGTTACCCATGCTCTCGAAGGCTTCCACTCCAGATATAGCCTTATACGTGTTTATTCCATGGACGACCAACTCTGGACCGCTCCTGTGCTCGACTGTGAAGTCATAGTCCTGTATCTCAGGAACTCATCTGGTCAGCTTTGTGCGTGGTTCCTTTAGATTGGGGAGCCACTTAAGGGATAGATGGTCGGTCACTACCACAAACTTCTCGCCTTGCAGATAGTGTCTCCACTTGATCAACGCGTGGATTACTGCCAAGAACTCTCGTTCCGTTGGGGCAAAATTGCGTTCCGCCTGGCGCAGAATTCGGCTGGTGAATGACACAGGACGCCACTGAGCTCAGTCTTCCTTTCGAAGCAAGAATCCTCCGAAACCGTACGCACTCGCGCTAGTCATTATCTTCTTTTCGGTTCCCCTCCTTGGTGGCGCGAGTACGAAAGGGGTGCTTAACTTATTCTTCAGTTGCTGCAAGGCTGTTCGCCGCTTAAATCCCCACGCTGATGACAATTCACTATGAATAGGTGCTTTCCATACTTTCCCTTCTTCGAGAATCCAATTATCTTCAGTACGTCATGCATCTGGGCTGCCGTATCCGCAAAGTGGTCCAAAAAGTCTCAGAAAAAGTTAATCAGACCAAAAAACCGCACGAGTTCATCTCCTGAAGCAGTCTCCACAAGATCCCTTATCGACTCAATACGGTGATAAGATGTTTTAAGTCCTCCTTATCGACTCGATGGCCTAGTACGTCGACGGTGCGGACACCGAACTTTCACATGGATAATTGAGCCCTCCTCCCTCTGCCAGTAGTTTATCCAAAGAACACGCCAACGACTTCGATATTTTTGTCCTCCCGATTTTTCCGATACTTCTGTCATCCATAAAGGCTGGCACATCCTTCTCTTTCCGGTCGCCTAGGATGTTTTTCACGATACGTTGGAAAGTCACTAGGGCTTCTTAGTCCACTTTGGCAGCCGGGTATATTGGAGAAGACCGAGAACAGTTCGGACCGCTGTGCACTTCTTCGAATCTGGTGTAGTTTCTACCTGATGGAATCCATCCTTAGGGTCGAATACGGACTACAATTTCTTGAATAACAACCAGTCTAGTATTTCTTGCATATTATCCATGTGATTTGAGTCTGTAACCGTGAGGAGATTCAGTTTCCGGAAGCCCGAAGTTACCCGGATACCTCCATCCTTCTTCTTGACGAATACATTGTTCGTTGCCCAGGGAGAAACCGCAGGTTCCAAGACTCTGAGCTTCAGGAGCTTTTCCATGGCAGCTTTTTCGACTTCTTCTTCTTTTGGAGAACGTCGCCTCATTGGTTCACATACCGGCTGTACACCCGGGGGGTTTATCTTGTGCAAGATGCCTTGAATCTTTCCGAGGCCTTCAAAAAAGACTTTCGTTCCAAGAGCAGATCCATGAGAGCCTTGATCATCGCTTTACCATTGGAGAATTCGCTCAGATCCATTTGCCGGATCGCTTGGTCGACCTCTGCACCTTCAATCAAGGCATACACTCCTTTACTGTCCAAGTCATTCATCGTATCCTGCCTATGGCTTAATGGGCCCTTGATTCGTTGACCTTCGGCTACGATGGACGCCTCATTTCGTTCCAGTTCCAGCTTCAAACTTCTCGATCACCAGAACTGGCGTCCCATGAGCAGCTTATCCGGTTGATTTCTTATTACTCGAACGTTTTCGGTGAATTTCAACCACCAAAACTTGAAATTCAAGCGATTCCGTCCAACGCTCGTATCGGCGTACCATCTACCGCATCTGCTCCGTAGTGAACCATATTTCTAATTTAACCACCTTGCTTCCGAACCAAGCATCGTCTACTCATATAGAAAGCGTAGCTGTATCCATCTGGACCATTATTGACTCGCCGAAGAGATGTATTTCAACTTCCACCTCCTCATCATCCTAACTCTGCGTCCATTCAGGCTTTCGACAGTCACAGACCTTGTCATGTGTGCCTTCCATTGTTGCGGATTCACCGGGGCCTAATTCTTCCACGGGGGCTTCGCTCCCCCCTTCTCTTTTCCCGCCCTAACGCATTCTCTGGGAGAATCCTGCATATCAACCATCCTCTGCCTGAAATTCCTGGCAATATGCATTACCTTTTGGCAGTAGTGGTATTTCACTCGGGCTTGCCAATTTCCGCTGGTACCATTAGATCCCTCTGTCGGCCCTCTGTTCCGGCGGATTGGTCCGGGGAAGTTTGGCTGTCTATATTCACGGACCGTGTCTATGAAGTTCTTCCGCGAGTTAGTCGGCTCACTCTCTTCCCGGACAGGTTCCCTGGACGTGCGTTGCTGTACGGAGACTAGGCCGGACACTAGACTAACTACGATGTCAAAGCTGCCTGTGATCAACATTGCCTGCTGGCGCATCCTTTGTGGCAGGCACGCTTTAAAGATATTAGCCAAATTACTATTAGTGACCGGAATCTGGAGCATCCTTGCTTCTGTTCTTATGTGCTCGGCATACATATCTAGAGTCTCACACCGCTCATTCAACTGAATTGTGAAGAACTTTTCCCACAGATCCGCGAGCTGTTCTCCACTTCACAACATTTCTTCCAGTCTGTCCCATAAGAAGGCCACCTGCTCCCCAATGAAGTTATTTGTGACATCCTCGTAGACCCCCTTTGCTTTCTGCTCGACAGCGAAAGGCAAAAGCCTTCTCTCATCCTCTGCATGAACTGGAAATTCGGTAAGAAGGCGGAACCAGGTCTGTTTGGTGTCAAAGAATGAGCCATCGCCTACTTTGGGGCACCTGCTGGACTCGGACCAAATTATATTACTTGTAAGTGGCATGGATTGGAATAAGTTCTCCTTTTGATTCCTTCAAGACAAACGAGCTCGTTTCTTCCTCTGGCTCCTTGTTGTAGTCGCATTCGGCTTTTGAGTTCTCCTTTTTCCACTACCCTTTTCTGTTCGGTGGCCAAATTGGCTGCTTCCTTGATGGCTACCAGGTAGTCAGTATCTTCCGATGTAACCATCATCTTCTTTTGCAAATATCGGGACTCGGTTCCTGACTCAGCTCTTCAGGAACCGCTTGGGCCTCCGCAATGGGCAGACCGGCATCAGTCATATTTTTCAAATATTAAATCACCCCACATTCTCCCTATCGCATATTAGGTTTCCCTCTACACTGGTCAAAACAGCTTATTTTATCAAAAATTTTAAACGGTACATTACAGTGCTGATAAGAAAGAAATCCAGTTTTATTTTTAATATTGGAATAACAGAATGACACACACACGAAACTACCGCTTTGAAGCCTATGAGTTAGTGATTTCGGACGATCCTACGCAAACAGGGTAAGAACATGTCTCGGAATTTCTTCTTTTCCGTGTATCCAGCGTAAGTATCTAAAGTGGATTTCAAATCAACGTAAACAATGCAAGTATTAGTATTCGAACAGACAAGGGCTTTTGCTCAACGATAAACTCAACTCTGAATGGTAGTGAAATTTTTGCGACAGAAACGACTGGATCCTCCAGAGAGGCGCGCAATGACCGCAACACGTGTTCAAAGCCTCCTATTTTTACAGTGGTCTTTGCTCACCCTCCTTTCACCTTCTACAACAAGCCATAAATGATGCAGAGTTTCTCACATCAGTCAACTGTTGAGGCCAAACTTATTTAAATTGCGAAGTTTTGCCGATATTAATGGTAGATAAGTTGTAGTTCGAATGAACACCAGATGGAAGCAAAATTGCCATTGACATACATGGTCTGGTTGTAAGAGTTTCTTTCCACGTTGAAATTAAGTAAAAGGTTCAAAAAACTTTGGCCAAGGATAAGATCATCTCTCTCCCCCATCTCAGTCTCGCTATCAGATTCTTCGCATTCATCCAAAGCTCAGAAAACATGCGCTAAACGCCTTTGCCAACATCTTCAGAACACTTTGAGGAAACTCCCACGTCTTCAAAACCAGTTTCATTTTCTCCGTACGTTGTCAGAAAAACTTTTCTAAATCTTAATAAAGGTAAAAGGTGCCAAAGTAATTTTTTCAAGACTGCGATCAGAAGATACTGACATTAACAATCGAAGGTAACACGTGCGAAAAATTTGAGTTGGTATTTGGAGAACCTGTTGTGAGCTGATTTCACGCTTATGCGTCGTCATCGGGCATGAATTCTCTACTCTCGATGAGTCGAGTTAGAAAATTGACATCCAGGTTTAATTTGGAGAGCTTCGCGGAGGGTTGACGTCTCTCTTTTGATCCATTGTTAAAAATATTCAAAAAAAATACAGATCAGAGATCTCAATTTGTCCTTGACTGTAGTGTCCGTGTAGTAGTTGAATGAATTCGTAAAGTAAAATTCGATAGTATAAATACAAAATAAATTTCGCGGAAATAAAATTGCATGTACCGAAGCGGTCTCAATCAATTGGTGGCGCAAATTTGTAGCAAACATAACGTTTACTAGGGAAAGAAATCAATCTGTCTATCTAAGTGATGAACTGACAAAAATACGGCATATATATGAAGAGAATGGCTCGTATCGTAAGACCACGTAGCTTTTGGTGGTATTAATACTGTTGTATCTCGTCTAAATAGCGTTAATGCCTATTTTAACCTTTGTGGGCGGTTTGCAAGTGTGGTATAACTGTCAACAGTTCCATTTTTCGGAATATTTTTTGAAACAAATGTCTTCCTTGATTTGGAGTACAAATGTGTCGCTGAATACGAAAATTTTCTCCCGTCATGAAGGATAATGTTGCAAGATTCAATCAAGGAGGTGAAGGAACTTTAACGATTTGTGCCGTAGGGGTACATGTTGTTGTGTGATCATTGAATAATCTTTAATGAGATGAAGAACTTGTTTTACTTCATTTTAATTGCACAATTTAAATTCCAAAGATACGCACAAAAATAGTGATTAAATTCTATGGCCATAAAATATCAGTGAAAAAAGAAGTAATAAAACTAATGAAAAACAGTATTTCGAAGTTATAACAGAAGCCAAAGTCGCAGATCAACACTTTTCCTGTCACATTCACCTTCTTAAAGATTTAGAATATTATCTGATTCCATCACCTCAGTAGCGGAACAACTAAGTTACTCTGAACAAAAATTACAGATGGTTGCCGTCTGAGCTCCTCGGTTTAGTGAAATCGGAGATAAACTGATGGGGCGCTCCCATGCCTGCGCAACTCTGTTATCTTGTCCCGTTTTGTTTCACTGTTTTAGCGTAAAGCAAGAAATTTGTGCTCTTTTGTGAAATTACATCAAGAGTTGTTCATTTCCTTTATCAAATCCATGCCATTTGCTTTGAGGACTATTACGACTAAAAACCAATGAAACAGAAATTATTTGTTCCACTATTGCAAAAGTTGACGGGAAAAACGCTTCGAAGGGGTCCTGCAAGTATATATTTTAGTTGGTACACATTCAAGTGGTGCTTCTCCTCATTCTCAATTTTCGTCATATTTATTGTTTAACTACCTATCACTGTCTCGATCAAGTTTGAGAAATGTTTGCATTCCAAGCAATTCTTAAATTTCCAAATTTTCGTTGATGGACTGACTGCAAAATATTTGAACCGAAACCATTCAGTTCAAAATGGTACAGCCACAAGACTAAGGGTCCAGGGTTGCGATATGGAGTTTCTGCATCGATTTTTCTCAAACGACATCGTTTGGGTCCATAGACCATTTCCTGCTGGACTCTGGCCAGATCTTAGGATTTTTTATCTTCTTAAGGGAGTAATGTATAGTGACTAAAACGCTGTCGCCGATAGAGGATATGATTGAGATCACTGTTTAACAAAAGGTGCAGCCCATTCTACAGTTTATAAAAGAATAAGGGATCTTTATGAGACCGTGAACCGTCGGAAAGCAGGTCAATGTACCTAGTTCTCTTAGTTCTTGTTTTGGGAACAGAAAGGAAATGCATGGTATATGTTTCTATGCAGTTGCTAACATCGTGCAAGTTGCTCTTAATTATGGTTATCCTCTTTTCGGGTTTAGGTGGCGGTTTAGATTACAATATTTTAGATAATTTTTATTGTGTCGTACTGTAGTCTTGTCTGCATTGGCAGCGTTTTTCAACGTCTGAAGCGTTTTTTACTTCCTGTACAGTAAGTACGCGAATTCAGTGTGGAAATGCATGTACGGATTTCGCACATTTTCATTTCGTTGACTCAATCGCTAAATTTTTTACAATACTGTTCTTCACAGGGGAAATTTGGGGTGTTTTTAACACCCCATCCACTAGTTAAGTGGGTTAAAAAGTCATTTAATATAGAAGTCTCAAAAATCTTAAATCCGCTGTTTACATTCCTGGCATGAAATGTATTGCTGGAAAGCTGACTATCTGCCCTATTCATTGGTGCAAACAGATTTGAAAATAGGCAGATCCGGAAATGCTATATGGGTCTAACTACACACTTCGGAATAGAGGAAAATACAGTGAAATATTAAAAATTAAAGATTTTGCTGAAGGATACCATAAAAACTACTACATTAGAGTCGCCTTCTCTAAGCGCTTCATTTTTGACTTCAAAGTGCTAAACTTCGACCGTAGCGTTTGTTCTGATGGAAATGTTTCGTCAAAACAGAATCCCCTTCACTTAGCGCTTCCTTCATTCTTTTGACAGCATCCTTAGGTTTCATATATAGATCTTCTTTCACAAAAGCTTCCAACAGTTCGGTAACAATATCCGGAACTTTCGATGCCCTGCCATGAGTCACAGTCCCTCTTTGAATGTCGTTTCCATCTTCTCCTTCATTTCTCCCAGAGTTCTTCTTTTGAGCCCCGAACAGCTTTGTTATCCTGACGAATTTCATTCTCTCCTGGTAGACTGTATCGACCGGGTATTTTCTTGAAGCTTCTCTAACATAGTTGCAGGTCCATCTTATCAGTTGAAACTCTGACCTTTTTGAAACATCTCGTTGATTTCCTCTTTGTACCCTTCAATATAACTTCTGCCGTACTGGGCTCCCTTTGGCAACCTACGTGCCCAACCCTTCACTTTTAGTTCCTCCTGAGAAAAAAAACTCCTTCAGAAAGATCATACTCAGGCATATGAGCCTTCCATCCCTTTATACATATCGTATTATTGGCGATAAGATGATTAGCCTCTCGCACCGCAAAAGCAATCATGTCCCTTCTCGTAGGTGTACATGATGTAAATCCAGCTTTGCGCTGCTACGGCTTCTTCCTCTCATTCGTGGACCAAGCACTGTCCCTAAAGATGAAACTTTAGGTACATGAGCCGCAGTTATCATATCACGAAAGAGGCTTTCTTTCGGTGATCCATAAAAGCAGTAGTCCTCTGGTGCAATGGTCTCTTCTCGGATCTCTGTTTCTTGTATTTGCTCCGTACCCCAAATAGAATGAGATTCATTTCGTCGTCCTCTGCGCTATCATCATGTTCTATATGATTTCCATTCTCTGGGCCTTCTGGCTCTGAGCTGATTGTATCTTCAATTTCATAGTCGTCCATTGCATCATTACTCCCTTCATCAATGATATCGACATCTGCAATTGACTCCATGTTTTCGGCCATTGTGTACCTTCATCTGTTTCCATCGGTGCATTTGCGTCCACGTTATGGGTTTGAATGACCTGTTGCTTACAGAAACCTTGAAAGTGATGCCGTTACCAACACCAGAGTAAGCAAATGCTCTAAGCGTATAATGCACTTCATTACTATTTGGAGCTCTGTCCCCTCCAATACATCGTCCAGATTCCATGATGTTCCATCCAGTTCAATGAAGCAGTTCATATAACTTAGATTCTGCAGATATCTTGTCCACTCTTTTCCTCAGGAACTGCAACCTGTTTCTATCAAGACATACCAACTGCACAAACGAGTTCTGTATTCCTCCTCTCCAAGCTAGTGCTGCTGCTAGTCCTTTAGGCGTAGCTATTTTTCTTACCTTGTTCCTGTGAGGTCTTCATGAACTTTCTATGTGCGACGTACCCCGCGCAAAGTGTGCGTCAATAAGTCCTTGCCATCTTGAGTCTCTGTGTGCAAGAAAAGAGATATAGTAATGGGAGATATCTTACTTATAACGGGTAGAAGAAGTAAAGATTTCATTTGATTGGTAAAAGCCAGCGTTATCGGACTGCAGCGTAACCGATTCTATAAACGGTAACTCCTTGTGCAGCTGCCGTAAAAAGGCTTCGATCATTGATGCGAGGCAAGATTATCTTGCTTGTTTGTACCATCCAGGATTTGATCACAGTACACCGTAAAACGAACGGCCTCATCACCTTCAAGGACATAGTAGCTTGCTAGGAAACCATGCCATCCAATTCCTCGTTTACCGAAATGCTGCTGTGTCGTCTCACGAGCAGACATGGTCTCGAATTTCATTTTCCAGTCCGTGACCACAAGCATGTTAGTAGATTCTCCAAGTCTACATTTTCGCTCCAGCTCAAGGTGGAGCGCTTTTATGGCTTGCTGGTTTGTTACTCTGACACGGTGGCCCCGATAAATTTCCATCTTCTTTTCTATATCACTTACAACCTTCCACAGCGTCATCAATCACATCTCTTGGTTTGTTGGGCACCTTGAACTATTACTTTCAATTCAGGAAGTAGAATCTGATAAAGTTACATGCGTTGCATATTCTTTTGCGAGTATCATCGCTTTCTAGTGGTTTTTTGAGTCCATAAAGAACACCGTGTGTGGACAGCATCATCTTCCTTTGAAGCATGATGATCATACTGTTGTCGAAGGAAGTTGCGCAATATCTCTAGGAAGCCAGTCATTTTTTTCGCTACTTCCCATTCGCTGCAAAGTCGTCGCTAATTCGTTGTAACATTGCGACTTGGTCGTTGACAAGAACCCAGTAACGTAATCTACTGCTGTAAGAATCCTCTCCCCGCCAAATGTCAGAATTGATAGTAGGTTGTAAAAGGATCCACGGGAAACCTTTTTGCGAGTCCGGAATCGCAAAACTCAGGTAGCTTTCAAAGATATCTTTCTTCGCTCTACGGCGTCGTAACGCCGGTAGCTGTATGGTTTCAGCTGAGGATAAGCTAATTTTTTATATCCCCATGACATGGTCCCTACATTTGAGGGATGAAAGAAAACGTTATGGCACTTGAAACGGCATATTCATCGTATCTTGTCCTGCAAATTACCGTCTTCGCTAGTTCATGACCATCCATCATATCGCTGAAATCATTATAAGCACGGTCGATACATCTCCCACCCAACGTGAATGGTTTATGATCACTGGAACGCTCTGCAAGTAATTCTGATAAGCTTTGCTTCGATAGGCCCTTGAAAATAACTGCCCTTGCAACACTCCCTGAATGCTACTTTTTGGAGCTTTGGTCGAGTTATCCGCCAATGCACTAAGCTACCTTTGCGTTTCATTTGCGTTGTTTTATCCCCGCTTGATTATAGCCTCCTCCCCATCTTCCAACAGTTTATTGCTTCCGGCGGGATGCAATATTTTCGCCACCTTTACGGCACACGAAAGCACGGATTGTACCAAAGTACTCCATCCAGGGCCACCACAACCATTAAAGCAATTTGTGTTCCTTTCCTGTTCGTTCGGCAATTTTTTTTCGTACTGCGACCCAATCAAAAGCATTCCATACATCGGTAGCAGTCTCGATTGTTTTGTTTGGTCCCCGCTCAAGCGGTGAAGGTAACTCCTCTTCAGTAGTTTGCTGTAAATGGAGACGGCCCGCTTAGCAGCTGATCTCAATGTAGCCCAGCTGTATTTAGTCTGCCGGGATTGCCTCTTTTTCTGGTCAACGCTACACTCGGACTCACACCATCACATGAACACCCACAGCGCCTGCATGAACTTTGACAATATGAGCATTTGCCCACCTTGCATGAGCAAGATGACATCTTGAAAGTCTGTAGTGCAGAATTGATGCAGACTGAGCACGAAGTTTGGGAATGAGATCTGAAAATGAGACAAAGCAACAATATGCATCAACTGTTCATTACTCATGAGTAGGTAATGTTCCTGATGATTTCATGAGTTGCTCGATGATCTCATCAAGGAAAACCAACACCTCTCAAATTTTATTTTGAAAAAATCCCAGAAGGACCCCAACATCCACATTATTATGATATGAAAATGTGCGAGGCTAGCGTCATTGCTGGATGTATCGCTGGAGTTTGGAATGTGTCATCACATGGGTTTGCGCCAATGCGAGGGGACGTTCACAGCTTTCCATTGATACAAAATTATTCAAAACGGAAAAATAGCGGATTTGCTAACTTTTGCGCTGTCGTAAACCCAGACCACTTAACTCGAGGGTAGTGTGTTATTCATGAAAAATATGGCTAGCTGTTCCCTGAGGGATGTCGTGATGTGGGTAAACGCTTACAATGTAAAGGATTAGCGGGAAGCCGTCAAAACACTAGAAAACTGGCTGCAGGCCGGCCAACAGGCACGCCGCATTGGACATCGTTGGCCGCTGCGGCATGACGCTGTGTCAAGACCTCTTTGACCTTTGCGATAGGTCTCCCTTGCCTTCGTAGCGACGTTGCGTGCGACGTCGGGTTACAAACGCGTGGGCGTCCGGGTGCCATCCTTCGAGGGTAGAGATAGGGACGGGCAGCAGCCTTCTTCTGGCGGAAGACGCGATAGAGGACTCGTATCTTTTATGTTTCGCCGTTTTTTGCTGCGTTGAGCGAGGTAGTGGGTTGAAAGTCCCTACTCTCCTGTTCGAGGGCGCTAGGGAGTTGACGAAGGTGACATCGAAGAAGTCTGTTCCGCCAGTTCGTCCCATTGTGCGAATATCAGGTCTTGTGCTGTGGACCCCTTCTCGCGGCTCGATGACTGGATGTCCTACAACGCGGAATAGCTAGGTCCCGAGAAGTGTCGCGGCGTTGTACAGGTACCCCCACAGGCAAATGCTTACAGACCTGGACAGTTTACATTATTTTAACCTACCTTCTTTTTGCTGTTAATTGCGGCCCTTTGTTGCTCCTGAACTGCACGGTAATGGGCTGTGTTGTGCTGCTCAGGCCTCAAAATCTACATCGTGTTCAAAAAAATGTGTAAATGGGGGGTTAATTTACTGTGGTGGATATGTGGGTTGGTATCCAGTAAATTTGTACCAAAGCGTAGATATCGTATCATTGTCAAGCCAATTGCGAAACCGTACGATGCGTCGAAAGCTGTGGATGGCACTCCAATCTACCAGAAGGTGGAAGGGAGGCCAGCCAGCAAACAAGCGGCATTGGAGGTTACTGTCAAAGCGGAGTGCCGCTGTAAAAGAATGGCTCTAACCTTCGAAAACCGTTCCATTGCGCGGTGGCAACGGTTCTCGCGAGTTCCTTGACGACGGAGAACGCCGCCGGATGCCATCCTCCAAGCGTTGAGATGGGGACAGGAACCAGCCTGTTTCTCCCAGGCAGCTCAGCAAGGAACCCTTGGTATTTCCGCTGCTTCTCTGCGTGAGCTGCGTTGAGGCTTGTGAGTGGGTTGAAAGCCCTGGCTCTTGCGTGGGAGGGAGCGAGCGGGTTGACAAAGGTTACGTCGAAGTAATCCGTGCCACCGGCGGCTCCCATCGCCCTGATATCCGGCCTCGTCCTGTTTTGGTAGTGTAGACGAGGTTCGATGAATGGACGTCGGGCGGCTCTTGCAAGGTCGTTCCCCAGTAAAGTCACCTGGTTGTTATGGCGAGTATTCCGCTCGCAGCCAAAGCGACAATGTAGCAAGTGGTCCCCGTAGATATCCAGCATTTCATGGCATCCTGCTTTGGGGCAAGGGGTACCTGGGGCGAATAAGGGGGTTTGGCAAAAGTACTGGAACCACACGGAAAAGTCTTTGCTCTTGATGTGCGTCCTCAATCCAGGGCAAGGTGCACAGTAGACCCAGCCTTTGGCACCGGGGAGGGACATGCTAGCGCGGAAGGCGCGGGTGCGGATGTTTCCGAGCGGCAAGGCCTCTTGCACAGCCATATGAATTGCATCTGTTAGCTTCTTCTGCGATGGTGGGTTGGATGAGCAGAAATTGCTAAACGGAATTCAAAAAAATGAATATGTTAGTTTTCCGAAGTCTACTGTACAGTACAGTACAATCATCCGTTTCAGTAAAAACCCCAATCTACCCAATTTACCCCTTTACAGTACAGTACAGTACAGTACAGTACTACTCTGCAGTAAGAGTTCACACGCTATTTCACGTGTAATTTATCACAGAATAACTGTACATCTCAATCGACGTGGAAGAGCACAGGCCCCCAATTGTCGAGTTCCCACCGCTGCTTTCGATTCCCAGGGTTCGCCTATACCCCGCTGCAGTATTATCCTCTTCAAAGAGGGTCTCCTCCCGCGCATCGCGGAGTGCAACTAATCATTTAAGAGTTATCCACATGCACAGCTAATCGGCGCATTAGCTTCGATATGGTTGTCTTTGGCGAACCCTATCGTGTCGCGCACACCAGTGCAACATGGCCAACGTGGACCGCCTGGTTAGCACCTGTTTAGGACTCAGCTCGCAAAATAGTCGGTTCCTGAGCTGGACCCCGACTACGTACCGTAGCATCACTAATAACTGTACACAATTGTTTCACACTGAATTGAATTGCTGTGAAGTGTAATGCATAGACTAGTTATTACAGAAGTCATGATTTAGTATTCTTCAGATGGTAAGGTTGCCTCACTTGCTTCCATCTCCGCCGAAAATTTGGAAAAGGAAGCAAGCAGTACCGAGGAATGCAAGTTATACCTTGGGCCTTCTCCCACCGCACCGCATCCTTGTCCCAGCACCGCGGCCATTACCGACCTCCCAGTAGCCCCCACCCGACCTTGTCCAACCTCTTCTCCCCATTCGCAGCCCCTTCCTCTTCCCTCTTCTCATCCACTTCCTCCGCGCTCCATCCAGACACAACCACCCCAATCCGCACAACCCCCTCATCCGCTTGCTCGTCCTCCTCTTCAGAAACCCTGACGCGTTTCATCTTCCCCTCCACGAGCGCCGCCCTCGGCACTCGTCCCACCTCCTCGACGAACAGCGGCACTGCCACCGCACTCAGCCTGGGCATTTCCACCCCTGCAACAATCTGTCCATCTCCGACCCACTCACTCCCCAGTCCTCACTCCCGGATCGGCTACCACTATCCACGCTCACGCTCACTTCAGTCCCAAACACCTGAAAGCTGCGCGCCTTCCTCGCTACCCTCGTCCCGTCTACCCCCTTAATCTCCGTAACAGCCGGACTTTTCACCTCCCGCTGTTCATCTCTTCTCCTCATCACCTGCCTCGACAACCACAGCCTCCTTCACCTGCCCCGAGTCCTTCTGCTTGCTCGCCACTCCTGCCTTATAAACTTCATAATCCTCATCCAAAACCCTTCTCAACGTAGCCTTATCACCGGACCAATCTCCTCTGGCGCTCGCCCTCCATATCACAACTCAACGGCACCCTTCGTCCATAAAAACTGCGTGCTCTATCCCTCCCAAAGCCACCCTCCCCCCCAATTAATTCCCTCCTCAGAATCACTCCTCCCCCACGCGCCAGGTCACCACTCATCGCACGAGCGATATTCCCCCCTGCATTCCCCCCTGCAGCCGCCGACGCTGCCGCTGCGGCCGCAACGACAGCCTCCACATCATCACTATGTACACCGGTACTAGAGGTGGATAGAATGCGGGAAAAGTCGCGACGACGTGCACTGGAGCCGGAGGCGGGACCCTCGGTGTCAGCATCGGAGTCAAAGGTAGGGTCGAATGCGGTGAGTGTGGAATGATCGGGGAGAGTCTTGGAAAATCGACCCGAGGTTTGAAGTGGGGGCGGACGACGGGTGAGGATGGAGAGTTGGTCTGAGCGACGTTGGTGTGGGGAGCGAAGCTCCGCAGCCATGACGAGTGGCATCGGGTGTGGGTGGATGGAGGTTGGAGGGGGAGTGTAGGATGATTGGGTTTTGTGTGTGTTAGTGTCGGTGTTGGTGTTGGTAGCGGTGGTTTGCGGGCGGATGGTGTGGAGTTGTTGGAAAGGGTTGGTGGAGGGTGAAAGTTACGATGGTGGCGAGTGGAGTAGGGAAGTTGGAAAAGAGAGTGTGTAAATGGGACGATGTGTAAGGGGTGGTGGGGCGGGGGGTCAAATGTAGGAAGGGATGGGAGGCTCGGGGATGAACCCGGTCGGAACGGTTGAAAGAAAAGGACGGGGGCTTGCAGGTTGGAGGAATGGGAAATGGGAGGACAGGGTGGGGGTTGGTGAGCAGACATCAGATAGGATGTGGTACAATAACTCATTTTGGTTTTTTTTCTAATTTTGGAGTCCCGGTATCGTTGGATTAAAATTGAAATTGCTCAGTCAAAGGGGCCGGTACAGTATGGAGTATTTGGACCATTCTGAGCTGCAAAAGACGACGCCAACGCAATTCCATGCTCACATTTGTAACATCTTTGGTTCAAACTGGGTGCGGTACACTGACTGGTTCTTTTTTCAAATCTTTTACTCTTTTAACTTATCTTGAGTGTAGGATGTCCTGGATTGCTTGAAGTCTGCAGAAACTGTATCTTCCTTCGTACAGTAATGTTATTGCAAACACTAGCCCAAATAGAATGAACAACCCCAGTTTGAGTAAAATACAGAGTAGGTTAAATTGCAAAAACGGCATACTTTGCAATGCCCCGGTAATCTCACCACCATCACCATAGCGTAGCTTAGGAAAGACTAGTTTTTTATTGGTCACCATAGCCTTGGGGCGGGTCAATGTAGACCTGAAGCGCTTGTTCTGTACAGTACAGTATTGGGCAGCTGAATGCAAGAATGGGGATATGGCCTTTTGCTGGATATTGCAGAATGAATGTGGTAAAACACGTGGCGTGCTGGGGCACGCGACATGCCCCGGCGGCAACGGTTTCGGCACATGCATGGTACAGCAGTTCTTTAAAACCTCGTTTTCATTTATTTCGTACATTACTAAAAAATATGTTAAATTATACCCGTTAAATATATACCCTGCGTGCTGTAATACGTGGGAAAACTGTACAGTATTGTACTGCACTTGATTGTACTCTTAACGTGTACAAGCCATATTACGCAAAAAACTGGTCGGATGTGCAACACATTTAACCGTTAAGGTATACCGTACAGTACCGTACATGCTGTGCTGTACACGAGTACAAATCAGTACAATACATACGTGGAAGTGGAAGTTCCTCGCCTTCCGCCTTTCGCTGACGTGTCTTACGATTTTTCTATTGTTGCCACAGCGTGCTAGGTGGACCTTTGGGCCAAGTATATGTAGACTTAATATTTTTTTTTGCTTGAGCATATTGTAAATGAAATAAATTAAGCTCATCGAGGAAAACCTGGGATTGGCTTACTGTTAATTGCAATAATCGATTGTCAATATCCTGGTTGGAACGGTCTGCAACAGAAATTCCTAGGCCAGTGCTTAGAGGAAATTCGGTTTTTCCTGGGGCGATGCTTACAGTACTGTCCTGTATCACATGTATGTATAGTTTGCTAGACGCAGACCGTATTCGGAATCCATTTCTGCATAGTAGTGTACAGTACTGCACAGTACAGTACTGCAGAAAATAAATATGCGTATTTTTGGTATACTGTATTGAGAAATGGAAACCCCGAAAACTTACAGTACAATTGAGAATTGAGCTGAATTGCGAAAGTTTCAAATTAAAAGTAGTTCTCGAATCAATAAAACCAGACTTGATCCACGGTGCACACTCTACAAAAATAATGAAAAATATCATCTTGCCTGTAATTGCAACCAGTATTACACAAGAACATGACACTTTCGGTCCAACTCTGTTGCCCTGTTGTTCAACTTCAATTACCAGACATTCCCGTAGGATATGATACGTTTTCGGAGCAATTACACACGTCTCAAATGCGCATAATGACAAATTCGCAGCGTTCAGCACAAACTTGCATACGAAATCACACCCCCTTAGTTGTCAGCATATAACTTTTTTTAATTATTTTAGTGTTACACTTGCATCAGACTAGACATTCTGTTTTCTACACGTGTAAAGTCCGATGTTATTCGTTATCTTGTCTGTGATCTTTAATTTCAATTCCACATGATCCTGCGGTGACCAGTCTTAGCTACACATAATCACATCCCAGTTATCAAGTTGTGAAGTGGTGACACACAGCTCCTGCCGGACGGAACAGTAACATGCACTTTGAGAAATGCAGAGACTTCTGCCAAGTCGAATTAATATAGCTTGCCGCCCGGGCGGAATGCAGAATTAATCGAGGCAAATATGACGGGCAGAGGCGTGTCTCACCCGTCCGTGGACAAGTTCAACATATTTCAGTTCAAGTACCTATGCTACCCACACACCACCTCCGTTTCTTTGCTGCTGTGTAACGGATCGTTGCAGCGTATGTTTTCTGTACTAAAGATGTACCAATTGTACACATGGCAACATACATCTCAACCCATACAGCCTAACCTAAATTTGACACATTCTAATCTTTATAAAAAGAGTCCATTCTCAGCTAGCCACGTTGTACCTTTTCGTACATATCGCCACTATGCAAACACAACGCCACCCATCCCATCATCATGCTCCACCGTCATCCCCTTCTCTCTCAGCTTCACACGTAAGCTTAACGAACAAAATGACTTCATCTGACTTTGCCCATACGTATAATTACCAAACATTCGGCTAAACAAACTGCCTTGTCAGTCTTCATGAAAACCATGCCCCATTTGCAATCCTACTGTACTCTTATACGCTCTCCATTGATCCTTGAGATCCCGTGTACCTCACTATTCTGCACTGAATCCTGCTGCGAATGAGTCTCCACACGGTAAATGCCTCTTGGTCAGCGCTCAAGAAGTGAATATCAGAGAACAATTATCTCTCTACTTCGCACCCTCACTGTCCCATGTTATCATCATGCACATGCAAAGATGCCAATAACCAAGCAATCACTCTCTTTATCTTGAAAAAAGAACCAGCAAAATCACAGTGCATCAAGGATTTCATGCAGAAGCAGTAGTGTATTCAACCTTCCACCAAAAGCAATCACACATTGTCCCATTGCAGTTCTCATACGTTGAGCATTCGCAGTCAACTTTCCACTAAGAAGCAACAAGACCTCCATGTGCCAGCAATGATCATGGACATTAATTCATCCACCTCCTGAGAGCTCTCCCCGTGCTTGATATCACCATATAACAACTTACCACATTTCGTCCAACGTAAGCCCTTTGAATTCCTATCCTGCACCTATTCGACATGCACTCCCCGCATGAACCCGTTCTTCTCCTCCCTCCTGTTGCCCTAGTCCACTGCGCAGTCATTATCCAAACCGTCTCTTCGACACCAGTGCTCATCAAAACACACTTCCACCTCTCCGACCACTCGAAGCGAATCGCGGACAGTCCATCCCATCCCACACTTTCACTGTTGCTACATCACCACACCCGTACTACAATCGCTACACACTCGCCTGCTGATAGTCCCCACTCTAACGTCCCTGCCTCCCCCTGTTTGATTTAACATATCACCGTGTTCAACACACCACGCCTCACCTTCCACGCCATATCAACACCAGAAAAACCGCACTCCTCACCCGCCATTCCACCGATAATGCAACTGTCACACCACGGCTGTCCGATATCCTTCTCTCGCCCTGGCTATATCGGAATCCATAATCCTTGCAAACCCGGTCTCGATATTCACCACACTCATCCCACTTTTGCTGCCGGTATTACAGTCAGCCTTCATGCCCTGCAAACACTATTACCCAGCTGGCCCAGAGGGCAGGCCGAAGTCACACATGACACTCCTCGCGTTACTTTATATCCCGTCAGTGCCATCACAAAGCGCACTATGTGCCCCTATCCTACGCCACCCGCCGCGCCCCTTGCAACACGTCTGCCATAGAGTAGCTTCGTTTTTCGGCTGAGGTATTGTCAGCGATGGATTCCCATTACAGCCCTTACGGATGAAGAGGGGGAAAAGGTTTGGGTGTTTTACTCTTGGAAGGTATATCCGATCTATCCCATGGTTTTCCAGACAACCACAATCGACTCAAAAAGGGTATACCGACACAGTAATGGGGAAGGAACTACGCTCCCTAAAAAGCTGCCTTCAGGCCAGCCATAATGCAGGCCGCATTGGACATGACGGCTGCTGCAGCGTGCCTTTGCATCAAAATCCCCCGAACCTTCCCGTACGTCTCCAGTGCCCTCTTTACGGATGAATGGCTCGTTTATATGACCGAATGTCTGAGCCGTATGCATGCATGCGTAGTGTCGCTTGTATCCACACAGGGTGGTATGCACCCGTGGCACTGCGGATTGCGTTTGGGGAGCTTTTGCGATCCGCTGTGTTTTTCGTGCAGGTTGCGCGCGTCGACGGGTTGTAGGCTGCGGATCCATGCGTGATGTGCGGTCGGGGGGTAAGAGTCGGGATCCGTGCTACGTTTCGTTGGGCCTTTTGCGGTTGGCAGGGAGTTGGGGTTTAGTCTCGACTTTGAGAATGGCCTATTGTTCTATGGGGGGAAGCAATAGATTCGATATCAACACAGAATAGGTATCGATACCGATGGCTCCGGCTTCGCTTGTAGCGTGTCGAAAGGCGGGCGGAACAAAAGCTTTGTTTCTTCGTAGAATGATGAGGTAATGAGAATCATGGTACTGTATGTTAGGGGCGATTTCAAGGTGGAATTTTTGGGTTAAATGGGCAGGTTTACTTACTTTCCCGGGGAAATGGGGAAAATGGGGTGGTTTACTTCATTTTCCTGATGGAAGAAATAGCTCGAACGAGGCCTAATTTGAGATTTGAAAATGGAATTGGTTTGCGGCGAGTTGTGTAAAGGTTGGGGAGTCCTATGCACAGACTATGATTGAGGATCTTCAGTACTGGATGAATAGCGGGCCATTCCTACCACCTAGAAAAGTAGCTGGTAGTCCTAGGGGGCGCCCCGGAAAACTACAAACTGAGCATTGCGAGCCATGGTATGCCATTTTGAACTGGAAGAGTTGTTCTTCTTGCATGGGCCGACTCTTGTGGTTCTTGCGAAACATGGGGCACGCACCCGTCACTGAGACCCTTCTTTTCCTTGTTTGATTCAGAGATAAATAGCACCTGCCTTAGAACTGCTGATTTTTCGTTTCAAGGTTGGAGTCATTTACCAAAAATCTGATTCTAAATAATTGTCACAGCCGAATTACTACACCATGCCCTTCCAAACAGTTGAGAAGCTTTTGCTCAGCAACAGAGGGTCTGAAGTCAGTACACCAATAACTGGGGGAAAGTTTAGGTTACTTTGCTGCAAGTGGAACATAGGGTGATATTTTCGTTAACTGTGCTGCGTGGAGGTGGCGGAGAAAGCACTAGGGTGAAGATGGCGTCTAAGGAACGGCGACTAAAACGTTTCTGCGAGCCCTGTCCGCAGACATGCAGCGTCCAGAGCAACCATTAACGCAGAATGCCGCTGTAGGAGTGTGTCCCTGACAATGGGAATTGTCCTTGCACGTTTTACACGAGAAAAACAAGACACCTGCCTTTTGGGAGAAATACTTTGTAGACATTTCTATTCATTTCGTTCTCGCCTACGTGACAAAAATCCTAGTTCCTCTTCTCCCTTTCTCTCATTCCTTTCTCTACTAAGCAACTATCTACATACTCCCTTCCTCTCCAGAAATTTGTTCAAGATCTTTTGAGGGTATTTTGCAGTATACGAATCTAAATATCTTCACCTACGGTCGAGGTTCTTTTCACCCATGATATTACCGGACAAACTAGACTTTTGAATGCCGTTACAGGTAATGCTCAATTACAAAATCAATTTCGCTGATTTTATTATTCATTGGGCCTGGAGATGTATGACTGCTGGCGCTATTTAAACCCGTCAAGGGCCGCTCCAAGGTCTATTTCTGACTAACAAAAGGCAAAACATCAGCCTCTTGCCCTATCTCCGAAATGACCAACCCCCACCCCCGCTCTACCATCAAAGAGACCACCATGGCTCCAGGCTACATTAATGGTCTGGTCTTGCTTCAGAATGGGCCGACGGATTTCGACGACTACTACCGCAGGATGGACCAGGAACGTGTTCGGTAGTGGTTCGTCGTAGTTTCTTGGGGGGATGAGGTGGATGCCGGAAGTTCGGATGAAGAAGAAGACTAGGTAGACCCATGGGAGCCGTTGAAGTACAACGGCGGGTAGTTGCTGTTGGGGGACGAAGGGGAGAGTGAGAGCTTCGTAGTGATCTCGGACTCTCCGGAGGGGTTTGGAGCGAATGCTGAGGGTCTTGAGAAAGGAGAGGAGGATCTTGATATGTCTGATGAGGCCATCTATCATTTTATCCGTTTGAGGAATTTTTAGGGACTGTATTGGGGATATGGATATTTTGGAGGAGTTGTTTGGTTCAGACCTTGATAATGACGATTGTGGAGAATTAAATGTAGATATTTATCTTGAATTATCTTATCGCTAGTCTCTATTGTCCACATGATTTGTTCTAGTACATTTTATGGTACTTAGTATGTTTATTTTATACTTTAGGTTTAGCCAAAAAGTATTTATCGGCCGATTAAACTGATTCCTCTTTTGGAGGTCAAGAAAGTTAGCAGACAACTTCAAGCCAAGTCCTGAGTATTAGGAAGTTGAGAGTCAACTTCAGACCCAAAAAAATTTTTTCTTACGCTGGTCGAAGAGCATCAATAGTAGACCCTGCCCCTTCTATACTTGGTTTTAGTCCTCTCAACTGTCATCCTTATCCACCCCTTTCTGTCTTTGTGTAATTGGTTCAGAATATCTCTTCTCCTGACGATTTACCCCTATCAGCACGGTGTACGACAGGACGTGCCACCTCCGTCGCGAGGGAAAAGGCGTCTGGGTGCCATTCGCCGAGTCGAAGATTGTGACGGGAAGCAGCCGATTACTGCTCGGTAATCAAGCAACGAACTACTAGAATTTCCGCGGATATTCCGCGAAGGAGACTTTCAAGCTGCTGAGGGGGTTGAAGGTCCTCGCCCTCCGATGAGAGGGTGCCAAGAAGATGAAAAGTGTGACATCGAACTAATCTATCCCCGGGTGGCACCAGTCTCCCTGATGTCTGGTCTGGCTTTGTGTTCCCCTGATGGCTTTGACTCGAGATAGGGTGCCTTGCGGAAAGGGAGAGGTCGCTGTCTAGTAATGATACCTGGTCTTCGTGGCAGGAAAATCTTTTGTGGCCATACTGAAACAGAGAGGGAGGAAGCCGGGGCGCTGCTAAAGGAACAGCGTAGGCGATGGCAGTGGGTTTCAGAAAGTTTGGGGCAAAGTACCAATGAAATGTACCTGGATTCCTACAAGAATCCAGATGAGCTCTCTTTATGTAGAAATTACTGTAGCTCTACTCTAGAACTCCTACAATTTTGTTAACTCAGTAGAACTTACAATAAAGTAGAGGTTTAAATATACAAATGTACTATTTAGAATTTATCTAAGTAAATAAAATGATGATATTGGGCTCCCACGTCAAATAAAAACATTGAAGGAAAATCAAGCTTCTAAAATCATTCAAGACGATGCAGCCTCTCTGTTGAACCACTTTGTAATAGAGAACTGAAAAAAATCCAAAAAGTCTCTATTACGCAGTGGTGTAAGAGAGATATTGTTACAGCCATACTTGCAGTGGAGCAGGTGGTCTCCATGAACGTCCATTATTTATGGGCAAGGAACTCTTGGGAAGGGTTACTGGTGCGAACAGGGGTACCTTAAAAAAGTACTGAAGCCAACTTGAGAAGTCCTTCGTGGCAATGGCGGTCTTGAGACCTGACCTTGAAACGCAGTGGACCCAGATTTTGGCTCCAGGTAGTTTCATGGATGTCCGAGAGCTCTTGTGCAGGTGTCGCCCTGAGGTATCCCCTTGTAGAGTGCCATGTATACTGCGTCAGTCAGGTGCTTAAGTGCGGGTGGGTGGTTGAAACAGAATATGCTGAATGGTAGTAAGTTATGTGGGCGGCAAGAGAAGTACCATGCACTAAATGCGGATTTAGCCTCGTTGTACGTGGCCAAGTAGGTTATGGGCCGGATTCTGATACGACCGTAGAGCTTGTTGGTCTGGGTGCTGGATGCGAGAAAGGCGGCTGATGCTATTTTTGCCGCTGATGTGAGAACAAGTCCCGCTGTGGGGTGCTTTTCTGTGATTAGTTTTAGGGGTAGATGGAACCCCTTAAATAGGTTGCAGTGCAGGACGCCACCTGCTAACATGCTAATAACTAATTTCATTACACTGTTGAAGTACTTTATTCCTTTCTCCGTTCACGGGAACGGGGTCACTGGGCGAAGTGACCCTGCACCCATGCCCATCAATAATTGCAAACGGTCCAAACTAAATGGTTTTAGCAATTGCTATTGTTTCATAGACGGAATTATTATAGGGATAGCACGCCCTATTGCCTCCCATATGATGAAAGTTGTGGCATACAATGGGCATAAAATCAAGCACTAAACTAAATTTCAGACAGTAAAGGCACCGGGCGTACTTATTCTGCATGCGTTCGGGCCTCTGGAAGGGCGAGGTCACGACTGGACTTTACGGTGCCGTAGCGAGCTTGACAAGAAACTCACACCCGCCTTGGGTTTTGGTGAAATCAAGTATTGCCTTTACGGGATAGCATTTACAGCCGCCGGTGGTTTTTGGAATTACTTTATCAAGGCAGCTACTTGCAACCTTACCAAACGGGATTTAATAGAGGAATGTGAAGAGGTAGGGTCACAATAGAATGGATCTTTAGGTACACCACGGCCTATTTTAATTTTGTTGACTTTAAGCACAGAATGAAGGTGCTAGAGTCTCATGTTAGCTCTTTCTACCTTGCTGCTATGATACTGAACAACATATGGAACTGCATGTATCCGCAACAAACGTCGCAACACTTTGATTGCAACCCCTCCAACATTGGAGGAGTATATGTTTCTTCTGGAAGGCGATGATTAAATCAATGAAGAGGTTTGTTGGTTGATTCA
The DNA here is from genome assembly GCA_002205965.3 of Kappaphycus alvarezii. Classification (NCBI taxonomy): domain Eukaryota; phylum Rhodophyta; class Florideophyceae; order Gigartinales; family Solieriaceae; genus Kappaphycus; species Kappaphycus alvarezii. The sequence goes on along the minus strand of NADL03000031.1, from coordinate 360,202 downwards.
ATCTTCTTTCTTTGCGAAAATCTCTATCATCAAACGAAACGTAGTAAGCTATAGCTCTTAGTTTACCTTGTGGGCCTTGTAATGTTACTCTCGTTCCGTCTCTTTATCTCTGACCTCTATTTCCATTTTTACTCTTTCCACTGCAAGCTTGTCTTTATCAAAATCAATGCGAGCAAGGTCCGCGTCACGGATGTGATTAGCAAATCGTTCCATCTCCCCAAAAACTCCAGTGATTCTCTGAGATTTTCGTAGGCGTGCACTGCATAAATTTAAAGGCTCCGCTGTGGAGCTTTCGCCATCCGTTTCCACATCCCTTCTGCTGGTTTCCATGATCTGTCACTCCCTGACAAAGCGATCCTTTTCATCATCAGGATCTTTTGCTGCAATTTTTCCCGCCCATGCCTTGCACCGACGTCGTCGCATGCTTTCCGGAACATCATGAGCAGCTCATATATTTTCCCCACCTCCTCCGCTAGACCAGAGCGGAGCTGATCCAGATTGTGTGACTAATCAAATTTAGATTTTAATCGCCTGTACCGACCCTGCAAGCACTTTCCAGTCAGCGCCACTCGCACGAGGGGATTATCGTTTGCACGCTCCGCTGCCTCTTCGAACTTCTTAGTCACAGTTCCATATGGTGCAAAATGAGAATTAGTTGCTGCCACTTTCCTGACAATTATGATGTCACCCACTCGTGAAAATCTTGCGTGCCGTCCCCTTTTTCAGTCTTAGTTGTTACCCGAAGAATGGTTGCATCGCCGCCCACCGATGCGGACGAAACTGCCCTATCAGCGACGGCTGGGAGGCAGTGTAAGACTTACGGTGCGATGATTGTGGTTGCAGGAGCTGTTGCTTGTAAGTCAGAGGCAGTGGAGGTAGCGGAGGTAATGGGCTCTGTTAGCGTAATTTTTTTTGGCAATCGGTGTAATTGAGGGGAGGATTTGGTTAATGATTGCGGCAGGGGGTAACGACTTGGTGAAAACTTGGCGAAGCCATCGCAGGCATTGGGGATGCGGTTGGATTGGTTGTCGCGGCGACGGAGAAACTGGCGATGTCGGTTGGGGTAGATGCGGGAGGAGGCTGAATGAGAAAGGCCTCAGCAGTGGTTGAGGCGGAACGTGGAACGGAAGTCGTTCGTTTTTCTGGTTCAACAAGCACAGTTACTCCGCTCGGAGCTTGTGTTGGTTGATTCATCGTACCGGTTGGACCAGGCGTTGTTTAAGATAGAATGGCACTAATATATGGCGTGGATTTTGGGGGTCCACATACTGGATAAAACGGAGCAACTAGAAGTTCGTAATGATGGAGAAGGACGGGTAAGGATCTAGAATTGTGTGCTGGAGATGTCGTGAAGCCTGATGAGGTAATGGATTCGGGCGGAATCAATCCATTAGGTACAACGATTGCCGCCAATTTCATTTCTCAAGGGCTGTGACTAATGGGCAGGATATTATCTGTGTATATCACAGGTGAGAAGGAATTATCTGTAATTTGAATTATAGCATGCAATTATTCGTCAAATTTAGTCATTTTGATTTTCAAAAGTGGTGCTCATGTCTACAATTGTCAGTAATTTCCAGCGCTACATAAAGCAGGGTCGGCCTGACCGAGTTTTTTTTTCAGTGGTACAGGGTTCAAAATAATCGCTAGAGGACTGGCTCGTCCAAGGCAAGAGAAAAGCTTTGATAGAAGTGACAGCATACGCGGGATGTCTTAGCGTATACGGTATATGCTCCCCACCTTTCAGTGCGAGAAAAAGTGAACTGAAACTAAGGGTGCATTGTACTGCTACTCAATCGCTTTTATTAGACAAGTTTGAGTTGTATGGGAGTGGGACCGCCGGACTTCCTACAGACTAACAACTTAAAGCAAAAGTCGAGAGCTTAATACTGTTACTTCCCATGTTTCTAACCCCAAGGGTCACACGTACAACTTGGATCATCTAGGATGCGCTTGCACTTTAAGTTACAGGCTACAGGCTTTACGGTGGGGAATTCTTATTTGGCATGCAACTTCTTTGATGTAGCACAATTCCCGATCTCCTTTTAGTTACTGTTTTTGAATTCAAGTTAGCACTGCGGTGTTAAAAGCACCAGATAGTATCTACCCTTGCCGCAATATAACCTGTAGTTTCTATAGGACAATTCTCCTCGTATGAGGGCAAATTTAAACAAAACTTTTTAAAAATACCAAACTTTTAGCCGCCTTTTTTCTGCCCCACGTGTTCATTATTACATTAGGATACTTGATCAACCTATGTGTCGTGCTCCTCGAAATTCATCGCCACTTGAATGTTATATGAGCATGTCTACGTTCTATCACCTTAATACCATGCGTTACCTCACAAATAAGCGATTTAATGCCATTGGAACTCAGCCCGTTTCGTCATGGAGATATTAATGTTCTTTAGAGATCTAATTCTCATAAAAGGTTTACATTTTCAAGAAGCCGTGACCTCTGGAATGAGAATGGATCGAAATATGTTCCAGGACCAATCTTTGGAAAGATCATATCACGGAAAAGATTTGAACTGATTCTCGGAAACATGATCTTCAGTCACACTTTTGAAAGGGAAGAAAGGCCTTAGGATGACACAAGATGGTCTCCGGTGTGTGTATTTCTGAAGTCTATCAATGACTACTGTAGAAAATATGTCACGCCATCTCCTCATATCTGCGTAGATGAAAGTATCAGCAGGTGGTACTGTCTTGGCGGTGATTAGACCAAGAAATGAATTTCACATTATTTTGCCTATGATAGAAACCCGAAATGGCTACGAATTGTAGGCTTCGACATGTTTTTAGTTTGGAATAATGTTGAAGATGGAGTTTGTAACGGGAAAAACGGGCGGTCTTCGGCCTGACTTCACAGAATAATTCTGTCATACTATCTCTCTTACGCTTTGCTTTGTTTCAATCGTGGCTGAAGACAGATAGCATTGTATGCGGGGACTCGAATTTTCCATTATTGTCAACCGTAGAAGCCTTGATGAGATATGAAACGATATTTATTAGTGTAATCAAAAATGAAGCCAGGGAATTTGCGAAGCAACGCCTGTCCTCACAGGAGCTCACGGAGCGCGGAGATCATATCTCCATGGTCTGTAAGAATTTGCACACCAACCAATTTTTAATTTATGTTTTGTATATGGGTAGAGAACGAAGGTACTTCATAAGCACTTGCCATAAAACCAATCAAGAGAGCCCATTTTGCGGGGAAAGTTGTAGAGCTGTGGAAGATGAAACAAGGAAAATGGAATTCGAGATTTCGATTCCAGATGTTTTAGAGCGGCAATATGACACGTGTTCTCAAATTGATCGTCACAACAGATAAAAGAAAGTTAACCTTGGAATTGTGAAGAAAATGTAAGTCAAATATTTGTCGCTCAGGGTCAATCCCTCTTCTATCTATCATAGTGGTTGATTGATGGTTTATTTGGAAGCGTTATTTAGGGTTAGGATTCTCCTTATCTCAGTATACTTTTTACGAGATCCTTGTTGAGGACTCATTGAAAACAAATTTGATTCCACATTTCGTCGAGCACCTAATTGCGTAGGAGATGAGGATGACGACACGTCATTGGATCCTGTTGGAGGTATTGGAACACATATTTTGGTGACAAGAGAAAATTTGAAGTTAAGTAATGGTGAGTACACCAACGCATATTACTAAGGTCGCTGTCGGGTCCGTAAGGTCAATAAGTCGAAATTTCTTTCCTCTATACTTTCCGTGACAATGGTCTTGGCGATATTCATATCTGTCCGGCGAGCACAAAAAGGTGTTTTTTAATGGATCATTTGCGCGCACCATATAGATCTTAAGCTAGAATCAAAGATGAAGCGAATTACTGTGACTATTTGAAGTGAAGGTAAAACTTATTTTGAGCTCTATTCCTATAGCCCCCTGCTCATCTTGCTTGCGTTATGTGACTTGCGAAGTTATTTTACCTTTATGAGATGTCACCGTATTCTGTGTCATATTCAGGTGCATGCCTAACTGTGCACTGAGACAGCAGCCTCTTCACAACCAGTTGAGTTCCCCACGGAATTTTAGGGTCTCTGATAGGGTCCCGGCGAGAACTGAGCTCAATATCTCTGAGTCCGCAACCAGAAATAATCGCACTATAGGCCACCGTCCCAGTGATCGAGGGAGAATTTTTCATGGATTATTTAAAGTTGGATGCTATTGCATCCAACTGAGAAGGATAGAAACTGGGGGATGGATGTCTACTGTAATTAATACTTTACTAAGTAACTTTTCACTACAAAATATTTAACAAAAAAAATTCTAACTAACACAGTACTGTACAGTACGGGAAAATTTGTTCTCACATGAGAACAATTATTGTGCCTCATATGAGGACAACGATATGAAGGATAGACACTGGTGATACCTGCCGTCCACAGGAACCGATTTAGCTACTTATTCAGAGGTCAAAGCGGCTCACAGCACGTGAAATTCATCGTGTCGCCCGTCTGACAGCAGTTTGTTCAGCATATTTTGCTCAAACAAACTTTTGCAGAAGAAATTGTTCAACGCAGTCCAGGCGGTAGTGTACAAGGAGCTTCCGAGGGGCATCGACCACATAAAACCTTTCCGGAACTCAATGCAACTACAGGGAGCTTAAAATTGGGTCCACTGAACCTTTTGACGGGCTTGGAGATGGAAATAGGCTTATACCACTGTCGTACCCATTTTTTAAGCCTGGAACCCCCTAACTGAGAGTCGGCTGTCCGGAAACCCTAGGCGTCCACGGTGACCACTTCACTCACTGCAGCTTCCTAACGAATCAAACGGCACGATAACTGTATCGGCACACCTTTCCGACTCGAGTGTGGCATTCTGGAAAACTTTAAGATAGATCAAATATATCTTCCAACATAGAAAATACCCAAAACTTTCCACAATGACCAGATAGCTTCGTTTGATCGTGTTTTCGGCCTCACCGCAGGGCATCCGACAGTCAAACTCCCTTCCCAAGTAAATCACACAGGACAGGCCCTGATCTAAGGGCAACGGGTGCTGCGGGTGGCACGGAATACTTCAGTATTATTTTTGTGAGCCAACTGGCCCCTTCCCATCTCAGAATGAGAACCTTCAACCATCCGACGTGCTTCCACGTAGGTAACCTACGGAAATAACAGGGAGTTTTGGCCAGAATACCAGGCAGATTCAGGCTCGTTCCCGTTTGAATCTCTACGACCGGATGTTCTACTTTCTCTGATGAAGTATATGGCGAGACCGATCGCTAAGTCACCTTAAGACCAAGATGATGGTGTAAAAGTGGTATCAACGAAAAAGAAAGCACTAAATCCCCAAGATGAGAGTTGTTGCAACCTATTGAAGGGATACAGAAAACAACACGGGACATCTAGAAGGAGTAAATCTGAAAAAGTGTTCAATGCTCTAGAAAGTGTCCATATAGGTCAAGACTCTTCCATCTTGCCCCAGGCGTAGAAACATGAGAGCTGACTAAAGATCTTAGTTCCATGTTGACTTCCAACTCGGCTTCCTTTTAATGGAGGAAGCAGTTTATTCAACATATAGAGGCTATTTCCGAACATAGAATTGCGAAAGAATTACTTAGAGCAATATAAATTGCGTAAAAAGACTGCTTACGGACAAGGAAGTTTCACGAGAGGTACTTCAAATAAACAAAAAGAATGTACCCCTCAAAATACTAATCCTTTAGATCTTATCCCAAAGCTTCCTTCAAGACATCATAAAAACCCAAATATTCCCCAAAATATACTTGAGTGGTTCATATGTTTATGTGCATTCCAGGAAAAAATACAGCTCACCGAATGTAAATCTAAACGAATCTATGGATTGGACCACCTACTCCACCTTATTCACTCTTTCACCTCCCAGAAGACTCAATCGACCTTCTGCTTTTCATATCCGGCCTTTCTGGTCTCTTCCTCTTCATCTTCTGCCTTCTTGACCTCCTCTTCTCCGGCCCCTCAATCTTTGACTGCATTCTAGTTACTAGCCTAGGAGAAAAAATACCATTCAAACACACCTCTAAGCACTCCCTAACCGCTACTATCCCTCTCCTGGTTCATTCCCCACAGTTCCATTGCTTCGACCACACCTAAATTTCTCGTGATGAGCTCTTGTTAACCTCTTCCTCGTTGGGCGACGGAGATATCTTCTCTTCTTTGGATCGGTCTCGAAGGAAAAAGGGAAGCACGTGAGGGAGCGAGAGTGAAAAAAGTTGGAAATTGGGTGGGAAGGGAGTAGTTCGTGAACGGTGGCTATAAAAGGGTTAAAAACTGTTGGATTGATTATTAGAGGACCGCAGTTAAGTTTGGACAGACATTCTACAGGTTTCAATAGAGCGAGAAACTCTATGATTAAAGGCTTAATTAATCCAAAAAATGAAAATTGGGTGTGCGGTGAAAATTAGTGGAAAACGCCTTTGAAGTTCTAATTTGTGGCAAAGATTATGTATAACAATATTGATTATGAATAAAGATATTCAAGAGTCGAAGAAGATCAAATTAAATGAAAAGAATGATTAAATTACTTGGTAAAATAAAAGTGAATCGGTGTTTTAATGTGTTCGTAAACAGAAAAAGGGAAAACAGCATGACGAGACGTAACCTTCGATGAGTAATAGAAAAAGTAAATTAGTTGAATAAAAGAAAAAGTAAATTAAGGAGAAAGATGAATTTATGCGTGCGATCAAGATGCTCCATGCTTCCTGCTCAACACAATACTCGAAGATACGGGCCATTTTTCTTAAGCGACATGCTGCGTTTATAACCGCCCAAACGCTTAATGGTTGTTTTCTGAGCCATTATAAACTATCAAGTTGGCTGAAATGCCCAATCATCCACACTGTTGAACCTGAAATATATTTTGAATGAAAATTCATAGGAACCCCAACTTCCGCATAACAAGAAGTAAAAACAATTCGACCCTCTAATAAATACGATAAAACAGGTTATTATCCATAATGACTACAAATATAACTAGTTTGGAGCAATATTCCTCCAATTATTCCAGAAAACACTTATACATTTTAAAAACATAAACCAAATCCAAGTTCGTGTCATTTATCAAAGCATTTATTTACACGGTAGCAAATTGTCAAACTAGCCCCTAAATTACTCCTTTAATTAGTTTAATCTATCTTCTGTACATAATTTACATATTTATTCGGATATGTTTTATGTCAGTTCATTCTGGTCTAGTAGTTCTAGAAATATAGATAAATTTATTATTGTATACATTTATATATAAGATATACATTGAGGTATCTTATTCTATTGTACTAAGTACCAAAAATCGAACATGAAAGAACAAGAATAATTCGAATGAGTTTTCTGTAAGTAGCTAGATGACGGCGGTTGAATTCACAAAGGAAAGGAACAACTCAAAAATTTTATTATCACTCAATTAAATCAAAAAAAGCTTAAAGCGCCGTTTTTGAGAGTCTACAGCACGCAAACTACGCCTTTTATTTAATTTGAAATTTACTACAATCTCTGCTGTCCCTACTTGCTAACAATCACCTCTGATATTTCTCTCTCTGTTTCAAGGGGTGAATAATAAGTAATTTTAAGTGAAAATGAAGTCATCTTCGACCGAAAATTTTAGCACAATTGCATTGTGTAACTTTTCGACGAAGAAATAGTTTCTGTAACTAGTGCTATAATCAATAACTTTTCACAAAAATGCGTACAAGACGCATAGTGGTGAGATCGAAGCTGTAGTTTGAACCCGATGATAAGTTGCATGTTTTCCAAAAAGGTAATAAAAAATTAAAATAATACAGTTCAAAGCAACATCGAGAATCTGTTTCTTAATAACTGTAATTCCTGTGGCATTTAATGTAGTACCACAAGAAGTCATAGGAGATCAGATATATACATATATATATGTCAGCTATAGACAAGAAATAATCCGTTCCATATTCTTAAAAAATCCTCTATTGTAAATCCTACTCTAAATCCTGTCCGTCTATACGTTTTAACTATTTTAGTCAAAGAAAAAATTAAATTATTTCTCAGCTCACTTTGAGTAATAGTAAGAAAATTGAAGGATTATGTACCCACAAACTTTTAAAAAATTAAAACGTGTAGTGTATGGGCTTAATCTAGGTTTAATCGTCGACAGAGGCACAGCTTATGGAATAAGATTGTTCTTAGTCAATGATGTATAACGAAAAATTCCACCTCCAGGCAAAAAGCACTGTTTTTTAATGGCAATGAAATTAAGACCTGCAGGGATATTAAAAACCAGCTTTAGAGGGAGATGCAGACGTCTGGATATTTTCGACCACTACCAATCACAGAAAGTGCGCACATATACCATATGGTACAGACCATTTTCAGATGAAGTCGAAATGTTACTTTCGCAGTGAAAATTTCGATCCTTGCCGCGATGACATCGTGTACTCGTCAACCAATTTAGATGTTGTCGTATAAGAGGATCCCAGGGGTCTAGCGGCAAGAGGTAACATACCAGTTTCGAGTGTCTAGGTGGACCTTGCCCAGGAATGGCGGCAACTCTGGTTCTAAAGTACCTTTTCTCTCTTCGTTCTGCATTAAGTACCCAAATGAATACACAAAACCAATTGAAACATGCTTCTTTATTCAATGATGAATTTATAACCTTTTTTTAGTGTTTAGCGTAATTAAAATGTGGGAATTCGTAACAAAAGAAACTTATTTCTGTATCCAGCAATTATCTTTATATATATTGCAGCAAGTCTGCAAAATTGAGTTATAAAGCCTCTATTTCACTCCCAAGCTCAAATTTCACAAAATTATCGATTTATAGATCTTTAAATCATGCAAAGACCGAATAATGGCCTCTATGCCAATAAAATACTAAGTTCTCAGTATTAATACAACAAAAAAATGCATAATTAGTAAAGAATAGGAGAAAATAGACACGTAGTATGATAGAACGTAGCTAACTAATTCTAAGAGAATTGGTTCTCCCAATTTATTTTACACTAATAATGCAACAGTGTGGAAATTATAGATGAGTCTTAGTCTGCATTTTCTATTTTACCATGATACAGTGGGTTACAAGCAGTAGTTCTACCCTGTGCCAAATATACGAGAAAGGCACTACTGCGAGTTGCGCAAAATTCGGAGTTGAACCGAACAAATCATCCAATTCACAACGTAAGCTCAGGTGTGAGCATTTCACGTTTCTTCTTGGAGCATTCACTCCGCTTTGCTCCCAGGAGGGCTGCATTTGCCCTTCTTAGATGCATCACAGCATCTGATACTCCGCTTTCAAGAGCCATATGCTCTACACTCTTGAATTGAGAGTGCATAAACGGTTCTGCTGACAGTGGGACTAAAAATCCGTCGTGTTCAACACTGAGAGCATTTATCTACTTCTTCGTCTTTGTGCTGCTCGCCTTTGCTCACAATTTCAAGCGCATCTTCGACTATGGCTTTACGAATATCGTTGTCGTCTTCAATGTTCAACCACCTTCGAACATCTGTTTCTGCAGTCGCGTTTAGATTAGATTCTCATCAATAAATGGATCACTGCAAACATTATAAAGCGACAAAGTCTGCAAAAAAGCGATTAAATCATTCAGACTGTTCTTATCACTGTGCGCATAGGAAATTTTCCCTTCCATTGCATTTATATCTGCAGCATAAAATAAAGGCAAGATACGGGCTTTTCACCCAACATCGCGCAATGATTGCTGGAGTGATTTCATTCCAGCTAGTGGCGACCAGTTCACATACATCCATCACATGAGGATCAAAACCATCCTGTAAACTACGCATTACTCTTCGCAGTTCAACGCTTTCGCTTCGCTCCCTTTTCTTCAAGCTGCTCACAATTGTGCCCAGCAGTAACCCGAGGTATCTGGATTCGAACGCCGCCATGATTTCCATGTCCATCGGCTGATGAAGTTCTGTACATTTGGGGGCCAGAGTTATTATATCAACTTTACCGCGCATATAGGATAGATAAGTTCGATGTGGGGCACAGTTATCCATCAGCAAGACACAAAGTTGTGAAACGAACTTTCGAATGAATAGGAGAAAAAATTCACAGAACCACCGACGAAATGTGGCGGTATACGACCATGTATTCTTCTGACTAAAGTACGGCACTGGCGGAGATCCCAAACCAAAGCATCTTGGATGTTTTTCTGTACCATTCAGAGCCATTGGAAGTTTGGTAGCATACATGTGTATGACCTTCACCCTGTCTTTTGCTTTCATTTCTCTCGTGCCACGCACTGATTTTGAAGATTTGAAACAGGCCAAATAAGATCTTCGGGGCAGCAGTTTGTAGTTTGAGTCCTGTTTCATCGACGGTTTAAATACAGTCAAGTTCGTAGTTCTTTAAACTTTCCCTTATTTGAGTCATATCTGCTGCAACATTTAATGCAAATGCACTACCAGCTTCTCCACACAATGAAGCAGAATGCAGTAAATTACGAGTAACAAACTTCAAAACCCAGCCATTCGGGGCGCGAAAGTTTTGCTGTTTGCGCTTTTGTTGTCCAAAGGCGCAAGTTTGAAGAAGAGCGTCGCGAATTACGAGTTTTTTCTGTTGAATAACCCACTTGGTTACGGGCATATTAGCTGATTTTGAAACTTTTAGGAAGTTTAGAACGTTTTTCTCAATGAAAGAAAATGGTGGAAGACGAATCGTTTTGATTCAAGTGAGATGGATTGGTTCCGGCCTTTTTGCAAAAGAGTCCTTGAACTACAATTTATGTTTGTGAAAGTGCGGCGAGAAATTTAAAACTGCTTCATTAAGGTGGACGCTTTCTACTCCTTTGACAACGGCCGAGCAATTTCAATTTGTTGGCCGATATAAAGCCTGTTTCCTATTGTGCGGGAAGTAGACGTCCCGCAGTCATTGTGATGCTTGGTTCTAGGGAGAGAAACCAAAAAGCGCCCAGTAGAGGTGCAAAGACAACTGTGTGGTCGTTCCTGCAACAAAAAAGTTCCTTTAGGAGTGATTTGATCGGAAAAAACGGCAGCTACCATTCCGTGTTTCCGACCAGATTGCTCGAGATGTACCACGTGATTACGGGTGGCAGTATTAGAGGACGGCACTGTTCAAAGTTGCACTATTGAATACCTCCCCTTTGTATACGTTTAGAAAATTTTCCAGAGTTTTGAGAGATTTATGCATTGCTGTTCTCGAATAGTAGGGTCTACATAATGTTACCAGAGGTATATTGCTACATTTGTATGGATCCACACCATACCTTGAGCTACTACACTATGCCTTTTTTTGGAGGGGTACGAAATTCCAGTGCCAGATCTTTGCAAAGATTGGGTGCGATTCAAAAGAATGCGGAGAAAATAAATCACTTTTTTCAAATATTGAGCAATACGCAAAGAGGAAAACTTTAGCTGCGTTTTGCAGAAATTATCAATATGAATGGAATGGGTTTTTAATTTCACGGTTGCAAATTGAGTAGCCATTTCGGCATAATATACTGTATACATCATTAAAAAGGTTATTATTTTTAAAAAGGAAAAATATAAATATTGGTTTTGGGGTAAAAAAATACCCGTAGAATACCCCGTTAGCATCCAAACTGCGGTTATCCATATTTCAATTGCTTAAGTAATAATAATGTTCGTTCTTTTTCTGGATATATGGGATTTTTTTGCTCTCTTTCAATGGAGGGACTCAATTTGAAGTCGAAAGTAACATAAATTGTGAACAAGGAACTACATCGCGCCTTTAAAAAAATGAAATCCTCGCTGTGTTTTGAGCTCTTTGGATTTTTCCCAGTGCGTTTTTACTTCATTTCTCCATTATGTAGTTCTTTTCAAGAGGAAAGAGAGAAATGGACCTTGATCATGTAAATCTGCACTATGGATGCTCATATCACCCCATATCTCCCATTATAAAAGAGTTTCTGCCTGTGAAAGTGGCAGAAAATTATTTCAGAAAATCATATTTGTTGCAATATGTGTACTTTAAATACAAAAAAATGGATAAGATAGCTCCTTTAGAATGAAAGCTTCAGAATTAAATACGAATGTAAAGATCAGGAAGTTTACAGTAATTAGGTTGGAAGGATGATGTGCAGTTTCAAATCGACTTCCACCAGAAAGCATAAGATTATTGAAATGGTGAATGAAACAAAGAAAACGTGGGAAGAATATATTTTAAATAGCCGCCACTTAAAATTGAAGTAACTGACAAGTTTACAGAAGCACAGTTGATACATAATCTTTTTAATTATTATAGAAGTTTACATATTTGTCAGAGTGGAAAAATATATCATGATATCTGATTATTGTAAAATGTCTTTACTTTTAACCTTTCTTTGCCAGGTGTTATTGACTAGAACGATCTTCTAAAGGGCACTAATACATTTATTTGAATTCTTGGAATATAACTTTGTATTAAGGAAAAATGTAAAATTGTGTAGTGTATACAATTCGCCTAAATATGAGAGGAATCATGCGGGCTTGGAATATTCTATAATGAAGTTTTTGGGAAGGAATATGATTTCTTGGGATCTTGAATCTTTTTATGACAAAAAATATTAGATGTTATAAAACTGATCCCCTACGATTAAATGATGTATACATGGATGTCTTTAAATTTTCAGGAGACGATTTGAATATCAAGTAGCTTTTCAAAAACATTTAACATCTTACTGAATGATATTTTGAATTTTGAATTTTGTTTTGCTTAACTGGTTTTGTTTATTTTGAGTAAAGAGGCAGAGGGAACTGGTTTGGAGCTCAGGTTTTTTTTTGGAGATTCCCTATTGTAACTTTTGTCAAGATTTATGCATTATTGCATTTAATGGCAGCTTGGTGCTCCCCGCATCTCTACTTTAGTGTTTCTTCAACTTTCAACAATATGAGATAGAATACTCAATGAGATTTGGTAAATTTTTATGTGACCAAGAAATACTCGTATATCTTGTCCTGAACCTAAAATAGTTGCAAAAAACTTAGTTTGTTTCAAGAAAAGCTCTTGCTAGGTCACTTCGGTGTCTGCATTCTTTGATTCATAAAATCAGTAGCGGTGTTCGATAAAAAAATGTAAACTTGGTTGCCCAATTTACGCGATTCTATGGTAAACTAACTGTTGAATAATAATTGTAGTTTATTACCAAGGATGAAACATATGTAATTTGGACTACCTCAAATCCCTGGTGCCTCGCAAAGCGAATCTTAGAAGACGTTTTTATTAGAAAAAGGAGACAGCAGTCACTTTTACCCGACTTTTTTTAATCTGAAGAATTTTAAGTAGAAATAAAGTACGAAAATAACATTAAAATAAGAAAAAATGGGTAACAAAACAAAAACTAGCATTAATTTATTCAAAAAATACAATAAATCCCGGAAGGCACAGTTTCTCAAGATGAGTACAGGAACTACAATATGGTCAGCTGAAATCCTGCAACATATAGTTTTCGAAAGAAAGAATGACGGATTAACAAGAAAAGCTTAATTATCTACCATCAGAATGAGGCGTCAAAAAGGCCTGTTTCCTTTCAGGATATTTTTGATGGAATACGAGAGAAAAGACGAAAAAATTATTGTTAAAGCTAGTAAAATAAAAGCAAAATTTCGAATTCAGATATTTCAGCTAGTTTTAACCAACTGCAATAGCTAATTCATGTATTAATTATATAGAACCAATGTTTTGCCCTTTTTTATCATTTATATCTTGTTTTCATAACATTTGAAGAGCACGCATTTATGTATAATTTACCTAATAAATTTTCTTATCAACCAGTCCTAGCCATCTGGCTTTCCGATTGTCCTAACAAGTTCTCAATGTGTTATAAAAACATGGGGAAACTCCTTGAGTTGAGCAGTTCTATGTTTTGGCGAATATAGAATAACTGAAAAGCAAAACGTAAGAACACATGTGAAATAAATAATACAATTCCCAATGAGCTGCCAGAATGTAAATTATTCTCGGCGTTTATGGAATTAATCCAAAAAAGGAATTACAATAAAATAGTAGTCTCATGGGTCATGGGTCAACATTTAGTTATTTCGCAGTCAATCTATGAATAATTAACCCGATATTACAACATATGAGCATTATGTTTTTTATTAGTTGATCATTTCAAATGCAAAATAAAAATACGAAAAATAAGTTCCAGGAAGTGATGGCATCTTTAGCAATTTCAACTTGAGGCTTCACCTACAATTGAAAACATCATGTTCTTAATTGAATGATGCTGTCATATCTTTCAATCTGAGAGTTTCCAAATTTCATAGAGATATTACCCAAAATAATTGATGCATCTGCCAAGGATATGATTTTTTGGACAGGTTCTAAGATTTAGAAAAAATCTTAACTCATGGTTGACTGAATAAATTGCTTTAAATAAATTTACAGAATAATTTCAACTTGTCTATAATTAATGTATAACAGCCCCAATTTTAAATTAAAAATTACAGGATAGTTGTCGCAATCGACAAAAAATTAAAAGTTCAAACGTAACTTCTCCAAAACATAACTTTTAACACTTAACACATTTTATACAGACGGAAAGAAATATAAGCTTAAGCTGAATATTTTCGAGGAAATCGTATTTATGAACAAAAAAAGCTGCATCCTATCTAGGACGTAATAATACATTGTTGTTATTTATTTCAAAGAGTCAACTATTTACTTTGTTTCTATCGTCCTATCGATTGTTATATAACACTTCCGCTCTGCTAACGCTTCATAGCTTTTTCTACGTTGTCGTTTCGGGGTTGGACTCGGTGTGATAACGTCGTCTTAGCTTTATTCTAACATCATTTACACCATTTCATTACAAAAAATGAGTCATGTATGACAAATATCGAATTTTGCTCAATGACTTTTTTGCAGGTGGTTACTTTACATATTGTACACTAGTTTATAGCTTAGTACAAAAAACTTTTTATGAAATATATCACGGTTATGCCCAAAATTTTAGTGTAAATATATATGATTCTATCACAAATTACTCAAAAAGGACATTGAAAAAACAAGCAGCGAATAAATTCAGATAGAGTCGATTTAAATGAACAAGGGAAGAATAGGAATTTCAGCAGTGGGCGATTATCATCTTTTTTATTTTCTTAGAAACTCATCCAGTGGAGATACTCGAAATTAGTAGAACCAATCTCAAGAAAGTTATTTATAGATTATTTTAATGTATATTATTCATCCCTTCATTTCTCGACTTTTTAAAAAATTAAATAAAATGGGTACTATCTGTCTAGCAGGTAGCTTAAAAGTTAATAAAGAAGGCCTCGGTACCTAATATGATAATATCGTTGTAAAAATGATGAAGAGAATGATGTGGAGGTTAAATTTACAGAAAACAAGAAGAACCCTTTAATTTTCATTCTGATGATTGGTGATAATATCACATAGCATGACTTTCATAACACTATTAAGTTTATTATTATTCCAATATCCCATTTATATGGTATCAGTTCGATCCATTTTATCAAGAAGCTTGTAAGTGGTGACAATGAATTTGACATTGACATTGCAAGTCCACTCGATGTGTCCTTTATTGTAATTATTCATTGGTAAATACTTGAAGGTCAGCCAATTAATTCATGCTGTTGGTAAAAGACTAACGTAGCCCCAGAAAATGAGCCTAAACATGTAATATTGCATGGAAAACGGGGCGCATGAAAGCTAAAGACGGAAATTAGGGACGGAAATATTGCTTCTGTGATCAAATTATCTACATCTGCGCGTTTGATCATACTTTTTCTGAAACGAATATAATCATTGAAGTTGAGCACTCTTCACGCATTCTTGACCTGGGTTTAGGCATCGTTAAAATTGAATCAAATACAGGGGACTCCGTTGCAGTAGATTTCACTTTAGGTTTTGACAAATAGCTGATAATTAATTTTACATCACTTGTTTTTGTTATCAATATAGACATCAACAGTCGACGATAAGCACTGAAACTAACATAAAAAGACAAAACATTTGCGCAATTTTTAGTTTTTTCTTTGAAATTAAATATCTTTATTAGTTTTCCGGATATCTAAGAGTTTACAACTACAAAATAGGCTGGGAAAAGCTTTTTACCGTAACAATATTGATTTTTAGTTCAACTCATAACTCTAGAAGGTAGTTGGTATCAAAATAATGGAATATTAGTAACCATTAACCAAAGAATAAAAATTTTTCCTGAAACTCAGTAATGAAATTCTAATTATGGTAGGCAGCATGAGAAAAATGATACCAAGTTGACTAAAATGGAATTCGATGAGAGTAAAGAACTTCTTGTTGCTATTTCAACAATATTGCGCTTGAATTATTTTCAAATTGACTTGGGAAAAAAATTAGAATTTTTTTGCAGATTCCGTTCAACCTCTTTTGTTAGTCTTAATCACGATTTAGATCTGAAGCATGGCACTCCCACAAGCTGTATAAAAACCCAAGGAAGTTGGGATGTGAAGAACGATAGCCCGCTATTTAAGTTCCACTTTATGTAGTGTTAATGAATGGAAAATAGTACGTAATGGGAGGAGAATATACATTATCTGTAGTCGACCCGCCGATCCAAACTTAAAAAGCTTTCCTGAAAATATGGGGTAAACAGCTTACAAGATGAAAACATGGGAAGGTTCACAATTAAATATACTACGCTGAGGCATATCCCTTGAGCAAAATAAGAAGCCATATTTGATTGCAATAAAGTTGAATGGTAAATATGCTCTCATTCTCAATAAAACTTCAACAGTCCCATTGTAGCGGCGCATAAGTTTTTTGCATTATACTCAACCTTCTGAAATTACCAAAAGCAACAAACATATTCTCAAAGTTTAAATGAAACTAATTATGTATCACTAAATTACACTGGATCTGCTTCAGAAAAATCCAAGGATAGGAAAATGGTCTCGATCGCCTTCTTTTTGTGCCTTAAGTCGAAGAAAATAATGTATTCTACCTATTCTTAGAACTGAGGAAATGATGACATCAATCAAATGTTTTCCTGACAAAAACAGTATAAAATGAACCACAGAATGGTTTTTTTTGCAGAACAGTTTTCATTCTGACTGAATCAAGGGCAATGCTGTCTTCAAAAAAATTGAAGCAAAGGCAATTATTGGCTCAGAATTGTCATAAACCCGATAAATACTTATTTGATATATCTTAATCTTGCCCTGAGGTTACAAAAATACCGAGGAAACTGCTAATGGTTCCCTTTATTTCTTTAAAATTTCAATTAAGGAAAATACAGGAGATATATAAATAAATCATCGGTACCTCAAAGGGAGATGAGCTAAAACTTCATAGAACAAAACTGAAACACATAATGATTTCAATAGAATATTTCTTGCACAACTGAAGACAAGAAAATTTTCAATCTTTTCTGAATATCATAATTGCAATACTTGGGAATGCAAATATATTGGAAAAAAAACTAGGAGTTGTCAAACATTAAATTTTCAATAGGGATAATTATGTCAGGGGAAGACTTAAAAAGTGTAGTGTTTGAGTTTAGTGCTAAAGAAATAATCAAACAAAAGATCTAAGGAGCAGAAAAAAAAGGATCAAAAATAACTACGTAATGATTTTCATGGCTTGCTATTTTTGCTACTAACGAAAATCAAGGTTAAAGAGACAGTTAAATATCTTCAATATCTCTCAAAGATTTGGTTCAAGGAAAAGAAAATTTTAGTAAATAACGGAATAAATTATAGACAAAGCTTAGCTGGGAACTAGGAACTTGGAACTCCTGTATTTTTCTTCGCTCAAAGATTTTCACTGGAAAATTATTACACGAAATGAGGCAGAGATGTGTATGAAATCGATATAAACCTTTTAGAAAGATAATAAATTTCTTTTTAATAATTGAAAGCCAAGATTTGTTTTGTTGGCACAGTTTACTCCGATGTCGTTGATAAACATGCCGAATAAGTGATAGTACTAGCTCATTGGGTATAAAATCCCTCTTTCATTTATTGCACTCCCAAAAAACAGTCCGGATCCCTTCAGCTTGTTAATGGTCCGGTTTTAATATCACTGAAACGGCAGTCATAATCGTTCTCCTCTTTCCTATTAATTAAAGGTCCTAATTTTAGTTAAAATCGAGAATCCATTCGGATACAAACGTTTTATCCCTTACAAACCGAAAACCATTATCCGGAGAAATTTTGATCCCCCGAAAGCTTACTATTTTTACTCCATATTGGTGTGCTTAAATTTAAAAAATGAATCTGAAATGTAAATAACACAGAGAGATATTGTTTGTACAGAAGAAAAATGATCAGATTACAAAATTATTGAATTCAGAAGAGCAAATAGCAAAAAGTGTTGTACAATGAAAACAGGATGCCCACAAGGACATTGATGAGGTGAGAAAGAAGCAAAAATAGTTTTTCTAGTTTCGTAAAAGGATCGAATAGTTTCGATACGAATGGCTATTACATATCTCTAAAAACGATTCTAAGACAGCAATCACTACTGCTGTGGATTTCTTCGAAATCTTAGCAGATCTTTGAACGTTTGGCTATCCAGAATAAAAAGTAAGTCGAAATAAAGTCGAACTGAGTTTTAAATCTTTTATATCGCATATCCATTCATTTTCTGTGCTTATGTTTGTGAAGGCCGTGCAATCCAAGAGAAGGGGGAAATAATCGGGGAATAACTTTTAGTACTAACACCTAACACGAAAAATTGATTTGTACGGGAGTTAAGAAATAGACACTGACCTATTTGTAAATAATAATGAGAGTGAGGAAGTTTCGTCTTTTTATCCTGTTGTTAATAAGAATCGACATTAAGAAATATTGGTCAATAAATTAGGGGTTTGATTTTTTACCATATATACTTCTTGATTTTTTATTTCTTTGATTTCTTGATTTTTGAAAAAAGAATTAACTGCAAGAATTACTTCTTATATTGCTAAATAATGGATAATAAAACGTGAATATTTGATTTTAATTCTAATTTTCGAAATAGTACTCCCATGTACACACTTTTCTAAGCGCGCGAGAGATTGAAAAGTTGACATAATATCAAGTTCAAATAAAAGAAAAATCTGAAGTGCCGAGAACAAACCGAAAATATGAAACTGTAGTAACTATGTAAAGTTTTTACTTGGCATATTGACTTTTCAAACCTTCTTTCTGTCCTTTTCTTTTGACATCGTAGAATTTGACAAACTGTGTAAATTAAATCACAGAAATAATGCAGGAGGTTTTCTTATGAGAAGAATGACGTGATAACAGCGAAAAATAGTTCCAAAAATAAGTGCGTAATTGAGTTAGTGACCAAAGCAACACATGTTGATGCAAAGATGGAGCTTTCATCGGCATGGAAGCCCCCTTTTTTCTCATCTAATGATTGAGTCACTCAAAAGGAATAAGAATCATAATTAAGACTTTTAAGAGGGATCAGTTGATATCTTAAAAACCCTTGGGCTCTCTGGAATATCGACGATCTCATAGTATGGTATTTGTGGCTAGCTCTTGATGCTTCAATGGCCGAGTTCAATTTACCATATAATATTTACGAATTGATTCCAGAACAACAAAAAATTAAAGCATATGAAATGTTTCCAAAGTATATTTTAGATACAGAAAGAAACTCATACGAAAAATATATCTACACACAAAAAATTGAAGTATTATTTTACAGTTTGGCTTAATCTAGTTAATATGCTTCAGAAAACAACGCTTACAGCTAATTGTTGAACCTTGAGAGCAATTATCTTGGGTTTGAAAAATTATTTTCATGATCTTAACGAAATTAAATGTTCGATTAGAAGGCTTGAGCATCTTAAAGTACTTTTTCAATATTTTAATTACGTCTTGATATCTAAATTCGCAAAATATGGGATGGAAGATGACGTGGAAATTGAAAACTGTAGTTCAGATCGAAAACTTGACTTTTTGCCGCATCTTGAAATACTGGACAGATATATTGCAAAAACTATTCCGGAAAGCTACCTTTTGATTTCATGAAGAGAAAAAGCAAATTATTCAAACATAAATTGAATATCGCATTCTAAAAATCTATAGTTGATGCGTAAAAGAATTTTAATTTGGTTTTCTTGTGATATTATTGCACCATTAACGAAAACGGCAGTTCGAAATTGATGAGGACTCTCAAATCTAATTAGTGATTCAAGTAGAGTTAATCGCAAGTTTAAGCCTCCGTCAGTCTAACTGTTGCTAATAAAACTGATATCCATAGCATTTAGAGTTAGTGTAGACAAATATTCAAGTTCTGATGGCACCGACTGCTTCAATGAAATGGTTTGCAAAGTATTGAAAGTTTTTGTGTTTTTGAAGGAAACTTAGCTGAACGAAATGAAGACTGATAAGAAAAGGGAGAACTATTTTTATTTCCTCGAGAAATGAACTGGATCTTAAAATTAACAAAAAAATGCTCCTAAAGTTGCGACAAATGACAATGTCACAAGTTATATGAAGGTTTAAAGTGATAAATGAGGCATATATAGCTCTAAAGAATACTCAAATGTCAACTAATAGTTCCTTCAAGTCCTGAAACGGCTTTACTAAGTATCATCATGAAAAAACGTTTAGAGATAATGAGCTTTTGGAGAATATAACCATTATACTTCATTTGTAGTGACACTGATGCACTTCAATCCGATTTCAATCTCCGACACCCTCATAGTAATGGTTAAAAATTGTATTTTACGCAGCTTAGTTATCCGTGATTTTATCGGGAGTGGGTCCACCGTAACTGCTTCAGATAAACAGTACAGGCTTGTGCTTCAATCCATCTCATCTCGACTGACTACACGCAACCTTCGCTTCATATCGATAGGCGCCCGCGCACGGCGTGGGCGCCGGACTTTCATCCGGCTGTTCCCTCAGGATATTGCCCGTCACGGCTGCAGAGCTCTCGCTGCAACGTTTTTATCGATGGCCACATCGAGTGGATTGCCTCTTCGCGCCCCCAGCGGACGTGGGACGAACTAGGAAAGGTGTATAAGGATGGCTCTACTACTCGAACAAGATTTGCGAAGTCCACCGTACCCTGCCGCGCTCAAATATTCCGTCATTTTGACGGGCTGCGAGGGGTTGCGGTCTTCACAGCCTTGCGGGCTTGTCGTTAAGCTCGCTCGTCCGAAGTTGTCGCCGTTGTCGTCGCCGTCTCTATCTGTAAGCCTCTGTGCTTACAGCGGGAGTTTTTTAAGCCTCCTGAATCCTCGGTTCATGTGGTGGAGTTTTCTCCCGGTCCCTTTCTCGCTTGAGTGGGCAATTGGTTCAGCCATTGCCCGGAGTCGTCCTTTTAGCAGAACCCGAGGTCCTGTGTAGTGCGGACTTGTCTTCAAACAATAAAGCGTCATTCTTCTCTTATTTACACAAGCATGTCGATAACCGGATAAACATAAAAAACGCATGAACTTAAAATTATAATGCTCTCTTAGATTCTCTGTAGTGAAATGAATTTGTAGAAAGTTTTTTGTACACTTCAGGTTCAAAAAATATGTGAAGTGCGTATTATAATCCTTATGAATGAGTATAAATATATTTATGACTCTGATTCTCTCTTTTTATGTGGATTTGGATAGATTAAAGAATTCACTGTATCTTCAAGAATGTTTTTATTAAGATTCGACATTATGTATCTATTTACTGACTACTGCAGGCAGTTTGAAACTCAAGAATCATTTTTGAGATGAATTGAAACTTTTTAACGAATTAAGAACGATTCAATTTTATTGCTTACCCGTGACATACTATTACCTTGTTGTCTCTTGGTCATTAAATGTTATTAAATTTAGCTAAAAAAAAGTGGTAGATGCAATCTTGAAAAATTACTCAATATTATGAGAATAAGATATTAAAGCGATAAAATAAAAGCAAGGGGCCTTTTTTGAAAAATTTTGTGTATATTTTCGCTTTTTCAGTTATATTTATGAATTTTACACACTTCTTGAAGTATTTTCACTAACTGTGCATGAAAGTTTGACCTTTGAAGTCAAAAAAAGTATGCGTACAAAACTTCCAATTGAAAACTATTTACTTATCGGGGAAAATGGCGGTCACTGCACCTCAATGTGCAATTGAGTTTCAAACTGTTTTGATTATTTCAATTAATTTAAGAGTAATCCTTCACGAAAAGGTACTGTCGAGTGAATTATTTTTTGGAAAGCTGCATTTACAGGAGATTATGAACAGAAGTGCTATGTTATAATCTGTTAGTTACACAAAATACTATGTAAGACAAAGAAGATTTATATTTTAGATGTTTTCATTGTATTGCTTTTCTCATTATGACAAACAAATTTAGAAAGCATTAGCTCTATAAATATGGATTCATTACATTACAAATAAGTTTTGATGTGCTATAATCACCTTCTAGATCTCCTGACGTATAACTAATGCATTTAATAACAACAATAACAGATAATAATATACTTAGGGTGTTCAGATGCACTATGATGAAATTTATGCAAAGTATACTATCCATGGGTGACTGAAATATGCTAGAATTTATTATGTACATTACGTGTTCTTTAAGGAGCTATTTGAACCTAAAAATAACATTCAAAAGACGTTCCCTTGCCTCCGAAAGCGCAAATGCAAAATCAACACCATCACATTGATCTTTAGGCTTTATCAAGTCATGCTTTGGTGTTTTATAGGATTCACGAAAATTTCAAAATCAAAATTATATTCTTTTATCTGAAAAAATATTATCAATTGAAAATTTGATTTCAGGTACTAACAAAACGTGTTTTCTTACATGGAAAACGCAAAAGGTGACAAGATCGATATATATTGCGATCAATTTTCTTCGATAGCCGAAAAAGTTGCCAAAATGCTGATAATTTATTGATTTTAACATGACATTTTTTCTACTGAATTAAAATTTTCGCTTTATTTTTCCAATATCCCCATAACTTGTTGGGAACTTTTCTTTTTATAGGTAGACATATTTTTTCCTGAATATAGGAGCCCTACAAAAAAATACTCCTCCTGCATCTTTGAAACTTTCGGACGCAGCTAAATGGATAAGTATTCAGTGAATATGGACAAATTATTTCTAATGTTACTACGTAGAATATTTAGTTTTTAAGTAGCAAAAAAAACCATTTACAAAGTACAGGAGATATCAGGCCACAAACCATAGCCTAGTACAAACTATTGGTTCCCTCTTCATTAATTTAGAAATATACATGCTTCAGTATAAATCAATCAGCATCTGTAAAGGTATTTTTGCGCCAAATTAATTCTAAAAATACGCAGAAGCAACAAGTACTGCAGCGTCATAAATACTCAGTTTTGCAGTTTTCTGTTTACAAGAAATCATTTGTCGATTTTTTCACTATTTTAGGTAGTTTTCTATTTCGATGAAAGATAGAAGCACCATAATACTTTGAAAGTTCACTGCAGTCATTTTGTTGTTCGAAAATTCAAACAGAAATCCATGTACGATGTCAGACTAATCCCAAGCTGAACAAAGGGAACAGCAAGTAGGGGTTGGTGGGCAAAGCTGAAGTAAAACAGTGCTAGTAACAATAGCAATGACACCAACGTTAGTGTGAATACTATCCCATCAATATGCTGAAACCAGCGGTTTAATCGTTCTAAGCTGAGTTTTACTGATTCTATGACTATTCAAGGTCTGTTACTGTCAGTGAGACTCACTTATTTGTAGACAATCGCTTGCATGGTAGCATTCAGTCTCTGGCTGTATACATGTAGAACAGTCGGGGCGTATTGAACTACCGTCACGTTCAACCTGCTTCAACGCGGCCGAATTGTGGCCAAATGCACTGTGGCAGCTTCAACACGACTATTGACATACAAGAATTGAATTAACGTCGGAACGGCCAAGAGTCGTGCATAAGAAGCCGACCCCTGGTCGTGATATTTATTCACCAGCAATGTATTTCAGAACGCCGGCGCCTCAAAATTAATTCTCAACAAATCGAAGAATATTGAGGAAAAATTGTTAACAGTCTTTAAATGTAACAGAGAAGAACTGAATTAGAATGAATCGGGAAAAGAAAGAACGGAAGCTTCTATAACCGTGCTCCGAAGTATTATAAATACCTGGAAAGTGATTCTGAGGAAACAGGAGGTGAAAAATGCTCTAATATTGATTTTATTATCAACTGGCCAAAGCTATACTCTAAAAATAGCATCTTATTTCATATAGAGGTTCTTGTTGGTATTTATTGTATCTTAAAAATATTTTTCGTCTATATAATGACACAGTAATACCCTATTAGAATAGCTGTAGTATTGGGGGCAATTTTAGAATTTAAGATGTGGTCTTTTACATACTTGAAATTGATTTCAGTTTCTTTAATACCTAAATACCATTAATTATACTACTAATAATCTCTTGATCTCATTTTGCTACAGAATAGGTTTTTGAAAAGGTTTCGATATTTCATTCGTTTCGACTCCTCATGGAGACTGGTCTAAATCATTAGCCAATTTTCTTAGAGCGCTATTGCTATAATTATTCTAAAAGTCTGAAAAATCCAAGATATTTTACCTGGGTTACGGTCAGTTGATAGTGTCATGTTTTTAAATAAATGTGGAAAATGAAAAACGTTCTTCACCTAAAAGTCATTCCTATTGTTCAAATTTATTTTTTCATTTTTGAAAGCTATCGCTTAATTGAGTTTCTCATCTGTATAGCTGAAATAACAACAAATATGGTAATTTAGCTGCGAATGAAATGAATTATTCCCAGAACAATAAGATAGTTGAAGCGCTAAGGATGGATTGAAATCATGCGGGAACTAGCATCATGTTTTTTGTTAATAAGTCTATCTTTTAAATAATTTTTAATATAATACAATCAAAGCTATTCGAGGACTCTCAAGGATGCAAATTTAACACTGAAAGCAGAAATTACAATAAGAAGGGATCGAATTTAAACGACAGAAGTGTTTTCAGCTACCACCACAAAAAGACATTAAAAATGACTGCGAAGTACTCAAATAAAACACAATGTATGTCCCTCTCTACATGTAATACTCCTATATCTAGCATTAAATAGCGTTAAGCCCACTCATACTCCTATATTTCGCTAAATTCGCATAAAATCATCACTAAATAACCTGTAAAATCAATTTTTGGAAGAAAATATTCTGAAATGGCCCAATTTGCTAAGCTTTTTGCGACATTAAATGCACAGAGATATGAAAATTATGATCCATTTATGAATACAGGTTACTTTTCTTGTAATTAGCGTTATGAAGAAAAGGCACATACAGAAAGAAGAAGAAGAAGTATAACAAGTTTAATGCGTTCAGTATCTACTGGGGACTGTGCACGTCGTAACTATACGGTTAAGATCTAACCGGATGTACTTCGTCGTCCATGCACATCGGGGCTCGCGACAGGGTAGCTTCAGCAATAGATGACTAGAGGGTGCAACTCAGTCGCTGGTAGATAGGGCGGCGGACAACGCCAGGTGTCGAGTGACACTTGGACGCGATCCGCGGAACATACTCCTCGATAAATGCAATAGTTCCTGGGGAAGGGGCACCTAGGGAATCAAACGCCAGAGGGCGAAGCGTGAAGTTCGGCGTGTAAGGCGCAGAAGATGGGCCAGTCGATGGAGCGGTAGGCGTCGGGCGATGTTCCAGGGTTGTAACCTTGTCGCGGGCCGCCAGTTCAGCAGCGCCTCCGGCAACCTGGGTCGTCTTGGTGCGAAATGCGGCCTTGAACGGTGAAACGACGGTGATGTCACAGGCAATGGGGCGCAACGTTGTTCCTTCCGGGGTTGAGGGTGATTGTACAAGGATATCGGCGGGCCGGAGCTCAATGCCCGGGACGAAGAACGGAACCTCTTCCCGAGTATCCAGACCCGCGGCACGGGTAACGTGCGTCGCAATTGCATTACATAGCGAGTTATGACGGTGACGACGGCCAAAACCAGGGCAGCAGAGGTCGGCGGCGTGATCCCCAAGGGTTTCCAAGGGGTGGTCACAGTGGTGGCAGTTGAGGGCCTTGTTTTTTTCTTGCCTTTTTGAGGAATAAATAATATTGCAGAGACCTGTGTCCGCTATGGACTTCTTCGCGTTGATAGTGACTCGAGGATTCCATTCGAAAACTTTCTTAGAAGGGCTCAAGTGTTATTCATTGAGGGACATTATACGTTGCGCAGATAATACAGATGGGCAAGGAAGATATTTAGCTGTGGTATTTCTTCATTAATTTTGCTCAACTTCTCCATTCAAATATGTGTGTGGATAGTATTTTTCAGTGTTTTCCTTGTTCTTTAAAAGGGTTATGGACCAAAAAACGAATTTGTACCGGAATCAAAGTGCGCAATTTGAATCCACCTGGTTTGATGTTTGAGATGTTTTGCCTCCTCATGGGAATCATGATTTTCACGAAAAATAATATATTTAAAATTGAGTTGATGCTTAAATTTTTTCAGTTACTTCTTTCGCAAGTGACATGGAGGCGACCAAAAAGGGTAAATCAAGCGTTGAAATGCGAAACTATTCTGATGGTATCCCTCCACCTACCGACTAAACCGGAGCATGTAATTTTGGGCTTCAACGCTGTTAAATGACCCATATCTATGCATCACACACCACAACTTGAACTCAGCAAATTGAACCGTATTGGAAATTCCAATACACTGCACATGCTCAAGTCATAATAAAAAGTCTACAATTGCTGTCACACGAGCTTCAAACAAGACAAACTCCTTTTCCAAGATAACTAAGTTGCGTACCTTTAATGGACAATTCTTAAAAGCACTAAGGCCCCTTAATGGTCTCAAAATGTATTGCACGATTCATTCTTTATGATTTTTGCCGCATAAACGAACTTGCACACTACAGATACCTACCATTTGCTGAGGGCTGAGGATTAAAAGCTTTATACTTCAGTAAAAACAGGCTGTATGCAATCGGCACTAAGTCCTTTGACAAAAGAAGAGCGACAGAGACGGCATTTCGCGAGAAAAGAAGGCCAGGGTCAAAAATACAGTAGTTTTCGGGCCACCAAATACTAGGATGCGCAATTTTTTGTACATCAGTAGTCTTTGTATTGAGTAATTGCTTGATTAAATTTCAGTGGTTGCATCAAATACTTGGAACACAATTAAAACTTTAGGAGGTCTTTGTGGCATGCAGGGTTGACACTTGTTGAAGATTCATTACCGTTCCCTTTTTTAATACGATTTCAATAGAGCTCTCAATCAAAAAAGGGAGATAACCAGAAAGAGCCAATAAATTTTCACATGCTACAGAAGTTACAATTAATCCCATAATATGCTCATAGTTACTAACAAAATATGTACTTCGAGTATTACTGGTGTTATTAATCACCAGTATTCAAAAATCGAGGTCAGAATAGTAGATCACGATTTACAGTAAAATGAAGGTGCTCTTTTACATGAAGAGCACGTCATTCTCCAAATAGTTCGACCTCTAGCCATATTTGGAGATCACGCAGAGCAAACACTTCAATAAAAGGAGCTATTAACTCCCAAACCTCGGAAGTCAACGACTTTGCAAACACTACTCTTTGCTCTCACCACAATCGCCCCAAACAATGCCCCGACGGAATTCCCAATCACCTACCCGAACCGGTCGCGAGATCCAGACGGCATCCGAAAACGAATATGCTCCAATGACAGCACTACAGGCAAATCAAAGCCTCATGCTCCTCGCTGATGCCGCTGCAGAGCGAGAGGCCAATTTGGATGAATACGATGCGGACCCTAGACAGAACTTGAATGAAGAAATAGATTCCATTTTGCCCGTACTTCGACAGGTTCTATGAAACTGGGAATTCCGCAGCTATATTCAACATGACAAACTTCAGCGTCGAAAAGTTTGAAACCATGTAGTAGTTGTTTGGACGTTTCATTGATGGCAAGAATAATTTTGATAGATGCCTCAAGTGTGAGGTAACTGCAAAGGATGCTTTCTCCATTTGCTGTTATGCTTGCAGTACTCAAGAATAGGGTACAAAAAGAATGCTCGGCAAGAGTTTACGGCATCAAGCACCCGTCCTTTGAAAGCCTCATCAACAAATTCGTCCGCTCCGTCTCTGATTTTGTTTTTGCGTTTGCCGTCACTGCCGTGGGAGCTCAATTCTCAATAGAAAATCTAGGAGCAAACGTACAATTGCTTAAAAATTATCCATACTTGTGGTTTGAAATTGACGTAACGTTCCAGAAAGCTTACCGACCTAGCGGTAGTGTGCAAGCGGGTAAGAACTACTACAGTGGAAATCACAAGTTATATGGTTATAAGGTGGAAGTGTCAGTGCTTCCAAACGAATTAGCTTTTGGCTGCTCCGACACTAACGGGGCTCCATTTGGGATCTCAACGTTTTCCAGGAGCCAGTATCATTCTGTTGAGCTGAAAAAGACTCGAAATAAACGCCAGTATTTAGACGGCGGTATATTGGGCGCTGAGTATCGCCGAGGTTTGGGTGTTCTCATGGACAAGGGATATCAAGGCGCATCGGAAATTTATCGAGCGATAATACCAAAGAAAAAACCACAGAACCACAATTGCCTCCAAGTTGATGAGCAACGCCATTAAAGGTATCTAGTGTCTATACGACCATGCTCTGTCCTCATATGAGGCACACTTTGTCCTCACATGAGGCACACTTTGTCCTCACATGAGGCACACTTTGTCCTCACATGAGGCACACTTTGTCCTCATATGAGGACAGTTTCCGTTACATTTTAGGAAGCTAAATGTTTTGGAAGGCCGAAATTTTTACTGGAAAACAGGTTTTTCATGTTAAGTTACAGTACAGTAATTTTTACTGTACGTGCGCCCTCGTTTCTGAAACCCCCACGATAATACGAACTATTTTTCCTTCCAAAACGTAGTCGTTTTCACAACTTCTTGCAAAGAGCGGAAGCTGGTGAGGGAAAATTGCTCTAGGCTTAACCGAGGTCAATAATCTTGAAAAGTTTGTTTTGATCGGCCATCTACACTCATGAACTAATGCGGAAGGACAAGAAATGCGCTGAGGTAAAACAGAATTGTATTGAAAAAAAGGGCTAAAAGTTGTCCTCATATGAGGACAACGGTCCAATAGACACTAGTGATCGAATGTTTGTAGAGAATTTTTTGGAAGGATAGGAGGTCTTTCTAATGTTGCTGGGGGTAAGTGCAAGTGGTGCGAGAACGACGACAGTTGTTTTCGTTTATGCGTTGCGTTGATTAACGTTCATACTCGCTGGCACCCTTTGCGAAGTGAGTACCATGATCGTTTTAGACATGCATTATGTGCAATCATAATTTGATATCGGTTCCAGTCAGCTTGAAAAACGAAAAAAAATCCAGGAACGTTATAGGCAGAGGAGAAAGGCTCGAATGGATATTCAATTCCGAGGTATTTCTGCCCACGGTAGGCACACTGAGGATGAATGCTGATATTTTTTTATGGATAGATTGATCTCTTGGTGATTTCCCAGTCTTATTGATTCACACCTTGTCGAAAAATATGTGAATTTCAACGTTCTAAAGTAGTGGTAGTCGGCTTTATAACGTACGAGTTTTTCTGTTCAATTTGACGAAGTCTTCACATATGTACTGTACACACTTTTGGAATACTGTACATATCTAATGTCATTGCGCGGAAAACATGCCATTCGTTTTGAGATCTACTGTGCAACCAATGCGCCCATAGATCCCTGTGCGGACAACTCCAACGGATGTGCGGAACTTCTCCGCGATGCGCGGCAACATACCCTCCACGAAGAGGATGGTTGCCGGGGAAGGGGAACCCGGGGAATCAAAGGCCAGCATTTGAAAGTCGAAGTTGGGGGCCGGTACAGGGTTACTGGAGGGAGAGTGGAGTCGACGTGACTGTTTTCGCTCCAGGTCAGTCACCTTGTTGCAACAGCAGCGCCCAATTGCCGTGCGGCTCTTGATCGTGCATCATCGTTTGAAGGGAGAGACAACGGTGACATTGCAGGCGATTGGGCGGACCACGGTGCCGTCAAACGTACGTATGTATCCATTTCAAGAATAAAGCGCTCGTCATCCTCGCCTTGTAAATACAAATATAGCCAAGTACGTGTTCTTGGGCGGTGTTACCTGGAAAAAGTTGCGGGTGTACGCATGGCGAGTAAACATGAGTTTGAATATGACGAATTCCGTCTGTGTTGCAACCAACGAGACGCATGAATCCGTGCATGGCCTTTTTCTTTCTTGTGGCCATTGTATCAAGACAGTCGTTCCCGGACCCATCTTGTAGAAAAGATGGGTCCACTATAAACTTTTGGGCGAAGCGGGGTAACAATGGTTGTGCGGCGAGGGGAATAGGCCGAATTCCAGTGGCAGGGACGACGCCAAGGGCTTGGGGGTGGGCGACGGGGCGAGAAGGGCGGAAAAAGAGGCGGATCAGATCGTTGCGGACATTGGGGTCATGTTGGGCGAGGCAGTATGGAGATATGCAGAGTGTGGCCTGGACGCGGTCACGATGCATGGCGGGGTGGCATTACGGGCACCGGAGTGGGAGATGTGGCAGGTACTGCCGGTGGTACGGGGGGACAAAGGGACTTGTGAGGGCGCAAGGTTGGATGGAAGAGGAAATAAAGCGTGGGGCGCGAGAGTAAGGTAATGGTGGGGATGTGATTGTTGGGTGAAAAGGCGGGCATTTGGAATGGGTAGGGGGGAATGGATTCGGGGGATTGGGGGAGAGAGCGGGGTAGAGGTTGCGGTCTTCGGAGGGCTTGCAGAGAGGCGGGATGGAATGTGCGAGGATGATTTGGTTTGCAAGCGGTGGGGGTGAGGTGTATGATTTGGAATTGTTGGATTGACGCAGAGAGTGGTATGCTGTTGAGTGGTGCGGGCGGCAAATGCGTTGCGGCGGAAGCAAGGAAATGGAGTGGGAAACGATTTGTAGAGCTTCAAGACTGGCGTATTGTTGCCAGTTTTGCAGCAGCACTGCGGTTTATTTCGATGTTGATGGTTGCGGGGCTCGACGACTTGGATGAGGCCGCGTCGCAGTTGACGAATGCGGTCGACTCTGTGTTGCAAGGGTGTTGGGGTGTGAGTCATGGACAGCAACAAACAGGCCACGTGGATCAAGGGTTGGAATCTGCATTACCTGTCTAGATCAACCGGTTTGGCCGTCTGAGAGGCGGTTTGAAAGTTTGGAAGGGTGAGCGGGTTTAACATTTTGTGGATTGCGGGCAAGAGAGGCGTTTGACGATGTTGAGAATGACCATTGATTGAATTTGCTGAGCGAGTTTTGCTGTTACGTACGCAACTCGAGTAGTTTTCGGAGATTTGCCGAGATTTTGTAGGTGTAAATTTAGTAGAATACAGGACAACAGGTCGGTGGGTACTGCACCATGTTGACAACAAAACTTACATCGACATCATCTAACCTGTCTCGACGAAATGATTTCGTCCTCTTTTTTACTGTAATGCGAATGCGACACGGCCTATCAGAGAGGGGTAGCACGGTCCGACAGCAGTACGCACTGTAATAGATAAGATGTGATTCCAAGTAGAGTAGAATCCATGGGTGCAATTTGCATATTTGCAAAAGGGCAATTTGCACATGATCTGACATGCCACAAACACCAGACATTGGGCAATACGGTGTGCATGAACGGATTCCGCCTCCTGACGGCAATGGCTCATTGGCGGATGGGAGAGGGAATCGGGTCGACACACCAATGACAAGGTGAGTATTTGCAACCGATGCGATGCATTTGGATCACGGATCCCAATTGGGGCGTCACGTTCCACGGGCCAGGCACGGCGACCAAAATATCACCCAAGCGTCCACCAATTCACCAAAGACGTCAACGATTGGGCGCCAGCACAAAAAAATCGAAATTGCAATAGCCGCCCGCTTGCATCAACACGCGAAAAACGTTGCAATTTTATTATTCCCATTCCATATTCCATATTCTGTCGCTCCACAAGTGAAAACGCTTCCACTGATTTCTACGCCAACACAAAGCCCAACCCTGAAAGGAACAGTCCTCAAACCGAACAACTTGTATACAGTAAACAGCACACCACGAAACCCGCCAAACCCTCCTCCCTGAGCACCCACCACCGTGTCCCACCAATCGCCGCACACCCCTCCCCACGCCACATTACACACGTGCTGCAACCCCACCCAACAAAACCCTGCACAATCGATGCACCCATCCTCCCCATCCCCCCTTTCTCCCCACCCCATCATCTCCACCTCAATTTAAACCCCTCCCTCACCCCCACCCCAACCCCCTCCACCCAAAATTACCTCATCCCAATACTCAACATGCCCGCCCACCACCATACCTCCCCCCTCCACCCCCTCCTCACAATGCTCCCCCCCCCATCTCCGAAATGGTCATCCCACCCCACCAATTCCCCACCCCCACCCCCCCTTCCACGTTTCCCCCCGCGCACAAAACATGTCCGACCTCTACCACCTCCTGCGTCACCCCTCCCCCTCCCACACTCCATCCAACCCACCACCCCATCACACCCAACCTCAACAAGAGCAAGGCATGCTATCCTTCAACCCGCGAGATCGAGTCGGCCTCTTTCTCACCATCTGTTCCATCCTCGTGTCCGTTCAGGCCTTTGTTCCACGCGTCATGTAACCGCTTGTGCTTTTGCCACCGGCCCATGGGCCGTGTATTTTAGAGTCGCAGTGTGTGGCTTTGTTGTATCGTGTTGGTGTGTGCTTGCGTTGTGCGGTAGGGCGTGTCGCAGTGTATATATTGTGCGCCGCTGTTTGATATTTGTACAGGCGGGATGGTTGGGTTGCGTCTTTTCTTTGTCGTGCGGTGTTGTCGTTGCGGGGAGTTGCGGGCCCGCGGCATGTGTGTAGAACTGGTTTACGTATTTCGGTAAAGGGGAGAGCGCTACAACTGAGTTAGACTTGTTCGGCTACACCTTGCTGTGCCTTCTTCGCCGATACGTTTCGATCGTATCCGGCTGTTTAAACCCTGCGCCGATTTATCTCCTCGCTGTGGTTGCATTGTAGCATGGCAGTCATACCACTCGGTGTTTCGCATTCGTGTGCCTCGAAAACCAGCCCACTTGTCCGTAATTTCCCGCCTCTTGAAATGTATTCTCTCCGCAACAAGTTTCACGTCCCCGCCATAAACCAAACGCCGCAGTCGCTACTTTCTGCGCTCCATTTGCCTCACTTGCTGCATGAGAGATGCCCTCACTCCATGCACCATAAAACGAGTACAGACTCGCCCAATAGACAAACTCGCTTGCTTGCTGCAAACTGCTTTTAATTTAAACATCTGTACAAACCATGCCGCAACTTTCCCCGCACTCCACTCGCGTCCCTAGCTATCCGCCTCCAAAACTGTCTATCTACACTACATGCACCACCATCCCTCTCAATCCTCCTCGGAACTTTCCTCCGTGAACGAGCCATCAGAGTCAGAGTCCGATTCGCTGTCGTCGCTATCGTCCTCGTCATCCTCCGAGCTACTACCCCATCTTCCTCATTGTCCACATCCTCTCTCCCCCGTCTCCTCCCC
Organism: Kappaphycus alvarezii; assembly: GCA_002205965.3. NCBI lineage: Eukaryota > Rhodophyta > Florideophyceae > Gigartinales > Solieriaceae > Kappaphycus > Kappaphycus alvarezii. The sequence continues at coordinate 326,809 of NADL03000031.1, read as the reverse complement.
GCAGACCCCGCACACTGCTCGGCCCTTTCCCAGCCACACTCTTCCCAGCCACACTCTTCAACCCCACCCTCCCACTCACCACTCTACCCTGCCCGACACTCCCACTCCCACCACCCATCCCACCCACTCCCTTCCCCCCAACCCTCCCCACCATTCCCTCCTCCCCCATAACGCTATCCTCCTCCGGCGTAATCGGCGACCCACCCTCCTCATCATCATCCCCTCCACCCGCCATCCACGAGTCCCCATCCCTCATAGCCTCATCCTCCTCCTCCTGTCCCACCCCCTCCGGATACTCCATCTTCGGCCCTTCATTCCGTGCACCATCCGTAGCACGCACATTTTGAAAATAATCCCCGCCCGCTCCAACCACATTTGCCCATTCACAAACACCAACATATAATCCCCACCGCCGATTCCCGTCGCGGGTTGGGCGTACGACAATGCCCCTCAAACATAACCGATGAATGCCCATCCGTGGTTGGCATCTGCACCTGACATGTGTCCTGCTCGCGCCGCAAGGTGGCAGGCTGCGACATGGACACCTTGTCAGGAATATGCATGTATTTGAGAGCGAGGAAATCGCGGGCGGTACGAGGGTTGCGCAGGGAGCGTCCAATCTTGAAAGGGTAGCGTACGGCAGTGTCGGGGAGTGTCGGGGAGGGGGAGGGGGGATGTGAGTGAGTCATGGTGAAATGAGCGGTGGTGGGGTATGGAAAGGGGAAAAGGGGGTGAAAGTGGGGGATGCGGGGAATGCGAGATTCGGGGCGCCGGGGTGGTGGCGATGTGTTGGAATTGGAGGTGGATCAGGCGGGAAAACACGGGCGGGATGCGAGTTGACAAGGGTGGGAGAATTTGGAAGCGGAAAGATGAGGGGTTTTGAGTGGTGAGCGGCGGGGAGTTGGAGAGGTTGGGTGTGGTGGTTGGAGGGGGAGAGGAAGTTGGAAGTTGACGAGCGAGTTGGGTGGATGGTTTGAGGATGGTGGTGAGGGTGTGTGGTTAATAGGGTGAGGTTTGATGAAAAGTTGCGGGGTAATGTTCTGTGAGGGATGCGGATTTGGTAAAGAGGAAGGAAAGGGGGGATAATTGAGTCGTGTAGGGCGGGAAGATGAGAATGAGGAAATGGATGTTGGTTGGTATGGGGGTTTCGTGGCGTAGAAAATGGAGAGTGTGAGATGGACTTGTATGGGTCGGCGGAAAGAGCGATGGGTGGGTTTGTTTGTGAGTAATGGTTGGGAGGAGACGGAAAGTTGGAGGGTTGGCGGGTTGAATGCAGGCACGGGAGGATTTGTTGACGAGGTGGTGCGAAGAGGAAAAGGAGGGGGGATGAGGTGGGATGAGGATGAGTCGACGGCAGCGGACGTATGTCGGACTGGAGGTGGGGCACGAAATAAAAAACCGGGAATAAGGACCAGGTCAAAGGCCCTCTTGAAAATTCTTGGACCCCTCATGCCCTGCTACAGTAATACACTACAGTACAGTAAAGTACAACACGTATGCAAACACACCGAGGTCACAACTTGAACATTAGAAAATGTTAATGTACTGCACGAAAATGCCACACACTATTTAGAAATAAAAAATTCAAAAATTGTTGCAATTACTCTAGTCGCTCGACAATGAGAAAAAGTGGCGCTGGCTTTCTCACTGGTTTATTTCAATTAAAGCGTTTGTCGGAAATATGCGGAAACAGATATTAGCAAAAAACTTATTTTCCATAAACAACACTCTTCTGTCAGTGGGTCGATATGATAAAAGCGTTCAACGCCTTCTCAAGCTACAGTACAGTACTGTACACGCCAAACAATATATCTCAACGTGTAACACCCATTTGTTCATTCTGGACACTCTTTGCACAATTATGGCCACCTCGCCAATACAGTACCATTGGCTTGGCCCATTATCATTGCACCAGTAATATTCTTTACCCGCCGGGTATTTATTTGGAACGTTCTACAGTAAAGTACAGTGTTGTACTCTGTTGTTTCTCTCCAAATGCAGAACGTTTCTCCTGTTTACTGTACTACGGTACAGTGTACTGTACAGTACAACTCTCCCCGACAATAGTTCCAATTAATCCAGTTGCAAGCATGATCCTTGCTCAACTACACACAGGATGCGCTACTGAACAGTAATGCACAGTAATGCACAGTAATGCACGTAACTGCTGACTTGTCAACAGCACAGTGCCGTAGAAAAAGAAGATGCAGTGCACACACTTAGGCGAATAATTGGGCACGTGCAGTAGGTGCAGAGGACAGCTGTACTGTACAGTGCCGATGAGGGATGCCGTTGAGACTTGATACTCAAAATGCCATCAAAAATCGACGTTCTGGATGCTTATTGGCCATTTGTCATGCCGCCTCGGTTGACTCTCTCCCGTACACGTGTAGTTGGTGCAGCATATGTACTTTGCCGTACTGTACAGTACTGTACTGCACGTGCAGTGCGCCACAGAGGCTAGTGAACCGCTGCCGTCCGTCTGGCGCCTCTGCCAGGGCGGAAAATTGGGGTGTTTTAATGATTGAAAAATAGGTTAGCCTGTGTTCAAAAGCGCATCAAATAATTGGTACAAGTGGTCGGCACGGGGAAACCAAGAAACGCAATAAATCCGGTTCAAGGTCGCTAGGAAAGTCTAGCGAACACACTGTAGCGGGTTAAGTATCATGGATCAATAGGCTGGAGACTGTGGGAGTTGCACATGCGCGTCATTGTTTCTTTGCAGAAGAGCAACACAAACAAATGTTCTAGCAAATGCGTGGATGAGTTGACATCACAAGTACTGTACTGTACTGTAGCCAAGGGAACTGCAGGATGCCTACCGTATTTTTATCTCATGGACTGGAGTTCACGCTTTCACTACTTGGCTGTTTGCGATACAATCTCCTTCACGTTCCGAAAATATTATTTCTGTGATCATTTAATCCAAGGAGGAATGACTTTTTGTTACTCATGCTGCCATTTTAGATCCGCAGCATATTTATAAAATTCTGTGTTTGAAATAAGACAATCAGTGAATCAGAGACCCTAGTGTCTATACGACCATGCTCTGTCCTCATATGAGGCACACTTTGTCCTCATATGAGGACAGTTTCCGTTACATTTTGGGAAGCTAAATGTTTTGGAAGGCCGAAATTTTTACTGGAAAACAGGTTTTTCATGTTAAGTTACAGTACAGTAATTTTTACTGTACGTGCGCCCTCGTTTCTGAAACCCCCCACGATAATACGAACTATTTTTCCTTCCAAAACGTAGTCGTTTTCACAACTTCTTGCGAAGAGCGGAAGCTGGTGAGGGAAAATTGCTCTAGGCTTAACCGAGGTCAATAATCTTGAAAAGTTTGTTTTGATCGGCCATCTACACTCATGAACTAATGCGGAGGGGCAACAAATGCGCTGAGGTAAAAAAGAATTGTATTGAAAACAAGGGCTAAAAGTTGTCCTCATATGAGGACAACGGTCCGATAGACACTAGGATCAGAGACATTAACGTCAAGCATAAGAAACATGAGAGTCCTTACGTTCTCGTTTTGACTGAGTTCGATTCCATGGTATGTTTTTTATTATTAGCCTGCTACCCCCGGGATTTCACGGCCTACAGTGTTCACCTGAACACTGCCAAAATATACGATCACTCACACGTGTCCACGTACCCACTGCTTGGCACGGAGCAACTGCTCGACACGTTCAACAAAACACTTGTTAGATCACCCTTAGATCTATTCTCGGCCCTAGAGGCCCTTGATTCACAAAGATTTCAGTGCTCTTCAACACTTCAACACTCCTCACCCCCCTGGGCGCCGCTCGAGGTAGGAGACTTCAAACAAACTTCACACGCGCTTACTTCTTTTCTTTTGCTAAGGGTGGACTACTTCCTACCCCTTATATAGATTTTCTAGGTCGTAAATGTTCTCGTACTTTGTCTTCTAGAACTACTCTGGAAGCCTCGAAGACCAGCGATGCTTCCAGCAGGACCAGCGATGCATCTCAACAGCACAACTCACACCCATTCTCCCCGCGTGGCAATATAGTTTTGACAAACGCACGCAGTACGTGTATAGGTGTACGGTCCTTCGCTGTGACCTTATCATAACTTCTAGATCAATCCAGCATCAACGTATTCCTGTACGCATCAAGCCTCGTAAATGTAGTGCAATTGGGACTCATACTGTGCTGTCATCGGCAGAGCTGATTTTGGTGATCGTTTTTTCTGATTAACTGCTAACCAGCAGGCACTGCACTGCAAAGTAAGGGAAATTTTCACTTGTAGTCCACTCTTACTCTTGGTACCGTATACCCACCCGAGAGGGTTTGAGGGCTTGCAATCTGGACCATTTGGCCCCCAAATTGGACCTTATATTTTGGCAGGTGAAATTCTCCTGTAGGGCCAAGTGTCGACTTTACTTATCTCTAAGTTGGATTTCCAGTACTTGGCTGACGTTAACTTTACTTACCCCGCTGTCGTAGACAATCCTAACCCAACCAACTAGTATTTATACCTACCTGGCCACTAGGGCCCCAGATTAAACAGCCACGTCGGTGTTGGCTCTGAACTTGACTCCCAACTTCCTCCTTTGTAGACACCTTGTCAACAAAAACTTTGGCTATAAGCACGTTTATCCGCAAGGTTCCCCCTTTTTAGTTCCCCCCTCTCTATCCAATGTTATGATACCCCTTTTGCTGTTTGTTTTTGATATTATCTCACAATTGCCCCCCAGACTCCGACATCTATACACAAATAGGAACTTCAAGGTTGTCGTTGGTGACAACATCCTTATCTCCAAAGGAGAAGTTCAGCACTGCTGATCCACTACTACATCTTCTTTCTCCATTGTCACATCCCTGGTGTCTACTGTTATTTGGAATCCATCCTTATCAAGGTTCGAGTATTCCGCTTAACACGGTCCGGCCTTGCAACCCGGAGGACAAGTATACCATCAAGCCGTCCAAAGAATCAGCTACGCTCTTGCAGCCCCACTTCTCCTCGCCTTCGGCGAGTTGTGCTACTGCATCGCAGTGTGCTTAAAGAGAAAGAGGGACAGCGAACTCCCTGTGGATATTTGTGTGTATGTGTGTTTTTTCTCATTTTCTGGCAAGGTTCCGTTCCTAGACGAGAAGAACTGCGCACCGCGCACTGCACTACAGTAAATGCTGTGGCATCAAAATTACTCTCTTTTCGATACAATATGATAGCATCATATTGTATAAATATGTTATCTCCGTCTCTTTTACACTAACCTATGAATCTAAATTTCTGATATTCTTCATTCGTACTCTCGTTTTCACGTAAATTGCAACTTTTTTGGTCATTTATTGAGTCTGCTGGAACTTCATGTTTGAGTCGTCTTTTAAGATTGCTTCTTTGCTCATTTCTTTCCGAGCTCTGTTACGAAATATTTGCTCTAATAATATTTGTTTTACCTCCAGAAGGGAATTTGGATACCTTCAGGTGTCTTTTGGGTAAGTTAATAAGGTAAGATTAGATTCAATCATCAATTTTGCGGGAATAATCTTTGATAAAAGAATTTATTGAAGGCTTAGAGAGTTGAACCTCTGATGCATCGAGATAAATGTACAATTTGCTTGTTTCGGTGAAAATATTGTAATATTTCAACTTCAATTATTATGATTTGCCATTCTTTAGAATTAAAATCCGAGGATCCGAAGCAGTGTGAAGCTATCCTTCGTAATTTCTTGTCTCTTTTCTCGCGCAAACTTTTACGTGCGACTCCTATCCACCCAATCTAACTTAAATACTGACCATTGATAACTGCGAACCTTGTTATGGAATTAAAAACGAGAAGGGACAGAAAAAGCCACTGGGGTTCATTACATCATGCATTGATTTCGTAAAAACCTTAAAGGAAATTGAGGTTCGAATTTTGGCCTTTCTTATCTGATAATTTCACGGTGAGATAAACATGTTAAATATCTCTTACCTCAATACATTCGTAACTATGGGCACTAGCGGTGTGATTCTAAATCTACTTTTGCTCTTAAATTCCTCCCAATACTTGTACACAAATTGACTACCCTGGTAAACGCAAATACTTTCAGAATGATAGGATGATAGGTGAAATTAACATTTAGAAACACTAGTGCTGAAAACCGTGTAAGACAACCTTTAGACATGTCTAGGGTTCCATTATTTGTTAAAGATCAGAAAAATTCGTATTAATTTACTACTAGGAAGATAGATGAGCAAAAGAGTGGCGCAAAGATCTGTCGGATGCATTTAGTTTTTTGAAGGCCACAAATTTTAGATTTGTTGGTACCTCTTTATCACTCACACAATGTGCGAATCCATGCTGGTGTAGCAAATCTACGTTCACTTAAACTACCAAAGCTCTGCATTATCTAATTGGAATCATTTGGGATCATCTCAGAATCAGACCCCGGGACACAGACAATATAGCTGAGATATCATCACACCACCAGTATTGGTCACAAGTACTGGGTTGGATTACAAAACCCCACCATCGAGCTTATTTAAAACAGAATCCAGAAGAAAGAGTCGAAAAACAACGGTCATTCGGGGAAAGATCACTGAGATCATTACCAAAGCTCTTGATTTTGTTACGCAGTTTCGATGGGTCAACAGCGCCACGGTAATATGTTGCCATCAACACCGATTTTGAACGAATAACCTACAGCTACTTTCCTGAAGATGCTCCATCCATTTTATCTAGTTCAGATGTGGCCCACTTCGATAAAATAAGACAATAGCACCCTCTATTCATAACTTTTACCGCATTAACGACTAACATGTCGCAGAAATGAAAGAAAGCACCGGAAATATTGCAGTTTCTGGCGTTCTAGAAAGAGAAGCGATTGGCCTCTTCCCTTCAAGTATTGCTCAGATCTTGACTAGCTCTAAACAGCTACCAATCTAAGACTAGCTTAAAATTTGAAAGATAGAGCATCGTAAACCCAAACGTTTTATGTTCTTTCTTGAATGGAAGGGCTAAATATTGTAATATGATAGTATATTTGTCTCTTTTGGACCCTATAGTCAAATCTCAAATTCAGATTTATACGTAAGACAAATACCAACGGTCTAGGTTGGATAATTATTCCGTTTATTGGAGCAAAAAAATCTCTTAAACGGCATCCGTTGCATCCGCCAGGATAATAAGACAAATATTTTCTTCCGTTCTTTTCGTCTAAACTCCGTCTACATTTCAGTAAAATCTAGAATTCCACCCACTGACCAAAAATGACACTATTCGTGCTCTCTAAAGCCTTCCATCTAGTGAAATTCGGACCACTTACGATGCTGTAGTAGTCCTAAAAAGACCGTAGGAAAATAACATAGGAAAAACACGATAATGTCTATGAAAAATCGGATCAGACGCACGAAAAAGGTAGGTAATGCCTTGATGACCCCTTTTTTACTTTTACCTTTACCAACATTGTAGGTATAAGGGAACCATTCGGCAATCTGATCCCCAAAAATTAAAAACAGAGAGACTCCTGAAATGTTTTGCATGTTAATGCAAAACATTTCAGGAGTCTCTCTGTTTCCTCCGAGGCCATTGATAAAAATGCCAACTAGGTTTTTTCGAACTGGAGAAAGAAGCGTATACTGTCAACTCCAATGTATAGCTTATGCTCTTTTTATCCGCTGCATCTGATTCATTTTGTATATGGACTGACCATGAAGACTTTTCACGTATTTTTAAGTCTCTTTTTCAATTAAATACCATTTTCGAACATTCTTGTGTAAGGATTTTTGATAATAAATGCCATTTTCTTTCCATAATTGTACGTATATAAGATTAAATACAATGTATAATGGGTGACCTCATTTTTCTGAATGTCTCTGACTGCCTTGGACAGCCCATCGTCCGTTTGGGATTCTAGAACTATCTTTAGCTTCATTAAAAGAATTTGGATGACCCCATCCGCACTCAATAGATAAGGTATAGATGCTTTTTCGTTGGAAAGGGGTACACACCCATTCCATTGAGATAATCAGTGATTCAGACCGTCTGACGCAATATGGATATCTAATTCTTCTTAAAATACAAAACTCTGTTTATATTTATTATGTTCCTGATTGCGCTTGAAAACGATGACGTGACTCTATTTAGTGAAATATACGCCAACCATTAATTCTGAAAAACGGTCCTTCCTGAGATTTTATATTACTTACCTGCAGATAAAGGAAGGAGAGAGGGCGTCGCGCTATCGGTAGCGTCTATGAATGATATAACCCCTCCTGACTTCTACATTTCGATTATATCGAGCTGTGACCAACCTCAGTGGTAGCGAATACGTAATTGTGCCAATCGCTGATCATTAAAGACATATGTGGCTATTTTACCCCTCTGGTACTCCTGTAGAAAACTTAGTAGGGTCAATTTTTTATTAGAGTTCTGATTAGGAAAAGCAAAGGGATTCATGCCAGATTGCCCGCCATATTTCCAGAACCAATACAATTTTCTATTCAGGTGATGCTTAATAAATTTATGCCATTCCTGATCAACATTCTGTAACGCGATTTTTGATCTACCAATCAACTGCAGCTAATATGAACGCAATTCTTGCCGCGAGGTCATGATTGACGGCACCGCACGCAAGTTTCATAACTATCTTCCCCGTTATTATTTCTTTCTGTGCGACAATAAAGTACATCAGGAACCTCGATGGTTATAAGGCGGTACCTGGAAGGCCCAGAGCTTAGATCTTTATAACGTAACGCGAATCTTTTGCACTGATCACCACTGATCCTAAATTCTTTTAACTTTTGTCAGCCTTAAATTTAATAGTATGGGCAATTAAGTCGATTTTTGGTAAGAGGGAAAAATAACCCCTGATAAACTTTGGATGTTTCTGAAGTGGCATATAGCGACTTTTGAAGGAAATATTTTCGTTACAACACTCGATCGTTGTATATAGTTGACTTTAATGCATCTTTGAAGCTGATCCACAGAAGTGAAGGGAATTCGGATATAGGTATTCGAGTCTCAAGTGCTATGCAATTGAACGAAATGGAGTGCGAAACTTTAAATTTATAATGAACTTTGGTTATAAGCATAAAAGTAACTTTATTACTTAAATTTATCTCTTTGGACATTGCAATGAGCCTTAACATACACTAAGCTTAAGCTTTCTGCTCACAAGCTAATACAAATCTCTTATAAAATATCTTCGTTTGTGTCCCTTATATTGAACAAGTTTTATCATACTAGTTGCTCTACTTCACCACAGAAATATTCTGGTGAAATATGCAAAAGTCCTGAATATTCTTCATTAGTTACCTAAAAGAAATTAGGTTTAAATAGGTTGGCTAAACTCTGCGTGCTGTGTGGCGCGACATATCGCAAACGCGGCAAACGTGCCAATCGCATACCTAAGCTGCTGATAAATCTGGGTCTATTGGTTCCGTCGGGATGCACAATTAAAATTAATTTTCAAATTAAAAAGCCCACGCAGTTATTGATTTATTTTCGTTTTCACCTAATGCAGGTAAGGACATCAAGCAGAAATCCATTTTATGAATTATTAATAAAAAATAGTAATTAAACTACCCTTTCTCAATAGCGAAAAATATAACCTTAACAAAAAACCGATATATGTGAGTTATGCTGGCCAAAAAAATGCTAAGGTCTGCAAATTCCAATATGTTTCTAGTTATCGAAACGTGGTACAGTTCCAACGTATGGGGTCAGCTGCATGGAGATCACGCTTGATTTCTTTTGAAGAAACAGGCTCAATAACTACACAACTCACTTAAGCTACGTATTTTTTGATTCTGAAGGGACTGAGGCATCTCCGCCTTTCAAAAGCTGTTCAAAATTAATTTTAGAGCAAACAATAATTCTAACGCTTCGAATTAAGATTTTTTCTGAACCGTCACTGAGGTATATGACTTTCTTTCTGCGCGGAGTATTTGGTTGTTGATATCGGCGTTTTTAGTTCAAGTTAAGGCTGGAGCTAGACATGTTCATAAAATGACCTTTCAGTTTCGATAGTAATCCACATTTTTGTCGTGCGATTTCATTCAGATCAAACCTTATTATATGATGAACTTGCACCGGATAGTCTTGGCTGATCAAGTTCTGAGGATTCTCCAAGTCTAATATTCAAATAATGATCATGCAAAAAGTGTGAACTCTTAGTACTGCTTCGCGTCTAATGTTCAGCAATATTCATACGTTATTTTCCTGGGCGTTTGGGGAAAATTATGATCTACGCATATGGAATATTTTTTAACTGTTCTTAGGGGCCATGAGAATTATTCAAGAGAATAAATCTACTTTAAAATTCCCTCCGACGTAAGCTCACTATTTTTCACCATTTTACCAGTTGGCATCCTATGAAATCTTACAGTATTGTTATTCCCGCAAAACCAAATAACTATCTTTTGAATAATTTATCAGTATCATTTTATGTTAAATTTTTCTCATCGATCGTTTGATTGGGGAAATAAATCAGAATCGGCTGGCTCCATTCACTGGTGCCCAGTGTAAAATGCGGTCATGCCTTTTTTTCGTCTGTAATACGTATGCTACATTACATATCCGTGGTTGGATCCGGCCATCTGTTGCACTTAGTTCAAGCAACCGCCCTGAGCTCTCGTTTCCAATTAATACCAACAATTTCCCTTTAAAGATTTAAAAGTTCTCATTATATTCAAATACTGCTGGTTTCTCCTCAACTTGGGATCAAAAGCTAGAATTGGGCTACACAGACCGGAGATATATATTTCCTGTACTTTATCGCGTCACTATTTTACTCTGCGCACAGAATTTTTGCGAGGGTCTACTAACAGAAAGTCTTTAACTGCATTATTAAGACCCCGAGTGAGGTCTGGAGGTAAGCAGTCAACCGCAATTTACTCAATCTAGAAGTTTTTTAAACAACTTGTCACATTTTCACGTTTTCTTTGTATTCTCAAATGAAATATTTTGTTCACTTTAAACTTTCTGCGGCAGTTTTACCAAAACAAACTCCATTAATTCCCGGTCAAAAACTTCCCGGAGCAATAATCTTGCCACCCTATTTTCAATTCTTAACCCAAATCAACTCACTATCTCATTACAAAACTCTAAGTAGATCACTAAGGCCGGGCACGCTAGATTTTCAGAATCCTTTTAAGTTTTCTCTACTCTTTGGCTCTTTGCAACAACTTTTCATTACTAACAGAATTCTTCGTTTCCGCTGCACACAGGGTAGGGTAGGTTAGGTAATTGGCGAAAATGCAGCTTGAGAGCGGATTTGGACAATGGTCGTGTGAATGAGATTCCTCGTCGCAAGTAGTATGTATTAGTCGATTCGCAGCTTATCCACGTAAACTCTGGTACGATTGTGCCTTCCAGAATCAACAGTCTTGCCCTCTCTTCTTCCGGTTGTCACACCCTTCCTCCCTTCGTCCATATTGTCAACCTTTTCCCCTCTTAATTACATTTGACTTGCTCCGTTTGTATAGTCACTCCATCTTCCTGTTGCATCTGATGCTTATAGATAATGACTGCACAGTTCTACTATGACCTTAGCTTAAGATAAATGAAGGTATTTCTTCACTAAAATTTCTACAAATTACCATTATTTCGATTCATTTTGGTAATAATTAGAATGAAAATAAATGGTAATAATTTAGAGATAAGATGATTCGTAACCTAAGGTACAAGGTGAGCACCAAGCAGTGACCAAAAACTGTTCTACAGCATGGTTAATCATTTTAGTTGTCATGGAAGACGAACATTTTAATGATCAATACATTCAAACCCTCTAGAAGTAGTCAATAGCCAACAAATTTTCGATCATTATTTACTTTCAGAATCAAAAAGGCAGTTTTGTGCAGGATGTCATTAAATATAAAACTGGAGGCATTAATCAATATGTTAATGGAGTCATACATCTAATACTTCACTGAATCATTGTTATAGGTGCTGCAAATGGAAGAAAGCGAAGATGCTTCTATAAAATTGCATATAATTTGTTTATGGCATCATACCACGGCAGATGATCACGACATTTAAAACGGCGCTAAAAATCCATCAACAAATTGGAATAGCATGATTAAGTAAACCCTATTTTCTAAACAGCAACAACGGAATTCAAATTGAATACTTTGCATCAAATGCGTCTGTAGGTCTAGATTCGATGCTCAAAAATTCTCAGTGAGAGGTTGAAAATGCTTTTCCCCCTACTGTTTATTATTTATGGCACACATGAACAGCTCTATAAGTAGACAATCCTTCAGTAAACTAGTCTGCATGGAAGCACATCAAGAATGTCCAATTACTGCTTTAATAAGAATCGACGCGCCATTCTGATATTCAAGGGCAATGCAGATTATTGTTCAATGCAAAGATTCCCAACGTGTCTTCGCATACAACCACTCGTTTCCTTCGTGAGTAACAAAAGCCTCCATCGTGGGGTCAAAGCGGCGTGATTCAAGTCCTTCGAGTCCACAACAAAGGTTCTGAATATTCAAACTTTGATAGAAATGTTGGAGCAGAATTTAGATAGAATAAATAAAAGTATCTCTCGATAGAACAACAAATCTAGACACAACTCCACGGAAAAATTTGTTCCAGGAAGAGCACTCCATATGATCCTTATTGCAATAATGAAGGACCAATCTGTGATGCTTTAAAACGTCAAGTTCTTCAACTTTAAAGCTTCCAGTGCTTCAAGAATTCGAAGCATTTGAGATACCAAAATACAGACGGTTCTTTATGTTATGTTTAGATTTTTGCTCTCAAGATTCACTGTTATCTTGCACAACTCCTCGGCCATGTTAAGCATGCCATTAGGGATTGAACTGTGATATTTTCAGCTGGATGCATAATAATCTGAAATTTTTTTTATTTGGCACATACATTCGGTATATGCACCTTTGAGGTATTTTTCCTTGAATTATGGTTTCCTTATCTTTAACCGTCTATCTCATTTGAACAGACCATCTCAGAGTAGGTTTGCGTCCTCTTGATTAGGTCGAAGGGAGGATTTATATTTACGTCTGCAAAATACCCGGTTTAACTTGCAAGCCACAGTGGGTTCTAGAGCTTGATGGAAAGAACCTAAAGTTCTGCTAAATTGCTCCACAGCTTTGTAATTCGGACTTTCAATTATGAACCTTTTACTGCGTACTACTCATGGCCGCCTTACAAGAAGTATTTTCTGTTTTTTTATTACATACTCTTCTGCATCAATGCATACGTCATAGTGTGGGGGGGAATATCAAATAATCTGCTACATCCTCAACTTGACTGAATTTTTTGATAACGCTTTTTACGACTATGGCTAACGTAGGCTTTATTACAGAAATCTAGAATGTCATTCTCCGGTATGTTTTCATTTGATATTCATTATTGTCTAAATCGAGCTGTAGGCTACATCTACTGTAAAAGCTCACTACAGAACCAGAAATGTTTACTGTTAACTAGAGCGAAGAATACTTGAGAAGTTATTCATGTTGATTTTATGTCGCTTATGAAACTAATGATTGCATTTGTAGGGGAGCAATCCAGAGACGGATAGCTACTCAACTCACCTGGCGGAATCTAAGGTTCACCCTACATAAATCGCTGTTGATTATGAAGCAAAGAACGAATTAATTACCATTGTTTGCATCAATATATCTAATCATGGCTTTAAGTTCAACGCCGCATGCGTTGAACCGATCCAGGATACAAACGCGAATGACCTTGGATATTTTGAATAGCCCTGGCTTACAACATCCATCATATATTCTACAACCAAGGAAATAAACACACTGCACAATCAACACCTTTGAATCTACACGTATAAGTTCTGTATGTGCAGCACTCAGACTTATCCCTCACCACGGATGCATCCTCCAGTTTTTTTACTGTAACGAATGTGAACCATAGTCTTTAACTGGCTTCAATAATGTTTGGGTGCTTTAATGCTTGAAAGATGTGGTCGGCAGGGGCCTGAAATATCTTAGAGGGTTACCGGTGATGGAAAGTCCTAGTTGCCAGCAAAGTTACCTGATATCTTGTATGAAGCAAAGTGCTTTGAGCATACCACGAGATATGCCCGCCCCTTAGACATCCTTCTCCTCTCCAATTTCTAACCCTTTCAGATCGGCAACGACATCACCCGCGTCGTCGCCTTCTGAAGAGTTGAGATCAGACCAGTCCGTCCAACGAGCAGGCACCCACGAATGCTCCGTGCCGTAGGGTCCAATCACAGGCAGGTTAGTGTACTTCTCCGTGGCCGTAATAACCCTACTCTCGCACCATGACGTCTGCCCATAGACGCCTTTGGCTATTGTTTCGAAATCGGCAGCCTCCGCTAAGTTGGAAGATTGGAGCCGCCCGCCACTAAGTGGCGGGCGCGGGGTGTTCGGTACTTCTGGATAGTTCACTATGGGCCTGTTTATTTGGGAAAAGACGGAGCCTAGTGAGAATCCGACCTTAAGTGCGACCGTTCATTTCGTAGTGCGACCGTTCATTTCGACCGGTCATTGCATCGGTCGACATGGGCACGCTGCGTGTCCTGATGCTGAGTTTACGAAGGACGCATAAATTTGACTGATGCTGGGTTTACAAAGAACATCTAAAATTGCCGTCCTTTCCTCTCGCTGAATTTCGGAGCGAAGCTGAAAAGGCGCGGAAGTCATGAAACTTAGTCGGATAGAACGGTCGTGGAGAACAGCGTCAAGTCTACTTAACGCGGGATGCGAGGGTCGGCTGTTGAGGGGGAGAGGGCATCGAGTAAACATTGACATCTTGTTCTGTCAAACTGGTAGCATCACTCTCCTTCGAAGCTCACCATCTATATCTGCGTGTCAAGAAGGTTTTTAAAGGCGCTCGATCAGACGCAACTATTGAACAAGTTGTGAAGCACAATCTCGCTCTGGCTATGAGACCGGTGAAACCGGAGGCTTTCGATGACAAATGGGACACGCGCTGCGACGAAGCTTTTGCCACTTTGAAGAAGATGCTAATGACAGCCCCTATCTTGGCTGCTCCTGATTGGAAGAGACCTTTTGTGCTACACGTTGACGCTTCCGATTTTGCGCTGGGAGCAGCGTTTAACTCAAATGGACGTCGACGAGAGGGCACGAGTTATTGCCTATGCATCTAAGAAAATGTCCTCAGCCGAACGAAACTACACCGCCAACGATAGGGAACTGCTCGCATTAGTACACGGGTTACAGCGTTTTCGATGTTATTTGGAGGGTGCGACCTTTTCCGTCTTCACCGACAACCAGGTTGTGAGTCATTTCTTTACTAAATCTAAGCTGAGCCGTCGAGAAGCTCGGTGGTTGGAAACACTGGCCGATTTTAATATCAATGAGCTAAGCCTGAAACCAGGGCGAATTAATGTCCTCGGGGATGCCCTTTCCCGGATCCGGCCCGAGCCGGTGCAACTGGGACATATTGACTGCGAACAACTGGTGGCGCAGGACATGATACGGGAGCTTATTGGTTCCTATGGAAATGATCAGGCTTTTGGTCCCATCTGGAGGACATTCGATGAGATTTGGCCGGAAGATCCCAAAGCGAGACGCAGACTGGCGCTTTTGCGGCCCTTGTTTTCGCGGGAGGGCTGGAAATTGCTCTACAAAGGCAAGTTATGTGTTCCCCGCAAGGCGCTGAGGGACCTACTCGAGTTAGCACATGATGGGCAGTTGGCAGGCCATTTTGGTTTTACCAAGACGATGGGGCGCTTGTCTTCTTTTCACTGGAAGCACAAAACGCGCGACATCCGATCTTATGTGATGGCTGTACGACATGCCAGAAGCAAATAGACTACGGCGGCATGCCATTGAATGAGCCGACAGCTTTGGAACTTCCGCATCGCCGGTGGGGGCTGCTCTCTACTGATTGTATAACGTTTCTCCGAAGACCCCACGCGGTTACGACGCCATCACGACTTGGGTGGACGGACTGTCGAGAAGGGTGCATTTTTACCCGAGCAAAACAACGGACGCCGCTCCGGAACTAGCCCAGTCGTTTTTCGAGCGCATTATCCCTCAACATGGCCTTCCGGATGCCATATTCTCGGACAGGGACCCTCGTTTTCTGTCCAAGTTCTGGCAGGAGCTTTTCCTCCGTTGTGGTGTTCAGCTTAAGACCTCTTCGGTACGTCATCCTCAGACTGACGGCGCATCCGAGGTCATGAAACGAGTGATCGAAAACTATATCCGCTGTTACTGCGAATGTAAGCAGGAGGACTGGGACAAACTTCTAACTGCTGCTGAATTCGCGTACAATTCGGCGGTTTCGGAAGATCTAGGGATGAGCCCTTACGAAGTTGACCTCGGGTGGAAGCCCCGTGACCCGTTGGACATCTTATCTGGCTCGACTCCGCGCGTTCAGTCTGTTTGTGAGCTCAAGGAGACTCTTCGGGGAGCCATTGATGATGCCATCTGGGCACATAAGCTAGCTAAATCACGACAGTCTGCGGAAGCAGCACTCCATTGCAAACCACCGGACTATCAAGTAGGGGGTTGGGTTTGGGTATCGCGGCATCTGTAGATAGATGCGTATACGAAGAACCGCCCCTCCCGGAAACTGGCCGCACGGTAGTTCGGGCCGTTTCAGATCGTGAAATTGGTGGGGAAGAACGCCTTGAAGCTGGACATGCCGTCTCACATCAAGACACACAGAGTCATTCACGTCAGCATGACAAAGCCTTTTAAACGCAAGCCTGCTGATCTACGGGAAGTGGTCGAGCCAAGACCCGAACCGGTCGCGGTGGATAGCCATGGGGATCAGTTGTTCAGGGTACAAAGGATTTTAGCACATCGCCGGCGCAGGAAGGGTTTTCAGTGGTTGACTTTACTATCAGGGGCGGCATCCCATGACGCCGAGTGGCAGCCGACGCGTTATTTCGTCGACGCGGACGGCACGCTGACGGAAGCATTTCGTGACTACATACGGGAACACAACCTGCTCCCCGAGTTGCTTTCCGGCTCTTCGCAGGCGCCTGTGTCTCCACGCTGATGTTGCTCGGAGCGCAACAGGAAGGGGGCGGGCTATAGTGCGACCGTTCATTTCGACCGGTCATTGCATCGGTTGTCCTGGGCACGCTGCGTGTCCTGATGCTGAGTTTACGAAGGACGCATAAATTTGACTGATGCTGGGTTTACAAAAGACATCTAAAATTGCCGTCCTTTCCCCTCGCTGAATTTCGGAGCGAAGCTGAAAAGGCGCGGAAGTCATGAAACTTAGTCGGATAGAACGGTCGTGGAGAACAGCGTCTAGTCTACTTAACGCGGGATGCGAGGGTCGGCTGTTGAGGGGGAGAGGGCATCGAGTAGACATTGACATCTTGTTCTGTCAAATAAAGCCATCAAATACTGCGAACAAAAGGCCCTCGCGGAGCGGATCATTGTGGGATCCTCCGGGGTTCCAAATGCTAGTCTCCTTCGTCCTCGCCCTCCTCGCCGCAATCGTCTGACAAGTTGCACATTGGGACGTCAATAAATGAAGCCCTTTCTGTGTAATTACCGGGTGTACTAAACACGAAACCTTCTATACAGCTGTTAAATTTTTCGGAAAAGGTAAAGGTTTAAGCCATGGACACTGCCATAATTCGACTCTCTCTCTTCGTGCACTTATTTTTACTCAGGGGGGAACGATGGGGTAGTTTACTTCGTCGTCTGACACTTCTAGGGAGGAGAATCTAAACGGAGTTTGGAGAGAAGGAAAAGAGAAAATAGAAACGGGTCTGCGCCTCAATTATGTGTGACTACATCGACGGGTCAGTAGTAATTTTCAATCATGTACAGATGCTCCTCGAGCTACCAGTTCAAACCAGAGGTAGGGCAAGTCTACCCTGAATAAGCTCCCTTTTATCTCCAAGCGCGAAAATGTCTACCATCAGGTGCTCTAGATGGACGGATTCCTGTTCAACAATTCCAAAATTTCACTGATCTACCGTAACCTGCGATTTTCCGGCTATTTCTGTCTACTTTGCATCAATACATGTCAATTCCATCATTAACAGCAATTGAGGGAGGGGAATCGACGGAAAGAAAAGTAAAGAGCCACCGACGACCACTACGTGCTACTGAGGTTGCTGATGCTCTATGCACAGTAGATGTGTGTGCGAATATTAGCGTCCGAGACGTCACATTTCCTTGCAACGTAGGGCACGAACTCTTCGATAAACAACAGATTTCTGGGGACAGAGCACCGAAAGTCAAAGCGCAGGGGCTGGAATCAGTCCCGGGTCGCGAAAGGGGATGTAGGAGGGAGGCCACAGACGTCTCGAGAACTTGTGCTGAAGAACCTGGACCTTGAGGTGATGCGCGTACGTGGCAGCCCCTCCGGAAACTTGTGTAACTTTCGTACGAGAGGGCTGCTTGAACAGCTACCTAACATCGACGTCACACACGTTGGGCCGGTCCGGGAGGCCGGCTTGAGGGTCACGAGAAGGATGTTCAAGAAGGATGTCGGCTGGCATGTAGTCCGTACCGGGGATGATTTCAACTTTAAACTGATGGTCAAGACCGGGCGGGTTGGAAATGTGCCACGCGGACACGTTGCGGACGGAGTTGTGGCGGTGAATGCGTCGGCACTTCGAGACGCAGCGCTCGCTGGCATCGTGACCATGGACATCGAGGTCTTGCTGGCAGTGGTTGCATTTCAAGGGCAATGTGTCTGTGTAGACTGGGAGACTGAAGTGCCTGCGCAGCATAATGCTCCATTGCTCAGGCGACAACTTTGTCGAATGGTGGGATGCGCAAGCAGGAAAGCAGCGGCGCTGACAGATGGGCCGACGGGTCGTGCCTGCCGTGTTAAAGTACTTTCGCCCCATTCGCGAAATGGGCTCCTCGGGCAGAGCGGCAGTCCGGGGGAGGGCGTAGCAAGGGAGTCAAACGCAGCAGTGAACGTGAAGCCCTGCGCACGGGTTGGAGAGTCAGAGGAGGGAGAGAGGCTGCGTAGCAGTTTGCTCTACTGTAAACCCATGACCACAGGATGTCTTGGCAAACTGCCGTATCGCAGCGGTACAGCGAGCGGCTAGGGTGGCATTGGCGCGGACTAAGGCTTACAGTACATTACAGTACGTCACAAAGCACAGTAAATTAAAAAAACTGGATTTTCTCATCTCCGGAAACGACAGTTTTCTTGCTACTCTCAAGAGTAACGTAGCCCGTTGGGCATCTTGCCGTTGTGCTAGTCAGTCTTCATTGCGCGGAGCTTGGAAGAGCGGACATGTGCCGGGAGGCAGTTCAAATTTCATGTTCACCGGTTAAATTCCACGCGCGGGGAACGTTATGAACGGTATCTGCGACTGCAGACGAGGGCGGGGATGTGTGACCAGTTGCGGATCAGTATTCTTCGGTCGCGGTTGCAGTTGCCACGTACGGTGAGAGAGAGAGATGCTGAAGTGGTATGAAAGAGAGAGAGACGCACAGGACAAAGTGGAGTGAGGGGCAGTACTCATTGGTGATTGTTATAGTGTGGGTCGCGTTGGGGTGGGGTAGTCCTCACCGCAAATGCGGTTTCCGTAACAAAGAACCGCCAGTGGAAAAAGGGTGTGGACTGTACTGGGTTGGGGTGGGGCGTGTGATACTTGAGAGAAATGGACTCTGTTTAAATTTTTTCTTTGGAGGAATGGACGTTGAGGGTAGTTATTTTAGTGGGAATTGTAGAGTTTAGTTGTGATCAGTCGAACATGTGATAGAGGTCAAGGCTCTAGACTCACGAGTACCGGATCCTGGTTCAGTGGAACTGCTGCCGACAGAAGTGGAAAGCTGGCGTTCCCAGAGAATGAGACCCCGCGCTTCTGCAACATGTACAGTACGGTACATGATCGCGTTGAAAATGGTATCTGCACTGTAGAGCAAACTTACAGCAGTGCCAAGTCTGTTGTCTGGTCTCCCTGCATCTGCGTGGTAGACATATTAAAGACGTCTGCCATCCTCTTTGTTACAAAACGCCCTCCTCAAAAGCTCCCCTGGTCTTCAGCGCGGAGGACTCGCAGTAATACAACCCCTGTATCCCAAGAGTGTGGGCATTTGAGGTCATCAGAGGTTGAGATGGAATGATTTGCAAATTTGAAACGCGGGAGTGGGATGTAAAGTAAGCGATCTGTAATGGCTAAGGGAGAACGACTTGTACTGATACCGTAGTTTCTTGCGGCAGTTCGACCGATCAGAGGGATATTTGAAAGCGTCGAGAAATTTTACAACGGTACCGTTTAATTGCGAGTACAGTACAGTGTTGCACCATAATACTATACTATATAGCCATTGAGAGAGACATAACAGGGAGGATTAATTGGGCAGAAAAGTACTACATTTAAATACCATAGTGCAAAACAGATGTAAGGGACACAAGAGCACTACAGGCTGAATTTGAATTGGGATAACCCCCCTCCTGTGCCCTCTCCTATTTTCTACCATCTTTGAGGTATCCTTAAAACTAGACTGATTTCACCGTGTGCGGCGTGAAATTGTGTGGAAGGTGCATTTCCACAATGCCACCACAGGCAGTGGAGGGACTGCATGGGATGTTCTCTCGTCTACTTTCTTCATCAAGTGCAGAACGTGTGCAATGGAAATATTTGTATTTTTCTCTTGAAAAGAGGAAGCAAGGGGAAAGGTAGGCGGGATTTTTCAGAGAAAAACGTTGAAATATCATGCGTAAGGGAAAAGTAAAATGCTTGACACTTGATATATGATGCACAAAACAGTATGATTCGAAAATATTGATGTCGAAATCGTGGATTCCCACATCAACATTTTGCTAAAGCAGTTCCACTCGTCGCACAGTGGCTGAGTGGAATTTTTCTACTGTCCAGGCCCTTTGGCAGCACGTACTGTACTGGCAGACCCAGACTTGCTTGGTGATCCAAAATTGTGGAGAGGTAGGCAGGACTGGACTGCAAAATCTCAAAAAGTACGTTGAGAAATTTGAATCATCCGCCGAGTCAATGACCTGACGCCCGATATGTTGAAGGAGAAGCAGGCCATCCAATTGAGCAAAAACGAGGGGAAAGCATAATCGTGGATTTTGTAACATGAAATGCAGTTCAAAACAGACCCTAGGTTGGGACAAGAGCAAGTCAAAAAGAACCCAATGTTTAACATTTCATGCACTTGTGCTGCAGCATATGTTTCAAAAAAAGCAGCCAATGAGGTTTCATTCAGTATTCAGTGACGAATGAGCCAGTGTTCTGATAAAGCGTTGTTGCAGTGGAGTGCGTTTTCTGTTTTGGAAAAGGCCGCCCGCTTGGTGGAGCAGATAATCGGCAGAGCAGCGTAATACAGATCAGTCTTGTCTTGCAAGAATTCTATCTATTCTGCTGTACTGGTTGGCCTTCAACTTGAATCGCACTCGCAGCTAGGCAGCACTTCACTCTATTGTTCCCAGAGCCAGCGACCGGCTCTGGGAAAGTTTGGGGTACTCTTGAAATTCGAGACTAAATACGTTGAGATAAGATGTCAACATGTCAAGTTGCCTGATTTCAGCAGTCCCAGCAGCGATGTACGGTAGCGTAGGCTGGATTGGCGTCTGGATGTGTTACCGTACTTTGTTTTTCTGATACCTCCCTGTTAGCCCTGCATCCCTTACAACGAACCCAGGCAATGATCGGTTGATGCTCCGGATGAAGCCGCACTCATCCACAGTAAATTATGTTATTCGATAGGTCTTTTTACTGTACATTACTGTAAATTACTGTACAAGACATTGCCATGTCAAGATGACAATCCTGTGATTTGTCCGCAAGGCTAGGTTGGAGTGCAATCTGAAAATTTATGACTGTTGGGCAAGGGCTTTCATGAATTGATGGAAATTAAAATTATTTCTTGGGGTCGTCAGCTATAATCGATATTCTGAATGGTCGTACGGTAACACTCCAAAAGGGCATTTACTGCATTCCTGCGTTAAAGAGCGTACCGTTTCATGGCATGCAAGGCCTTACAAGGATTCGACGGACCAGATTAGGCGAGGGAAAAGCTCAAGTATTTCAAAAGTGTCTCGATTGTTTAATTAGAATACCAAATCTATTGTACATTATGTGTAGTGATTAGGTGTAACAAAACAATGTTAGCATTAATGTTTTCGGCACAGTACAATATATATACTATTGATAATAGGAATTACAGTAATGGATTAATATCCGACTCTTATGAATCGCAGAGTCACACAGTGACAAGTGTGCAAAAACTGGTATCTCCATATTGCATGATGTTAAGTATTACCTCACTAATTATTACGAAACGGACAGTCGGATAGAAAAAAAACCGCGTCATAATGTGCCTGGGTGGGTTTCTATCCAGGGCAAAGCAGCAAACAGAGCACCAGCAGAGCCGCCATACAGTTGGACAAAAATATGTCATGCGCATATTGATTCAAGGATGATTGGCTGAGACTTGAAATGAGAATATTTTTACGGCAGTCACACTCAAATGCACCAGCCGCAATCAAGCTTCATATTGCAGACTGCAGGTATTGCACTGCACAAGACATTGGTGTATTGTATTGTACTGTACTATACTGTACTGTACGAGACAGAGTACGTAGCAAAAGGATGAAAAGGCAGGTTGTACCTTCTTGTTCTGATTGTTATTTGTAATTGTCGGTGGGCAGGATGATTGTTGACGCCGGCACATGCTATTCTAACTATTCGCTCAAGCAACCAAGACGGCAACAATACAGTTTAAGCCAGCAGATTTGCAGCTGTCTCTTCAGAAATCTTGGCAAAGAAATCTCAACTGAGACCACTGCACTGCACCGCATGCATGATCCGCGCTAGTTACTGACGATTAGTGCACCATAGGCGACAGAGGAGAGGGAAACTACAGCTCTGTACCAGGTTGTGGCAAACTGGAGAGCGAGGCTGTCTTGTCCATTGGATCAACCGGAATGGAAAACTGTTACGTCTGCCGGTGAAAGAGCGTTTTGCTGTTTCCTGTGGTCCTCAAGACGAGGGCAGACTATACGAAAGGAACACGAAATACAAAAAGGACAGATGGACTGACGAGAGCGGCGACGAAAGAAAAGTAACCCTCATTGGAAATGGATGGCACACATTGGAAAAGGATGGCAGGACAGTGGAAAATTTCGTGCCCACTGCAGTCTATGAATCATGAAGCCCAATAGCAACGGATGGAAGCCATTTCAAAATTTCTTACTTTTGCGGCTGTTGATCATGATGATCCCAGCAGAGGAAAAACCTATTTTTAAAAACCTCAATGAGAGGAAAGGGAACCGGGCCAAACAGTCTCACATGACAAGGCTTAATTCTCAACAACCATTGTACTCGTGCCATCATAACCCGGCAAAGTTTGAAACAAAATCAAAAGGATAGAAAGGCTGAGAGATTACAAAAAAAAACATTAGCCTTGTGCACAAACGGTACAATAATTTCAAAAATGTTAATTGATAGCGAGGGAAGAGAAGCCAAGCCAAGCCAACCAAAGTTGAATGCATTGGATTCATTATACATTTGAGCAAAGTAGCATCAAATTTTGAAAATCTTCAACACAATTTCGTTGGAAAGTATTATTCTGTAAGCAAAGGAGGTCCCCTATGCATGCCCTACAGCAAAGCCAAGGCCAACCTCTGTCAAACCCGGCCTCGAATGAGAACGAAATAACTTTTGTTCTCCCGAGAGGCCTCGCTCAATCCCAAATGAAACAAAAAAAAAAAAACCCATGATAATTAATGCGACCGGCCCCTTTCCAATTCCCACGACCGCCGCCCTCTCCACTACAAAACAGTCCTTCCCTCCGCCCAGCGCCCCCACCACCACCACGTCTTACCACTACCACCCGACGCCCACCCTTTTATTCTCCACTCGCCTCCCCCACACCTCCCCCCGCACCGTCCCCACCCCCACCTGCCCCGCCCCACCTCAATCGCCCACACCATGGCCGAATCACCACAACCCCCCCTCGTCCCCGCCATGTCGTCCACCCTGTTCCGTCCGATCCCCAACTCCCGCAAATGGCGCCCCCTCCTCGCCCCGTCCACCGCGTCGCCATGCCCCTCCCCCTCCCCCTCCCTCTCCGCCTCCTCCTCCTCCACCTCCATACCGCCCACACCCATGCTTCACTTTGACACCACCCCCCCGCAACCCTCACTCCCCCACACCTCCCCCTGCCCCCTCTCCCAATCTCCAATCCCCCTCCCCTCCTCCTCCTCGTCCCCTTCTTCCCCCTCCCCACAACCACCCCCCTCACTACCCTCCCCCCCATTCACCATCTAACCCAAACCTCACCCCTCCCCGACCGTCGCACCTCCGACTCCAACATCTTCAACCCTTCCAACCCCTCCACCCCGCCCTCCATCGTCACCCCTCGCAAATCACAGCACACGCTCCTTCCCTCACCAACCCACACCCCCCAACACCCGTCTCCGAATCCGCATCGCATCACTCTCCGTACGCCCATTCGCGAGTGCAGCGGCCCCGCTTTCTGGCGCGTGTGCTGCGTCGGTTGCGCCACTCGCGTCACCGAGAGCGTCACGCCACGGCAGTGGAGCATGGGACGGGCGGGGTGTACAAGGAGAGAATGGGAGGAATGGGGCGGATGGGTGGGATGGCGGAAGATTCGGATGAGTGTTGGAGCTCGGCCGAGTTGCGTATGTTTGCAGCGGGGAGTAGGGATTGTGGGAGCTTTTCGATGGCAGGGAGGGAGGGAAGAGACGGTCGGAATGGCATCGGGTTGGAAGGAGAAGGAGTATGGATTTGGAGGCGGTGGAGGAGGGGGCGGGGGCTGAGGGTGTGCCGGAGCTCTGTTTCGTTGTTGAAGGACAAGGAGAGGAGGAGAGGATGGGGAGACGGGAGGACCGTAGTGTGGAAATGGAGATTGATCGGAGGGATGTGGGGACGTGGAGGAGGAGGTGGAGGGGCGGTGGGGAGTGGAAGTGTGAAGGAGGATCGGGGGAGGGAGTGGAGGGGCGGTGGGGGAGTTGTGAGGCGCATGGGAGGTGTAATAGTGATCCGGCACTGTTTCGGTGTGGGAAGAGCTTTCAGAGCTCGAATAGTTCGGTGGCGCTGTCGGTGTCGACGGTGACGCAGACGAGCCATTGCTCGAATTGATTTGTGTTGGGAGGTGGAGGGTTTGGTGAGATGTGTTTCGATTATGTGTGTTTTTGACTGCTGTTTGTTTGCCTGGTATTTGTTTTTAAAATGGCGTAAAACTCTACTCGAGGAGATGGGGTGTTTTTGGTGCGTGTAGTGGAAGATGTTGGTGTTGTTGATGAGAGTGTTGTGGCGATGGCGATGGTGATGGTGAGGTGGGTGGTGGAATTGGATGCGGGAACGGGAGTCGGGTGTGGGAGAGGAGGGTGAAGAATAGTGGGCAGTAGGTTTGAATGAAAGTGTGACGTCAGGGTGTTTCTCATGGCTATGATGGCATGGCTATGATGGGAACAGGAGACTGTTTACGTTTATGTGTAAAAGAGTTGGTTATTGCGCATGTGCCATATGCCGATGTACAGTAAGGGGGCTGACTGTACTATTGCGTGCGGGTTGACCATAGGCAGTCGGTTTTCGGTGCGATATTGCAGTACGAAAGAACAGACAGGAAAATAGTTTAGTGTACTGCAGCGACAGTAACAGTACAGTATGTACAGTGCAGTACGTGGGAATTACCGTGTAGCGTACATACTGATATTTCGTCACTCCCCGATTCCAACAGCCAACCCCTCGCTGTCCATTCCCCGATGCCCCCTCGGTGCCCCCTCGGTGCCCCCTCGGCTCTCGCCGCCGTCATGCCTTCACCGAGGTGCTTCGGCAGCGCACCTACATCCGCTCCGTTGTTTCTAGCGCAACAACTGTAATTCCTGAAAAATGAGCGACTGGATGAAATGGGTACCGTACGGTACTTGCCCGTTTGGTAATCCGCAACTGGCCATTCATTTTTGCGTTTGTTATCACAGCTTACTGTTCTGTATACCCCTTGCTCGACTTGATGGTACACAGTTGCACAGTGATACGATACCGTAGAGGCTGGCACGCAAGTTGACCAAATATCGTCATCTGGTCTTACAACAAATATCGTACAAAACGGGATTTCATCAAGATAAAACGACAGAATGGAGCCTTTCAAAAGTCGTGGAGATTTTGCAACTTTTTGCTACAAATCTCAACCAGACCCACTGGATTGACTGAATCGGACAAAGGAAAATGTCGCTGATTTTTTTTATCGACCAAATCAGAGTCGGCATAAAGTTTTGTGAAAATTGGGTTTTCAACATATGCAACACGTACATCTCCCCGTTTTGCACTAGACATTTCCAATAGATCTCTGTCGATACGCTACACTTGGTTTAACTGCGATCAATTATTTCACCTACGTTATGAGGCCACTCCAGCTTGATCGGTCAACTTGCAAACGTCAGTAACAGGCAGTGACTTTGGGATGACCCTTTTCCTTTGGAAAAAGGGACTAGCCTCTGCATAACTCTCCACCGAGTACGTCATACAAATACTCCACCATACTGCTACTCTAAACTGTACAGCACGTACATTACCACATTGTCGACCGACTACGGTATGCTTTCACATGCTACGCCCCAACAACACGGCTTTCTCTCAAAACGGCCATCACCAAAGAGCATTCCAAAAAAGGGTGCGGAAAATCAAACGACAAACAAAGACTGGCCATGCCCTGAAACCGACTCGACTCGCATGCCCCTCGTACGTTACCAACTCTGTAATGACATCATCAACGGAAAGCATACACAATCACGTACCGTACCGCACATGTGCACACTGAAATTGCGCAGTCCACTTGCACGCAATATGTATCCCAACTTGTTGAATCCATTCGTGTCATTACAGTGCTCTGCACGTTTTCGACCTACACTAGGTAACTTGGGTGGTGTGTCGACGGACTCGAGGTGCGATGATATGTTTGTTTGCATGGGTGGTCGATGCGTGGAATTTTCGAGTTGGATTGAAACGAGGCAGTGTTGACCTTTGCTTGTAGAAAAAGATTGAAACTAACTGGTCATTGGTCCGCACTGAACGTTATCCGCTTTGCTGGTGACGGCTTGCACCGAAATCTTACTAGAAGTCGTACTGATCCAATTCCTAAGCTTTCCTCCTCCTCCTTTGTTTACAGGAGGAGGGACAAGTGCTGATTCCGCAAAAATGGGACTTGGAGTAGCAAACTATTTACATTGCTTGACTATGCTAGCTAGGTTTCTACTGTACAGTACTGTACTGTATGTGTCAGTCTGCACAAAACTGGCGATTACCCAATTTTCCAACCCCCGTTCAACAATGAAACTACATACTTGTTAACGCAGAAATTGTTGTCATCAACCTCAATCTTCTTTCGTAGAGAGTTGGATGATCCAACCAGGCCCTGCCTGTTTCCTTGCATCTGGAAGATGAATGTCAGATTGCTAAATCTTTTCATCAATCGTCGTTAATGATTACCGCAAGTCGCCACTCCATGTAGCCACCTTACACCCCTTTTGATAATTATCGACAAATCACGTCTCAACACACTCTTTGCACGCAGACACCATCGAAACTCACACCTTCAACTCAAATTTTCAAGGCAACCTTGACACGCCACCAAACTAGCATCACTCTGCCCAAACTACCATCGACAGTCTGCACATCTCTTGCTAAAGACACTTAATCAACAAAACCCCAATGCGCATCTCTCCCCTCAAACCATAAACCATGAGTAACCCAACCACAGGTGAAAGTCATCACTACTCAGACCTCAACCAGAGTATTACTCATCACGCATTTTCACGCCTTCCAACTTCCATCCAGAAACGACAGCACACAAAGGGAGCAACATTACCTGTCTACACAACTTGTGCGGAAAACAACTTGCACCTTGCTCCCACCAGCACCAACTGCAACCCCCCTCTCATCATCTTCACTCCTTGTTTCTGCAACTCTTGACCCCTATATAACTATGTTGCTTGCATTCAGCCGAACAACCCGTCCGAGCCGTGACAACTCGCTCATTCACTCGTTCCTACCCATATTCCTGCTCCACAAAATCCCTAAAATCTCCTAAATGGCTCCGTTGTGTCTCCCACTTGCATTCCTTGTCCTACTCTTTGCAACTGCAGAGCCCCTCGTCTTTCCCGAATACTCATACCTCCGCCACCCATGCACTCCTTGCCCCAATTCGCCGCCTCCGTCCGGCCCCAGTGATAATGAAAAGGTACTATCGAATTATTAACGGAGTCAAGGTCGTCGACGGAGGTCTTTTCGCCCCCTCGGTCTCCGCCTATGACTTGCACCCTTCCAAACAACCTTTTGCCATCGGCCTGGATGCTCTCTACGTAGACGCCATAAACACCAACCGAAAACACATCACCCCTTCCTGCACGTCGAGCTCAACAACGCATCCCGCGTTTTCGTCTTGATAAACGGACCACAAATCAACAGAAATGTGCTCTCCAATTTGACGAGTGTCACCGGTTTGGGTGCCGCTTGGGTCAACCCGCGATCCGTCCAGTCTTGCAACGGCTCGGTCATCCCTGTTGGCGATCCCGATAGACTCGGTAGACGCTATTCCTTGCCCTCACTTTCTGCAATGCTTGAGACGCAGGTCGACGAGGGTGGCATTTTGACACTCCCGCACCCTGCCCTAGTCCAGTTGAATGGGCACGTGAATGCCTCCCGATATACGCTGCTTTTCGCAAGCCGGACTCTGCGGACAGACAACCGACCCCCTTCGAATACCCTGCCTCGCCTGCAAACCTTACGCACCTGCTCTCTGGCGCCAGCATAGACGTCACCCCGCCACTGCCAAACCGACGTTGCCCGGAATGGCTCCACGACCTTTATATGGAGAAAAGCCGCGACCCGCACGTAGCGCTTCAAGAGGGTGAGCCGTTGATGTGGAGAACCTGGCATCCTATCGTGGACCCTATCTACTGGTGTTACTTTGACCACGAACATGGCTCCTTTCCAGGTAACTGGATGCCCGTCTTTGGCTACACGGCGTGGAAAACATATGACCCGCACACTTCTCATAACCGCCAGAACGAGCCGCACGAGGGCTTCAAAGTGTTCTCGTTTCCGTTACGGGACCAAGACAAGTTTGTCACAATCACTGTTCATATGAAGGCGTCCAGTCCACGCCGGTTTCGAGTGCGCTTTCACACTGTCTCGCTGGCCGTATTAAACGAGCTGTGGGAGGTGGAAATGGAGCTTCACATGAAATCCGATTTTGGGTCTGCGCAGGCTACGCTTGCAAACGAGACGTCGATTGCAATTGACAAGCATGAGGAACAAGTGTATTACGAGCTGTTACGGCAGCGTAAAGTGATACTGCGTCGTTTTAACGTGCTGAATGTGGATGACGAGTATCCCGACTCGGTGGATCGACGGTTCTTGCTCAACGGGAAACTGGTGCCGACGGAGAAGACACGGAATGAGATTCTGCGCGGGATTTACGAGCAGTGGCAAGGGTTTATTAATACGTGCTCTTGGACGCAGCGTGCGTTCAATCGTGGATTTAACTTTGATATTAGGAACCAGCGACTGCGATGCGCGGGCTGAGCAGGGTGGGTGGGGACGAGGCAATGGCTGCGGGGAGATTCGGTGAATCGTATTGCTGTTGTTTCTAAAAATACGGGAACGATTGAGGTGGGGATTGAACATTGCTCATTTAACGTGTTTGCATCGGATTGTGGGGTGTCGTTGGAGAGCAGCGGTGGGGTGTTCTATACGACCCCTACTTTGCGGTGATTAGAAATGGGAGCGGACGAATCATGTGAGGCAGTATATTCGCCCCGAGTTTCAGACAGTTAAATTTAAGGTTGGAGAAATCACCCCAACTGAACCATGGAACGGCCACATGGAATATCAGGATGTTGAGGACCGGAGTAGACGATTTCAAAATGTCGAAAAGGCTGTCGCTGCCACAAAAATTAACTATGAATTGAAAGTTGGAGAGGAAAGGGCCACACAGTTCGTTCACAGGACGGAAGGCGCCGGACCTCTGTCCTACAAAGGGGTTTAGCGCATAACGTTGATCGCTTTCGCGAAAGGATAATAGTAGCCTTTACCAACAAAAATCAGGAAAGGTCATCTCTAGAATAAAAGAGGAAAGGAAAATTTACTTGACGCGCACCGTAATCTTGCTGTACTGTAATGTTCATTCTTATGAGAGTGTCTGGAAATAAAATATCTGTATATCGCACCCAGCAGACCAACCTAAACTCCAACTTGCAGTTAGTGCACCGTGGAGAGATTTAGAAAGAATGAGTGATTGCGACCAAATACATTATCGCCATAGCCATTTGAGTCATCGTAAAACGGAAAAGTCAGAAATGGCTAAAACCTCAGGTATTACAGTAGCGTGACAGCTGTCCTTTTCGAGATATCTACGCGATGTTTAGTTCGTCGCCCAACTTCAGACAACCATGACTGACATGCAACGACAAAAAAACAGTTACCAAATACTTCAAGAAACTCGTAGCTGACCATAGGGCTGGCAATCGAGCAAACGCCGCCTTCTCAAGAATTGCGAAGAATTATAGCGAGAAGGCAGGACTGTCTTCAAGACAGTGATATTTGAATGGACATTGGCGAAGAATCTACAAAGGACTGAGTACACGCTTTCTCATATATTTAATAGTACCGGTTTGTGCGAGTTCCGGAAGGGGTTATTTATTTTTAATGTTAATGTTTTGATTTGGTTTTTTTGCTTCTGTTTTTGTTCTAGTTTTCTTTGATTTGATTTCTGCTTTTTTCAGTTCTTTTGTTTCTTTTTTTGTTTTTTAGACCTATTTAACCCTCGTTCTGTACCCAACGCTACTGATTAAGCCTCCCGATTCTTCTCTTTGACTCAACCCATGGTAGCTGGTAGCGGGGTGGCTTTATTGCCTCCTGAGTGGTTCCGCAAGCCTCCGAACATCCCCTTCAAGAACTGGGAAGGCTTTAAAGTTAAGCAGTCATTGAAGGTATTGCCCACTTAAACTTCGAGCTATTTAACGAAAGTCCAAAGAGACAAGAGACACCTGCAATATAATGGGTACTGTCCTCTTGAACTTCGGTATACTTATTGTAAGTCCAATGAGACAAGGGACGCCACTGCTTTGAGTACAACACAAAGGACAAGACAAAGTGCTGGAAGTAGTATTTTGGATATTTTTTGCCTCCAAGTTCTGACTTGAGTCCCGCCTCACCCCCATTTGTGTGGAAACTCAGAAATATCAAAATGTGCTAAATAATACTAAAACCTAGAATACAGATACAAAGTACCCTCTACAGTTCTTTGGGGCTTTTTGTTTATTACTCTGTGCCACAGCGTTAAGGTCGCAATTGTTGGTCGAGAGCCATGCTCGGTACTGCAAATGGCTCCTTTGATCCAATTTTTAGGCCATGCACAGCACTGTACCCGGCTCTTGGGAGCCAAATTTGTGAGTAAATATTGCACATGCCTTATTGGCAGTAAATGTAGGTGTACAGTACTACCGTACAATACAAACTCGTTTTACAGTGTAATGTACCCTCATTATCTATACTACAGTATATCTGGTACATTATTTCTAATCGATTTGCATCTTTATATTTTTCTCGGACACTTGTTGAGCGAATGTAAAAAAGAGGACGTCGTAGAATATACCGCATTTTCGCTAGACCCTGCCGCACTACAAATTGTCTAGCTTTCGTCTCCATGTCCGGACTAGACAACTTATGTCAACTCACCATAAAGTTCTATCTGTTGTCTTTTGAAACAGTATGTGTGAAGCAGGGCATTTTGAACACATTACAGAATACGATTAGACGTGAAAGTTTACCCCATGCATCAACACCAAGTTGCACTGAGCAAATTGACTTTGCTGTGGAGGTGAAGAAACGTCAAATCAGCTGCACCACTAAACTTACGATAAGAAGTCGGACCCAATAAGTTTCTATTTTGAGGATTCAAGGTTTTAGGGGATTTTGGGGATGTAAAGGATTCATGTTTTAAGGATTTAGGGGTTTGGCCGAAGAATCAAATCCATATTGTAGAATATCACCGTACTCTAATCAAAAGATCGCTGAGCTGGAGCGAGAAAGGAGGTTTACGATAGTATTCGAAGGGACTCGTAAAAATTCCAAATTAGAAAAAACTTATAAGGTTAGCTTCAACAGAAATGTGTTCTGCATTTCCACCGCAACCCACCACATATCAACTACGATAAAACCATGCGTATCAATCAAAATATACACAATTCTCCCCAATACCTCTAGAAATCAAAACTTCGCATCAAATTCCCCGAAACACAAATTACTGAGGAAAATATAGGACCAGTCAATCGGAAAAATCAGCAAGTTCCTCCAAACTTGGACTGGAACAGCGTGATGTCAACGGAACCGCAACAAAACCTCTTCGTAAATTGATTTTCGAAGTTTGACGCAACTCTAACTAGCTCTGGCATTTTAAGACCATTTTCAAGTAATGAAGTCAATGAAGTTCACATCTTTCCATCAGTACACATCATGTGCGAAGGAAACTCACTCCAACAATAATTTCAACAAATGAATCGCATCAATGACTAGCAGGAAATTGTTCACAATGTCTGCGCAAAGTATCAGAGCGAAAAACGTATTTTTATCATCGAGGAAGAACTTGTAAACATCAAAATAACATATTTCGAAATCAATAATAAGACGGGAGCGCAGACACTCCAGGGAACTGCGAACAGAATCGAATTAGTTGCTTCCAATGTACCAATTTCCGTAGCGACGAATACGAAGTTCAATGCACGATGCGCAGTTGTTCTCGTCTAAGCACGGAATCCCGTTGGACGATGAGAAAGCCAAAGCACACACTCAAAGACTCAGAGGGTTGTCGCTGTCTCTCATTCTTTTTAAACACACTGTGATTCAATAAAAAGATTGCGGACAGCGAGGAGAGGCTAGAGAGGTAGGCAGTGCGGGGGCTATCCCTCGGACGACTAGACGGTATACTTGTCAAACGGGATGTTAGGCAGGCTAGGGATCCGCGGAATGCTAGAAACTTGACAATAATCGATTCCAAAGAACCCTGGACACCAGAGCTTTAATATTGCACAAAAGAGGAGGTAGTAGTGGGTCAGCAGTGCTGATTATCTCCTTTGGGATATCTCCTTTGGAGATAACAGGTGTTGTCCCCAAAAACAAACTTGAAGTTACTAGTTGTATATAGCCGCGGGTGTCTGGTACGTCAAGTTTGAGTAAATATCACAAACAAATAATGAAAGGGGTAGTATAATATTTGATAGAGAGGGGGAAATAAATGAGGAACCACGGGCGGATAAACGTGGGTATAGAAAACGTTGTGGTTGGCAAGGTTTCTGCAAAGACAGAAGTTGGCAGTCAAGGTAACAGGCAATAGCGGGGATGTACATTCATTCTGGGGCTCTAGTGGCACGCAGGTATAAAGAATAGTTATCGACAGTGGTGGGTTAAGTAAAGTAAATTTCAGCCAAGTACTAGAGAGCCTAGTTAGAGATAAGTAAAGTCGACACTTGGACGAAATATGTGCATTACAACTGCGCTAATATCAGGTACGAGTTGGGGCCGAGTAGTTTAGACTGCCTGCCCTCAGGCTCTCTCGGGTGGTTATACTCACCTGTACCGATGGTGGTCGGCAGTCGACATAAATGCCCTTACTGTACAGTGTGGTACCTGCGAATGGCAGTAGTATAGCCTTACAAAGAATTGGATCAAGAGAGACCACCAAAACTAGCTCTGCCTGTGGAAGTACAGTATGAGTGCCAATTCCAATACAGAATGTTAGAAGCGCAAATACGTGTTCAAGGCCGTGCCCGTGACAGGCTGGGCAGATATTAAAATTAGCTCCCTCAACTGCCACACCCCATTTATCAACTTCTTAGATGCACTCATAAAATCTGAGCAAAAGCGAATTTGGGATCAACTGCGAGGGAAAAAATCCATTCATCGTACACACGTGGTAAACATACAGCGAACACACAGTACCATCACAATAAATACGCGGCAATTGAGTGGTTCAAAATTCAGTTATGGTACGGACGAGACCCGCGAATGCCAAGAGGTCAGCTTCAATTGCGGACGTACAGGTCAAACCGAGCAAAACCTCTGGAAACCAAGAGATGAAGATCATGTAATGTGCGCACGCATCAAGTTTCTCCTTGGAAACAAAACAAAGAACGAGAAATAAACATATTGAAACGTCTCCTATCAGAACAATCGGCACATATTGTCAACCAGTACAGTTGGCTATCGCGCATCATATGCATATGTCAAACGGTAAAATCGCGGTATAGTACAACTTGTTGTTTTCTATTAGTAATACTTATGAATAATTTTTAGTAACGGCTACAGTTCTTTACTTTGTCGTTTGTGGTGACCGTGCTTGTTTGGAAAACCGCTCTGAGTTGTATGGTGCTTTCGAGCTTTCGGATGATGTTTTCGCAACTCTGGATGACTAAGTCAAGCAAAAAACGATATGTGTCTCGTGTCGCTCGTCAACATCTTCCTGGTGATTTACATGGGAATGTGAAGAACACAGTCACATGGTACCTTCGTTTCATTGGTGTAGCTAGGGAATTCGTTTCCGCCGAGGATCTGAAGAACATCTTTCGCGCTTCGTCGGAAGGAACCGATGGTTATATTTCACAGGATAACTCATCCGGGATTCATCAAGCAAGTGTTCCTACGACTACTTTTACAACTACACCCCCAGCTGCCCCGCAAGGAAATATAGATCCGTCGCGGGAGGATCATTCCACTAGCATAAGCCGAGCTTTTGGTGACGCTACTAGAAGGGCAAAGGGAGTGTTCGCGTACTTCCTTGACGAGAAGTTCGTCGGAACGGTGACTCCGACCACCCAAGACACGATCCGAGACTACAATTTCTCCGCCGCCCAGCTGTAACTCTCACAGAAGCAGAAGTAGAACTTCTTCATCACTGATTCGATGGGACGGCTTATCATTACTTTACTAAGAATTTTCGTGACAAAATGGGCTATCCGAAGTTGCGTGAAGTCATGTTAAAGTAGTTTGACTCCGATGCTCGTCGCCTCGTCGTTAAGCCTGAGTTGGAGAACATCACGATCGAATCCGTCATGATGAAAGATGAAATAAACGATACGACTGAGAGTATGTCGAAGCTTTTCGATAAGATCAAAGTTATTACGCCACTGTTTCCGCAAGAGTTCAGGAACGATACCAAGAAGGTTGGATTCCTTCGCTCGCCCGTCAAGCATCTACATCGGGCCGAGAACGCTTTCACTAATATGAAGTCCTCCCGGTACAAGTTCAATAGTTTCGTCACCACACTCCGTGAAGGCCTACATCTCTCCATGGAGACGGCCAACCTTGAGAAGGATTGTAAGCAGTATTTATCTTCAATCCTCAAGAACACGTTCTACCAGCAGTACGGTTGGCATCCAAGAAAGTTCCGCTCTGTCTAGAAGAAGAATCCGATAGGAAAAGATGGCAAACGCAGGTTGCGTCTTCAATTTGATTCCAATTCGCACCTCAAGTCCTCAAAAGAATGTCTATTTGGTGCTAGCAAGACCTACGCACGTTATCAGTTAGCTGAAGGTGTCTCAGCTGTTCATTTCGCTCGGCAACTCGTCAATATACTGGAATATGACGCTGCAAAGGCCGGTCCGTGCCGCTGAAAATTTGCCTGATGCGCAATCTGAACTCCAAGTCTTAGACAGCTACGACTATGAAAAGGCACCTGAAGACGAAAAATCTTCTGAAGTGTTGAGTTCTTGGAACATGAAGATGCTGAGATTGCCGTCAACCAAATCTCCGGAGCTATGTGTGTTAATTCTGTTGACTCTAACCCTGAGAATACGTTCCCGGATTTATCGTAAGACATCGTGAAGATCCGGCTATTCACCGACGCTAAAACAAAGTGTTTTGTGCTCATCGTACAACCATTCCCTGGCACACATTTTCCCGTCAAAGGAAGAAAGAAAAAATAGACATGACGGATTTCTACGTTGCTTACTTCAAGATCAATTCCAAAAGATATAGAAATGGAGGACCTGGCTTCTGTGTTGGTACCGGAGCTCCATGTTCCATCATTGGAATGAAGAAGTCCAAATAATTATGTAACGGGAAAAGAAACGAATGAAGAAATTGAAGCCTTCGCAAAGAGGATTTCTTTTGTCTAATTCTACGTTCGACCCACTAGAACAAATTGACTTGCCATTTTCTACTGCCTACTGACTCCTGCCAGATTCAAGCCTATTGTTGTCACTCTAAATGTTTTTGCCACTATTGTCCCCGCGCTAATTGGATTCGACTCTCTTGATGACAACTTGCTATCTCCAGACACCGTGTTGAATGTCTTGGCCAAACGAGTGGTTCTAGAAGGCAAGGAAGATGACAGAAGAGTCGAAGTTGGAGAGAAGTTTACAGTGAAAGAGTGGTCCGTTCCTCTCGTACGAGAACACTGTCATATATACGTCGCTTTGGATACTTTTGTCTGCACCTTCTTCAAGAAGTCCCAATTTCACAAGTTGCAGAGCAAATTACGTCATACTCCCGCGGTAAGCTCTTTAGTCTTCTGAAACGTGCCAAGCACGAAGAGAATACACCTGAAACGCTCAAGACGTTGGAGGAATTTGCAACAAGGTGCGATACGTGTGAGAAAATCCAACCTAGACCTATTTCTAGCAGCTCCAGGGTGCGAAGAACTTCAATTCATCTAGAAGATTATGACAGATATCATGTACAATGGTAGCAAGCCCGTCCTCCACATAGTCGATGAATCTACACAATTTAGTCACGCAGACTTCGTTGAACAATTTTCAACAAAAAGAGTATGGGAAGCGTTCATGAAGTGCTGGGTTGCTGTGTTCACTGGCCTCCCGAGCAGGATTATATTTGATCAAGAATAGAACTTTGGTGCTCTGTTCGTAAGCATTAGACAGGTGAATGTTGTAGCATTGAATCTCATTCAAATCTTGGAATTCGTTAAAGCTACCATCAAACACTTCTTACAGTGTATCGAAGCTCAAATTTGATAACACGAATGAGAAGCCAAGTCTATTCTTCGCTCTCTCCGTAAAGGCCTTGCAAGACACGCTTGACACAGAAGGAATAGTGAAATCCGCTCTAGTATTCGGAGAATATCCGTCCGTGAGGTTGCAAGGTGAGCCGACTGATACAAGAGCTACACTGCTCAGTCGTGCCAAGATCTCAAAAGAACCAAGAAAGAAATTAGAGAGGCACATGGCTCGACTTCGTTTACAGCGTGCTATGCATCATGCAGTTACTAAGGCCGCCGACCATGACTACTATATTGAACAACAAGTACTAGTTTGGCGCGAGAAAATTATCAACAATCGCATACGTGAAATGGATGGGAGCATTCTAGGTTGATGCTGTCGATGAAGATGCGAAGAAAGTCTTCATTCGCGATAAAAAGATTGGAACCGCTCGACTTTTTGGGATGACTCAGGTCAAACTGTATTTGGCTCCAGAGAAAGAGGCTGCAAACTCTACGGAAAGGCATATGAGAGAAATCGAACGAGTGCTTTTGCCCCTTGGTTCAACGTCTGAGGTGACTGACTCCTTTCGGATCGAAAAATACGAGAGGGCGATGAACGCGTCTGGAAATCGAAGATACTGGAGGCTAGAAGCAAAGAAATCAAAGGTCTGCTTTGGAGGAAAGCATCTGAGATTCTTGGAACAAATAGGAGGAAATGTGATATCTGGAAGATTAATTCTTGGTGTCAAGTCGTTGGATGATGGCGGGATCAAGTGGAAAGCTCGCTACGGCATTGGAGATCTACACGACAACCTGAAGGACTTGATGGTTCACTCGTTACAAACTCTCAGAACCTCTTCCATAAGATTATTGATTTGTCTCGCCGCCGCACAGGCGTTCAAGATTTAGACTTCCGACGTGACACCAGCCTACTTTCAATCCACAGTACCATTGATGAGAGACGTCTAAATCAATAATTCCTCTCCAGGATTCAGAATCAATCCAGAATAATGCCTCGATCTGAAGCCATCGCTCTATGGTCTATTTGAATCTTAAGGCGTATGGCACAAGGCCTTAGACGACCATCACAAGGATGAAATTGGGATAAAGCCAATGAGATCATAACCTTCGCTATACTATCTCATGGTGAATGGATTCTTGAAAGGTCTCTCTGGTTCGTATGTCGATTAAGTACTTTGCTCTGGCGATAAGGAGTTTGAAGAGATCTCCAGGAGGACAGAAAAGGGACTCGACACGGATGTGGCGGAATACCCACTGTGCAACTTCACTGGTTTCAAGTTGGATAATAATCAGGGTGCACTATGGTTGCCAAACAGCATGAGTATCGTCAAGACTTAATCATGCTACCACTGGATGCAGACTGGAAGAGCTTCGCAGGCATAAGGATGAAGCTAGCGTGGCTATCGAACAGCCTACCTGATTGTGTGTACAACATATCGCAATTTTCGCAAGTAACGAAAGAAAGGTTCGAGAAAGAGCAACGCGACATCATCCGAGGGACTAACAAGCTAATAAAGTTTGCTCGTGACAATTTAGTACGGATTAAGTTCCCGCAACTGGGGTTGAATCACTTCGTGTCATTGGTTTATCAGATGCGTCCTTCGCTTCTAACTAAGATATGTCGTCACATCTTAGCAATACTTGTTTCGTTGGTGATGAGTCAGAACAGGTAGTTCCGGTGTACTTCAAATCTTGCAAGGCTCTTTGAGTAACAAGATCAGCCATGGGTGCTGAAATTATAGCTCTCAGTGATCTGTTAGATGCTGCCTACACGCTCGCCGACAAATTTCTTGAAATAAGCCGTGAAAAGAACATCCCTGTCCACCTCTTCACTGAAAAAAGTCTTTGTTCGATATCACATCGAAAGGATCAAGAAACTCAGAGAAGCGCTTATTGTTGAATATCGCTTGCGCAAGGGAAGGTTTTATTCTTCATGAGATCTCAGACTTTGGTTTTGTTCGAACAAACAATAACAGCGCCGATGGTCTGACCAAGCCGATTCAACAGCAGGCACTGCAGCAGGTTCTTCGAGAAGGGAGAT
Source organism: Kappaphycus alvarezii (assembly GCA_002205965.3). Lineage (NCBI taxonomy): Eukaryota > Rhodophyta > Florideophyceae > Gigartinales > Solieriaceae > Kappaphycus > Kappaphycus alvarezii. Next base: position 287,904 of record NADL03000031.1, on the reverse strand, counting down.
TAAGTCTTAAAGTCGATCAATAGATTGCAAAGAAGGCATCCCACTTTGTCATAATCTTCATCGCATGTTTGGGTACCAAAAAGTTGCAGTTGCGCGAAAGGGGTTGTCAACCAGTCGAGTTGGTTATAGCGCATCATATGCGTATGTGAAACGGCAAGTATTATACAACTTCTTTTCTACTGGTAGTGTCTATGCGTAATTTTAGCAACTGATATAGTACTTTACTTTGTCGTTCGTGGTGACCGTTTTGGAATATACAAAGTCACCAAGTCAGTAGTCCGCAAACTTTGCGGAATGCTTGGCTAACAGGTACTCCCAACGAGAATGAAACCCGAGGTTGGGGACAGAAGGGCAGAACTCGCTTAAAAATACCGGGGAATAAACGATGAATATTTTAGCAGCCTTGCGATTGAGTCGGATACTAGTTTATACTCTTTGTCAAGTTCTTTAGCCACTCTACGGAGTTGCGCTCCAACCACCTTAGTCGTTCTGCGGGGCTATGCTCGATTTTCAGCGTTGCATATTAACTTCCTCTCCGAAGCTCTTTTTGATAGTCTGATTTGGAACCCGTACACTAAACTAAGCTTCAACGATCCCGGCTCTCCATCAATATTCGACGCCGACAGTTACAAATCATTCAAAGAACCACAAAGCCAACAAAACACCATCAAAGACAAAAAATAGGCCAACGGTACATTAAAAGTCAGCCACTACCAACACAAAGCTCGAATCCGACTCGGATTTGATATCGAAGATCCCGAAGACATTCTATACACCACAGACTCAGCCTGCAACAAACAAACAAACAGTCACCGACGGATTCAAAAGCAGTTTTTTTCGTCTAGCGGCATACGCATTACAAGCAACCATGCCTCGTCAAATGAGGCCAAGCAGCGATTAAAAAACTCCTCATCGCAGGTCGCATTAAAAGACACTACATACACCGATCAAAATGGACAGTAACTTTTGGTCACCGAATTGTAATTCACACCTACCATAACTCCCGGGACCTAATCCGTAACAACCCGAAATCACACAACTTCATTGGTGCATGCTTGGACATGGGAGAACAAAAATCATGTACTGGTCTCCCTCAAGCCAAAGCGCTATGCCTTCATCTGCAGCAAAGTACAAAGCTCAAACTATTGCACCTCAAATTACGCTTCAATGATGGATCTTTTCTCAGCCTAGGACAAATCGGAATCCATATACCAAAAACTGATGGATCTTTTCTAAAAATGGAAGCTGATTTCATCGACTCGGACGCCCCACTTTTGATTGGCCTAGATGTTCTCGACTACTACAAAGAGGTTGCCGATAATGTTGATAATATGCTTCATAGAAAACTCAACGATTGGATTATGCACATCAAACGCCGCAATACGCACATTAATATCACATAGCATAGTTATTCAACAGAAATTACTAGATCAGAACTCAAAAAAGCTGCACCAATAATTCTTGCACCTGTCGGTATGTAAACTATACAACTTATTGAAAAGAAAACGTCCAAAGGATTTACATACAAACACCCTCAAATTCCTAAAAAATAATCCCCGCATCATGTCAAACTTGCAACAAGTACAGCGAAGGGCTACACAGATACTGTGGTACGATGCTATCTGGGGAGTGCATATTCAATCACGAAGTGGCCATTGACCTTGTATGGCTTGACGGCTATCTAGCTCTCTACATGATCGATACTCGAATGCATTTCTTCCCTATCATGTTCCTGCAAAACAAGACAAAGACTCGCATTTGGAACTCATTCTTGCTTTTTGGGTCATCACATATATAGGGTGCCCAAACAAACTGCGTTTTGATCAGGAGAGTGCTGGAGTTCCAATCCCTGGAAAGGTCGGCAGGCATAGATATACAATTCAGGGGTGGAATCCGACAATGCAATAGGCACAGGAGAGCGTTACGAAGCTCCCCTTTGGCTAACTTACCACGAAAATATAGAGTATCTCTCCACAATACCCCACATATTGCGCTGAAAGTAGCAATCAAATCCATGAATGAAACTATAGGTTCGAAAAACCTTGTATCGTATTTGCTTGTTTTCAGTGCTGTTCCTCCTTTTGCTCCGAATTCTTCGTCATTGGTCAAACAACAAAATATTATGCAATAAATGCAGCTAGCGCACCCCGAAATTGCTGACATAAGAGCAGAGCTCCGTATACGTTGTGCCCTCCGTGCCAAGCTCCCGACTGTATCCAAGTATGTCATGAATCCCGGTGACCAGGTGCACGTTCATCATGAATTAGACAAGCTATGGAATGGTCCCGCCTGTTTTCAATAAGATGTTTTGGGTTCGTCGCTTAGACGAACTGGCTATGTACGGTTTCAATCATACAATACATTACAACAAGCTCCTGACAATAATTTCATTGACTACCTATCAACAAAAGTCAAGATCTGGACTGAAAAACACGAAAAATGTCGCGTGTATCTCACCGAAGTCCTTAAACCCGGGGACGCATGTCATTACGACCAAAAATTTGTTCCAGAGATCAATAAAGATCCCCAAGGGCTACTCTAAAACGGAGTGTTCGAAATTGGGCCAAAGATGAAGTCTCAACCAGGCCAATATTGTCGGTAACCGCTGCATCCTCACCATCAAAACAAGGAATTCCCCGGGAAAAATACCAGGAGAGAATCTTCGTGAAAGGGTGCAAGGATATGGATAAATACCACCTTGTCGATCCATTCACTATATTACGCCATAGCTCAATTAGTGTCCTCACCGCAACCGCTGCGCTGTCTGGATATCTTTTTTGGTTGCAAGAAGTTACGCAAGCCTACCTCCAATCGGATGAAAAGTTGATGCACGTAATCTACATACGCAAAGCCTAAGAATTCAAGCCGGATAAAAACAAGCCGCTGCTTCTGCTGAAACCATTTTACGATTTACCCGATGCCGGCGACTACTTGGACGCCACTACTTTGTGATACCTCAATGACGACCTCAGATTGTCCCAGTCGGTACTAGACATACGTTTCTTCTTCAAAGGAATTCAAGGTGAGCTGCACCGTCTGCCCGTGATGTATGTTGACGATATTCTGCATACCGGCACTACGGATTAACTCCAACTGACCAAAAAGCCGGAACAGAAATACAAATTAAAAGCAAGGCACCTCGGTGACTTCAAATTCGCTGCGGTTCGGGTAACGATGACCCCGCAAGGAATTTTCATTCATCAACTAGAATACGTATCTCGACTGAAGCCTCTCCCATTGGACGCAGATTTCAAATCTTTCTGTTCCTTGCATCTGTTTTTTAGAGGGAGACGTACGAGTCCGCTGATGGGATGGATTTTGGATTTACATTGCAGCACGATCTCGAGCTAATCTTCGACACTCACCTGGACTTTCGTCGCTATTCTGATTACAACAGACTCTGTTATGTAGAAAATAATAATGAAAAGACCACGGAAAACGCCTGATGATCGAAATTCAAGCCCTTCGTGAAGCTTTGACTCCGCATGGACATCCACTATGTCGCCTGGATTCGCTCCCAACATGACCCGGCGAATGCGCTCACTAAGATTAAGGAATGCGAGGTACTGAATACGATCATGGACAATGGTATCATCGACCACCCCGTCAAACAGTGGTTGATCAGAAAACTACGTGACCCATTTCCGAAAAAAGCTTCGATCGACTGGGGAGGAGTGTCGATGTACAGTACTACCGTAAAATATAGCTCATTTGACAATGTACTATGAACTCATCGCCTACACCATATCTAGTACATTAAACCTAATCGATTGACACTTTTGTAGTTGTTGTGGAAACAAGTCAAGCGAATGTGAACAAGCGGACATTGTACACTCTCCTGCATTTGCTTTTGAATATGACACAATAAAAATATTCTGGCTTTCATCTTGATGTATGGACTACACAAGTTATATCAACTAATTATAAAGTTCTATCTTTTTTTTCTTCAACAGTATCTGTTAAGCAGTATATTTTAACCACATTGCAACACTATTATTGTTGACATGGTATTATATGGTCGAAGTGTAGGTGATGCAGATAAGAATAGATCTGTGATTTAATAGGGGAACACGAGGGGCTGTTTTACAGTAACCGATAAGCTAGCCGACACTCAGCATCCAACGCAGCATGCTTTGCGGCTCGGCTTACACCAACCTTGGGAGGTCATCCTGCCTGACTCTGACTCTTCTTTAGAATATCTAGTACGCGGACCAGCCCCTCGCCCCATCCTAGGAAAATAGCTGCCATACATCTCTAATTGCAGAAACTCTCATCCCGAGTAGTTGGCGGTTACCTTTTGCGTGGACGCACTTTTAACTTGACAGGACCCATTCAAAAATTCACTGAGAAAGAACAATCCAAAAAAGGCAAACAAACCACGCTTTCAATCAAATCCATTCCCTGTCAACGCTTTCTTATAGAACTTGATGTAGTGATCATTTTTATATTTAAAAAAAATACTTAAAAGTGCGGAAAAGCTTGCCTATCTAGATAACGAAAAATCATTTATATTTCTAAAGAACAATCAATCCGCGAACTATCTTTTGTCGTCACTCAGTGGGAAGTCGAAAAATATATCTGCTCAGCAATAACCAACGGAATGAGCTGATTTCGTTGAGTGGATTTTAATGTAAAACTTAGAATGGATGTGTTGGGAAGGTCACTGACGAGTTCGACGAAAAATTCAAGCTGTCGTTTTGCCTTCATTATCCAACTGTACTATGCCTTTTGTACACAATACCCAGAAAAAACTGAAGAAAACTCTAAAAGTGAGAGCCGTAAGCTGGCCGCAAATATTTCTAATCAAAGTGATTATGCATAGTAGCATACCACAAATATTAAAACTATCCAATACCCTGATGAGTCTTAATTATTCCCAGTGCTTGGTATGCACTTGCAATGAAATTGATGTAATCAGATAAAAGAAGTCAAAAGAGAAATCGGTGCCCATAAATAGTGATACGTAATAATTCTAAAAAACTTGAACAACTTCTTCATATTCACAGTCGACGTCCATTAATTCATTTTGGCAACTCATGAGGTAATCAAGTACGTCACAGTGCAGACTAAGCTAGAAATGTACAACATGTTCTTAATTGATATCATATTGTGCAATATACTTCCAAGATATAAAATCAACAACTCAACCCTCCTTCTTTCATGATGAGTAAGGGTTACATTCGTAAAGTACCAAGGTCTTTACGGTGCTTTTCAATCTTCAAACGAAAATGCGGCTTTTTTCAAAATGTCGGCCGTCATCTCTGTAGTGCTGAAGTACCTAGGTTTGATATTGCCAAATTCGACCAGTTCTTTCACAATGTTCATTGTGATCACAATGTTCATTGTGATCGATAAACGTTTGGAGTGGCGCACCACTTCAGTGCCCACACCAAAGCGCCTTTATTTTAATCATTAAACGAAGTAAGTGACGCTTGCTCACAGGCAACGGCGTCAAAAAATTACGAAGACAAAAAACCATCAATAGCCCTTACTCATAGCGACGTAAAAAGTTGGCGGAAGAGCCACAGCTCCTCGGTTCAATGTTTTCCAACGTATGGAAGTAGTTCAAAACTTAAAAAAGAAACACCCGTAATAGAGCAGCGATCATTTCGGTCACCACCCCAATCATGATCACAAAATACTTTGAAAACCTTTGAACCCTTTCAGCTCAGGCGAAGAGCAAAATATGTGGTACAAAGAATGTAACGTAGTAACCTTTTTATTGCTAAGAGTATTTTCTGTGAATCAATAAAGCAAATAAACAGCTACGCTGGTATCGGATCTCGTGCCTATCGGGATGAAAAACAAGCACTAGCGACTCATGATAGGTGGTGCGATCAGAGATTTCACTTGGCTCCTGAAATTATTTTACCAAACCCCGATACATGAAGGTGGCCATTATTTTGCAGTTTGACATTTCAAAACGCTCCAAATCTGCACTGTGTGGCCTGCTCTATTATATGTACATCTCTCTTTTCCAAAAAATGCCAAAAGAGAAATGAACCAAAATTTCAAATGTTATTGAAATCAAAACGTCCCGAAAGCTCGACCTGAACAGCGAATATATATGTCCAATTTCTGCCCATTACAATAATATTGTCGAAATAAATAAGAATCCATACTACATCTCGAAGAAAAAACAAATGTCTTCTAGCAAAGTTTAAATCCAATATTATCAATCAATGTTCCCTTTTTCTCGTACCAAAGGCGTCCTGCATGTATGAGTTTGTGCAGACCTCGATTCAACTTCATAGCTTTTTCATCCTCGCAAAGCTTCAAGCCCTAGGGTTCAGTCACATAGGCATCCTCGTCAATATTTCCATGCAGAAAAGAGATTCGCACATATCTGCTGTATACAGCAACCCCTCTGTACTGCCAAAGAAAGGCAGATGCGCACAATGTTGAAGTCCACCACCGGCGTAAATGGCTCATACACAATGCCTCACAAGAATATCTTTTCAGTAAGCCTTGCCTTTTGCCTTACGGGTTTTTCTTCATCATTGCCATTGCGTAGCAATCTGTTTTATGTCACGATACATGTACAAAAATGTCCACGTGTAATGCGTACTCAATAAATCAATTTCTTTTGATCGCTTCTTTCCACTCAGCCGCATTTGGTTGAGTGCTTCACCTACCCACATTGGCTCGGAGTCGAATGCATTAGCCAGTTTGAATGCATGTGAGTAATAGTGCTGATCCGAAGCGTAGAACAATGTCTGGTTCCGATCCCCTCTACAGTATCCAGACTCAACTCATCGCCTGAGTCATCAATTTGAGACTGGTGCCCTGGCGACTCCCCGACATAATTATGACTTGCTTGTTCCTCTGAAACCTCCGCTGTGATATACGTAAGCAAGTATTTGAGGCTAGTCCAGCCTAAATACGATTCAACAAAGCACAGCGATGGGAATTGTAGCTCGTGAGGATCACCACCCTCAGAGCCTTGCCTTTACTCAACCAATTATTTATAAATCAAAGATGATGATAATAAGACCTCTCGGGTTGTCTAATTAAAGGCTGACCAATAAGATTTCTAATTGATCTTGGTGCCGAAGAATCACTATCAGTTAGGAGAGCAATGAGTTGCTACAAGGCCATATGAAGGTATCCATGTTTATAGTACCTTCAGTCATCAGAGAATTGACAGAGATGCTTAGCTCTTGGCTTCAACTACCTTTACCTGAACTGTACAGAAAGTTCTCTAAAAGAACAGGTATATCCTCGTCTACTACTTCAATTGGCTCCCACGTTTGGTCAATCTGGTCTCGCAGTCCCTGCCATTCAATCAGGATCTGAAAATTGCCGTGTTCAACGCAAATATCGTGAAATATCTTTCAATTCTGGTATGTTGTCTCTGAATTTTCAGCAAATTTGAGCAGCAGAAGATCCACGGTTTGGTCTTTTAGTCTAGCTCGATATAGTATCACGCGTCGAGCATGCTCAGTTTCATGCTAATGACTGACTAAGTCTCACAACGGCCGAGCATTGGTTTTTGGACAGATCAGTGTAAACGAAGATAACTTTTTTTCCTTAGGATAACCTAATAGGACAGCATCGCGCCGGTCTGTTTGTAATTACTGGAATGCTTGGCTTGCTAGAGGCGTCAAGACATCTTGTGCAGGGGCATAATTTTGATAACCAGCTTATTGCGCTTTACAGCTTTTGTATAGCCCATTTCCAGCACAGCCTTTAATGGTGTGGCCCAAGGATCAAAGTCTGACGTGACAGTCGCTATTCAGGGGCAACATTGTATTAATTCGCAAAGCTCATCTGCGAATTGCGATGGTTGCATGTCCTTGAGACTCTCTACCTTGGCAGAGTCCATGGTAGAACTATTGCCATTGAGAATCAATCCGCACCATCCGATCTCCTTAGAGAAAAGTGTGCTCTTCTTTACAGAGATAAGTAAGTTGTTATTCTTACATATCTGGAAATTCTACCGTAGTAGTTCAAGAAGTGCGCTCTCACTCTTTACATGTAGAATAACATCGTTTGTCCAGTCATTCAGATTGGCTTTCAATTCTTTAAATAAGGGTTCGACGGACAATTAAAAATTAGCGGCAGAGTTGGTGGGGCCTAGTATCACAAGGGTGGATGAGTATGTACCACCAGGGCATACCACTCCACACACAGTAAAGGACTCCCGATGTAACGGGAGTTGCCAGTACCCCTGTACAAAATTAATTACGGTGAAGCATTTGATACCTGCAACGTCTTGCCTTCATAGTCCAAATGAGAAATAGGCCACGTTTGCTTCATAGTAGCCGCATTGAAGGGTCGTGAAACAATAGCACAACTAATTTTGGCCTTCGATCCAGTGTTGGGCAAAATTAGTGGTGCGACATCCACTCCGCTTGCGAGTCAGGTGTCCAGACACCTAAATCAGCTAGTTCAAATACTTAAGGCTTGAGGAAGGTTCGCCGTGGAGCTGGATAGAGCCAAGCCTTAACCTTCATCGGACGCGTGGTAGGATCGAGCTTGATTTTCATCGGGAGAAAATGGGATGGGTCGGATTTACCTAGCCTCAATTGAAAACTGGCTTAAATTACTTAAAAAGTTCATCAGCTTCCTTTAATTCACATTCAGTTACGCTTTTCTCCTCCCCTGAGAGACATGAGATGGAATGCAGGCGTCAAAGACCTCCTGATGTTCGTCCTTTAGATCGATATTTAAATTGTTGTCGTGAATGCTGTCATCAATTTCGCTTGCACTACCGTGAAACACACTACATTAAAAGAGAGAGGCAAATTTCCCGGTCTCGTTTCGGTACCGTGTGGCTTCGGTTTTCTTCAACGCATCAGAAACGTTGATAATGCCATCATTCTGGTCACATGCGGCCGCAATGAGAGCCTTTTCATCGCATCTCAGTAGTTTCAACACTGGAACTCCAATTATGACGAAGTATATGCCCGCATTAGTGATCTTCCACGTAATACCGCGGAAAATAAGCTTAGTGCTATGTGTTATGAGTAGACCGACGTCCATAGTCGATTTATCTGTACATGTAAGTCGTGTGTCTTACCATCCTCAGACTTGCGAAGCACTGTGGACGAAATTACAGAATATGCATGTGGCGAGCAAGTTTTCGCACATCACAGTTGGGATGTACACTTTGATTTCATAAGAAATTACAGCTGGAATTATATTTTTGTCTGCTCCGTGATCCTCTACCACCACTGTTTCCACCACCCCGACAAAGACGGAAGAAGAACTGAAGAAAGATGAGTGGGAATCAATCTCTTTCGCTCCAAATCGACGGAAATATCCGTGCTTATCATCGCATCCGCCATTGCTTCTACCTTCCTTGGGCTCCGATAGGGATAAATCGCGGGGGAAGAGATCCTCAGAACCAATTACCCTGAGGAGGGGTTGCAAGCGACAAAAGTGCTACCGTGGTATTATTGAACGAACAAAAGGGATTGTATATAGAAGAGAGTTGAGGAAGCAACAAGAAAGTATAAAAGGGGCAGGGTCTACCACCGACGCTCTGCGACCAGCGTAAGAAAAAGTTTTCTTCGGTCTGAAGTTGACTCTCAACTTCCTACTACGGGACTTGGCTTGAAGTTGTCTGCCAACTTGCTTGACCTCTCAAGGAGGAAGCACTTTACTCAGCTTATATAGACTTTTCGGCTAATCCTAAAGTCTCAATCAAACATACTAAATACCATAAAACGCATTAAAGGGCATCTTGTGGATGAGATTGGCCAGAGAGAAGATATTATCAAGGAAAATATATGTATCTACTCCTCTCAATCGTTATCCTCAAGATCAGAACCAAATAACTCTTCCAAAATATCCATACTCTCAATGCAATCCCTACAAATTCCCTCGAACGGCTCAGAATGATAAATGGCTTCATCAGACATATCAAGATCCTCCAACCCTTCCTCGCGACCCTCAGCCTCCGCTCCAACCCCATCCGAAGAATCCGAGATGCCAATCACGCCCTCACTCTGCCCTCCATCCCCCACAGCAACTTCCCCACGATTGTACCATCGGTTCCCACGGAGCTAAAAGTCTTCCTCATCCTCGGATCCTCCACGTCCGACTCAGTCCCCTCCTCCTCCTCCTCCTCCTCCGCCTCCTCCAAGAAGTGCCGATGAAACCACTCCCGAACACGCTCACGGTCCATCCTCCTGAAGTAGTCGTCGTAGTTTGTTGGCCCATTATTCATTAGAGCTAGGCCGTTGATGGGACGCGGGGCCCTAGTCAACTTTTTGATGGTACGGGACGGGCGGAGGTAGGTCATGTTGATGGGAAAGCGAGGATTGTGCGGCTGAGCTGACGTGGTGGTTGATGGCATGTGTGATGTTTCAACGACGTTGCTATAGCACCTTAAATAGGGGCATGTACTCGGTAATTATCACGGCCTTGGTCGAAAAAATGCAAGGCGATACTGCGCCCTTGAATTTGCATGAATTCGGGGACATCATAAAAATCTGCGCGATAAAATATCGGAACTGAATTTGGAAGGCGAAATGACCACAAATTGAAAGGCATCTCCTTGAAGAAGGAGGAAACCGAATATTCAAACATAAAATAGAAAATGGAGTTGTACAGTGAATTTGGATTCATAAAGGAAAATATACTTACAATTTGTTTTGGAAAGAAAAAGGTAGGACGATTGGTCAAGGATGGATTTCAAGATGCGAAGAGGACCTTTTTCGTTTTCGACAGGCTCCTTTTAATTTTGGCTGCGGTACTTTTTATGGAGTTTGACCTTATCCTCCTGGGAGGTTACGAGGCAGTCAGAGATGAAATGACGCTTATTACAGGCGGGGTTCAAATAAGGCAGCAGCTCCCTCGCCGGCTTGGATTTTTTCCCGGACCCGTTTTGGCGTCTTTATCAATATCAATCCTGTCGTTCCGGTTCCGCTTTCTTTTAATGATGTTGTTCTTTCAGCTCCTTGGATTGGCATAGCCTGCAATCGAAGAACTTCTGAAGTCCTCATCATCAATTTCGTGGGATTTCTCAATCTCGTGCTCCTCTTTCTGCCTCTGCGCTTGAACTGCTAGTTCCAGCATAAAAAATGCGAAGTCTTTTCTCCCGATTCCCTAGTATTTGCACCATTCACCAACATTCTTCATCCTGTTGCGCAGCCTGCCTGGCTTGATGCGCCGGAAAATGTTCTTTATGATACTACGAGGCTTCTGCAAGTTTATTTTTTGTAACACTGTCCTCTTCAATGCAGTTATGTACTGGTGATAGAGCATTCAGACGGATTCGTCTGCTTCGTTTATTGTCAAATCCATATTGACCTTACGAATGACATTTTCAATTCTTATCAGGTCGTTTCCTCGGGTTTGAAGCTAGCCTTGTCTTGATACATTTACGAAGCTGGTCTTCAAAACCTCATCAGTGGCTTTAGCTGCTATCTATTCCGCTGTGATTAACATCCTGAGAGAAGAACCGTCTAAAGAGGCTCGGTACGAGGTAGGAGTAATGGTAACAGGTTTCTTTTCGTCTACTTGCTTCTCATACAGCTCCCGCCGTTTTTTAAAAGCAGTGGAGCCACTTTTTCGAGTCTTGGTGCCTCTATATTGGACAAAATGTTCTGATGCATCGTCGGGTTAGACATTTAGGGCTGTTAATTCATCTTTTTGAATATTGCCATACTTCGGTCAAATGTGCGAAGTAATTACTGATGCAGTTCTTGCTTGAATTAGATTCAAGCAAGCAAATCGATGGGCACAGTAGCTCATGAGGATCTCCACCCTCGGAGCCTTGCCTTTACTTAACCATCATTTGAATGTCACGAATGGTGCCAATACGACCTTTCAGGTTGTCTAATTAAAACCTGATCAGTAAAATTTCTAATATATCGTGGTAAATTAGTATCTCTGTCAGTAGGAGCCCTGTCAGTTGCTTCACACTCAATTCACACAGGTTTCACATCAAATAGGTCCATTTGTAGTACTCATTTCTGCATTAACCAGTCTGATAACATATAAACCTTTGCAGACTTGGATTTGCCTTTGAGTTTCTTGGGATCGGCACGACCGGTGTATCAGATGGCTGCTGGTCTTCTCATTAATTATTTAGGATAATACAATCATCGATGCCACTGGCGCTCAGCCTGCAACCCTTGGCTGAATACTCATCCTAAAAAATAGTGACGTTACATCAATAGAAACGACTGCCTTTTTCGTCGACGGTATCCAGAGCTTGTGTTGGTTACTCTCTTCACTACCAATAGCTATTAACTCCCCGAAAAGCTTCTTGCGAAGATCCTAAGTGATGTAGTGCCAAGACTGGTACCTCAAAACTGGCAAGTGTGACAAATTTGGCCTTTTTCCTGTCATCAGTTCATGTGATGAAAGAAATTGATCCCTCGGGCAGAAGATTAGTTAATTATATGAGCCGTACGTACAGTTGCTTCTGCCAAAAATCTACGCGGCAAAACTACATACTACTCATCGCAAGGGCACTCTACGCGAAGTTCTGTTTGAACACTCCGCTATGCCGGTCAATTTTTAGGGAAAAAAGTGGTAAAAATCTATACTAAACACCATTTTCTGTCTGACAGTCTCGAAGTGGAAGGTACTCTCCCCCACCGTAACTGTTCAACCTCTTGATGTTGCAACTGACTTGGCGTTTTTGGCCCTATAAAGCTAGTAAAACACAACTCAAACAACAACTAACGGCAACCACTAAATGAAAGAGGTCATCTCTTGGCCAAAAATAATCTAAGTAAACTTATTATTCAATTATTAGACCTTTCCTTAGTAATCTTTCGTACAAATTGTAACTCCTCGCAGTGCCTGGTTGCGCTCTTGAATTAACGGTCTAGGAGGACGAAAAATTATTAAGAATTGAGTAAAATGGACTCAAACTCGTTAACGGTCCTGCTCGGCTGAGCTAAGTTAATTTGATTATAATTGTGTTTTCCCTGATATTAGTACTCTCATATGTTTTAATTACTTCTGCACGAAATGAAGAAATATTCGTCGTTTGATACACTTTCAGAATGTCCTGAATCAACACCAGGCTCTTCTTTCTCAAAGTACGTGTGTAGTAATGATGAATCTATATTGGGGGGGGTTAATAATAATCTGCGGGCGTTTTAGTTCTGAACAAAGTGCGGTAAATTATTAAATGAAGCCACCCTAAGCCTTTATGATTTTAAGAACGGGAAAATTTAGAACAAACAAGAATAAATATCAGCAACACAAAGCAGGTTTTATTCTATGCTTTTACTTTTGTAAAGAACTGAAGCATTTAATCGATTCTGTACTCGCGAAAGAGCTCGACAATGTTTTGATATTTGATCTTAAATAAAAATCCAACCAGGAGCTATATTCAATTTATATTTAACTCATGGTAGAGTCAGACCTCAATTATGAAAAAGGTGTTTCACAAATCCAAAGAATAACTAATACTTACCCATCTCTACGCATGTAATGATTTGTTCTTAATGACAATCGCATCTCTGAAGTTTAACTTAATACATATTTTGAATACTAAAAAGTACTCTTGGCAGATGGAACCCTCATGGTCCAATTAGGTGAATTTTTAAAACAAAAAACAGACATGGGTACATGCATTAAATGATGACAAATTTAGGTTAAAATCGAACTTGTTACGCCTCAAAACCGTCGTTAGCTTCTTGAGCTCTGCTTACTAACAATTTGCGTAGGTACATGGAGTGCATAAAATCTGATTACGTAGGTCTCCTGTCTAACTTGTAACTCAGCATAAAAAAGCGATTAATGTCATCTCTCCTAATTCAAAAATTAAAAGCACCGACCTTGAGCATCGATGTAGAGTTTATTCCTAAAAAATAAGCAGCAGCTTTGCTCAACCTTTTCACACCAAAACACTAAGGCCATTCAACGAAAAGAAGATCTTTAATTAATCATCAATGTGTGTAATGGGGTAGCGAAAGAGTCTGCAGGACTGGTAATGCATGACTAAGGCAGCTCTAACTAGGACATTGTGCTGATTTTCGATGAGTCAGATATGGAAAGTAGCTCCATTACAAAAAAGGAGACAAAAGAAAAGGAAATGCAACGTTTTCACAGAAGAAAGTACCGTTTCCCATAGAGATGAGGACTAAGAGCACTGAATGAAAGGGAAACGAATGTACCGGAATATTATAAGAAAGATGATTCAGTTAAGCGAAAAGAATAATTTATGTTGAAATGAATGTTTTCTGGGGATTTGTAGTAGACAAAGATCTATTTTTCACAAAAAGCAATGTTAAATGTTATCTTTTTCATGTTTATTTATATTTATTACGGTAAATAAGAATCATTTTGGTATCGTAGCCGATCCAGTGGAAGTTTATTCTCAAGGAAGGCTTTTTCCTATATTTGAACACTGGAATATTTGAATCAGATAAATAATAATGACCCATATTTTCAAGGCGACAAAAATGCTACTAAATTGTGGGGGTTTGGGCGCACAAGAGGTAATCGATGGTTGAACTGATGGTGATGCTTCCGGTAAACAGGCCGGAGCTTCAGACCAGGGTTTATATAGAAAAAGTACTCAACGACAACAAGGGTAAATTGTAGGCAGACGATGCTAAATTCAAAGGTGTTCTAGAGGAACGGCCCTAAAGGCACGAAACTAAAAGGTTTTGAAGATTCACGTAGAAACTATCGGGGAGGTTGACAGCAGTAAACATCATGGCAAAGTTCCATTGGTCCAATTGGCAAGAAGACATAAAGTAATTGCTGATTGGTGAGGTGGGAGAAGTTTTGAGAACCCACGAGAGATCTCCACAATGGCGTTATGTGATTGGTTCGGCACGGGGTGGTACAGGTCTTGTGTTTTACACCGGTGTCTGGGTACAGTGCACAAGTTGCACTGATGTCTTGGTACAGTGTAAATCTTGGTAACGGTTACTGGCGGGATACTGTCAGTGTACTTTAGGGGATTTTGGGGCACCATCGTTACATCACTCCCCCCTACGAAGAAGAATCGCCCCGATTCTTGTATTTGTATAGCAGATCTTCACAATGTTTGAGATCCTTTTCTGATAGCCATGAGTTCTCGTGGTCTGCATATCCTTTCCATTTAATGAGATATTTGGTTTTTCCGTGTTGTTTCTTGTGACTGAGAATGGTTTCGACCTCGTATTCTTCTTGTCCATCTTGAACCTGTATAGGTGGTGGCGGCGGAGTTTCTCGATCAAACTTATCTTCAAAGTACGGCTTGAGGAGACTAGCATGGAAAGCATTGTGAATTCCTCTATCGATCATTGGTTGGGAAAGAATTAAACGGTACGTAACTCCGTTTATATCCTCAGATATTTCGAATGGCCCACAATACTTCGGGTTCAGTTTTCGAGATCCTGCACCATCTTCAAGAGCTAGGTTTTTTGTGGACAACCAGACTTTGTCACCAACTTTATAAGAAGAGGGTCTTCTACTTCTGTTGACATACAAGGCAGTGGATTCATTTGATTTTTTGATTTGTTCTTGGGCTTTTTTCAGTGATCCTTGCATGTTTTTGAGGAACTGTGTTGCGGCAGGGTTGTCTGCGGAGAGTATATCCAAAGGGACAGTTTAGGGTGAATTCCATAATTGAGGAAGAACGGAGAGAATGTTGTAGTAGCATTAATAGATGAGTTGTAAGCAACTTCGAAGTTACCAAGTATTTGTCCCAATCCAACTTGTCGAAGCTAACAAAAGAACGAATCATTTCTTCGATCTTTCTGTTCATAATCTCAGATTGTCCATCTGTTTGTGGGTGATACGCTGAAGAAGGGGATATCTTGGTACCCAGAAGTGAACAGACTCTTCCAAAATTTGCTCATAAAAATAGAATCCCTATCACAAATGATTTCGTCGGAATTCCGTGTTTCTGTAGATGTGTCCTTGAACAGCTGGCAGTTGAAGGAGTGCATCTATTTTAGGCTTGGTTGGTATAATTCTGATCATCTTTGATAATCTGTCAACGACAGTTAAGATGCCATTGTTCCTTTTTGACTTGGAAGTGGTGTAATAAAGTCCATCGTTATGTGAGTCCATTTGGTTTTCGGTGGTCAAGAGGTTGTAAAGACCTGCGGGTTTCTGATTAGATGGTTTGTCCCTTTGGCAGTGACAAGAACGAACGTACCGAAGGACATCAGCACGTAGGTTTTTCCAGTAAAACTTCGGTGATATTCTATTGATTGTTTTGGATATTCCCAAGTGTCCAGTATTTGGAGTCGAATGGTAGTCATGCAACAACTTGACTTTAAACGCTCCTTCTGGTATGCAAATTTTTCCGTGTCTTAACAAAAGCGATCCTTTCTTTCGAAAGGTGCTTTCGGATCTTTGTATTCGTCTTTGAAGCTTTCATCTCGATGGTAGTCTTTTACAAGCTCTTCGAGATCGGATGATTCAAAAAACGGAACAGAAATATTGTTTGATTCCGAAGATGTCTTCATTATACTTCTTGGAGTAGCTCCTTGTTTCGATGGTGGGGTGAGGGTACATTCTGGGGTTGTCTTGAGAGGGAATCGGCAACTATATTTGATTTCCCGGAGATGGGTATAATCTTGAAATCAAAGTCAACTAATCTTTCCAACCATCTAACCTGTCTCTGTGACAGATTATCTTGTGTCTCGAGGTATCTCAACGGGTAGTGGTCAGAATGAACAGTGAAAAAGTTCCCATACAAGTATGCTCTCCACCACTTTAGGCAGTCGACAATGGCCAATAGCTCTCTTTCGTGGGCTGCATAATTCTGTTCGGCATCATTTAAAGTTCTGGATGCGAAAGCGACTGGTTTTTGTCCTTCGCGGTTCCTTGTTCCAATACAGCACCAATTGCGTATTGGGAAGCATCTGTAGTAACATAGATCGGTAGACTTGAATCGAAATTTCGAAGGACTGGAGCGTTGCACAATATTTTCTTCAAGGTTTGAAATGATTTTTCTTGAGTTTCTGTCCAATGAAAACAAACGTTCTTTGTCAACTCGGTAAGTGGTTTCGAAATTAAGGAACAACCCTTAATGAACCGTCTATAATATTTACAAACCCTAAGAATGACTGAAGATGTTGTTTGTTCCGAGGCGTCGGCCATTCCATAACGGCTTTAATTTGTTGGGATCCACAGAAATTCCTTCCTGGCATATGATGTGCCCAAGATACTCACTTCTTTAACACCAAAGACACACTTTGACAATTTCGCGAATAACTTTTCCCTTCTAAGGATCTCCAATACTTCAGCGATGTGTTTCAAATGTTCTTCCCATGTTTACTAAATATAAGAATGTCATCCAGATATACGATAACAAAAACGTCAAGTACATCTTTAAAAATGTCGTTCATAAGGCCCATGAAAGTCGCTGGGGCATTTGTCAATCCAAATGGCAATACCAGAAATTCGAAATGTCCATATCGAGTTCTAAATGCCGTGAGGTATTGAAGATTCATCCAGTCTGATCTGATGATAGCCTGACCTCAGGTCTATTTTAGAGAAGTACTTTGATCCTTTGAGCTGATCAAATATATCGTCTATGCGTGGCAGTGGATAACTGTTCTTTACAGTAAGCCGATTGAGTGCTCTGTAATCCACACACATCCGCAATGAGCTGTCCTTCTTTGTCACGAAGAGAATTGGGGCTCCCACGGGCTCTTGCTTGGTCTAATGAAATCACTCTCCAGAAGCTCATCTAGCTGCTTGCGAAGTTCCCCCATTTCTTTGTCCGAAAGACGGTAGAGACCCTTTTTCTGGGGTTTTGCTTCTTTTTCTAATTCAATCTTGAAATCATACTTCCTCTTCGGGGGAGGCCTTTTGGAAGTCTGTTTGGGAATACATCCTCATACTGGTAAGTATGTCTTGAATCTCTCCGTAATAGGTTTCCTTAGAATAGGACTTTGAACTTAGGGGTCTCACAAGTACTGCATATGTCCCATAATTTTTTCTAAATCAGTGAGTATTGAATTTGCGGAAACGAAAGAATTCAATAGCCTTTCATTGGCAGCGATAACGTAATTTTCATCCTTATATTGAATGAAACTTGATTTTCGGCGGTGTCGATAATCGCTTTATGGGATCCACACCATTCTTTCCCAAGGATTGCATCATACCTCTTCAGGGGCTTATGGCGAAGTACAGTGGTTCAGTGTATCTTTATCTGGACGATAACAGGATGCGGTGTTTCCATTAATTTTTGATCAACACCATTCGCCATTTCGGCAAGTTCTTCTGATTCTTCGGTTTTAATCTTATGGTGATCGCAAAATGATTTGCTGAGGAAATTAACCTCACCGCCGGGTCGATGAGGATTTTAGCTGGTCCATTGGAAATACTCCTTTAACAATAAGAAGTCCCGGTGGTGGCGTTGGAAGGTTGGGGTCGGTGTGGCCCTAACTAGTTGTTTGGATCTTACCGTTGAAAGAATGAGTTTCCTTGATCTCGAACTGAATGAGGACCGTCGATCAGTTCTTCCGGGCTTTTGGGCAGTTCTTTGCTATGTGTCCTTTCTGTCTGCATCTTAGGCATAGTCCTTCACGAATGCATCTGTCTCGCTCTTCCTTATCAAGCTTCGGTAGATTCACATGTGATGACTCGACACCAGACTTTACTTCCACGTTTCCACCCAGGGGTTCTGATCGCCTGTACGCCGATTCCACTCTTTCTGCATCTCCGATAAGATCGGAAAGCTTGGTGTATTCTTTCGTGCATAAGGTTTTCCAAATGTATGGTTTCAGGCCGCGTGAATATCGATGAATTTGATCTTTTACTCCAATGTCTGGTATGTCCGATAAGATTTTGTTAAAATCATCATTAAATGTTAGAACGTCCTTGACTTGTTTCCAGCGAGCCAGTTTGCCTCGGGCGATTTATTCTTTGTTTATCGTCTCAAAACGATTGAGGAGAGCAGCCTTCAATTCCTTCCATGTTTGAATTTCCTTCCCCTCCGCACTTTCGAATAGACCATCCACCATTCATGAGCATTTCCCGAAAGATAGCTCAGAGCAATGTTCATAGTAGCTTGCCCATCTGCTTCACCCAAGTAATTTTCCATCTGCACGCAACAGCTTCCGACGGACCCTTTCCCACCGAAAGATCCCGGTTTGTTCTTCTTAGGGGCGTCCTTGTTCTCATTTTGACTACTAGAGGTACCAGTATTGATTCTGACGAGAGATAGTTCATTCTCGAGGGCTCCTACCTTTTGAGCAGCATTATTGAGCTGATTCTGCTGCGCGGAGATCTGATTATGGGCCTCTGTCAGCTGACGTTGAAGTTCGCTTACAGCTTGAGCGAGAGCCTCTACTGTAATTCCAGGTTTTCCATGGCCTTTTCCTATTGGTTGATAGGGTCATGTGATGAAACTTTACTTCATCGAGTATCTATCGTGTACACTGCAGGACTGACTATACGGCTAAGAACTAACCGGATGTTCCACGTCAGGCACGTGCAGTGGGGCTCGCGATAGAATCGCCATTGCAATAGAAGACCACAGTGTGCAACTAATGCGCTGAAATACGTCTGCGGATCACTGCTGTGTTGTGTTGAACTTCTCTGCGATGCGCGGGATGAAGTCTTCGATGAACAGAATAGAGGCGGGGGATGGGGCACCCAAGGAGTCGAAAGCCAGGGGCTGAAACTTGAAGTTCGGTTCCTGGAGGGTGTTGTGCGAAGGGGGCGGGATGCGGCGTACCAGTTTGCGCTCCAGGTCTTGACTTTGTCTCGATGGGCAATGTCGGCGGCGCCGCCGGCCATTTGGGTGGCCCTTGTGCGCACACCTTGTTTGAACGGCGAGACAATGGTTAGGTCGCAGGCTATGGGGCGGACCTGTTGGCCAGTGGGCAGGGGGGGTTGTATGAGAATGTCCGCAGGACGGATATTCGTTCCCGGGACAAGGAGCGGGACTTCGTATTGGCAGTCCAGGCCCGCGGCGCGAGCAACGTGGTAGGCGAAAACGTTGCGCAGCGAGTTGTGGCGGTGCGGGCGGCCGAAGCCGGCAGGGCAGAGGTCAGCCGCGTGGTCCCCGAGTGCGTCCAAAGTTTGATTGCAGTGGGCACAGTGAGCGGGCGGGAGTCGTCGTATACGGGGAGGCCTAGGTGCCGGCGGAGCATGGTCTGCCAGTGGGCCGAGGACACCACCGTAGCGGTTGTGGGGTGAGCGATGAGAAAAGCGGCGGCGGGGCTGTTCCGGAACGCCAGGCCACGGATCCGATGTCGAACTTCTTGAGTGCTGTGCTGAGCCGGGTTGGGGTGTGTCAACCATGAGTCGTCGCGCCAGTGGACCTTTGCCTGTGCCTCCTGCTGCACACCATTTAAGAAGGTTTGGAGGTTGGATGGTTTGGCAGCAAGCAGGCATGGGTCAAAGGGCCGAGGTCGACGGAGTACGGGCGCCCAGGGATACATTGCAGGAAATCACGGATTCGCGGCAAGGCTTGTCGGACCAGGAACGCCCTGTCACCTCGGTATCGGTGACCAGAGACGGCGGCAGAACGTTGCGTGGTATACGATGCCGATCTCTCACGTGCCGGAACCGCGTCGATGATACTAGCTGCGACCGAGCCGTGTAGGAACGGAGAGATGAGGGTAAATCCCTGACCTCCCTGGCGGATGGGTAGCGTGACTTGGTCCCATGCAGTGTCTGTGAGGGCGATCCCGTGTAGCTCCGAGTAAGACGACCTCTGCAGGGCGTCAAAGGCTTGTGCAGCGGGGGCCGAGTGTTGTGGGTCGGCGAGCCGGAACGCGTGGGTGACGAGGCATGCCGACGCGCACAGCCGGTGCATGTGGAAACGGGCGCGGGGTCACGAACGTGGGTCAGCAGTCGGAGGGTGCGGCGGCACCCATCGACCTTGTCCCGTAGGTATGCATCGGTGAAGGCCCGGTTGCCCATCGGCGCTCCTAGGAGCTCGAAGACGTCGCGGGAGCACGGTCGGTAACTTTATGGCATCAGTAGAACGGGTGTCCGCTACACGTGGGGGTTGGTTTTTTTCCTTTAAATTAAATTTTTCCAATTTGCACAGCAAGAATCGGTCTGCACTGTGGCCGAGTTGGCAAGACCAGCAAAACACCAGTGGGAGGTCTCGAGTTCGAATCCCAGTCGATAACCTGGGAAAGTTGATTTTCTCCGACGTAAGGGTTTGACGTCAGTCACGTCGGGTGTGCTACAGTAGCTCTCCTTCCGATGCTTTACCAAACGGTTGTTTTCCTGTCTAGAACCTGGCGGCGATACGGACTTACAAGTCCTACTGCAAGGAACTGGGAAAAGCGAGTTTGTAAGGTAGCCACAGCGGGAGGGTGAACGCAGCACAAACGAAGTCGGTTGTGCCTTGTCTTGTCAGCGCGGTTTTGAAGCTTGCGGGAACGAAGATGCTCGAAGTACTGCACACGGCCTGTGCAGGTGACTTGGCAGTGACGGCAGTGGAAGGGAGACGACCGAGGGTTCTTGGTCATTCGAGGCCTCCTGGCAAGCTTTCGGATACTAGGGTTTGCTGTCCTCTGGATAACGATAGAGGCGGCGTCAGGAAAAACAGGTATGCCCTTCTTGGAAATCGTAGGCCTAGTGGTGGTTTAGCCTTCCTTGACTTGACGGGCCTTGAGCGGGGGATCTCGGGAAGCGCTAGTATCGGTGGAAGGGCCGACGGAAGTGCAAAAGTGGGAGGCGGCCGGGTTTCTCGGTTCCTCGATTTCAATCCCCGTCGGTGTCCTTGGTTCTTAACCGTAGCAAAACTTACTTCTCGACAATTTTCCTCGAAAAATCCCTGTAAGTCCTTCTCGGTGTACTCGTCAGGTGACGAAGGGCGGTCCCTGGAAGTCTTGTCTTTCGGCACTGGGCGTTATCCGGAAG
The DNA here is from genome assembly GCA_002205965.3 of Kappaphycus alvarezii. Lineage (NCBI taxonomy): Eukaryota > Rhodophyta > Florideophyceae > Gigartinales > Solieriaceae > Kappaphycus > Kappaphycus alvarezii. Next base: position 266,154 of record NADL03000031.1, on the reverse strand, counting down.
GATCAGAGTAAAAAACAAAATGTTAGTCTCCGCTTGCAATCGGGCAGAAAGGCAAATCTAATAGAGGTTTGAACTTACTGTCGGATTGGAAGAACTCGCAGTACTGACAAACTTTTTGGCGATGCTACCAGATGTGGGGGTTTGGGCGCACAAGAGGTAAGCGATGGTTGAACTGAGGGTTGATGCTTCCGGTAAACAGGTCGGAGCTTCAGACCAGGGTTTATATAGAAAAAGTACTCAACGACAACAAGGGTAAATTGTAGCAGACGATGCTAAATTCAAAGGTGTTCTAGAGGAACGACCCTAAAGGCACGAAACTCTAAAAGGTTTGAAGATTCAGTAGAAACTATCGGGGAGTTTGACAGCAGTAAACATCATGGCAAGTTCCATTGGTCCAATTGGCAAGAAGACATAAAAGTAATTGCTGATGGTGAGTTGGGAGAAGTTTTGAGACCCACGAGAGATCTCCACAATGGCGTTATGTGATTGGTTCGGCACGGGGTGGTACAGGTCTTGTGTTTACACCGGTGTCTGGTACAGTGCACAAGTTGCACTGATGTCTTGGTACAGTGTAAATCTTGGTAACGGTTACTGGCGGGATACTGTCAGTGTACTTTAGGGTATTTTGGGGGCACCATCGTTACATAAAATGCCTATTTAGCAATATTACCCCCCAAATATGCTCAGTTCCTCATGGTTTGGAAAAACTTTTGAATTAAGATGAGAACTTGAACTGAAAATATTTCGATACTACAAAATAAAAGGTTTAAATATTTCGATACTACAAAATAAAAGTTTTAAATTCGGTTTCTATAATCTAAAAAATTTGACCTCGAATATTTTTTTGAAATAAGAAAATACCAAAATGATCAGTTTCTGTTGGGCAAAGTCGCCTGAGAGCGCTCATTGCGACTTTCCTGGTATATTGCGATCTTTAGACTGCTAAATACAGTTGGAACTGGCAAGAAACCCCAGTAAATTGATTTCGAACAGTTCTAGCTTTAATGATTGTTTTCCCAGGTTACACGTGTGCAGCGGGATTACAAGTTCATGGGTTGGTCAGATTGACCCTGGATACACGTATACAGTTAAACAGACACATGTGCTACTTGCATAAGGTGATTGGCTGTATAGTATGTCCAGGTATATAGATACTGACACGAGTAGAAGATAATGTATTTTGAGTGACGAGTCAGTTGACTATGGTGCAGCAGAAGGTAGAATAGAGTGCTAAAAAGTCGAAACTAATTCTATATAAGCAGTACCTTGAAAAATCTCAAGAAAATCCGACAATTGGTAAGCAAGCCTTACATCTCTTGTCACCAAATCTCAAACCTTCTATTGTATCAACCTTCTTTTTTAACAGTTTCTACTATCATTTAAAAATTAAACTTCCGAACAGATACCGTTTTTTTCTTTTGCGCGGGTTCCGTCTCTCCAAATGGAGTCATAGCACTCTTTAAAAATTGGATTGTTACATTAAAGCCGTTCCTTTACTCTCCAAGTTAACTTTGAAACTTTTCTCTCTTCTAGCTAACGCCTATCGACTGCAAAAAAGGTCGGAAATCACAGAACTAGAAAATAAAAGTAATGTAGCTGAATATGGAGTACAAGACCCGGGCCTAAAGTCAATGTGTAAAATTTTTGCGAAGGGTCGTCTGAACTTTGGTCTGGTGAATTTATCTGAAGAACGGCAAAACGTATCATTTTTTATATGTAATTAATTATGTTTTATCGTCATATACATAATGGGTTGATCGAAATTTTCTTTCAATTTAAAAGAATGTATGGTGTTTTATTTTATAATCAGAGGTTTTTGAATAATGAATTTTAAGTCGGCTACACTACCTTAGATTATCTCAAATATATCCTGCTTAACGCAATTTTCCATTTCGTCTCAATATCATCCACGTTTGTCTAAAAGAGACTTCTATAAATATTGGTTGCAATAATGAGTATGCCGAAAGGCTCAATAGGAAAATTGAATAAAAAGAAAATCTTCGAATAACCTGAAAGTCGAAGAAAATTTTTACGAAATATGAAACTGGAATATTCTGCTGTTAGTTTTCCATACCATTTTTTAGGAATGTTAATATATGGCACTCAGTCGAAATTTCAGTGAAGTTTACTAGAAAAAGGTCTCCATAATTCCAGAGAATATCTCTTAGCTAGAAAAATGATTAAAAAGATGTTTAACGAACGCAAGTTTATATGATTATATGAAAAATTGGGTCATTTTGTTTTTCGAAGCACTAAATGACTGAAACAGGTAGTTAATTTCAAAATTTAAGTAATTATAAAGGTAAATGGAATTTTTTATGATTTTTCTAACCTTTCCTAACATGCATACCGTGAAGAAAGATTAACTGGAGGGATTGATGTTTCATATTAATTTATCTCTTTTTCGACTATACTGAAGGGATATCACAATTTTGATAGCGGGTAACCGAACTTTACAATTAAGTACAGAAAAAAAGAATATTGTACTAAAGTTCTAGAAAAGTTCTTTTAAGATTACGAAAGCATCAAAGAAAACTGCAACTTGTGAGATGCTTACAAAATCCTTCTAATCAAATAGTAATTATCCTTCTACAATAAATCCTTCCATATTTAATTAAAAGACTAATTGTGCTCTCTCTATTCACTACTTTGAGTACAAAAAATGAAGAGATTGAATCAGGAATTGTTAATCAAGTGGCCTGCAAATTTAAGTACGATCTCGAAACTTTTTTTCAATGTTCTTAAGCGTTCAAAATCTCACTTTCAAGAAATGAAATTAGGCTATTTGAGGAGCTATTACATCTTACCTCCGTCGTTGCCTAAATGTCTTATCGTGATTCATACTACTGCTTTGGAATTCATCGCAATCTATCTGACGTCAAATGGTCTCAGGTGCAAACCGTTTGAGGAGGCAGCCCTTGGAAGTGTTAATTTCACGATTAACTCAGTTTATAACCCTGCGAGTAGATAGGAAACATGAAGGCGCGGGAATCTAAATCAAGTACTAATCCGGGAGTGAGACAGCGAGTAGTGGTCATATAACTCTTTTATCAATGGATGTCGACGGAGGTACACCAACGGTCGGTCAAAAGTCGTATCTGGGAACGCGGGATCGGACGGCAGGTTCAACACGAGAATTAAGAAGAAGCCTGCAATGAAATAAAACTAGTACCAACAAGTATTTTTTTCCTCACGCGAATCTGGCAGCTCCGACCCACAGCGTGATAATTTTGATGATGATGATGGTTCATCCGAAGAGAAGGCTGATGATAACATTATCTTTACTTTATTATTGTATAGAAAAAAACTGTTTTGCACATGCCCTGTCACTTTCATACACTCTCATAAGTAATGATCTCTCTACTCGAGCCTCGTAAATTTAGTCTTCTGACTGCAGTATGATAACAAGATATGTCAGGTTGGCGATAGTATATTATTGAACTTATCTATACATTCACCTTAACTTGTTCTTAGAAGTATATCTTAATGGATTAATACGGAAACATACACGTAACTTACATAACCCATTATAGGATAGTCACAGTAGCCCACATATGCAATCATTCATCCCAATAATGACACAGAATAATTAAAATACGCTGCAAGATAGCAGTGTATCGTGGAAAATGCTGGCCTCGAGCTTGACACCGCAAAAAATTGTAGTGTGAAGTTGGTGGAAACGAGTGCGCCATTGATGAGATTTTTTCAGTGAAATTAGCATATAATTGATAAAAAAAGAAGTGATAGGTTCTCACCATCAAACTTCGTATGGTGATGCTATTGTGTTTGGAATAAACACGTCAATGTATAGAATGAAAACAACGGCCCTCCTCCGAACGGTACCACCAGAAGAATTTCGGCCATTCATTTTTATTTGCACGCATATACCTCCATCTATATGTTGGGTGTTAGAACTGTTAACGTATGATGAAATACGTGTACGAGTATCAGATTGAAAAAGCCAACTCAATGACACTGGCAGTCTGCGTCTAAATTATCTGATGGCAAACGCCAATTGCATTGACATTGTCAGCAATAACAAAAAACGACACTCAAGATACCATATTTACCAGTGGCATCATTTTTTGCGTGTTTTGATACTTTTGGTGTCGGTAAGTTTTAATATTATACAGAAACGTGTGTCAGAATGAAAATGCCAACTCAATGAAACTCACACTCTGCGTTTGAACTATCCGTTGAGTCAACGGCCCGTTTGTTGTTTTGGAATTCTGTAAAGCTAAATCCGATACTGATGCTGGCAGAATCACTATCAACTTTAATAACATGTGGGTCACGTGCTTAAGGGCTTAGTTGGCCATGTGTCACATCAAGTCTAGAATTTTTCCCCCTTTTTCCAAAGCATCACTGAGTAGCGAGCTCACCGCTTTCTCCGCATCTCTGAATTTACTACTTCCATTGCGGTCTGAGTCCATTGTGACAAAGGATGGACACAGATATCCGTGTGCTTTAAAGCTGGCTGGGAACCAGCCCGCTTCTCGGCTAGATTAATTGGTGTCATCATTCATCACCCGGCGCCCTCTATGTTCAATACAGAATAAACCACACCACCTGGTTTAAGTGTGTTCCGAATAAACTTTATTTCATCCTTCTAAATTTCAAACCATCCTGTGTGATTTTTTCCAGTTCTCTTCAAGAATATATCAATCATTTATTCTCGTCTGCGAAGTAGCCCAGTGCCTAAATTTTCTGCCTTTTTTCCAGTTGTACGTCTTCACTTAGTAGTTCAGGGTGTGCTTCTCACGCGAGTTTTCTAGTCATTCATGGCAGCTCCGTCAACAGCATCCATTTGTGGATTCCTGTACTTGGATTGACGGGCACCAGTTTTGAGGGCCTGGTGAGCCTTCTCAAAAACCAATTCAGGTACAGACTGATATGACCCACCATCGGTTTGACTACAAATGCCAACTCAACAATACGACAAAGATTTGGGTGATCCAATTTGTTGAGCAAGTGCTTCAATTGCTCCACACGTTGCTACACTTGTTTGATGGTTGCTTTTCGGGCAGCTCCACGAGTTTGACTTATATGGTGTGATATATTCAAAACATTGTCCTCAATGGATAGTGGGTTTTCTATGAAACTAACATATCTCTGTACATCCCTTTGAATCTTCCGCAGAAGCTACGCCACGTTTTCATCACTTTACGCCCTCACCTTCTCATTTCCATCAAATGAGGTGTCAGGACGACTCCATATCAGAGCAATTAGATCTGCAAAAATTTCCTCTGCATCAATTAACTTCCTCTGCTCAGATTAAATTTCGATAATTCATTCCTCCCGGTTGCATTCCATATTCAACGAATAGTATTTCTTTCGTAAAGCGTGTGGGGCCACAAATATCATTTTTTATGTATCACTCAGTGACATTGAGAGCAGATCAGATTCTGAGATCACCCTATTCTGTACCTCCAGATTGAACTCACTCAACGAAGACAATACATAACATTCGAAAACGCTTCAATGTTTTCTAGATGGCAATAGTTGGAGCTCTGCTTGCATGCAATCTTTTCGAGTCCTTTAAGTAGATGATCAAAGCCAATTAACATTCATTGGTAGGTGTCAATACACTTGGAAATAATTTGTCACCTAAGGGTATCAACGGGAACGTTTCCTTCACCATTCGATATAGCCTCACACAATTTTTGGAAACCCACACCCTCTGGATTTTATTTCGTTTTTGATCCCAATCTGTTGTATATATTGTCGTATAGATTGATTTTTCGAATTTCAATGTGTCGAAACAAATCCCTCATCGCAAAGTTCAGACGCCCATGAACAGAGGAATCTGTACATCTCCCTACACAATGAATCCTCTCCGCCGCAATCTGTATCTCCGCCACCGTCCTCCGGCAAAAGTTGCATAAATGGTAACAAGATTTGGCATAATTTCCTATTTTTTCGATTGCATCGTTCAGTGCAGGTGTATCACCAGCAAAACAGAAGAGGTCAAGGAATAATTTCACTTTCTCCACGTCACATGAATCCTTGGAAACTACGTCTATCATGCCTTTGAACTAAATCATCTCTGATTCGATCAAATACAACTTCAAAAGATACCCAGGGTGTATCATCGATATAACTCTAAAATCTAAGCTTTTTTTCCTTCTTGATACGTTAGTTTCGAGTGGGACCAAGTACATCCCTATGGCTGACGCCACTTTCCCTTCGTCATCTTTAACCCATGCAAAATCATTAAGAAACCGATATGTGAAGTACTTTTCCCCATTCTTGAGTGTTCCCATATTGGATACAGTTTCGGCTGCTCGATATGGACACCGTCTTCCTTGAGGTCTCAGCATTTTCACAGAACCCACCGACTCCATGTACGAAAGATACGGTAACCCGAGTGCTCATCATTATCCATTATCTCGTGCTCTAATTACTCCTTTGACGATACGACGGCACGCGCCCTATAATTTCCTCAGCTGACATGGCACCAGGAATTTCAACGCTCTTTACGTTGACTCGAAACATGGAACAAGAGTAATCTACCTCAGTAGCCCGAAAATCGGTACACAAGTATCATCCTCTCCGCGACGGTAGCCCCTCTGCATCATCTGGTCTTAACATATATATGACATCAACAACTCTACATAACCTACAAGATTGTCATCACCAGCAAACCGTGCCTCAGCAAACTTTTCGGCCGTTTTCCTATGCATGTAAATGGCTGATGGTGTTGAAACTGAACATCCGCTTCCAAGCAAAGTACTCCATTCCTATCATCTTGTGATCTAAGTTTGTGGGTACCCTTTCCGTAAACTCTCATATGGCTGTTATAACACCAGTGTTTTTTTGGAATTACGAGAGTCAATCAGCGAAATCGAGAAAATCTTGGTGAAGTCGGGGCTCAAAAGTACGCCTTACATCATTTCCAGATGAATGTATCACCATTTACTACCTCTCCAACATGAACCCATTAATCAATGATTTTCCAATCTTATTGAGTCGGTAGGTCGGTAAAATCGAGATCGCTCTGCGACAATTGGCGATTCGTCCAGAAAATCACAAAGTTTTATCCTTGCTTCGTATGGCGTCGATATATTCTCCTTTCAGTTCTCGAACGGGAGATACATGATTCCATACCGCTGTGACTTTGGCCTTCATGACATCGTAATAACATGTCTCGAAACATTATCGGAAGCGTACTCACTCAAGGGACCACACGCAATGCCGTCTGTGCTTTATTTCTTTTGAGTACCATTCGATCACTTACCCCTGATTTGGAGGTATTCACGTCATTAAAAGCATCATCTCCCTAAGCAGTAAGCTTCTGTCGAACAAATGAACAAATGAGATCATTTCGTGGCTATAGCCTTGTACGATGGAATAAACGCTCTCGAAGCATATATTCTGATGCCATCACCAATAGAACGATGTTGGTACTAATACGAACTTTTTTCTCCCATACTGCCACCTGTAGGCGTGCGAATCTCATAAAAGTAGCGGAGAAGATTTTGTACTGAGTCCTTGTGAACTTGCGGTTCCTGATGTCAAGAGTACTCCCAGCAGTTTCTGCCATTGACCTATAGATAAAACTTTTTCGAGCGCCCTCTTCTTGCCTGAGCTACAACATCGCAACCACTATCATCAACCTCATCTGCGACCCCGTCGTCAGCAACTTTCACGGGGTAATCGAAATTTCCATCGTCATCATCGTCATCATCCGGGCCATCAAATTCGTCATCACGGTTCAACTTCTCACCATAACGACTATCACATTCATCCCTGTGGCGTACAAGTCCCCGATAATCGTTCACGACACAATCCAACTCGCAATCTCCATATCCGTCACCAGGTTCCTCCCTGCAAAACACACTTCCGTGGAATGCATCGTCAACATTGCCACTATTTCAAATACCATTGTCTCCAACTATTCCTTACTCAATCTCAACAATAATGCACTCATACAGCTCTTGTTCGCCAACTCATAGGTCAACTTCTTTCAGATCAACATCTCAATCAAAAGCAGGTGCTGCAACAGGAACTGCGCTTGTTACAAGTGCTGATCCTGCCTGAATGTGAATGGGCACTTGCTGGCTTCTATTCTGCTCCTTCCTTTAACTCACTCCACGAACGGAAACAACATTTCCAGACGAGCCGAAGTTCCGTTCCAATCTCCTTCGTTTGACTTGTTTGTTTGCATTCCTATCCCTTTGAAACCACGCTGCCTCAGATGATGATATAGAAAAGTTCTGCCAGGACTAAAACCTTTGGTGTTAGTAATTTGGTCTCTTGCAGCGGCCTTTTATATCCTTTATACCCCATTCTGCGTTATATTTGTATTTTAGGATTGGACTTATTGGACTTGTGTTGGTACTTCCGTTTTATTTTTGCTTCATTGATTAAGCAGTTGCATGAAGCATTACTGTGCTGAACAGGGAATATGTACTTCTTTTGACTTCCTGCTGGAGTCAAGCATACTTCCTATTTATATCATTCCCACAGTCTGAATAAATTCCTTTGATATTACATTCGATAAGGAAATAATTCGGGGCTGCTCATCTGTTTCGTGAACATTTTTTCATATCAACGTCTGACATCTAAAATTACAAACGGTGGCACAGATACAAACTGGTTGTAAAAACCTGGTAAAAACTGCGGCACAGGTGGTACTTTTCGATGTCAGCCGTTGATATCAATACTGACCTGCATCGACCTAAGCCACAGCTATGGAAGCCCTTCGGCTAGAGCAGCTCTCTCCATTAAACAGATCCTGTTGAGGTTCTCAATTAAAATAAAACCCTGTATGAAAGCGAGAGATAAGTATCTCTGATTCATGATGACGAAGAATCAGACCTAATATTATGAAGGATAATTTATGACAGCAATGATTACCACTCCGTATCAGTAATCTCCTAGATCTAAATTTCATAATACCCACAGCAATAAAATTAATTTATTTTATCAGACCGTTCTAACACTCTTATGCTGTACCTTTCTGGATCTGTAACGTCATATCTTCTACAAACCCCTAGTTTGAGGTTATTCCGTACGAACTCCTTCGAAACAATCGAGAACGCCAAGCTTCTGCGGCCATATACATTCCCATCGTCTTCAATCCTAAAATCGGAACTCTACCAATTCGATAAAGTTTTCCAGGAATTTATTTCAACACCTTCTTTTAAGCTACAGTGTTTGCATCACATTTAAATGCTGAGAAAACAGCATTTAGTTTCCCAGTAGCAGACAGAAGTAGTATGGGGGTTAGCGAAGTGATTTATTCTGTGTTTTTGAATTCATGTAACTTCTGGTGGCTTCATACATAAAATGCTTATCAGTGGTTCGCATGAGCTGTTTTGTGGATCCAAAGCCTTCTAATGCACCCCGAGTGCGTTTGATGACATGCTGCTAAACGATCATGCGACGGACTTATTTCATACGCATCATTTTACAGGCTAAGCAATGCATACAAACAACTTGCGATTGTCTCGGTCCACTCACTCCATCTCGCATGATCAGAATTGTTGGATCTTCTGTTCTGGGACCTCTTAAAGGGACGGTTGATGGTTTTTCAAGAGCTCTGAAGAGCTTATGGTACACAATCCTTCCAAACCCCTATTTTTGAGCGTTATTGGGCGTCTTTTCTGAGCACGAGTCATCAATGCTGCCATTTTACACTACTTTGCTGCAGAAAACCTCAAGAGTCTGCATCTTAATATTCAAGGTTACATATAGAAATACGAGAAGGGCTAAATTCTTCAAGGTATGACGTCACCCAGTGTGTCACTTTTTCTGGTTTCCCCACTTTCTTGGCAAGAAATATTAAAGAAAAGACCTCGCAGACAACTGCATTAACTGCATGTATACCAGAAAGTGCGTAGGTTGTGCAGAAAATCAGGCCATTTTACACCAAAAATGCTGTCATGAAATACAATAGACGGGCCGACAAAGAATGATGACTATCAAATTATACGCCTATGTAATGGTTAAGGGAAAGATGCATAATGCTCGCTCCGTTCTTTTAATTTTACTTTAAACGAGATCGGGAGTTTTTTAAAGAAGAAAGAGAGAAACTTGTGAAAGGCAATAGTGTTTTGTGTGTCAACAACCAATTTGGTCGCGTTGCTGGGAAATTGGAACCCAGAAGGGCTTTCAAGAGCAAGTTAATCTTCTGATCAGTTGGAGACGCTCAAAGAAAAGGCTGAAGTTGCTTTAGAGTCAATGATAAAGGTAAAGTAGGACATTCCATTGTCCTCCCGCAGCGTGAGATTGTCAGAGCTCACGCGTGTAAAGCATGATCAATTAGATTCACCTGGATGGAATCCTGAGTGAACGGCATTACTTACGAAAAATTACGAAAATTCACTATATCCTTAGTAATTCCAGCGTGATTAAAAGTCATTACGCAGGGTGCGTGGGGATAAGACAATCCTGTATGTAGAAAGTAATATCATTTCCTGAGCGTAGGCCAGATGCTCCACTGAGGATTGAGGCGAGTGAGTGTAAGCTTACCCAGGGGTAAATAAGGGAGGGGTTAATATTTGAAAGATATAGTCGGTTGTGGCCCGGAATATCTTACAGGGTGACCAGCAGTACATCTTAAAATTTCCCAAAAAGCCGGCTCAAGGCCACTCAGCTGGCAAGCTGTGTTGTACATTACGGCCGCGGCAGCGTGCCTCTGAGTAAGTACCGCTAGGACCTTACCATAGGCCTCTATCGTCCTAACGGCTGTCGTGACGTAGACGCTTACCAATTTTATTTCATAGACTGGCGAATCGCCGACCGGCTTTTATACTGCTTTTGCCTAGGACAAGCTGTCTTCGTTCCTTCGACTGTTGTGATTTTGATTCTATTATCCAACAAGCCATCCACGAAGAACCATGGACAATTACGACACCACCAATTAAGCCAAACTCGACCGAGCCAACTACTCGCCACGTATCCTCTCCATCATAGGTGCAGCAGCATCCATAAACACTCGTGAGCATGTTACCCAGGATCTGGAACCCCCCACCGATCCGCCTCAGCGCAAGACGTTTGACGACAAACGGGACATTCTCGTTGGATCCCTCATCGACTCCATCCCCTTCGAGGTAGCAAACCTCGTCGTAAGGCCGTACTATCACCCCACTCCATATCAACTAATTGAAGCCGTCACCAACCTACTCGACACAACCCAGGCAAGCGAAAACCGATATCTGCAGACCTGCGCCGAAAACAATCGCTTTGAAGAGACTAAGACGATTCTGAATACCTCGCAAAACAAAAATCCATCTGCGCGAAGATTCTCGCAGCCAAGTACCCTGACATATCGGACCCGGCGACCACAGTGGACTTCATGATCGACGGCCTCCGGAGCAACCCAGGCACGGCTCACATCGGCATTTTTATGTATTGAAACAAGCCCAAAGACCCCAAGTAGTTTGCTCACCACCTCACCGCACTCCAACGCTTCTCTGCACACCCCAACGAAGGGCCATCCACCATCAGACCCATATTCGTCTGCAGTGTAGGTAATACCCGAAACAGTCGACGGTTTCGGGGCATTTTCGTCTCGGACACGTAACGTCCGAAGGGAACAGGGGGACTTGGCAGAAGTCTTGGATCCACACCGCGAATTTACCGGGGTCAATACTGGTCTTGACGCCTTACACAGTAATGAGTTAGCAGCGTGCCTATGCCACTCAAGAGAGCGGGCTTGAGTCTAGCCATCACGTAGGTAGCATTGGGACAATTACGCCCTTGAGGTGTGTCTCTAAGAGAGGATGTCCATAACCTTTCCATACGTCTGCATTGTCCTTCTGCCACATTTCGTGCGAAGTCGCTTAAAAGCGCGTTGGGATCCAGGTGCCACCCTTAGAGGGTTTATATGGGGACGGGAATAAGTCTACCTCTGGCAGAATTCGCCATGAATGACTCGCATCTCTTCAGTTCAGGTTTTTCGCTGCATTGAGCGAGGTCAGCAGGTTGACTTTGCAATCTCTCCTGTAGTAAGGTGCCAAAGGATTGACAAAATGATGCGGAAAAGTTTGTGCGAAGTCGCCAAGCCCCCCTGAATTCGACCAAGTCCCTTAGGAATATTTGGATGGAAGTTTTGTGGCCCCCTCGGATGTGAGTGAAAAACGCATACTCATGCACATTTGGCTTGCTCAATTCTTGAATTGAGATCTCGGTTTCTCCCGTCAAGTTTTTCATCGATTTAAGCAGACCTATGCCCCGCAGTCCCTACCTTCGCAGTGAATTCTGGACCATCTGCACATGTGACTCCCAAGTTTCGACATCGTCACCGGTTCCGACTACCTCACCGGCTCCTTCGACCTCGTCAAACATTCCTACATACGCACCTCCTGCAGCTACCTCTTCTGGATCTGCTGGCGTTGATGGAAACAGTGGAGATGATACTCGCAAGACTACGTTCATTCTGAACCTTTTCAAGGACAACAAATTCAATGGAGATATTGCTCAAGACACCACCGACACTTTGAAGTTGTACGATACTCGTGCCCAGCATCACAATTTCTCGGATGTACAGAAGGCGAACGACTTCCTCCTCGTCTTCAACGGTCCCGCTCGTCGTTATTACTTCAACAACTGCACGTCTGATATGACCTACGAAGCTAGTTTACAATGTTCGCAGTTCCAAGGCAGCGAATCATCGTAGACGGGCAGCCGAAGGTAGCGACGTAGCACCGTTTTCCAGTGTATTGCGGACACTTCAATGTCAGCGGAAGGATGTGCGAAGAGAAGAGCGGCACCGGGGCCTTTGCGAAACGCTAGACCGCGTATACGAAGCTGCACATCAGCGTCCGTGTGGAGGTCCGGGTCCGGAGATCTGACCCGGTCGTCGCCACGCCAGTGAACCTTGGCCAGTGCCTGTTGCACACTTTGTAGGTAGGTTTGAACGTGAATGTGTGCTGCGGCGAGGGGGGGCGGGTCGAAGGAACCCAGGTCGACGGGTAGGGCATGGCAGTGATGTGGAGCAGGAACTCGCGAATGTGACGGGCGGCTTGACCAAGAAGGAAAGCCTTGTCACGGGGGTAGCGGGATCCGGTGAACGCGATGGAGCGGGGCCCGATGTGGGTTGCGGACCTGACGCGGGCCGGTGCTTCATCGATGAGATCTGCGGCAACCGTACAACCGTGGAGGAACGGTCCGATAAGTGTGAAGCCGAGACCAAGATGTCGAAAGGGCAGGGTTGCCTGCGACCATGCGCCGTCCAAGAGCGTCACACCATGAAACTCCGCGAAGAACGACTATTGCAGGGCTTAAAAGACCCCAGCAGCGGGACGGGCGTCTGTCGGGTCGGCGAGCTTCAAGATATGCTCGACTTGGCAGGCCTAATAGTTCGAACCTGTCGGAGCACTGGGCGATGCGGAATTCACGGGGAAAAGCCTGGCGCTCTGGCCGCAGGACGGTTGGCCAGTGGATTCGGATTTTCTCAGCGTTGAGGTGCAAGCCGTATGCGCGTACCTCATCTCGGAGTAGACGGAGGGCTCGTCGGAGGTCGGGGAGGGACCCCATGAGCGTACCGTCATCAGCATACTGGAGGCCCATGACGATACCTGTTTCCCTCTGCCATCAGGCGGATGGGCGGCTGGATAGGAAGGGAAGACAGCAGCATGCTGGCAGGGTTGCCCTGGTGTGTACCTCGGGCACTCGCCATAGTCCTGTTGTGACGGTTCGGGACGATTAACTGTGGTTGCGCACGTGCGTAAATCACGTTCACGAACTGGGCGAGACTTGAGGCGAGCGTGGGCAGTTGATCCAGGATTGACTGGCGATCAACTTGGTCGAAGGCGATGTGCGCGTCAATGAGGACCCGACGCGACAGGGCAGCGCGCACGTGTCACGCAGATTTGCATCCATTCCAGCCCTGATTCCATTTTCCATGCGGAACGCGGCGAGAAAGTTGCGAGTGTCATCGATTGCCGCAGAGAGCAGCGCCTTCGTAACCAGACGGCGGAGGACCGACTCAACAGCGATGGCCCGGATCTTGTCGGGCTTTGGCCGAAGTGGAAGCAGAGTCGCAGCAGCCACGAGAGGCAGAACGGAGCATGGCAGCTCGCCTGTGGCGATCCGAGTGACAAGTTGGGTGAGGACCCCCTTGCCCGTGACTCCGGCTTAAGGGCTGTCTGGAAGACGAGGAGGTGAAACCAACGCGCCAGCGTTCGGTCAGGTCCAACAGACGTATCGCAGGAGATGTGGCGAACCGCAAACTCGACAGCATCACTTGTCACAGCGGGGGTGTGGGAGGCTGTAAGCTGGAAGCTGGAAGCTGTAGGATATGGAGCGAATGGATGGTCTCCGGGTCGTTCACATTCGCCAGCGGGGCGTTGTGAAGGGACCCCATGGCATTGGCGTAGCGGGCATCAGCGCACAAGACTGCTACTCGGCGAGCCCGATGCCCAGTGCCGGAGGCGGGCGTGGGGCGGTGCTGCTCTGTCCACTCGGTGCGGGCGTGATGTGCACGCATTCCTTGGGACCATAGCGCGGCCCACTCGGTACCAGTGAGAGCCCGCCAGATGCGAGAGCTCAGCGCTGCTCGTTAGCCCTTGGAACGCTGCCATCAGTCTTCCCCCCGAAGGATGCGACGCGTCACCGCGTTCGACAGCACATGGAGGTGGAGGAAAGCACGGTACAAGGCGTCGTCGCCCCTGCGTTCGCCGCAGCACGGACCAGCTTGATGAAGGGCTTGAGGCACGGGAAGGGGATGTCCGGAAAGATGTCGGCTTCGCGGTATGGGGTGGGAAGGGTAGATGAATTGGTGCATGCCTCCATAGTGAAGGGGGGATTGGTACAGGATTAGAGGCGTGAAGCCGTGCTCACCTGCGTTCCGCTGGGCGGGGGTAGTGCGACGATCTCTTCATTCACGGGTGAGGCGGTCGGTAGGGCAGTCAAAGTTTCGGCGCGGACGTCAATCATGTCCACGTTCCCTGCGAGGAGCGGTGTGGTCTTCGGTGCAACCGGCGAGGTGGTCGGTGCGCGCAGCAGGGGGTGCAACCAATGCGGTGGCCGACAGCGAAGACGGCAGTGTGGCGGTGGAGCCACCCTTGTTGGCGGGACCACGCTGCACGACAGAAGTTTCGGCGTGGATGTCGACCATGCCGGCGTTCCCGGCAGACTTTGGAGGGGTCGGCAGCGCGATCGGCGGCGCGGTCGACGGCTCAGCCGGGGTGCGACAAACGGGATGGCCGGTCAAGAAGACGGCGGTATGGCGGTGGAGCCGCTCTTTGTGGCGGGACTACGCCGCGCGTTGTGGAGGACTTGGGCGGTGGAGGGCAGGACGGTCAGAGAGGGCTGTGCCACCACGTCCCCCAGTCTTGAGACTCGTCGTCCTTAGAGTCGCGAAAGCGTCGAAGGGGGCGGCGTTGGGGCGGGCGGGACGGGAGGAGCGGCGGCGACAGCGGATGGCGGATTGGGTGGCGGTGGGGACGGCGGTGGGCGAGGTGGGGAGGACGGGGCGGCGGCGGTTGGCAGGTCGGTACGAATGGCGTGGCGCGAGCAGTGAGGACATCATGGAGGGCTTAGCGCGAGCCAGGGAGCGCCGGGCGTTGGAGGTCGCGGGGCTGGATATGGCGCGGTTCTCGCGTGTGAGGTAAACGGTAGCGCCTTCAGCGGTACGGGGGGTAGATTGTGGGAGAGCCTTGGCGGGGGTGGCCAACGTCACCTTGAGATCGTGTAGGGGTGGCGGAGGTGGGCGAGGATTTCCAGAACTTCGGGAGGGCGGGTTTTGGAAGGAAGACGAACGTCCAGCACCCAATGTGGGGGAGAAGGACATGGGAGGCAGGGTGAGGCCGGCAGCGGAGGCAGCGGCGACGAAGTCCTTCTGGGCGTGCTCATGCCAACAAAATGCCTTCTGGGGTCGGCGGTGGGCGATGCCCAGGCTGACGACTTCCTTCGGGGGCTGGAGAAGGAGGCTGGTGTTAGGGCAAAGGTGCTAGAGCGGGGCAACGGAGACGGCGAGGCGGAGAGCGTCCTTGCGGCAGGGTCTGAGTGACGGATCCGGTAAACCAGGAGGACGAGGGTATCCTGAAGGGAGAGGGGGGTATTTTGCGCCTCCTCTGCGGCGGGATCGGGGATCTCGACGCGGCCGAGGGAAACGATGTGGGCGGCGGTTGGCGGCGAGGAGGACACTTGCGATTTATTTAATTTAGGCTTTCAACTCACCACGTCGTTCATTATTTACAGTACTATTATAATTAGCGTTCATTAAGCTGCTCTAATGGCCGTACAGTATACTGTACTTTACTAAAATGCGTCCCGCTTGTACAGTATACTGCGCAGTAGTAGAAATAATCCTCTTCGAGCAGCACACTTTACAGTGACAGTATATGTTGATGGCAGACTGAAACAGCAAACGCTCGAAGAGTGTTGTCTCACGCGTCACATGGTACCGTCATTTCTTTCGCAGCGGAATTAGGCTCACGGTGCAATACAGGTAATGCCCTTTCTCCTACAGATGGAAGGGCCACGAGGGGTTGCGCAAGGAAGGTGTAGGCTGGCCTGTACCGCAATGCGTACAGGGGGCGAGATTCTCAACCTCAAACTGATAGTCGAGGTGGGCGACGCGGAAGTCGTGGTGAGCAAACACATCGGAGAAACTTTACTTCATTGAGTATCTATCGTGTACACTGCAGGTCTGACTATACGGCTAAGAACTAACCGGATGTTCCACGTCAGGCACGTGCAGTGGGGCTCGCGATAGAATCACCATTGCAATGGAAGACCACAGTGTGCAACTTATGCGCTGATAAAGGCGTCTGCGGATCACTCCTGCGGTTGTGTTAAACTTCTCTGCAATGCGCGGGATGAAGTCTTCAAGGAAAATTGCGGACGGAACTATGGCGATGAATGTGTCCAAACTCCAAGACGCGGCGTTCAGCGGCATGGTCAAGGTGGACATCGAGGTCCTGCTGGCAGTGGTGACATTTCAACGACAACGATCCTGTGTAGACTACGAGACCGAGGTGCCTGCGTAGCATTATGCCCCAATACTAAGGCGACACCGTTGTTACAATAGTGGTATGCGTTTGTGGGAAAGCGGCGGCGGTGCTGTGATGAAAAGCCAGGCCGCGTATACGGTGACGGGTGGCTTCTTCGGAGTGACAGCTGAGATTGAACACTCCCTTCCATTGGTCACCCGCCCAAAACACCTTCGCATTTACCTCTTGCTGTCAAACTCTGCTACAGGCTCAGCATCCTGCTGAGGATTGGCAATCCTAAACGCATGGACAACACAGAATTTCGAGGCACAGAAGCGGTGCATGTGGAACGACAACCCCCGGACATGTTCCAGCAGCGCTAGGGAGTGGCGACACGCATCCACCCTGCTGGGAAACAAAGCCGTGGCGAAGGCGGCGTTACCCAATGGACCCCCAAGGAGGTCGAAATCATCACCCGAGCACTCGGAGAGCGGGAACTTAGCGAGGAAGGCCGCACGGTCCACCGGCGAAGCATGTGGCCAGAAGATACAGGTGTTGTGTTGGTTGAGAAAGAGGTCGAACGCCGGGCCATAGAGCGAGAGCGACCGGAGGGCTCGCCAGATACCATTCATAGCCCCTAGGATAGCGTTTTCATCGGCGTATCTCCGATTCAGAAGACAGACGTTAGATCTGTATGGAGACCATGCGGCTGACCTCTGCCCTCGGGGTTTGGCCACCGGCATAACTCCATCCGTAACGCCCTCGCATATCATGTCTTCCGCGCTGCGGGTTTGGACTACAAGTTCGAAGTCCCTCTGTTAATTCCTGGAACCGATTTTAGGCCTGCAGACCTCCTCGTGCAACCCCCGGCCCCTGCCATCGGCCCCAAGGAAAGGCCAATTGCCTGTGACGTTTCTATTGCTTCGCCGTTGAAACAGGCATCTGTCACGAAAGCAACGCAAGCCGCCGCAGGCGCCGCCGCGCAAGCTTACCGCAACAAGGTCCAGGACCTTGAGCGTAAGCTCTCCAGGCGCCTTGTACTACCATCTGGCAACCCGTCACGCCAGCTGAATTTCACATTCCAACCGCTTGCTTTCGACTCCCTTGGAGTGGCGTCCCCAGCCACTGCACTGTTTCTGGAAACGTTCATTCCCCGGATTGCGACCAGATATCACACCTCTAATGCCACTGTCCGCTCGCGAATCTATCAGCGCATCAGCTGTGTTTTGTGGTCCTCGGTGGCGATGCCCATCATTTCCGTTGCCCCACTGCACGTGACCGATGTTCACCATCCAGTTCTTAACCAATAGTCGGTCAGTGAGTGTACACTCCAGAAACATTATGAGTAAAAATATTATTAGAAATATGCTGCCCTCTTTGATGATCCGACCGATGAACTGCTGGATCGTTATGATAAAGATCAGCATGCTAGATGCGGGATCAGGGATCCGATTTTATCCCTCTTGAAAAAACTATAAATTAACCCGCATACTTGGGGGGGAAAAAAATTATTATTATTATTATTAGTTTCAGTGCAGTATGAGATATGCCATTACGTGTACAAAAGTAGCGAAATTTTAATTGTTTTCCACTGTATGTACAGCACCGAAAAGTCGGGGAATGGGTTGAATCCCTTACCATGTTTGGAAAATTCATTCAATTCAATACTGTAGTTCAGATCTGCGTAAGAGCACAAACTAAACGAACCTATCCGTCAAAAGAGCCAACTATGAATTGACAGTAGGCAAAGTCGGCAAAGTGGCGGGTAGCGTAGAATGTGGTGGACATAGCTGTTGAGGACTTTGCGATGATGCTGAAGCGCTGGTAGAGAGGCTGGCGAACGTTACCGGTAGAATTGTACTGCAGTACCAGCATGCGATGAACTGGAGAGACTTGTCGACGAGACCAGATTTGCGATACACGAGACAAACCGGTAGTGAAACACAATCGGCCGGAAGATGAAGATCGACGCGGGTATTGGGCCATCAGCAAGGTTCAGTTGCCGGCCCTCCGATTTGCGAGCGGGCGTATGGATTTTGACCCCATGTGTTAGTTGAGCAGAGCCCCCGGTGCAAAAGGCCTAGCATGCGTGTCTTGGAGGTTGCCCGCAGGTCCAAATTCATTGCCCCGGACTAGTAGTGTGGCTTGGAACTCGCAGTAGCGGCACTATGCCCGGACGGTATTACAGAGCCTTTGGGAGAGGTTTTTGGGGATGAATTCGGCCGAACCTACAGAGAGGGAGTTTGTGGGATGGTCCTCGAAAGCGTCTAGTGGCCTGTGGCTGCGGGGCGTGTTGGCGGGCAAGTTAGCGGCCGTATATCTAGGGCAACTGGTGTCCAAAGTGTCTTTGCGGTTTGGTCTCCCAATACGTAGGCCAAAGAGGGATGTCAATATTTCAAATGTTGACGTAGGAATCATTTTCTTATTAAAGCTGCATCAGACGAAGCTTACCAAGTTTATGATGATGCCGTCTAGCATTGCGGTTACCGTCTACTGCAAAACTAGAATAAAAAAGAATCTGCGCTGAAGCTTTTTTGAGCTAGTGCAACCCTGTAAAGCACGAGTAGGATGGGATCATACCACAGCCTGCGCTAAGAAGTACAAGCCTGAAGTGGATTAGCATCAAAGGAGGTTTTGCTTGAGCAGATCTATCGTCATGCACAGGATGTTCACGGGAAGTCATCTCGACATCAAGAGTAGTATACCGCGCTGCATGCTTTGCTCGAATGAAACCGTCCTTTGTTTTCCGAGAAAAACTGCAAACGCCACCCTTCAACGCCATGCACTCCCAACTTGGCAACCTTTGTGCGGCACACAGTCATGTTTCCCTTTGCGTAGCAATTTGGAATTCGTAGTGTTATACTTTGGTCGGTAGCTTCAATTTTGACCTCTAATTTAGCGCGTCAGTGTAATGAAGGAAAGGTTGACTTACCACTTGGGAATTCCAACTCATATTGTTGAAGTAACTTTAAAGCGATTGCAAAATTACTGTGAGCTACACATGTTACGCACCACTCAAAACTTACTTGGCTTTCAATCCTCCGAACTCTCGCGGGAAACGCCCCCTATTTTCTCTAAAGAATTTCTTCGCAAACCCCAGAAAACTATATGGTGGACATGATTTGAATTAGTTGGTATTTAATATTCAAGAAAATCTAAGAGCGAGCGCAAGGGATATGCTAGAGGACGTATCTAGCTTCTTTTCAATCAGCGCCCTGAAATTACTAAGGCAATTGAGAGGAATATGCAAAGCTCGAATTTGAAGTGAAGCGGCAGTTGAAATATCCCTAAACAGAGATTCACGTTTCTCGCTTCATTAAAAGCGGCTGTACGGTAACATCATTAGCTTTTTAGCTTTTAAGGGAGCGATCAAAATTAACGTGTTGATGTACACCACTTTCTTTGAAAGCTCAATAGTAAACCAAAAACGTCGTATTGTTCTCGAGGCAGCCTAACTTTAGTATTTCAGGCATCGCACCTATTAACCCGAGGATCTGATGACTGAACACGATAGATTACATATGTACACGGTGCATAGTGTCGAATGGTAAAAACGTTATAACGACACGGGCCCTGGAACTGAATCTGCAGTGCAGAGGGATTTGCGGTATCCGAGTGAATCTGATGGTGATAATAGCCAATGCGTATACTTTTACACTGTTAAGACAAGTTAATGGGAGGCGAGAATCGGAGAAGGTTGAGAGAATCGGGCGGGCGATGAGTTTAAAAGTATTACTGAGAGCGAGACAGCAATAAATAAGGGCGGATCGGAATGCGTTGGGACATTGGCTGCAGGTTTGGCGCTTCTGAGCAATGCTCTTTTTCGCGAATCGTCTTCAACGTGAGCCTTTGGAGTACTGATCGATGGAGTCCAAGTCAATCGGGATGTGGTCATACAGTTGCACTAGGCAGACGTACCATACATTCAACTTACAGTACAGTACAGTACGTGATTTTGTAGAGGAACAGAGGCCTGTGGCATGCATTGCGGGGACGTACTGTACAGTACTATATTGAATTCAATTGGTCGCACTAGTCAAAATACTGTACGACATACAGTACTGCGCCATTCTTGTTCTTAACTGTACATGTACTGTACAGCACTTCAGTTTATACTTCCACCAACTCTTGTCAGTCCCGAATGGCACCTGATGGAACACGTGGCCTCACTTTAGAAATCGCATTCCTTTCCAAATATGATACTACCCAAATTCTCCCTGACAGTACTGCACAGCACATACAGCGCTGCCAGTGCTTAAAAGTAATCTAGGAGACACTGTCTTGTAGTACAGTATCATGCTTACAGCTTCGACAGCTGTCCGTCGGAAATCTTTGGTTATTTTAATATATGGAAGATGTGGTCGGTTGTATCCACGCCACAGGGAGTGCGTTTTGCGCGATGTGCTGTTCATTTCAATGTTACATATGCATTGCGGGGTGGAATAAATAGCACTGTCGTACACGACTGTCTTGTATTGTGCCGTACGCTGGAAAGCTGTCTGTGTACAGGATAGTAGAGTACCTGGGCAGGAAAGAAGTAAAGCTTGCGGATGACTGCACTGCCTGCATGTTGTGAAAATACGGGACGGTAGCGGACAGTAGCACAGTATTGTACGCTATTGTACAGTATTATGGCTTGGACTGGTGTCCCTCCCAAAGCGCCTACAGTGCTGTACAGAAACGAGAGGAGATTCAAGCTCATTTTGCTATTTCGCGCAAAACTGTCTTTGGCCGGACGGGCTGTCTTTCGAGAAATTCCATTTTTTTATTCAAAAAATTACAAAATTATCGTGATTGGGTAAGTCAACAACTAAATCACGAAGAGAAAAAAAATGTTCCAGTTAAATTTTTTTCAACAAAATATCCGCCAAACCAATGGCATTTCTAAAGACTCAAACTCTTATTGGCTCAAATTCCATTTGCAACCATCAAAGGTAGATCAAATTATTGCCAAATCCATCATATCCGATCCGAATCCACGAGCTGTCTTTGCATCCCGTTATTGCAGAAATCGGAAAATAATTTCAGCTGAAAAAACAATAAAAAAAAGAATTATAACGTCTCTTTCTGTTTCCGGCATTTCAGGCTGTTCACACAATGCCGAGCCAAAGCGTGGGATTCAAATTCAAAAACTGCAATCAGAGGAATTAGAATCAGAAAAGTCATTTTTGAGTATAACGACACGGCATCCACTTAAATGCCGGTATTTTCTGTATCAAAATTTCCCTGCTCACCCCGAGCCTCCGCCACCGCAAGATAACCCAAACTCGCATGCAACCCAGCTGATTGCCGAATCCTTTGAAAATTCGGCATCAATGTTTCCGACCGTCGCGCTGTCTCGCACCGATTCATCCGTGATCATTCTCGCTCCACCTCCCTTCTTATCTGTAAGCTGTGCTCCGCAGATACCTACACTTTGACTTCCCTTGCTTCCACCCTCCACCCTCTCCTTTATCTTCGATCAGTGCATCCTTTCCTCAACGGCCTTGTGCCGCTCCGAATAATATATCTTGGACTTTCACCCTCTCTTCCTCCCGTTCATTCGCCTTCCAGCCCAACATCCTTCCCTTCCACACCCCCCGTCGTTTCGTTTCACCTTTCGATTTGCCACTCACCCTCCTCCCCTTCCCTCCTCCTCTCTTGATGCAACCCATTTGAGTCTGTCACCCGTCCCATAACTTCTTCTTTCGGAAGAATATCTCAAGATCGTCAAGTCCCTCAACCGCTGGCCATCACTCAAGTCCGCAAAAACACAACAACCATCATGACAACTGCAAATCCCCATCCCGCAACCCTGGTCTCCGTCAGTGGGATGCTGCAGGTCGTTCCTCCCGCCCTCCCTCCCCCACGCAACTCTTGACCCAAAAGCAAGTCCGTGAACTCCGTCGCCTTTGCCGCAAGACAGCCAACCGTGCCGAGTTTGACTTCGTCCCATTCAGATTCGCAAAATCGCCTCCATCGCTGCAATGGCCTCTCCGTCTTCCTCTACTTTGATCCTCAGAATCCCAACTCTGGTGCCTCCTTGCGTAAGTGGGTCGAGTTTCATCGGCACATGGAGCTGAGTGGAAGGATGAACGTCCGTTGCTCCAAGATGCTATTGACGAGCTACGTTCCTGGGATCTCCTACTCAAGGCCTGGGCTACCATCCGATTTGACGCCCCGCTATCGGGATCTCCTAAGGTGAAAGGAAGGGTGCGAACCCGCACCAGTCTCTTCTTCACCTTTACCCCGTATCGTACTCACTCACATGGGCTTAATGTCAATGAGGTAATGGAGGTGAAGGAGGGCAAATTGGTCCTGTGGGTGTGTTCAAGAGGCACCAATTGCTCAACGGGCTCGCCCGTCCGACGACGCCCGTCAAGGCGTCGCCGCGTGTTGCTAGAGCGCCGCCGATTGCGATGTCGCCGTCACCACAGGGTCGGCGAGGCCTCGTTATTATCCAGGAACAAGAATGCGGAAGCCGTGAAGGCGGTCTCTAAGGAGCGAGTGACAGGTGGTGCACTGCTGGGAGTCAGTTCTCCCATCCGTGCAGCAGGACCGTACGAAGGTGGTCTCGGGATATTGGGATGGTGCCAATTCCGTCACTGGGCTCGGTGGAGGTTTGGCAAGGACACCGGTGAAGAGAAATGAAGGAAAGCCAGACTTGGCGCCGATTGGAACGCCAGTGCGAAAGAGCGGTAGAAAGGGAACTTGTGTGCATGGAGCAATTGGGGACCGGTGCGAGCATCTCCGAATCAAGTTTTGCCGGGCCAAGCAACAGTGGGCATGGCAAGTGAAGAGCGTAGAGGTGCGGAAACAGGGTAACCAGGGTGTATCGCCCATGGCGACACCTGCGATAACGCCCATTAAGGATACTTACGCATCAAAGGTTGCACATGGGCTGCGTCAGGGTCAGGGTGGAGCAATGAAGATGGGAGGATCGCCAGGATCACTTAATACGATGGCCGAAGGAAAGGCTTCTGGTTTGAATCGGAGAGCGTCCGAGATTGGGATTGTTCGTGAGGGAGATACTATCAATATCACTGTACCGACTGAAATGATGTCGAATATGCGTGCGCAGGAGGGGGGTGAGTGATGTGAGTGCGCGATATGTGGCACGTGAGGATCAGGAGAATGTGTACCCGCCTTTAATGAAGAGAGCGTCGCATTTACATGCTGTGAATACAGCGAAGTCGTGGAGGAAGGACATTGGGGACAAGGGAAGGAACCAGTATGGAATGCCAGGTGAGAAAGTAACAGTGTTTCGAAATGCGGCCAAGAACTTGGTTTCGCATTCTGCGAAAGCTAGTGTTGGGGCACCTGGATTTGATGTTCCGAAGAGGCCAATATGGACTGGGGAAATTTGAGGAGGCCGGCGTTGCGTATCATGCCGGTGAATAACTCGCAGAATCGCCACTCATTGGCGAAGAATTCGCAATAGAAGATATTTGAGATGGAAGGATAGATGAGTAGAATAAGCGTGTTTGTGTGTGGTGTAGTAGAATAAGCGTGTTTGTGTGTGTGCAGAATGGCTTGTTGTAGTTTGATTGGTCATTGTCAGTGCAAGTAAGTATCTGAGATACTAGTTGATGATGGTGAAAGTGATGGAGCAAAGGGCAGAGGATACTTGGAACAACTCGAGAATAGCGATCCTTGAGCGAGACAAGCAATCTGAAAATCCATTGACGACATTGATGTGTGTGAGGGAAACTATTCCACCACCTGCCGTACCTTATGATGGTAAACACCTCTTGCCGTTGTCGGAAGGAAATGTGTGTGTAGATGGTTTCATGTTTATTACCTTTGTCTCCAGTACAATATCGTGATGGCTTCCTCTTGACTTAGAGTGCCTTATCGCGAGAGGACGTATCGGCTTGCGACCAGTGCCAAGCCCTTTGAATCCATGCTAGGTATGCGGTTTTCGTTTGATGGCAACTGGCGCATGAACACTTATTGGTGATCTAGTCAATAGTGTCAATGAATGCTTTGGCGCCAGTGGCGGGTAAGTCATGCGGAGTTAGCGTTTGGTTGCAATTTGTTGGCCGCAAAAGGCAAGTAGGTAACTTTATTGTAGAAGAAATTGGCATAGCAGGAAGAAGAGAATGCGAAAGTTACAAACGTATGAGATTTACCATGTCAAGGAGATTCCGTAAAGGATGAGAACAAGAGAGAAACTGAGACCTTTAAATAAAGAAGACTGCGATTGTTGCATCTCTTTGAGATGACTGTGCAGCCTTGCGATGTTTTAGGAATTTAGAGGGTCAAATGAATGCTTTGCTGTTCTCCAATTATGTACAGCTTTAAATCAGGTGGCATACTGTATTGTACCTCCGAATTAATTATCATTACTGCACTGTATTTTTTTGAGAAAGTACTGTAATTTTTCGGTGTTTTGCCGCAAATTTTGCGCAGGAACCTGTCTTTAACAGAAGGGCTCCACATTCACCAATTAAATTAATTCTTAGCAATCAGATCGCAAGAGAGGTGGCCCCAAACTGAATTTTTTTTTATAATACAGAATAATTTATAAAAATCAGTGACAATCTCCCGAAGTGCGGAACAAAAGGTGTCGATTACTGTGCGGTAATGTACAGTACAGTTCAGTGCAGTACTACATTTCTCTCTTTGTGTACAGTACAGCACAGTACAATATTGTACACAAAGCGGGGTATTCTTGTTCCACGCGGCCACAGCTCAGGCCTATTTTTATTTAGCACCAACTGCCACAACGAGTGGCGCGGAGAGATCAACGGCAGATGCCTCTCCTTCCCAGACGGTTCAGCGATTGCGGCAAGTGCGAGATTGGGGAATGAACTGCTTTACACTGTGCATTCCGTGGCAATTATCCCTAGTCGCTACTTGTTTCGAAACATAAACAAGCCGCGAGTTCACTCCAGTGACAACGACAGCCATTACGGTTGGCCAAACCAACTCTGCACCGCTTTCTTCGGCGACTTTGCTGTCTGTGTTGACACTGTCTTGCAATTCGAGTTGCCGCTTTAGCTTGTGAGAAGAGAACCGTAATTTGAACGCAAATTTCTTAGGTTTAGTCATCACGTGCGCGGGTACCAAAGATTGTGTTCACGCGTGCTACTTGCACCAGAAATGAATCATTGTTCGCTATTTCTACAGAGGAACTTAATAATCTACTGTTGAGAAGATTACTGTGCAAGCTTCAGCCTTCAGCCGTTGGCTCCATTCCATATATGTGCAGGCCCCTCGATACTGCCTCGCAATCGTGTCAAAATTCACTCTTCATTCAACTTGCATGTGATGTGGCTGGAACGTACAAAGTTTGTTCTTACAGTGCTTGTGTTGCTTAGTTTTGTCTTCTAGCCTCGACATCCTTCCACAAACTCCACCAGAATCGGCAAGTAAAGTTCCCTGCAGCCTCGGTGTACACACAGACCATTTCCACATCGCAGCAAGGCACCGTCGCATCACAGACTACATCCTCCAGCACGCAGTCACCTCTCGCCGCCTGTTCTTCTTCCTCTTTCGGTCCCCAGAATCCTCACTCGCCTCCAAGCCGATGTCCTCCTCGATTTCCTCCATGACCCTGTCAATGACACCCTCCGGATCATTCTGCGCCTCCAAACCATCCTCACTCATAGCTCCTGGCGACGGGGTGGGCTGTCCAACCGCTTTGACTGGCCCCGCACTACGTCCATTGTTAGTAATTTGCACATCAGCGCAGCTCCAAAACTCCTCAGGCACCCTGTCTCCACCACACGACGCCATACCCGGGCGATGAGCGCCAAAGCCTCCACCATCGGATGGGCACGTGGTACCGAATGGCTGATTGAACCTCTCAAAGTAGTTGAGGAATCCGCGCGGCGCACAAGAGTTGGCAGTGGCCCAGTACCATTGCACGACGCACCATTTGCATCGGAAGCGACGCGGCAACTTGTAGCGCATAGTTCCAGACTCTCCACCCACAATGTGCACGCCAACGTGACCGGTGTTACGACACGGCAAGTACCACCTGCCTGGGTACACCGGATCGATAGGCCCATTCAAAGTGTGTGTTGACAGAAGTATCCTCGCAATCCGGATGCGGCACGCGTTCCAACTTGACGCAGTGGCCTTTCTCGAAGCATGAGCCGTCAATGTCGGGTTTTTTGCAACGGTCCATGTTGCACACGAAGAATTCAAAGTAGCCGTTGTGGTTGGTGTCGATCTCGGCAGTAAAGTCGACTTCGGAGTTGGTTCTCCAGTTGGCCACGATAGGGACGTTGTCATAAGGCATAAAATCGCCGCCTATTTGATGGTCGACGCGGCCCTTGGGTCACCGCAGATTCCGGCACGGTTCGCACTGCCCTGGAAATCGCCGATGGATCGTACTCCTTCCAGCCGGGAGGAAGGTTTGCTTTGACAGTGGCGACGGTACCGCCGTTGAGACAATGGGCGCAAAAGTCGATAATGACGGGATCCTCATTGATATCGATGTTGAATCCGCATTTTGGGGGATGTAGGCTCCACGCTGGCGCACACATCATTCCATGGCGGACACTGACGGTAGGAGGAGTAGAACGAGCGATAGCGGCAGAAGCAGCAAGAGATTATGGTGGTTGCGGGGTGGTGAGGCGTCGAGTGATGGCGGGTGGTGAAGGGCAGAGGTGGTGAGATTTGTAGAGGTGGTTTGGCGGTGAGGGGATGGTGGGGGAGAGAAGCGGGGTGGATGCGGAGGGGTGTCGGGTTTATATAGTTTGCCGGGGAGGGTATATTGTAAGTGTTTCGAGAGGTGTATCAAGAAAATGATTATAATGCGAGCAATGAAAATTGAGAGGCTGGGTGTACAGTCGGGAAGGTCCCGACAATTGCGTTGTCCAATGGAATGTGAAGTGGGCAGATTGGATTGATTCGGCGGGACGCGAGAACGTGTGTTTGTCCAGGAGAGGGTCTACGGATTGCGGTCGGGTGAACAATGGAGAGGGAAGGACGTGGGCAGAAGAGCGGCAATTGGGTCCATACCGCGCACCAATTTCGTACAATTTCACATGTTGCGCGGGACACGACGGCAAACCACGTGTATCGGTGTGACACGGCGCATTGTGTTAAAGTTACAATGTCATACCCTTTCCACGGTGCATTCGGTAGTTTCATACCCGGGTGATCCATACAAAATGCCCAGTTGTGACATACTGACCATGACTAGTAATTGTTTAATTCATATCATAAATATTTTAACGTTAATAAAACAGAAAGGTCCTTGAGAAAGGCTGGTTGTTGAAGCTCGGGCAGTTGAATACAATGGTGTCTCGACCGACGGCGACAAGGATTTGAATATCGCCGTCGGCCGGAATTTGGAAATCAACAAATTTACTTTATTTTTCTCTCACAGAACACCGATTACTCACGCTCCGTTTCAGGCAGTGCGCTATCCATTGTGGAAAAAATGCAAACTCTGTCCTGCAACTACTAGTTTTTGAGCAATAATCGCTGACACCTACAGTACATAATCATGTTTGATATACCTACTGTCTGCTCGCAACTAACAGCAGTCCGACTAGTCATGACTTTCAGCAGTTGCATTGCATGGAAGCCCTTGCCGACTATTGACCCGTCGGGTGAACGTTTGTTGAAAGCAGCGGCGAAATGCTTCATTGCACAATTTCATGGCCCCCCTTGCTGCAATCAAATACGCGCAACCCGATAATACTGTACCCATTACACAGCACTGAACATCGAGCAAACCGAATGAACCTAGTCCCCCTGACTGCTCGACCCACACGACACTGTCTTGAGTCTCGACAGTCTCAACCCAACTAGTGTACCGTACTGACTGTACCGTACCGTACCGTACAAAAGACGACCACCACCAAGCGGCTACCACAGATACCACCACCCCGCGACGGTTACCACAACCGACGGTTGTACTGTACTGTACCCTACCTACACTGCAGTACAGTAAGGTACACTAGGGTACAGTACAGCACTGTACACTCAACTGTACAGTACAGTACCCACATCACCCTACCGCAGGAACACAATTCCAAATTCATTCGTGGCAATCCCCCACTGGCAAACCCCAAACGCATCCGCCAATCCAAGCAAAACTCCACCGCCCCACCAGATCCCCACCTCGCACCGCCACCAACCGCCGCGATCCAATTCCCCAATTCCCCCGCCACGAAACCAACACTCACAAACCGTCCCCCCCGCCACGACTCACCCAACTGACAATTTCAACCACTGCATACGCACCCTACCCTCCACCACCCACCCCTACGCTGCCATTTATTTGCACACACCATGTCTCAATGCAATGCTCTCACACACAGGGTACACAATCTCGCATGCATGCATCCTTCCCGTGCAATGGTAGGTTGTTTGTGTGACATGGGACGAGGAGAGTGGTGGATGGTGTGACGGGTAGTGTAAGTGTTGGGGAGTGGAGGGTGAAGGGGTGGTGGGGGGAGGGTGTGTGTTTGCGAATGGGGATGCGGTACAGTAGGGAAAGGTGTGTGGGGAGGGGGAATGGGGTTTGTATGCGTGGTGGTGTGGACGCTGGGTTGGCGGGGGTGGAAGAGTGGACGGGATGTCAACGGGATGGCGGGTTGGCGGTGTGGTATGGCGTGTGGTGGATGACATGAGGCGGGTCGGAGGGGGTAGCGGTGTCGGATGTCGGATGGGCTTTGGTTGGTGCCTGCTGTGTGCGGTTGTGCGGGTACCACGTGCTGGGGTGTCAACTGATCGGGGGTGAAGAAAACAGTGATGTGGAAATGCCGCTTGGTTTTTACGTGTTGGTGTTGCGGGGCGGGGTCGTTGCGAGGAGGTAATATCCATTGGGGGAATGTGATCTTTTTCGTGTATTTTGACAGCGGGTTTTCTATGGTTCGGGTGAGCAAATTTTTGACTGCATGCTGTGCATTGTGTTTTATTTTTGAACTGGGGGCTGGGCGACACTTTTTCAAGGCCAGGCGGTTGGGAAAGGCGGCGGGTGGGGGTATCGGGGCTACGGTACCTTGGGCTACTAGTGGATTTGCGACCATGTCGGTGGCGTGGTCCAGCGGCAATTGGCATTGTGCATTACAGTATTGTGCCATTCACTCTGTACTGCCCCATAACGGCCTTGCATGTCAATGTCCGCGTACGAGTGAGGGCAACCGCAACTGTAATTCGTTCCACGTGGAAAACTGTACTGCTGGGTAGCACGACGTATGCCGGTTATGGTCACTTTGATTAACTTGATGCACAGAACGGTTGATAACAAGTCGAGCGACAATAGTTTGTCGTTGGAGCGTTACAGTCGTTTCCGCACGAATGGGCAAGCAGATCCCTTTACGTGTCAGATGACCAACAGCAAAGGCAATGTCGAATGACGGGTGATAGAAAGGTGCTCTGTTTGAAGCTAACGGCGCCCTGCGCCGTGTCTGTAAAGCACCATGTCTCAATTTCCCACGAGACCTATGTTGAGAGTTGTATAATTGGAAAAAATTAGGGATTTGTATACTTTTGTTTTAATTTAGGTTTGCAAAATGCAAACTTATTTTTGAGACGTCAATGCTCTTCTGTTGAGACTGTGACACGGCGCATGCGGATGATGTAATAGTGTAGAAGAAAAAGCCTTTTCTGGGTTGTAGAATTCATATTTTTGAGCATAATCAATATGGGAACAAATAAAACCTTGCAAAATGGTACAGTATCTCCCGCCTCCAGGACAGCATTCATAATCTCTACGGTAAGAGTAAGTACAGTACTGTACAGGAACTGGACTGTACTTTCTGTACTGTACAGTAGTGTACTGTACAGTATGGGAACACAGCGTTTTCAGCCAGTTGACGGTATACCAACCGACTGCCACGTGCTGCCATCGCATACCCCTCATTTAGATATCCCCACGCTGGCACAGTGCTCCGGTCATCTCCACTGGATTCCGAATGCATGTCGGACTCGACTACCAGCCTCATCATCCTCAGCTCGCCCTCTCCCCCAACCCACATGTAACCTCTCCGTGTTTCACTCTTAACCTCAACCTAATCACCATAATTCTGATATCTCCTCCATTACTAAATTCTACTCTTCCACACACGTTCCACCTATCCCCCCCATCTTGGCTGAGCACTCGCCATCCACACCAACTGCCGCCCATGCCTTGCCACACCGTCCGTCAACCACACTCAACACTCGACATATCGCCTCACTCTACTCCGCATCACTTTTCAAACCACACCGTCGCACAACACCATCCGCACCTCTCCCTTCATCATCGTTGCCAACCCCCACCCAACCCACCCTCCACACTAACCATCCAACTCCACACAGATTCTCGCGGCCCGTACAAACCCCAATTCTTTCCGCTTTTCCCACACCTACAAATGGACTACAGTAATATGACAACGCACAAAGAGCGGATTGCGCGCAAAGCGGCGTGCGCAAAGCCCTTTCTAGTCTCCTTTGAAAACAACGTAGAAATCAGTCAATTCACCTTGCGTGGCCGCAGGAACGCCGCGTGGGTTGTTCAGCTCGTGCGGAACCCTCTTAAGTCACACCCTCTGACTCGCCTCACCCTCATACCTACCGCCGTGTATGCATTGCATGCGTCGTTGTCCACACTGGTGTCCAAACAGAACACACCTGTCTCAATGCTGGATATCATCAGCTGAGAGCGCATCTTGGAATTTGGAGGAACGTGTAGTATGCGTTTTTAGGTTTCTGGTTGGTTTGTACGAATACCACCGCGCTATTGAGCCTTGTGACATGGCCTTTCATGGTGACTAAATCTGTACAAGTGTGAGCGATGCGATGTTTGTACTGCCCGGTGATATGTGTCGAATTGCGGGAGCGGCTGCGTGGGGGGTTTGATGCTGATGCGGTCCTCGTCAAATTTCCTGGGACTCGTCGCGATGCATTGGAACTTTGGTGTATGTCGAGTAACGCTCCGCCTGCAGAATATTTACAAAAACGACGCGTAGAAAGTGCGTACATGGCGTCTTGTAGGGGATGAAACGGATGATTTTAGATGCAACCAAAAGTCGTGAGGGTGGAGGAGGTTGGCGTCGTGTTTGAATAGGGAGGGGGAACGGGGGCACCGGTGAAACGCTCGGCGTGGGGCAATTTTATTGCGTCTCGACATAGACGAATTTTCCGTAAGTTTAGGGCACAGTGGTATACTGTGATGGGGGCTCCAAAGTTAAATGCAGACAGTACTTGTAGGCCGCACCTTCGCAGAGAAAGTACGGCTTCGAACTCCTATTGAGAGCTTTGGGTGCAATTGTTTTCTGTTTTTACTGCGCAGGATCACGCTAGTTTTTTCGTCATTGAAGATTAAAGAATACCAGTGTAAGCAATGTATATCGAATTGTAGTTCGTGAGGACCTGCAGTAATATTTGTTAAAACGATAACGAGGTGGCTAACGTTGGTACGGACATGAATGCCCCACTTAGTGCTGCTGAATGGCTTTTTAAGACATGTCGGACCACCGAGACGGTGCAACTGCACATAGTTTGCGCATATTCAACTAGGACAGATCCGGCATGTTGCAATGCAGTGAGCCTTCCGTAACAGAATACTCACCCATTTCGGACATGCGGATGGTTTATGGATGCGATTTCCAAAACAAAAACTCTCTCCTACTGTAAAAGGTGTACGGAAGCCGCTCATGGAAAACATCAACAAAAAACCTCTGGGCTTCTCTCAACAGGGCTATCTTGTGGGGCACAATTAGGTAGTCGTCCTTTCCATCCGCAATTAGCCTGACAGGAATCTGCAAAGGGATATTCCCATCATCTATCCTATCAACAAAAGGGTACACCATCTGTTCCTCTATCCTCGGGAAGATATTTTTCGTTCATTGGATAATATCAGCCGTCCTGATGAGAGCGAATGCTGAAGTGGGGAAAGAGAGCAGCGCGTGGATCGTTTTAGTGCGCTTCACTCTGCAACTTTACTGGGTACATTAAATCAGGAACACTCTGTAGGACCTGTATTTATGTGCTAACAAGAAATCACGGACGTCAATAGCATCACTGGTTCCCAAACAAGATTGGCAACCATGCAAAATTATGCTTCGTACAGAACAGCAGCAGATGGCCACTTGCGATGGATGCACATAGATAGGGGAGTGTCCATCTTTGTTACACAGTTGTCAAACGCGTGAGCAGAGTACTAATAATGACGTTCAGGGACAATGCCTTTACCGTCATTTTCTTGTTATGCTTTTTCAGAGGGTTGTTTGAAGGGCGCTCCAGGCCGAATTCACTGCCAGTGCATTAGATTGTCATCGCTACACCCGCCCTTTGACATTGGATAATCGAGTAGTACAATGTGCATGAATCATCGGTAACAAATTATGGAAAGCGTCTTTACGGAGACGGAATTTGACGCTTAAAGAAGACTGGATGCAACGCGTAGTCATTGCGTACAATGGTGGATTTGTTTTCGCGGGTTGGATCATCTAACGCGGTTACGTGCTGCAGCACAGCAATACCATGAAATTATCTCTCGCTGGCGTTAAAATGATACGACTGCGACCCTACATCTGGGTCGAATGTTGCAATTATCTTCATTGTTTGGTGGTTATGCATTGGAGTTAGCATGTATGCTTTTGTATCTAAAGTAGGACATGAATCTGTGCATGCAAAGCACCTTGAGCCGCACCTCGACTTTTACGTGCGATTAGCTTTGAGACTGGTTTCTGGATATTTGTGAAAAACTGTGCTTTAGTTACCGAATGATGGCTCTACAGGAATGACACCAAATACTACTGTACCGTTGGTATGAAGCCAATGAAGGGCTTCGACATAAGCGCCTAAAAATAAGTTTAAAGGGGAGCGGCAGGTACAATTCGCACTTGACCTCAAGCAATAAATATAAAACAAAAATACAGTATTGTGAGCATGTGAGCATTAAAAGGAGCAGAGCACTGACGTTTTCTCGCCTTTATCCAATTCAAGGACAATTATTCGCAGAGATTCAAGAGAGCCCCATGTGGAGCCTGTCACTGAGGATATTTTTTTACAGGCTAGCAACAAAAGACTACCAGCAATTGGGTGAAAAACGCCAACCTGTCGCGTAGAATCCCGCCAGTCGTCAAGAACACAATAAGGACCTCTCATGTAAGGACGACTGTTTAAAGATGATAACGCAGGTTTGAAAAAGGATCTTGCGACAAAACTGTGAATTCTGGCGAAGAAACCTCGGTAGCCAGGCCAGCTGAATTGCAGTGTATCGTATTTACTGTACCCCTGGAAGGGGTACTGTGCAGCGGTGCAGCGTAAGGTGAATTTGCCTAGTACGCCAACACGAAAGAGCAACACCTGTGCTTTACAGTTCTGTAAGGAACAAGGAGACCTCTTGTTTCATAGAGTTTAGCAGGGTCACGCTTGAGCCCCGTATGGACGTCAGGTGATGGGTACCGTATGTGCACAGTTTTCTGTGATTCAGCATGACCGCGGTGTATTGTTATTCAAACGCCGAGACACGTGTCGTGAGATTCCGGAATTCAGAGAAAGGTGCTTCCATCGGCAATCAGTTGACAAGTTGCTTCTTTCCAGCACTGTACACCGATAAGTGTCATTCTTGATACGCAACTGTACTGTACAGTAGATACTTAATGCAATAAAATTAATATACAGTACAGTATACACGGGGGGTCTCGATTTAGTGCGCGATTTGATCGTGCTACCCTCGGTATAGTGCTACCCTCAAGGGCTAGGCACGAAATTGGAGCATATGCGCAACTTCTTGTTTTTCAGGCGCTATGAACGCATCGATTTAATGCGCGCTCCAATATAGTGCGCACTCTTGGCTCATGTACGGGGGTGGCACTAAATCACACGTGTGACTGTACTGTATAAATTCTGAAAACCCTCCGCACGCTTCTGTGCCTCACTGTACAACTCGTAAAGATTTACCTACCATGTATAAACTGTAGGAGATGTAGGAGATACAAAGTACAGTGCAGTACTGTATGCGATTAAATATCCTGGTACAGCACAATGCTGTAATGTACTGTACTACAAAGATATTCGAGAACTGATTCAACTGATTCATTTTTTAATTCAGACTTTCCGACAGACCCCCATTTCAGCCTTCCGCGGAAGGCGGAAAACTATGACAGCGAGATCCCACAGTAAGACACCCTGTTTTCCCCGCATAAAAGTTGCACCTAAATATCGTTGCAGTGCTTTGGTGCCGATAGCCACTGTTCTGTCCAAATCACTCCGTGACTCCCCACTTGTTGGTAGAGGAAAAATTGGGTGCTTTAATGATTGAAAGAATGATTAGCCAGTGGAGTGCCATCAGCGCCTGCCGCAACATTGCACGTACAGTACTGTATATGCACAGTACCATACAAGCTGACTGGGTATCAGACAGCATATACATTACAGTACAGTAAATGAATTCGCTATGTCCCGAACAAATTTTGTTCACCGGTTCTACGTTTTGCAGAACCAAGAAGAGTGAAGTGGTCAGTGTTACCTGTTACCTTACAAGCGGGATGCCTCGGAGTAGTCAGCAATAGCGCCGGTGTCCCCATAGCGTTGTTTCAGGGCGCCTGTGTAGACCTGCACAGTCATCAACTCACAACGGGACAAGGTCGTCCAGGGCTAGCGGTAAGGATGAAGTTGCAACAAAACCGAGTTGCGTGTTGTGTACTGTTTGCCAAAGTTGTTTATTGCCCTTCATGTTCATCCTTAACTCCTCCTAGACTGGTCGTGTAACACTTTCTAAATATTGTATCAAGGACTACGTCAAGTATAGCAGAGTTGGAAGTTTAGAGCAGATGAGGCACCTTGTCCCTGGAGATAACTGCTATCCTGGCTGGGATGGTATCGGATAGTCGACAGCATCGCAAAGTTGCTAATCAAAAGGCGCTGGAGCGAGCCCTTTTCAGCCAAAATAAAGCACAATTAATTCATAGAACATAAGGGAGCATTCAGTCATGTCTTGGCATTAGATCAAATACCTAAAAGTAGGAATATTAGGAATATTAGAAAGGCCAAACAGTTCAAAACACAAGATAAGACAGGTATGTCTTAAAAAAGTCCGGTATCGACAAAAAGTCGGACAAGAGCATGACTTTCCATTAAACACGCGGATCAGGTATGAGTGAAGCAAGAACAGTGTAGCCATCTGTAACAATTGAATGAGGTACATGCAATTTCCGACGATTTAGGTATAAGGCAACTATATCTGACCGGTGGAGCTGCAAATGCACGCAGTAAGCTTTTTACGGCCGTTTCGGAATATACATAGATTTGCGTATAATACCGTTTCAGCGAAATGGTAAGCGGAAGCGCAAAAATATAGAAATATAGAACCAAAATATCCTCAACAAGTAGTCTCAAAGCAATTTTCGGATTTCCTATTTTCTCTGGCTGATAAGTTGTAAGTTTCTGCGAGAACGGCGATATTTTCCAAGCATTTTGATTTTGAAATTTGTAAATAGATAAAAAAGTACCTATTCAACTTGATTTCAAGACTCTACTAAATTATATACTTAATTAATTTTTGTGCAGCATATCAAACATTATTGTAATGATCAGAAATATTTGCGGCAAAAAATGTAGAAAGTGAGCCACTTGCGAAAGAAATTTATCAATTAAATAGCACGCGGTAGAAAACAGGGCGGATAACTCCAGAAACGACTGATAAGACAAAAAACCTCTTTTGGCCACAAGAAAAGTATGGCTCAACATAAAGAAGACGTCTTGCGGCTTATTTGGAATGATCAGAACAATTAATTTTCTAGTTCTGCTTTTAATGCTCCAATGAGAATTGATGGAAGCAGTAGAAAAAATTGTCCCTAGACCCGAAAGTGACTTACCCCTTCGAACTACGCTACAAGAAAAGCTTCTTAAACGCAGAGGATTTAGTAGTCGCGCGGAAAATTGCTGCTACTAGGCCTATTTTAGAGCCTGTTGAATTCCTGGAAATGAACTTGGAACAGGCAGATTCAAAAACCAATGCGAATACCAACTAGTTGTCATTTCTTGACAGACAAGGACATTCAATATGTTTAAGAGGATCTTTAAGGATTTTATCAGGCAAAAAGCAGCAAAAAGGCCGCTATAGGTTTGAAAGTAATTGCAGAGACAATTTAAGAACGCAAATAATATGTTGTTCAATTTTTTCTTTCGCATACATTGGTTCATCAACGTGAATTCCGGTTACTTGGAAAGATTGATATCTACTCGCCAATTTATTGAACAAATGTCGTTGTTGCGTTGATAGTACAACTTAGTCTCTCCTCACGCTCCTTTTTCTTCGCGAGATATGTTCAGGAAGTCTAGATTATTATTTAGAGCTCTGTTGTTGAAGAGTAACCAAAAAGAGTTCATTAATTGATTCGTTAATTTTAAGATTCGAAAAACAACAAATTTCTCTTTATATTAATTTTGAAATAAAATTCTAAAATAGAGTAGCGGAAATATTAAATGGACAAAGTAAGGAAACTGAAACAAGTGTTTCTAGAAGTTGAGAAAAAGATTAAAATATTTACTAAAAAGGAAAGAAGTTCTTAATGAGATCGATTTAAAAAATAAACAATCATCATATTTTCACTTGGTGATATTTAAACTCACCTATGGCGGCCTGGAGCAGATTCTTCGAAGAGTTTTAGAGAATTTAAAACCAACTTACAAAATTTGGTGATATTTATATTATTTTTTAAACAATTTACCTGCAAAATACTCAAATTATTCAACTAAGTACTGCAATCCGCAGTAAGTTGTATTAAATTAATAAAAATGTCGAGGAAAAGTCGAGAATCCAATAATTTGACTATTGCGCTAAAGCTCATTCCGAGGCCTTTTAGAGTATTGATATATCTTGAGGAATTTACCATATATTTTGTTTAAAAGAAGTAGTAAAATGATAAATTTTAAAAAACTATACGGGCTGGACCCTTTTTTGGCTTATGTCTTGATTTAACTATAATTGCATCAAAAATTTCATTTCCATAATAAAAAATCACCCGCAAAATCTCATTTATTCTACTGGCTTTCACTATCTTTGAGTGAAAATAGAATTAAGAAATGAAATATAAATGTGCAAAGTTTACTGAAACAGTCAAACATACAATCGCAGATGAAATGTTTTTTGACTGTAGTTTTTTTTGTCAGAATTAAGAATAAAAATGACCTATCAATTTTGTATTCACTCAACTATACACAATTGCATGAGGAAACTAACATTTTTGTTGACGCTACTTAACAGTGAGAATATAGAATAAATTTCCACTGCAGGGTGTAGAATAGTTAAATAGTATAATTTTTTTCGAAAATATATCTATATTCACTTGCACGTTTTTAGGGAAAATATTATGAACTTAACATTATAAAATTATTTTCTCCGAACTGATAATATTGCTATAGCTCTTCTTTCTAAACAGAAGAATGGGTCATAAATATCGCCAAAATAGACAAAAGTTAACACCACAGTTTGTAGAAACTTTAAGCGCGAGAACAGAGTGTACTTGCGTACATTCTTGTAAAAATATAACTAAATTTGATTTTTCATAAACAAAAGCTCATTGCTTATCCAAAAACTAATGAATATGCTCTTGTATAAGTATAATGACTTTAATATTTAAATTAAAAAATATACAGCTGTAAGGTCCTTGTTCAACGCTATAAATCGAATTCAATTCTACTCTTCACGATGATTTGTGAGAAGAAAGGTTTTGCGCAGACCTTTAACTAAATAGAAAAAGATGACCAAAAAGATAGAGTCCTAAAATATTCTCATCATTTAAGGTTTACAAGCTGCAAGGAATCCTTTTGTCAAAGATAAAATACAATGCAAAATGAAGATAATAGATATAAAAATGGTGGAAATGCCTTCACGCAAAAGAGATGAATATGTGTGGGTGCTATTTTTTTTGCTTAATGTTTATTCACGACAAAGGTATTACTTCCGAACTTCTCAATCTTTCCTATACAATCTAAATATTCAGTACTACCACATGAAAAAATCGGTAGATGAAACGGTTTAGAAGAGGCTACACATCTTAAAGCCTTCCATCAAATCATCTCTAACTACGGGTATTTATTACTTGGCTGATGTTTAATTTACTTAACGCGCCGTCGTAGATAATTTTAACCTACCTGACTACGATTTATAACTACATAGACACTAGGGCTCCTGAATAAACAGCCACCCTGGTACTGGCTCTGAAATTGACTCCAAACTCTGGCCTCTGCAACTCATTGCCAACAGCAACTTTGGTTTATAGCCATGTTTATCTGCCTGGGTCCCCCTGGTTTAGCCTCTCTATTCAGTATTATTGTACACATTTTTATTGATATTCTGTTTTATTTAATCAGCCTTAGCGCCTAGGTCTCCCGCGTCTACATACGATTAGAAAAAACCAAGGTTGTCGTAAGTGACGACACCCTTAACTCTAAATGAGACTTTCAACTTTAGTTACCCACTGTTACATCGCTTGCCGCCCGTTATAGCACCCCTGGTATACTCGGTTCTTTTAAGCTGATTCTTCACAAATTTATATCATTCCACGACCATTGTCCGGCTTTACAAACTAGAGGAACATTATACGGTCTAGCCATCCAAGGAATCACTCCTGCTCTACAAACAAAACTTCTCCTTGCCATTTGCGCGCTTTGCTACCGCATACAAATGTGCTTAAAGGGGAATAGTAACAGCGAAGGCCACGTGAGTCTTTTTCTGTGAGTATTAGTTTTCTCAATGTCCGAAAAGTTCCGTGATTCATGAGAACGCCTGCGCACCGCGCGTTACACTACACAGTATTTAGTTCGGAAAGTTATAGATTTAGGAAAGAATGGAAATGAAATTCTTTTTTTAGCCCATACCACAAGATTTTCTTTTCCACAGTTCATTATCTCCACTTTCCAATTTTGGTGTCATTTTGAATGGACTTCTGTGATTTTGAGTGAAGATATGGTGATTACTTGTAAGAGTAGGTTTTTGATGCCTCCATACACTAGTATGTAGTGAAGCGTTGCATTTTCCATAGGGTACGAATGGCGGATATTGTACCGAAGTGAACTTGAAGCAAGAATTTGTCTTAGGGAAGAACTAGATAAAGTAATCTATTCTCAAAATTGTCTATTTGATGCCTTAAAAAGGTTTTTATGGATCAAAATGACCCACTATGGGCTTGAGAGGACATTCAGATGTCTACTCAGCATATTTATGCCCCAAAAACTCTTCAGATGGCATTTCCTAATAACAAGAATTCCGACAACAATGCTAAGTAGAAATTTTTTTGCAAAAGATCCATGTAGAGATAAATCAACTTATTTATCTGCCTTTTACGTTATAAAGAGTTGCTGAACTACAAATATGCAAAGTATTGCTGAGAAATAGTTCAGATGATATCGCAAAACAGACTGATTCCGACAAGATTGGGAGACATTCTGTAAAACAATTATGGCAAGTTGAGAGTCCTGTAAACAAAATGACCAGGACCGGATATTATTTCTCTAAACTGTACATGGGAAAAACCATTATTTGCTATCATTACACCCGTACCGAGTAGACAGAATTCCGTTTCAAGTTCAAGCAAGAAATCATAAGTTACATTTTACATGCCAACAATTTCTGAAATATTTTATAGTGGGGCGACTCAAAATTATGCCCGAACATCTCAAGCAGATAGTGAAAACCAGTTGCAAGTAGACGCCAATTTCTGCAAGGTGCATTCATTTTTGCGTACAATTTCCGCACTATCGTGTAAAGTTTTTAAAAGCACCTAAGATCCAAAGATAATGAGCATATTTGACTAAAAACTGTACGAAGGAACATTGCGAAACTTCGCATACGCGCGAGAAATGTTCTCAAATCATTGAGCATATTCCGAATTTGGGCGGTCGCGATTTGAAAAAGACAGGTTTAGGAGCCATATGTAGTGCAAAACACATGCTGCACTGAACTGCACATTCTGCAACTTTGCACAGAGTGAAGCCGCGTCTGTTGCACTATTGGACCAAATAAGTACCCGTCAAATTTCCGACTCTCATCCCCCGGAAGAAGCATAGAAACAGGCGAAACTCAAGCAAACGAACTCTTAATAACTGTTGCAGGACCGCGAACCTAGCGAGTTGAAAGCTAGTGGCGCAAACTGCCACCTTAATTTACGCGCTCGTGATGAAATTGTTTCACTAAAAACTACTGTAACTTTCTGGTTAGCTGCCTATTCTTTCTTATTTATGCTGCAATAGAAACAGCGAGCACAACTATTTCCCCCATGTATTGTACTAGAGTTTCAATGGATTTCCGATGTTACTTTGAAATCGTATAGCAAAGGAAAACGGACAGAAAAGTGTTGGTGTAGTTAGAACTTAGGTGTGCTAGGAGGTCATCAGGCTTCAAAACAGTTAGTGACGACGACGAACACATAATTTGGAAAAATTATCTGTCTATTTATATTGCAAAAAGATATAGTTCTATATCCCAACTGAGTATTCTAACATGACAGAGACATGTTTACTGTGCCTCCTTGAATCAATTTCCCGAAAGCTCACCTATTTGGGCTTTTCGTGAAATAAAAAGATAAGCATACCTGATAAAACTTTTTAGTGGTGCTCATTTCCAAGAGGATCGTCATTACCTCCTAAAATGCTCATTGGTTCTCTCATATAGAAATTAGAAGTCGCCGAGCAGGTAGTTATAACATTTAAAATCGGTTCAAGTTGAGAAAAGCGATATTTTAAAAAGGAAAAGGGAAAAAGTTACATTCCTGCCAAGTACACGTTCAATAGCCAGAACCTCGATGATTTTCTCTTCTATCATGACTCGGTATTTATCCGGTACTTACATCCGTTTCCCGAGCGAGCTCTTTGGCCGCAATGGCCGACTTTCAATTAGAATAGAATCAAAGAGGGTTCCATAATGACTAACCTTACTAACAAAGAGGGGGTCCCCACCTCAAATTCCTCTACGATTTGGAGGGAGGCTCACACCGTGGATAATTAGAATCAAAAATAAATAAAAGGCGATATTTCAAACGCACTCTCACCCTAGCTTGGACCATGCTTCCTTCGAAAATGGACCTCATGACCCCGTACGGGTCGATTTGTCCAACGCATCATGGAATGATTAAGTACGACAATTGAGAATTATTTCGGACATTACAGTAGTTCTTGCACAGTAAACAATACTGAATTTTTTCTTGCTTGTACAGGAAGAAATGTATAACGGAATTTAATGTATGAAGGTTTCAGTATATTGAGTTGCCATCCATCTGAAAATCAAGAAAGTATCGCATTTTGCGTTACGAACAAGTTGGAGGATACTCTAAATTGTTTTCCATGACCCATGCTACATGCCGGTCTGTTTTATTTATCGTTTGTACAAACACTTGCGCCTTTGATTATTTGTACGAAAGTGGCTGAACATTGAAAAGTAAAGAAGCAGAAGATGAACTGCTGTCCTCAAGATCCGAAATGAGCAGTGGGTCTAAATAGAGGTATCTTTTATTCTACGATAGCGAGATGGTATTTTTGTGAAAATCAGTTACTTTTGGCCACCTATGTAAAATGCTAGTCTTCTGATTTATGAAGCGTCTTTTAGTTTCATGCAAAACATTCGAGTCAAATTGAACGGACTTTGGATTACATTGACTCATCTTACGTTTGCAAATAATAATTTTCTTCGTTTTTCATGCTGTCAAATGGCGGAAGATTGAACTTATTGGCGGGTTTCTTTCTCAACCTGAGTAACCCGTAGTCCCTCTTATGACATTGTTTGACGACCACCGCCAAAGAAAAAAATGCTTCTACATATATATGATAATTGCAAATAACTCAAATTATTTGGGTCAATAATTTTGTTTCCGATTCTTTGGCCAGATTGATTTCGTAAGTTCCAAGTTATAAAGAATGACTAATATTGGTCATTGAGGCTTTCTTGTTTCAGCAGGATGCATCTTAGTATGAGAAAGAAGCGATGAACTTGCTTGTAAAGTTTCGAAAATCATAATTCAATACTTTTGATTTTTTTTCTCTAAATTCTAAATTTAAATTTTACATATAGTTAATGGATTCCGACATTGTCCCGTATGATTACCCTTTTTGAAAGATTTTAAAGTTGGTTTCAGTTTCTAAAGCTATTCTGGTGGGTTTTGTCCGGGTGCAGTTCTCATGCTATTTGGGTACTAGAAAGTTCTCTTTTTCTCTCTGTTTGGTACTGCTTCTCCACAAAAAAATCCGCCACGATATTTGCTTCTGTGACGTGCAAATTTTATTGCGGACAGTAATATTCTGGAAAACTGTCGCTGTATGGCTCACAAAGCGGCTATAATTGACTAATACAGTACCGATAACTCATTACCTATAAATTGTCAGAGATGTATGGGTAATAGTAACGAAGGAGCTATACTATTGTGGACAGTAGAGCATTACGTACGCCTGGTCACTTCCACCGCCGCCTTTTTGACTAGGTTACCATCTACTTTGTGGTTGGTTGGATATCTCCGCTACTCGTACTGTAACATGTCTTGAACTTAAGTCCATGTGATTTCCAACCTTTGCCCAACTCGCAGTTAAAGAACCCTAGTGTCTATTGGACCGTTGTCCTCATATGAGGACAACTTTTAGCACCTTTTTTTCAATACAAATTTTTTATCTCAGCGCATTTCATGTCCCTCCGCATTAGTCCATGAGTGCAGATGGCCGATCAAAACAAACTTTTCAAGATTGTTGACGGCGGTGAATGCTAGAGCAGTTTTCCCTCACCAGCTTCCGCTCTTCGTAAGAAGTTGTGAAAACGGCTTCATTTTGGAAGGAAATATAGTTGGTATTATCGTGGGGGGTTTTAGAAACGAGGGGCATGTACAGTAAGAATTACTGTACTGTAACTTAACAAAAAACCTTTTTTGCAGTAAAAATTTCGGGCTTCCAAAACATTTACTGTTCCAAAATGTAACGGAAACTGTCCTCATATGAGGACGGAGCATGGTCCAATAGACACTAGGGTCATCAGGAAAATTGTACACCACCCCATATCCCTTAGTTACCCACATATGTAAAGTTCGGCTGCCGTGACTAGGTGTGCTTAGTCGGCTGAAAAAGAAATGTTCGAAGAGTCGCAGTGCAATATGAAATGAATAATCAATCAATCACTAACAGGTACAGGAATTTGGAGCAGAGGAAGAGTAGCCATTCTTATGTGAACAGACCGCGCCCGGGAATTTCATGTAATGCAAGTAAACTTTATCATGCTCCACTGTCGGTGCTGGTATCGTGTGAATATTCAGCAATATTTTTATGTACTGCAAGAAATACACACTAAAATATGCACACAGCATTGTCACATCTTCAGGTCGCCGTAGTCGGCCACTAAATACTGAGTTAAGTTTCCACAGGAATCTTAGTATGTAGTTCTATTCTCAGTCTTTACTGCGCTGGACACATTTTCCAAGGGCAAGAGTCATCAATCAACGATTGGCTTGAATACGGTCGCACACTAACACCTGCCCGCACATTCTGTGCGATGTGACTCCAAGGTTCAAAGGATACCAAAAAATCACGCAACTGAAAAAAATCCTGTTATTGTTTAGGAAAACTACTGCGGAGGCCGAAAAAATCTACCGTACAGTACTTCCTGGAGCAGTGCGCTTAACCGAATTATGTCTTGGTTAGAAGTCATGACCCCCTGCAACGACAGCCACGACGACTAGCCATCCTTGGAATATCTATACCCAAAAACCGAGTCTCCACCATTGCTTCCAAGCATGTCCTT
This sequence comes from Kappaphycus alvarezii, assembly GCA_002205965.3. NCBI lineage: Eukaryota > Rhodophyta > Florideophyceae > Gigartinales > Solieriaceae > Kappaphycus > Kappaphycus alvarezii. The sequence goes on along the minus strand of NADL03000031.1, from coordinate 221,616 downwards.
AAAAAGATGAGCCGATGGGCCCATACGGATGACTTCCGAGAGTAATTACTGTGAAGAAAGGTTACCTTGCATCCGTGACAAGAACCTTGCAGGAAGGGGTCAATACAGTTTACTGTCACGATCCTGCGACTTAAAAATTAAGTACGGTATACACGTGACTGCGCTATGAAACGGCGCTGTGCACCCGTACTGTACAGCGCAGTATGTTCATAATTCAGACTTTGAATGACTTCGACTTGGTTACTTGCACACGTGATTTCAGTCAGAACATACCGTACTTCCACTGTTGTAAGACATCCGACTCTTGCTCTCCGCTGTGCTAATGAAATTGAGATGTTACTATCAGAGGGTACCTCATGGCTTTTGCTGCTTTATGAAAGCTCCCGAGATTCTCAAACTCGTAGCTTAAAGGGGGGGGGGTATTTTGGGTAACTTACTCTTCGGAAAGTAATATTATTTCCTGTAGTTTAATTGCTGAGCACAGGCTGCCACTGTATGCATAAAGGGGGAACTTATAGATATTTTTCCTCCTGTTGTTCTTACGGTCGCTATGAGCTCATCATGTTGTACCCAACCATCTTTAAAGGCCATAGCAATGCACATTTACTTTCGCCAAACAAGTCCATAGCCTTTTTTGCATTACAATATCCACTAGCAAGATTACCCTGATAATATTGCCCTCTAGGTGGCTTGCCGTCCGAAGAAAAGTAAATCTTTCACCACACCAGGTGCGTTTTTGCCACGTCGGGAAAACGATTCTTCCATCGGTGATAGTATGCTATGATCTCGCGATCCCTTGTCGTTTGAATTTCAACCAGAAGAGTAGCAGTAGTGTCACATGCACCCTGTTCCGTAACAGTCCGGGAGGGAAAGAAAAGAGGCTCTGAGCTGAACGATGCTCGTTACAATAACCGCCTGTCTTCCGACCGTCTGCAACTCAGTGTTGGGCGTCATACTTGGCTTTCATTCAAATCCCTATGGATACGCGGATCAAGTCAAGAGTGATTTGTCATACGAAATTAATGCCACATGGCTTGATCTGCATTGACATACGTTCATTTTCAATCTCCTAATGTCGTTCTCTGTTCAACAGGATTGCACTTTCCAATGGTTGAAGAAGACTGCTGCCCGCAGTTGTAGGCAGAGGAGGACTACCCAAATTACGTGTCCCATGCAAGTGGTAGCGGTGCATGCAAAGTGTGGTTCGAGGACCGCAGTTTCCCTCCGGATGACTCGGTTTTCTGTCTTATTCCGGTTCTCCGTTGTCTGCTTTCAGAATCGAATCCAACAGAAGTGTGTTTTGGACAAACACACCCAACAATGAGGTTTCGTTCGGGTGCCAGAATGGTGTCCGTCGAGATCAGGTGCACAGCTGCAATGAAAATATCGAAAGTGTTGTCAGAGTAACGCATCCAGTATGACCATTTTCGTCGCAACGAATCTCGGATTTCGTTACTCGATTTTGTCCAAATTTGAGCAATGTATAATTAGATTGCTGGAAATGACCCCGTTTAATACCCAACGGCAACGAAGCAATTTCGTGTCCGTCAGCCTCAGGCTGGGTTTCCGATTAGTTCTAGCACGTGATGTGCAAAGAAAGCCCCACGGAATTGGGAGTCGGGGATGGGATTAGCAGTATGTAAGCCGATAGGTAAACATCGTCGGCCGCGCATCATGCGCAGGCTATCGTCTACCGTGCTGACGGGGGAGCTTCAAATGCTATCGGCCGACAGGGAAATCAAAAATGCTGCATCGTGCTCGACTTTGATCATCAATTTCAAAGGAAATGACGAATTGCTCTCCAAAGCCGGTGAGTCTTTGCGCTCGCTTGTTATCTCAACGAACGGGTCTGGTGACCGCTACACATCACTGCTCTCACGACACTCGATTACAAAAACCAGTGGGGTGCGATGTGATAGAATAAGGTCGCTCCAACAGCTGTCAAGTAGACGCTCGCATCAATGGGACAGAACACGTGGAAAAGAATCAAACTGCCGACACACTCCCTAGTAGTTACCAATATCTTTCATAACTGTGTGCCCTGGTTCCGCACAACATTCAAGTATGGCATAGGCCTGGCTCGACCAGGCCTATGCCATATTTGAAACTTGGAAACCTTTGGCCTGGCTCGATCAGCATAGGCCTGGTCAGCCGGGCCAAAGGTTTGCAATCTCTGTATCGGTAATTGCGGCTGTACCGCAGTTACCGATACCGGAGATTGCACCTGCAGCCAACGCCGACCGAGCTGAAAACCGAGGCAAAAGGAAACCATACATACGATATCACTCCCATTCCAAGTCGCCAGGGCACGACAGTCAGAGCGATGGATGACTATCTAGTGGCGCCGCGGCGCAAAACTCTGTCTTCCTACCTTACGTAGGACATATGATGGTGGAGGGCAGCCCATTACAGTCAATGCCGCTTAACTCGGGTCTCATTTCGTCGCTGGGTGGGGAAAGGGGGTGGGAATTGCTTACCAGTCTCACACGGGTGATCTCCACCCTACACGACATGAAATTGCCGCGCGTACCACAAGAGACGTTTCCCGGCGGAAGGCTGCAAGCTTGTTCACACGTGACCGAGTAACGGGGCTGACTTATCGACGGATGCGGTGAAGGATGACAGCCTGGGAGGGCGGAGAGAAATACACGACGGACGTAAAGATACCGCAAGCGCGGACCTTGCAGCGCTTGAAGAGAATGAGCGTGGAATGCCCGAATGCGGCACGGTCTGATACAGGCACCGTAGCCGAGCTTGGAAACGTACACGTTTACCACGTGTCCATCCTTGAAAAAAAGAATATGTCGAAGTATAAATAGCCTTGAAACATCAAGTATTTTCCACAAGCGATGACGGACCGAGAGACGGGTCGGCACAGGGGCCGAGCGCCGTCTTGGAGATGATATGGCAGAGCGGTCTACTGCGTGTGACTAGAAATCACATCCCTTCGGGGGCCCAGGTTCGAATCCTGGTATCATCGCGGCCCGCTTATTTTACCCCTCGGAGCATTCCCAGTTGCTTGAGCTGCGCCACTTGCGGATTTCTCGTTGTGGCTCCAGTATTTTTGTCAAGTCCCACTTTTCGCTCCGCAGACACCATGTCGAAAGAAGAACTGCCCCAAAATGCCTGCTTGTTTCGGCAACAACATCCTTCATTGATCGCAGGGAAGCGAAAGGACGAGGAACCACGACCGTCACGTCGGTCTATTGGCCAGTGATCTGAAAAGAGCAGCTCGACACGCCGTCGTGGAACCGCGAGGAGGCCTACATCGCACCAGACCGGATATGAACGCAACGGGGCATACTGGCGGCACGGACTTTTCTCGACATCACCTTTGTCAACCCGTTGGCACCCTCCCGCAGAGAGTTTGCAACTTGAACCCGCGGACTGCACTCAACGCTGCGGAAAACGCGAAAGTGGGGAGATACTGTACGGGTCATTCATCGCAAATTCTGCAAACTCTGCCAGAGGTAGACTCAGCCGCAGCGGTATCATTGTCCATTGCTGCCTGCTTGATGGCCGGGCTACGGCCCGTTTTTTAGGGTGGCGCGGCCACGCTGCTTACCTCGTACGATACTCTGTAAGCTCACACCCACTCACCTCCGTCCCTCGATGGAACATGTGGTCTGAATACAGAGAATGACCTTACTTTCCAACATTCAACTCCCTTGCAGTGCCGCGCCGCACCATGCAGCAGTACTTAGTTTCGTGTATGATATTGTGCTTACAGAAGATGAAGACCTTACACTGGATGTGTCCAGTGGATGAGCTTGAAGTAATTTAATTGTGGCTGCTGGAGCACGCAAAGAGTGTCCCATCTGTAAGCCGCTCCAATGTCAAAACCCGTAAAGCACGTGTCCAAACGCCAATGTACTGTACTGTACAGTACACCAGTGTATGATACTACAAATCAAGGAAACATGCACGCCATTCGCACCCCAACGTTGATCCGCCTTTCTCCGGCGTGAAAAAGTGTTAAGCTTACGCACCATTTCCACAGCCAAGCAAGCAAGCAAGCAAGCATGCAGCCTCAACACAAGACTAGTGCTTCTTATCTGAGATGAGCAGCTCACGGACCTCCCTCCTGTCCCTCCGCGTATCCGCCACACCACGGCCGTGGCCCCTGTTACTGGGAAACCGCTGCGGTTTCAGTCGCCGTCTGCGTCCCAGGATAGCCAGGAGGATAAGGGTAGCGTGTCCATATTTGGTATGAGGTTCAAGGTCGGTGGGAGGTTGCGGAGGATAAATTTGAGACTGGGGAATGAAGAAAACGAGACAGATGACAAATTGAGAAAGGGAGGAAGAGGGTGATGAGGTGGGTAAGAACGCTGGGACGGGGTATCGAACAGGTCGGGGAGGTTAACCAGGAGACAACGTGCAATGCATGGCGAAACGCTTGAGACTGGGCTCGATAGTTCAAGTCACGGAGGACAAGGGAGGTACGGAAGGGAGAGGACAATGGAAAGAAACAGACGCCGAGTTGAAGAGGCAGCAGAGGGTGCGCTTGCGACAGATCATAACTGAGAAAAGAAACAAGGAGAGGAGAGCAGCCATGGCCGAAAAAGTATTGAAAGGGTGTCACGTCGAAGAGGAGGCGATTAACAAAAGCTAATGAACAACTGGCGAGTGAGATTGGCAAGATTTGCGTAGCAACGAGATGAGGAAGGGTTGTGTGAGGGTCATTTCAATCGCCGTGGTGTCAGTCTTTCGATTCCGCACGAAGTGGAAGTCCTGCGTTTCTCAAGGCCAGCGTGAAAGCAGTGTATCCGCCGAGATGCGAGAGGGATCCTAAGACAGGGAAGCGCATTTTGGTGTACAGTCTTGAGCATGCACGTAAGCAGTCAGCAATGTTGGTCGACATTCTCGGTAAATTTTCACAAGACGCCTGAACCGGTTCTTTCTTGACGGTCTTGCTTGAGCGGACCCGGTTTCCGTGCAGGTTAAGTATCACTGGACTGACGAGTGCACTTTCTTCTTGCGGCTTGAGAAGACTGCGACATGAAAAATAATAAGTGACTACTACCTTTACAGAGGAATTGGTGAATCACCGATGCTGCCACTCGTGTCCTCCGAAATCGATATCAAGGAGCATACGTCAACGGTACCATCGGCCCACTGGGAAGCTTTCATTGCAGCAGTCCCAAGCAAAGCCGTATTGAAACAATAACTGCAACGGCTTTGCTTTCAACCAAGTGTCGAGAGGAACGCACCCCCGCGTATCGCAACCGGTGAGGGGTGTCTGAGACAAGCCCTCAGCGATGCCCAAAGCTTAACTGCGTTCCCATCAACATCCCTACCCCATGTCTACGTCCAACTATCGAACATCAACCCGACTTGACTACATCCTGCGCAAGAGCCTTGCGTGTTTCCTCCTCCATGAATTCGGCAAAGCTCTCATACTTTGGCGCCCATGTCAATACCTTCTCGTCCAAGAATTGTCATATTCTCGACTCGGCCGGCCCCTTGTTCCGGGCCAAACTGTGGCAATCTGCTTATCAGCATACAACGGATGCTTCAACGCCGCCTCACAAACCTCCTTCCTGGTATTGACCTTTCTGCCGACACCAAATACACCCTCCTCCTCCCTTTCACTACCATTGGCACTGTTCCCTCCGTCCAAAACACGCACCACAGCCGATGCCGCATCACCATACCACACCAAATTCAAGGCACCATCCCCACTTCCCCCAACCTTGCCGGTCCTCAACCAATACGAATGCGGCCCACGCTGCAACGTATACAACCCCGCAAGCCTCATAAAACCCATTCGTCGTCCCCAAAACCCCTCTCAGCCTCTGCCAACGGCGGACCTCCCCCCACCATCCACCGGCGTCTCCTCCGTAATCCCAACAACCTGCGCCCATGCACCGAACCGACGACGTAAACACAACCTGCCCTCCCCCCACGCTTCAAACTCTCCTCCACAGCCCCCACATAACCGTCCGGCAGCGCATTAGGCGGCGCACAAAAGACACCCTCGGAAACTGTCCCACCGGCACCGCATCCGACAATTTCGGCGTAATCCCCGCTCGCGTAACTTCACGTGCGACTTTTCCGTGCCTGTGATACCGTATATTTCGGCATCGGGATGACGGGAACGCCATTGCTTGCCGATCATTAAACCGAGAACGCCTGCGCAACGATGAGAAGGTCGTTTGGTGATTTGAGCGACATTTCCGGGTTGTGGAATGTGCGATGGGCGAGGTGCGGTTGGGGATGGCGGGGCGGCGGATGCGGAGGATGTGGGGGAGTGGGCGATGGGGGTGAAACATGGATGCTGCATGGTGGGGATGGGGAGGATGGCAGCGCAATTTGGTGCGGGTGACGGGGGGCTGTTTGGGAGATTCGCCGCTCATATAAGACGGTGGCGGGTGACACAAACGGTACAGGACTGTACCTTCTGAAGTGTACGTACAGTACAGTACAGTACAATATGAAATAAGGCTCTATACCTCGATGGAATTCAAGCGCAGTACAGTATCTGTAAGCGGTTACCTTATCGACTGTCATTCTACTGTAATTCTCAGCATTACAGACAACAACTTTAACTGGAATGCCACGTCGGCCACATGTCCACTTCCTCTTTCAAACCGCAACCACCCTTCTGCGTCCGGTCCGTCAACTCCAACGCACGTCCACCTCGAAAACGGCATTCGATTCATGGGGGGCGACGGCGGCACACTCAACAACTCCCGACGCGAGCACGTCCAAGCGCGCAAGGCACTCTTCGGCTCGTCCACAAGCCCCACCGACGCAACGCGTGTCCATCTCCGAATGCGCCATATCCAAGCAGCCGCTCAATCCGCGCCATGTTGTCGTCGACCGTCTGGGACAACTGTATAACAAGGATGCGTTGATTTCGTATCTCTTGTTTCGTCGTACGCGTGATGATGGTACGGTTGATGCATTGGGGCATGTTACTAGTTTGAAGCGGGATACAAGGGGTGTCAAGTTTGTGGATGGCTTGTTGATGTGTGGTGTTACAAAGAGGGAGGTCACTGCGGAGGGTGGTTTCAGTGTGGGTTGGGATTGTGGATGCGTTTGCAAGGACGTTCGCGATGTGCATGGTGTTACTGGGCACGGGTGTTTGGCATGTGGAACACAAGGGGAGAGAGTGCCTTGGGAATGACGTTGGCCAAGGTTGAACAGCTCAAACAAGCGCTTGTGGAAAGGAAGCAACGCGGTAAGAACAAACGAGCGAGAGCCACACAGAAACATGACGGGAACCAGGTTCCCGTGCGAAAGATGCGCAAGGTGGAGGCTGATGTTTCTTAGGCCACGCTCGTACACGGAGATATATCCCGTCGGTTACATTTTTGGCAACTTGCAAACTCGCGTCCATTGCGTGGCTGATTATCCCCATTTCCGCGAGATAGCACGTGAAATTGTCTCGGAAAGGGGATTGCGAAAAGGGCCGGCCCGCGTTTTTGTCGTTGGAAACCTATCACTGAATGCATGCGGGTATTCATTCAACGGCTGTGAAAGGTACAGGTTTGCTGCCTGCAGTGGCGATGTACTGCCCTGTCGCGCTCACGCCACGCATATCACGGTGCGGGCTTTGGGGAAGCATCCTCTATTGAGCGTAACATGTGCGCAAGGTACTTTCAGGCTTTTGGTAATGTGGAAATTTGAGTTCAGCAGGGCGAGACGGATGCAGGTTTACGGCTGCGTTTATGCAATTAAAATTGGTTGCGAGTGTCGCACGAGCGAGGTGGAGTAGGCGCGCGCATATTTGACGCAAGCGTGCGTGGCGAGTAAAGCAGTATCGTCTCATGGCATTCACCATCGTCCTTGGAATCGGGGCAGAATAAATCGCTCAAGCGTGGAACAGTCGATGTTTGCAATTCCGCAGCGCGATCTTACCAGGAATGAAACTTTTCCCAGGCGGAACTTTGAAGAAGATATAGGTGAAGTTTCACATTTCGACTCTTGTTAATGCCGCTGCCAGCGTATCGGCGTTGCGTTTATTGGCGCTTATCACCATGGGGCTCTTCCACGTGCATCGACTTGAGTCAGTGCCTATTCAAGCCGCATGATTTCTGCCATTCCCGCAAAACACGCGGAGAAGCTTTTGTAAATGGCGCACATCGATATTTGTTTCTGCACCAACACGTGCCTCCCGGCATTCCGAATCTGCCCAACACCCATGCGCCGAGCTTGCCACATCACCAAAACGTCTCATCAGCGCCTGCTCCAATACATCATCCCGTCGATTCATGATTCGGTGTAACTTTATACCAGCGCCCTGTGCCATCTCCGTTTCAACATTGTTTGCCGTAGTCCCGTATGGAATCACTTCAAGCACCGCAGATCCCATGGCATAAATGTCATGCCTTCCAATGCAGGTCCTGCCACCGCAATCAGCACCGTCATATTGTTGAACGTTTTGACCTGATGCACGGGATCACTTTTTCGAGTACACTCAACACCTCCTTTCACACAGTCTGTTGCAATGCATCCTTCGCTGATTGTACCGGGTGGGCATGTGACATTTGGGCCCTGAATCACTTGAACTTGCAGCAATTCGCCAGACCCGAGTTAATGATTGCGTGATTGACAGCTGTGATGACCTCAGCCATGTTGCTAATCGATCCAGACGCGCTTTGCGTTTTCTGCCTATCGATGATCCATAGCGTACGTTTGTTCGCACCGCTTCCTTGCACCTTTTCACGATCCGCACGGGTAGCTGAGCTTTCTCGGTTACATGAATCAGGTCCTTGACATGTGCTTGCGATTCGGTTGGAGGAATGCCCCTCAAACTCGGTACCCAAGGAGAAACGCGCTGAAAACAAAGTAGATTGGGCCTGTGGTCATGCAGGGAGATGCGATGGTGATGAGCCAGATCACCAATGAAATATTCTTGCAGCTTGGCAGCATCGGCGTCTGGATGATCACCTGCTGTGAACCTCTCGGCCGCGAGCTTCAGCTGGCCCATATCCCGCCTTTTTCAACTGGTCGGCTATTGCTCGAATCGGGATTAGTGATGGAACGAGTGTAGATGATGCTCACTGAGATCACGACCGCGCCACAGGATAGTTGTACCGGGAATTTGAGTCACATTTTGAGTTGGGCGCAAGAGTACTGAGCGCAGAGATCGCCATCGTACATGTCTAGCTATCCCATGGCGGCGCATGAAACTCGGGAAGCGGTTCTTTCTCTTACCACCCATCATAGGCAGCATAAATTTCCCTCGTTCCGTGCAGTAGCATGCATTCTCTAAGGTACAAGGTGGATATCATTCATAGATGAGAAGCGCGGCTTGAAGTTACTAAGGCTTTTGATTGTGAACCAGCGTGTCTCTGGGAGTTTTTCAATGGCTTGACCGCATTGGAATGTTCTCCGACGTGGTGAGCCAACTTTCGCCCAATTCTCTTTCTCCATTTATGGAGGGGTTTCTCTGGGTAGTCGTGTGGGTCTCAGGCCCAGCAGAATGTCTTGCATGATTTGTTCTTTGGATATCCGGTAGCGCTGAGTGTGGAGATGCTGATCATGGGAAGGCGCAGGATGAGGGTCTTGGAACGTACGATGGAAAACGTCCAGGTAATTCCGAGGGTGAGTGCGAGTGCGGAAATCAGTACAAATGCTCCAATTATAGTTGTCGGCTTACGTATATACCTCAAAGGGTAAAAGCGCCTGGGATGAATCCCTTGAAGGACAACCTGGTTAGCTGAAGATACGGTGTGTACTGGATGGAGTTTCCCCTGCGCAAGCGAAGTCCAGTCGTGTGCACGGCAAGAGTTTGAGCAGACATCGAGACTGGTATTTTTCCTTATGGACTAAAATCTCAGAACGGAGGGAAGGCTGATGTTGCTTGCCTGAAAATTGCGGCTATTGATGAGAGACAAACTTAACTACTGGCAGATTCATTCTTCAGGTATCGAAACTCTTATTGCTGAGGCTACGCAAGCGGTACCGCCCTTTCGAATTGCTAGCACAGAATTCGTGAATCCTAACTAATTCGAATTTTGCAGGGTGTCCTTCAACTGCATTTGCCATTTTTGCTTTGCGATGGCAAGATGTCCGTTGGGAGCATAATAATAAGCCTACGAGAGGTTGGATTGCTTTCACGGCCACTTGTAAAAGGTAGTGCCCTTGAAGGAGTACCTTTAGACAAGCTGCGGGATTTCTGGGAGGACTACGTTATTAATCTATCATGTAGGAGTGCTGGACTAATTTGAGCGGTGATGCCAACTTCAAACGAATTTGAGTAAATTCACAATCGTTTCACGGTTTCAATGCGTCGTTTGGTTCTGTTTACTCAGTTGAATGGCGTCTCAAACCCTCTAGATGTTTCATGAACACTGTTTACGCTGACGGCAGTTCAAGGCTTCATGCCGCGAGCAAAGCGATAGCATGTATGCCTTATCAACAGATGCAACCTCAGGCGCTTTATTGCAAAGGCTGAAGTCACTAGGTTATTGGTACCCAGAACTATCCCAACCCCCGTAGTTACCTGGTGCTGGCGCCTTGGTTGGTTTTGACCACTGCTCTCTTGCCTCGAAAATCGCATACTGCCAGCCGTCGGTCCTGCTAATCCTCCGGACCGCTGTGTTCCACTCCCATGTCGCCACCAGTTTGGTTTTCGTATGCCCCGTAGTATCCCCTGCTGCTCCTCCATTGCCTTGATACGGGGCCACATCATATCCAGAGTACGTGTTAGAAGTAGCCCCAGATCCCCATCCACCCTGCATTTGACCCGCTTTGCCATCCTGCATGAGGGTTTTGCTGCATACCATTCCACGGCTGCTGATCTTGTTGCATACCTACGGTGTAGTAGCCACCGTATTCGCTGGATCCCGATAAGCGTCGTTATACACCTGGGGCATTGGTTGCATTTGAACCGGTTGCTGGGGTAGAACATTCCGCTGCGGCACATTCCGTTGAGGCACATTCCGTTGGGGTTGCGCACATTCCGTTGGGGTTGCGGCACATTCGTTGCGGTTGTGGCACATTCCGTTGCGGTTGTGGCACAATTCGTTGCGGTTGTTGGCACATTTCGTTGCGGTTGTTGCACATTCCTTTGCGGTTGTTGCACATTCCTTTGCGGCTGGGGTGCATGCCGCAGCTGCTGTTGAGGATGAGAATAGAAGTTTCGTGGTAAGGCCTGTGGTCGCGGCTGCCCCTGCTGCTGCGCTCCACGATACGAATTTCGACCTCCTCGCATCCAGTTGGGTTGCTGACGGGGGCGCTGAGCCTCTAATCCGCCAAACATTTCTGATACACCGGGGTTGGGCGGCATCGAGGGCCTGTTGATCACTGGCGCATCTGGAAGATATCCAGTCCTCTGCATGTTCCCGGATCTTGGTTTTGATCGGTTTCCATGTCCGGACCCATAACCTATGCGCCGGTTTCGATCCATCACCAGATCCCTTGCGGCTCTGCCCAGTGGCCCAAACTTGGCTTGTTTCCAACCCAAGCGCCTCGAATCAGCACGTGTAGCATCATTGAGGACAGAAGGCAGCACCACAGCGGCAGGCAAAAGCTTGGAGCTGTGGGCTTGAAGTTTGGCAACTTGAAGATGAGAGTGTACACCGCACCTCTGGTCCCACCATATTTGGATAGCGGATTAGACGCCTTGCCAAAGAGCTGGCCCCAAGCTGCCTCGATGGGTATTCGCTTCAGGTCGGATCCATCCTCGCTTTCCTTCTTTGAACGCAACTTACCTAAAGGGTGTTTTTGTGCAGCATAACGCAAGTCTCCCCGAATGAATTTCGCTCCTTTTCTTCCTCTGTCAGAAGCTCCTTGAGGGGTTCGAGAGCCGCATAAAGCCTTGATTCATCAATGAAAGGAAGCAAGGCCACACCTTGCCATGCAAACCGCTTCCCGTTGAGATCCAGCTCAAAGTCCTCTGGGTAGTAATCAATAATAGGTGACTGTGGATTTGCCATCAAGTCCGAGTAGCACTTCGGCAGAACGAGCTTTCCGCTTGACGCTGGCATGACTGCCTGGAGCTGCATAAATGGCTCGAAAGGTTTTCCCAGTTCGAATGCGATGTCTTCGGTATTCAAATCGCTCTCCACCAAGTCAGATGCAAATGGCGCATAATGATACGGATAGTACCATCCCCATGACATGCAGCCCACGTAGTAATAGGTCATTACCCACTGCAGTCCCTCGATGTATTTTTGGAACAGAGCTTGCTTCGGGGAAACATCCGATGCCTTCCAACCAAACTTTTCCTTGTAGTACCTATCCTTCCAACCGTCCTCACCCAGCTTAATGCTGTCAAAAACAACAAGCTCATTCTTCTCTCGCACTCTTTGATTTAAGGCCTCTTTAAACTCAAGCTTCGTCTTCTTCACGACGGATTGCGGCGTTTTCAGGGATGTCAAAGCTTTCTGTAACCGTCCTTTTCTTCTTCAGAGCATCATCCATGCTACCCTCGGGCCTCTCGACCCTTCGCTTCTTCATTAGGCTTCCGCTCCTCCCATCTTCCCCGCCACCTTTGCCCTCCAAGGCAGCCTTTGCGGCTGCGTAGACTTCCCCAGATCCGATTCTTGGTTGGTCTTTTCTACCGAGTTCGACCATTGGCATATTCAAGGCAGCCTCACGATATCCGCGGAATTTGTCCGGATGCTGTCGCTTCAAGCTCCCGGCGATTTTGGTGACTTGGTGGTGTTGACGGGCTGCCCTTTTCCTCCGCAACTGTTTCGGCAACCAATTCAGAGTTTGCTGCTTCTTGCTGCAGCTTTTTATCTCTCGCCGCGCGCTCCGCCATTTGTTGCTCCCTTACTTTCCTCTCCTTGAAAAGAGCATCTTCCTTCTCCCCGACCAAGGCCATTAACTTGCGGACCTTGACAAAGTCCACATGCCCCTGGGCGGAAGTCAAGTACCCAATCCTTGGCATTTGGGTCTTGTACAACTCGATCAAGTAATCGATAGCACCTTCGCGAATATCCAGTGATGGCAAATGCGGCAAAAAGTCATTCCCGACGAAAAAGCACAAAAAGACAAAGTCATCCAAAACCCTCTCCAAGTCGTAGCCAATCTCTGTACCAAGTTTCGCCCATGCGATTTCGGCCTCAATATCGGCGCGAAACTCGTAGTCCAAATACTCTCTAAGCGTATGAACATGCAAGAAATGAAACGGCTTTTTCCCCCAACCTTATCCCTAGTGCTAAACCCTTGAGCATGTGCCTGCGCGTGTGCCTGGGCCAACAAAGCATCACCACCTTTCCTCCCCGCATTTTCATTCGCCTGGGCTGCAGCATCACGGCCCTGACCATGACGGTGCGCACCGCGCTTTGGAAAGACCTCCTCCCTCAAAATGGTAAAATGGACCTCATGTGTTGCCAATGCCAACATGATAAGGTCTGCATCAAGGCCATACATGACATGCTTGAGGTTAGGATTATAATCGAGCTCCGCACGTTCGCGACGAATATACTCTGCAATCTTGTGCTCACCCTCACCCGGGACACTTGCATCTGAAAAGATGACGGCAATGGAGGACCAGGCTGGGTTGTTTGCGACGATCGTCGACATACTTGCGCAGGGCGACGGCAAGCCTGGCCATAAAGGGGGTGCCAGGGGTGATAACGTTAGAGTCAAACGGGAGAGACGTGGGGTATCGTCCTTATCATCGTCAAGTTGAAGACCCATTTTACTCCACTCGTCCTTCAACTCGTGAGCGATTTTCAATTTTTGCTCGGCCTCTTTTGCGGATCTGAAGCGTCTTGAACGTTGCTGATTAATCTTTGCGCGTGGGGCGACACCGTCGATGGCCATGTAGAGTATCTTTCGGGGGCGGATGATGGAGAAGATGCGATCGATGTAGTCGAAGATAGCGTCGAACATTTCAAGCTCTGTTTCGGGGGAGGGCGATCTTCAGGGTGTGTGCATGGGTGAATGATGCCGTTCATGTCGAGGTAGAGGTTGTCAAACTCGCCGTTTGGATTTGGCGCGGTGGCGTCGATGGGGCGTTCGACGCCGTCTGCGGATATGTCGACATGCTCGATACAGTCGACGAGAATACGTGGGTATTTTTCGGATACCCACCGAAAGTAGGCGGGAATTCCCATGATGATAAGTGAGGGTAGAGCACCGGATGAGGTGCAAGGTGACCGAGGAGAAGGGGTTTACAACGGGGGTGCATATCCTTCTGAGATGGATTCAGGTGGTTTGAAATGGGATGGCAGGGCGTCAACACCAATGGCGGGAAGGGCACGCTGCAGAGGTGCACCTATCACTCCACGCCCCTACCCAAAATTCACTGTACGGTAATAATCCACAGTACAGTGCACCAAACAGTACTGCACCGTTTCGTTCCAATCGGCTCACGCCTACTTGAAGTAGACAATCCAGCGCAGTGGAGGCCAGTGGGCGCCAACGTCTGGGACAATTCCGCCAATCCGAAACGCCACAAGCACACCGCCCCATGCCAGGACAGCCTGTCTATTCCATCGAATACGGCAGTGCAGGAATCATGCACTGTTTTCCGAGTCCTGTTGGCAACCGTACAGATCTGCCACACCGTGCTGTACAGTACTGTACAAGTACACAAAATGGTGTGTACAGTAACCGTATCCTGATGCCACCACACGCCTCGCCTGACAAATGCCACGCTTCAGAACTGTACTACAGTACAGTACAGTACAGAACAGTACAGTAGCGCCTCCGCCGTCGCCAACGGTCCGTTGCAGACGTATCACAACTTGCCGGTTGGCCCCCGTCCCCGTAATGTGACGGGGACAGGCATTCAGTGCCCCGGTCCGCTATCACGATGCGCGCGGCTCAAGACTGTTTGTATCCGATGGCCTTGATACGCAGCATCATCGGCACAGATGTCCACATCCCACCAGCGCCACTTGAACTAATGAAGGGGGGGAAATTTGGGGTGCTCTACTGCTGAGAGAGGTAGGACGGCTATTTTCTCAGACTAGGGGGAGGCAGGTCTGTTCATTGGAGAGTCTAAACTGGAGGCAGAGTCAGGCGGGACGATCTCACAAGGCTGGCGTGAGGTGTGAGGACCTGCTGTAAGACATGCTGCGTTGGACGAAACCGTCGCCGCAACGTGTCTTTGCATTAGCTTGTGCAATGCTTGTCCAGTACAGTATTCATCCCGGTTTATGCCAGGTACTGTATATTACAGGAGGCATTTGATGCTGGTCATCGACAGTTACTGTAAGCATGTTGGGAGAAGATACGAGGTTGGCTTGTATTGTACTGTACAGTAGGTTGCTCCGGATTGTTCCAACTTGAAAATCCCAACCTACAGCTTCTCTAATCGCAAGGATACCGCCACTGTTCTCGTTGACGCGAATAACGCCTTCAACCGCGTTGATCGCCAGTCAATGCTAGACCAGCTGCCCACGCGCGCCCCAAGTCTCGCCCGGTTCATCAACATGATTTATGCACGCTCGCAACCACCGTTGATCGTGCCGAATCGTGACAAAACGACCATCGCGAGTGCTCAAGGCACACAGCAAGGCGACCCTGCCAGCATGCTCCTGTTCTCACTGACGATCCAGCCCCTCATCCGCCGGATTGCAGAAAACACGGGCATCGTCCTCAACCAATGGTACGCCGATGATGGTACATTGATGGGGTCCCTCCCCGACCTCCGACAAGCCCTCCGCATTCTCCGCGACGAGGGACCCACCTACGGCCTACATCTCAATCCGGGGAAAACGCGCATTCATTGGCCAACGGTCCTACGCCCACAGCGCGAGGCTTTTCTCCAGGAATTTCGCCTCGCTGAATGCCCCGGACGGATTCGAGCTCCTCGGGGCTCCGCTCGGAAACCGGCATTTCACGATGCCTTTCTACGAGACAAGATTGAGGGGTGCCGCCGAACTCTCCAACTCCTGCCCATGGTTGACGACCCGCGCGCGCGGTTTCACATGCACCGCCTCTGTGCGTCGGCCTGTCTGGTGGACCACGCCTTCAAGCTGGCTGACCCACGGGAAGCCCGTACTGCGCCGAGGCTTTTGATACTCTGCTGCAAAAGTCCTTCACCGAGCTTCATGGTGTTCAACTCAGCGACAACGCGTGGTCGCAGGCTACCTTGCCATCCATCAGGGCGGTCTTGGGTTTACCCTCATCTCACCGTTCCTAGATGGCGCCGCTGCCTCGAGTATCATGGATGCAGCACCGGCACGACTGAGGTCCGCAGCCCATATCGGGCCCCGCTCCACCGCGCTCACGGGCGCCCGCTACCGCCGTGACAAGGCTTTCCTTCTCGGTCAAGCCGCCCGTCACATTCGAGACTTCCTCCTGCACATCCCTGGAATGGCCTACCCCGTTGACCTCGGTTCCTTCGACCCGCTCCCTCTTGCTACTGCACACACACATCCAAACCTACCTAAAACGTGTGCAGCAGGAGGCGCTGGCCAAGGCTCACTGGCGTGACGACCACTGGGCTAGAGCTCCGAACCCGGACCGACACACGGATGCACATGTACGGCAACGCATACGCGGTCTAGCACTACGCAAAGGCCCCGGTGCTGCCTTTCTTTACGCACATCCCTCGGTGACACGGAGGTGTCGCGCGGTGCACTGGAAAATAATGCTTCGCCGATATTTGGGACTGCCCGTTTATGATGACTCGCTTCCTCGGAACTGCGAGCATTGTAACGCCAATGGACATATTAGGCGATCACCTGTAGACTTGTGCCCGTCTGGGTTTGGTCGCAAACACCGGCATAACTCACTGCGCAACGTCATCGCTGGTCGTATCGCCCGTGCCGCGGCCTGGATTGCCAGCTCGAGGTCCACTCCTCGTGCCCGGACAGCTGCGACCCGCTGACATACTGGTTCACCCACAGCAGCCCCGGAAGGCACTGTGGCCTGCCCGATCGGCCTGCGGTTACGGGAAGCGAGTCCGTACAAGGGAGTGGCGGTGCAGCTGCAATTGCACACCGCAACAAGGTGACGGACCTGGAGAGAAAATTGTCGCGTCGACTCCCCCGCCCTCCGATAACCCCACACAGGCCCCCGATTTCGAATTTCAACCGCTGGCCTTTGATTCCTTGGGTTCCCCTTCCCCGAAACCGTCCGCTTCATAGAGGGACTGGTGCCTCGCATTGCTGACAAATTCCACACGTCGACAGGAGTTATCCGCAATCGGATTTATAGGCGCATTAGTAGCACAATCTGGTCGTCGAGCGCACAATCTATTGAATCACGTATGTCGCTGCACGTGGCCGACGTGGACCACCCGGTTAGCACTTAGCTAGCAGTATAGTCGGATCCTGCAGCGGACAACAATCCGTGTCCTTTTCCATCAAGCTTCAAGCTTTTGCGAGGTAGGCTCCGAATATACTGTACTGTACAGTACAGTAGGCTGGTAATTCTCGCGATGCAATACATAAGTTGCCAAGAATCACTGGGAGGACCGTTACAATAGCGCTACCGAGCGGTTTAAATGCTCAGCACCGACACGCTTTCCTTTCGCATTTCTGACGACGGAGAGACAAGACACAAGTGAGTGCAGAGTTGACCGCACGAGTCCGTTGCCCAACCGAGGTGTTCAGCCCCGGTCGTTCTCAATAAAAGAAACTTCATTTATCTCTATCCTAATGGCTGCGGACCTCCATCTAGGATCGCAAATGGATACAGTAGTTGCTCAGTAGACTTATAACAATACGGATTCATTTTTTTGAGTTTGCTGCTAGATCGTGACTTTGTCAGTCCGTCACATTTTCGCAAGAAGAATATATGGCGGAGAATAACTGCAAAAAATGGGTCCACTTTCGCATTCGAAGTTTAAGGTTCACTGTAGCTGGGGATTTGACGAAGGTAAATAGGTCCTCTTTCGCTGATGAGCTGCAGTTTCGATCTTGAGTGCCGCGAAGTAGTCTCCGGTATTGTTTTTCCGTCTTTCGGGTCAATTTCATCCGGAGCTGATAATATTTTCAGTCCGCGGGACTTGGAAGACATCTGATTTTATCTCAAGGACCTTTTCGCTGAGCGCCGAATATTCACTCATTAATTCTTCTTCATACTTATGTTTCCCATCTTTTTGTTGGTTGATGGGGCAAAAATATATGGCTTTGATGATATTTAGCCCAAATTTACGACTACCATAGCTGCAAAAGACCATAAAAGAAGGGAAAAGGTTTAAATTTCTGATTAACTTCTGTTACTTCATTAATGTCGATGCAAAATTTTTGAAAAGCATTTTGGACAAGTATAAGGCAGACAAAGGCTCATGAAGCCTCTTTTGCACTCCGCAAAAACCGAAACGCCCCAAAAAGAGGAGAATTGTGGACCTCCGAACCGTAATAAGCCGCTTTTTCTCCAGCCTTTGCAGGGCAGCAGTTCAAACCTCGCATATAGAGCCAATACCGCTCTTCAATCGAAGGAATTGGAGGATGCTCTTTCTGAAAAACGCAGTGGGTAAAGAACTATATTTTAGAGGCCTGTGTCGTAAAATCGATTGAATAGCTCACATAGGAACGCCTTATTCGTAAGAAAAAAAAATAATGACTTCAAGAATCTTGTAAATAATCAACTTTCAGCAAATATTTAAGGATTCCAAGTATTCTGGAGATTTGTAGGAAGATTTTCTTTAACGCCGTAGCTCTACGGAATCATCTTTCGTCAGCACTACCTGCACAGATCTCCTAAGGCATAAATTTCATGTAATAGATGGTGCAGCCCGCAAGTTTTGCTTCAAGAACTGCCACGAATATATGAAATATACTAAAAAACTTAAGGTATTGATGAGTGCATAAGTCTCCTTTGAAGGAAAATTTAGAGAAAATCCGCTTGAAGTCATTTATGCTAGGTAAGACAATCTCGGATACATCTGGAGGATTGGCAAAGCTGTTCTCTCACATTAATGAGCTTTTACTTCCATGTCCTACTGAATCCCGCTCTGATGACCACAAAGTGGATTGTCTTAAAAAGGCTGCGACTTATTTCCAAGACGGGAACGTATTCCGATTCAGAAAATAAGATCTCAAGTTAAGTCGTAAACTACGTTTGTGAGAGCCCTTCATAATTCGATTCAAAAACTGCGCGAAGCTCATTTTCTAACCGAAAAGGAAAGCTATATATCGACAATATACTCTATAGAAGAAAAATATGGGATTATGATCAAAATGAAACGTTATTTGCGAAACACCACAAAAAGATGTTTCAGAACAATACTTGATGATCGAATAGAAGTACCTAAGACCGTCGTAATTAATTATTCGTTTGAGAAGCCCCAAAGACGAAACAAATATCAAAATGTGGAGTATAGACCCGGAAATCGAGCCACTGTTGCGCCCAGGGCACCATTGAGGCATATGAAGCTTCTCATTTGAAATGGCAAATCTTCAACCCAATTTTTTAGCGGTCTTAATCAAGGGAGGAAAAAAATCGCTGTGAGAAGTTGAAAATGACATATATTTCGTTGGAACCCCGCAAAATGCGAAGAATTGGGCGAATTTGAATCCATTTCGATATATGCTGGAAATTTTAGTGAAGCGTGCCGCTCCTACGTTGATAGTCGAGTTGAAGAAGCAGATCACGATATTTTTCTGAACCACATATCCCCTGGAACGGGAATTTAAACTATATTTCTTCGGATTATATCAAGATAGAAAAGAGCACTTCAATAATGACCCTGAAGTTCTCGTGAACAATAATTACGTCGCAAAAATGAAGTAAGGACCCTCTTGTAGGCACATATTAGTTTTTTTTGGCGACTTTGGAGATCCGAGATCTGTCGTTCATTGGAAGGAAATTAATTGAATCTTTGTTGCATTCGTAATAAATAGCAAGAAGATATGTTCACCATGGAATAGTTTTAAGTTTGCAGACATTTCCTAGCTGTAACTTGGTCATTTGCCGACTACTCTCAATGCACATGCTGAGATAAAGCCTATCACTGTCTAGGTGGACGTAGTGGATGTCTACATTCCTGCACTACTAGGAATGTATATTCTGGACATGGAATCTTTAACCCCTTGTTATTTTTCAAAAAGACCCATAAAGCGTAACCAAGGTCAATTCGAAAGAAAAATAAGTCTGCGTTGACGAATGGTGCACTCGGCTATCTAAACTGCACTGCAACCGCTTCTATCCCCCGCTATGAATATTTTCAATCTCATTAAACGATCGCGCACTGAAAAAGCAATTTTAGCATTGTTAAAGAGGGTAATAGACTCCCTGAGAAATTTTGATCCATTTCAAAGGATTCAAAACGCGGTAACTAGATTCCACGTGACATTAGGAGCCAAAAATTCGTTTAACGAGCTTTTACTACCCGGAATTAAGTATGTCGACAGTGAAACTTTCCTAGCCATTTCTGACGAAGGATAAAGGTTCTCGGGAACTCAGTTTCTGAAGAATCTCTCTATGGAGGGCATCTAGAAAGCACGAATAAATTTTGGGCTTTAATAAACACTAGATTACCGAATCAAATTCTAACCAAGCAACATTCTTAACTTAGAGACAGATTTACATACCTCGCCCAACCCTCCAACATAGAAGGAACTAAAAATGGCGTGGACTCAAACTATAGCCAAAGATTCGAAAAGCGATGCCACGATCCGCTACGTCGCACATATCGTAACATAATGACAGCCAAATCGAACAATGACAAATAAATCACCCTATCATGCTCTAGTAAAGCAATGAAATACACGCTTGAATCGAAAGGCCTCTTTTTATGCTCTCGTCTTTTACAAGAACTTCAATTGTCGAGAACCGATGGGGAATTCACCTAAAAGACCCACTATACTCGACAGACGCAAAATGGTAGCTATCACACGGAAAGAAATGGGATCTCGGATGGATAAGCTAATGATCCGCCGTGCAATTCAACATGATGTGCCGACTTCAAGTAGCAGATCGTATCAGCCTGGGGACCAAGAAGTAGTCTGGAGGGAAAGAATATTCTCGAACCGTATTGGTACATGGATGGGAAACTTTCAAGTTTACTGTATAAACACCGAAAAAACTGGTATTCTTGAGTGAAAGCGATGAGAGACCTCCAAGACCGTTCAAATTCGCCCAAGTAATACCCATCTTATCCCAAAAGACCTCTTCTCTACCTGTCACACAGAACGTAGAGTAAATCCTTCCAATTTAAGCCGCAAGATGACGGCTTAATATTGAGAAAGAGGTACTGGGTGAACAAGATAGGGAAAAAAGCACAGAAATGACCACAACAGTTAGGAATGAAAAAATGTCTCTAGTCGATCGAGGAACATGAGAGGTAATTCTCCGAGAAGGCATATCACATGGTGGAAACGTATTACCGGATCGGTTCATCCTCTTGATAATATTCTATCGATGTAAAAATGAAGAAAAACGAACGCTATGTCATTGGTGGACATCGTGATAAAATGAAAAAAATTTGTTTCATACTTCTTTGAAGTTTCGAAATCAGTCTCTCCGATTAATTCTTGCGATTTAAGCCGTTTTGGATTCGATTTTTTGACCGCAGACATAGCATAAGCCTATCTACAGTCTCGGAACCATTTACTAGAGACAAATTCGTATAAAATCCTGTGCCCGTGTTTGAAACATAACTAGACCAACTTTTAAAGCTCCAATACCCACTTTACAGTCTTTGGGATACAGGAGATCTTTGGCACACGACTCTCGACATGCATCACGTGGAAGACATGAGAATGAAGCCTCTCCGCGGAGACCTAGCCCAGTGCTTCCTACTCTCCAAGGAGTTTTGAAGGGAATCAGCGAGAGTTACCATGAAGACCTTCTCCGCTATGGCAACGAGGAATTTCCAAAGCTCCCCAAGCTTAAGAACGACAATTTACAAATTAAAGAAGAATATGAGCTGTTCTCCTATGTTACCGGCTTTGTACTGAGTAAGAAATACGGAAGCTCCGTTGTCAACCAAATTTAGTCCATGCTAAATTGGAGTTCCTACTGGCGATGCGTCATCCAAGCGCTTCAGATCTATATGATTGCAAAAGCTTGGTTGGGAAAGTCCATACCAGACGATTTTTTTGAGATTGAACCGAAATCAAAGGTTACCGAACAGATGCTCGACTCAAACTACTTGCAATTTACGGAGAATGATGAAAAAGTTTTTTGAATGTACAGGGGCTAATTTTTTCAGCTAGATATACGAGAATGGACCTGAGCCACTTCGTATAGTTAGATATTCACACTAAAGATACGTAACAACCAAGAACTCACGTCACTGCTCGGAACATCGTCTTTGTCTCTGACGGTTAAAATAGAGTAGCATCTATTCCATTGAAGTCCTACACATCTGAAAAGAGTCACTACATCCGCAATTTATAATGAGGTAATTGAATTTGGTGACATGGATGATATCGCGTTTGGACTTTAGAGGAGTTGAAGATTATCTTGGAGAATAGTATTTCCTTTGAAATGCTAAAAGACAGCAAAATACTGTTCAATATCATCTCTAAGAAACCGCACACATACCAAAAGTCAAAATGCTCGAGTTTACCGCTTCCAGGGAGACATTCTACGACCTAGTGATATCAGACATCGGCTTGTGTGAAGCTGGCAACACGTCTCAGGTGTATCTGGGGAATCATATACTCAAGCTCTCTTAAGGAACGTGATGGTTACAAGGAAGCTCGATATATAACCAGACCAATGCATTATTCGATCAAAAAACAAGTTTGAACTATCTTGGCATGGTAGCTTCAATTAACTTTACTGGAATGAAGCTCAAAGACCTCGGCCGCACAAATCCGTTGTGCTCCAGGTCCGGTAAATAACTTCAACAATTACGCTTTCAACTTGATCTCAAAGCTCTCCTCCGAATCTAGGAGATACTTACGGCTGCCGTAGATGCTAATGTAGTGGTCAGTGCGAGAAACACGTTCCCACTGTAGTGCAACGGGTGGGTGACGTAGTACGGCACGCGCAGGCACGACAGTTCGAGAGAAGGATAGTTGTCCTGGTTCACGTAAAGGGAATAATACGGCGAAGAGCGAACAGAAAGCAAACAAAAAGGGAGGTAGATGCAAATGGAAGGGTAGAGTCTAACAAACTGAGAGAGTAAGGCGACTGTAAACGGGACTCTGGGTGCAATGTTAGTCGGGAGTGACGCACCAAAGCGGCGATGGCGGGATCCTATCTAGCAAGAAAGGGGTGAAGGGGACCGAAGCTAACGCAAACTGGGATGAGCTCGAAAACGGAGTTGAGCTACCAAGGACGGGGGTCCGTAGACTCCACGAGCGGGTGCAGGAAGAGATAGATGTGAGAGACAACAGACGGCAGGACGTCCGTGCCTCCATGGGGCTCCCCGGCGCGAAAGATTGGGTTCACTGCACCCTATATCCGGGCCTTACGACTAGTTTTGAACCAATAGAATTCTCAATGTGGTTCCAATACTATTGCCAAGTCTCGCTTTTCTCTCGGGAAACACCATGCCCCAAGCGGAACTGCCCGAAACTCTCGACTGTCTCGGCGACCATCTACTGCACTGCTTGCACGGGGGCGCAAGGACGCGAAGACACGACTGTCAGGTTCGTTTATTGGCGAGCGATCTCAGGAAATCTCCGCGACATCCCGTCATCGAGCCGCGAGAAGGGGTCTACCGGACAAGACCTGATATTCGCGCAATGGAACGCACTGGCGGGCAGACTTCTTCGATGTAACCTTCTTCAACCCCTTGGCGCCCTCTAACAGGAGAGTAGGGACTTTCAACCCGCTCACCACGCTCAATGCAACGAGAACGGCGAAACATGGAATATAAGAGTCCTTCATCGCGTCTTCCGACAGAAGGAAGCTTGAACCCCTCCCCATCTCAACCCTCGGAGGATGGCTCCCGAAGGCCCATGCGTTATTAAACGACGCCGCAAGCAACGTCGCTATGAGGGCAAGGGAGATCATCGCAAACGTCAAACAAGTATTAACACAGCGTCATGCTGCAGCAGCAGCGATGTCTAACGCGGCGTGCCTGTTGGCTGGCCTCCAGCCAGTTTTCTAGCGTTTTGACGGCCTGTCGCCATTCATTTACAATGTAAGCCTTTACTCGCATCACGACATCCCTCAGGAAACAGCTGACCATATTTTTCATGGATTAAAAACACCCTAACGTTTCCCCGTCTTGAAGGCGAGATATCACTAGTACTTTTTATGTTCGATGTATCGTACATAATTAAAAAATCTCGATTGTACGAAAACGCTTATATACGATACATCGTACATAAAGCCCCTATTTAGCGCTGTATTGAGTGTACCATGCCTTCGCAACAAAAGTTACAATTCGATTGCAAAGTCGTTCATCGTAACAAGTGGGCTCTCAGGAACAATCCGCGTGTTCATTTCTAGGAAGGACCTAGAAATGACCCCGTAACGCCCACTGAAACTTACTGGAATCCGGTATCAGACATTTTGTTACTCTCTCGACTGTCAAGTTCACCAGAAGTTCTCTTCCATCTCCTGCCATCCCCAAGAAGTCCTTTTTTCCACTTTTATCAATGGAAGAAGTGCTTCCATCGACTTAATGCCTCAAATTTCCGGCAAAAAGCAACAAATAGCGGCTCTCTTCCTCAACAACTAATACAGGTTTGCCAACCGGAAGTCCTAATGAACCAACAACTGAAGGAACAAGTGCAAACGACAACCCTTCTACTACAACGCCATCCCTTCATCGCTTGCAACCGCAAAATAGTGTTACGGGAGCCGTTCGCTGACGAGGAAGGGGTCGCGGACGGAGTCGCGGACGGGCTTCAACAAGGCGGGCAAGTCGCGGCCAAACAAGTACCACAACGCCATGTGACGTTGAAATATCGAATCCATATCCGCAGAGGGAATAAAGATGGACAATGAGGTCATTTCAGATGTTCTCAAGGAAGGCGCTCGTCTACTGTTCCGGTCTGCTTTGTATCTTATGGGACAGAGATCAATGTCAGGCGTCTGATAAACTCCAGAGCAAGTTACAACGTGCTTTTTTGCGACGACGTGCTGCAAAAATGTCTGGCGTGGACAAATGAGAGTATTGTGCTGAATTAACTGAGCATGAATACTCTCCGCCTATCAGACATGTATCGATTTTTGGGTGGTGTTGTTTCTCGCAGTGTTCTGGTTTCAGTCTCTCTAAGAGTGTCTGTTATTGAGCAAACTATATTGTGCGTTTCCTACACTAGAGTTGGTTCGGTTCATAAGTTCGAACATTCTAGCTTTCTCCGCGACTGGAAGGGGAGAAAAGGGTGAGATTGTTTGGAATTCGTGACGGGATCAATCCGTCTTTTTAGCAGAGCTTGAGCAGACCGCTTATCAAATGTCGTGTAAAGTGTCGTTATCCCCAGGACACACGTTTGCTACACTTGACGATGATTTGTACGGTCCGCGGGCCAGTGAAAATCAGGTTAAACTTTATACGCTCGAAAAGCCGACAAGGAAGGGCACACTGTGGATGCTATCGCTGATGCGTTATTTCGAACGACGTTTATTGTGAGGTTTCGGCGGCGTGGGGAACCGCAATCTGTGAACGTTGAGAAAATATTTGAGTCCCTTTTGGAGACACGTGGAGAACAGTCCTTGACAGGCTTCGCAGTAACGGCGGACAGGGGTTACTGGAAGTTCGAGATGGTACAAGGGCTGGGAGTGAAGGGAATCGGGTTTATGTTCATTATGACTGAACACTTGCTGAAGTGCCATCTCTTTGTCGGACGCTTTTACTTCATTACGGCCAGAAAGGACTTGGAGGAAGATCATTTATCAGATGCGGCAGAAGAGGAAGTGTTAAATACCGCGAATGCAATTACTTCAGACAGTGACATTTATGATCGAGACACGGCCTTCGTAATTGATGATAGTCCAGGCAATAGAACATTATGCAAATACGCAGAGAAGGTGTTTCGGGGTGAAAAAGACACAACAAGACAAACTGTCACGGTGGTAGCTATTAGAAAGAGGGAACGAAAAAGTTTTGAAAAGTGTTACGCTTCGCTTACTGCCTTTCCTACAGCTGTTCCACGGGTGCTGTCATAGTCAAATCTTCTGTTCAGTAAGCGTTCCAGTGACGGACGTGTCGTGATACCGCATGAGGATTCAAGGGAGACGAAAGACCTCATAGAGTTGCACTGCAATGCTGCTTGCAAGGTTTTGACAATAGACCAACGTTCCGCAGACTGGTTTATTCTGAGGCAATTCCGCATAACCGAAACTATTGCAGGACAAACTTTACTGGTTGATGAGATCGTTTGCTCTCTTCTTAGATTGGAAACAAACACGAGAGCAGACGATAGGACGATGTCATTGAAAATTAAAACCCTTGTAAGCTCTTGGTTTAGTTATTCTCGCTCCAGTTAAGCGATGATACGGTGAACAATGAATGAGAAAGCAGTACTTAAAGCGCTGCTGAGCCGAGATTTTGTTTTGGGACTGTACGAATGTAGGATGTTAGCGGATAAAGAGCATCCCTGGATCCCGATGGAATTGCTGTAATTGATCTTCAAAGGACTGCTTTTGCTGACTTTACTCCGGCAGAACACTTTGCCAAGATTTTTTGCATTGAAATCAAGACAAGCGTGGCGTCATCTTAACTCTCACGGTCGCTCATGAATGCACGTGCTGACTTGGTGTGTTCTAAAATTGGAGAAGAAATGTTCAAACAACGAGTTCCTAGAGAGCAACCGGAAAGTTGATGCAACAGGTTGTTATTACTAGGACAAACTATGCCTCTACGTATCTTGTTCAGAGCCAGCCCTTTTATCATGCACATTAATTCATGTTCAAGAATCAGCTATAAAATCTTCAGAACATCTCTGAAAACAAACGCTGGACCGCTTGTTGCATGAGCACATGAATATTTCCCATGCATCCCTTTTTTTGTTGATGCCCAAACCAGAAGAGTGATCAAAGAGCGGCTTCCGTTTTGGAAACTTGTCAATGACCAAGTCACTTAAAACTATGCCTTTGTTCCCCTTAAACTTTTAAACATGGAATGCAATCAATCTATTCAAGAACAAAAGGTGGTGTTGACGGCAGTGCACAACATCGTGGAATACTCCGAAGTCCTACTCGAAACATGAAATGGGAGCAAAAAGTTGTAATTCAGACATTGGAAACCTTGGTGGTGAACGCTTTCATTGGCTGGAGTTTTGTAGAGAAAAAGGATCTGGGGATCATGGCGAGCGTTTTCAGAATTTGAGCGCATTTCGGAGCGCTTTAAACAACATCGAATCGTTGGATGACTTCTATGCTGATTCTTCGTAGAACTACTAAGGTATGCAGATTACATTGCACATCCTGGAAAAGAGAACTCAAACAGTAGTGACCAAAATGATACTATAATTCAAGGAGAGGAAGCAACACGGCTGCGGGAACTTGCTAAGAGGAAAACGCGTAACCGAATTAAATTCTTTAATAGTGACGATAGAAGCAAGCTGAGACTTAATGTACTTGGCAATTGCCAAAAACAGATGAGAACTGAGAGTTGGTGCTCTCTTTATGGAATGAACAGCATCTCAGAGGAAGCGTTTCGCGGTCACCGGTCCTGTCTTCGATGTTCGCAATGCGATCTTCATTTGTGTATACGGACTCATGTCGGATTCCGTAGATCTTTTTGGGATGCGTGGCACTCCACTAAGCGACTCGAGGCTCGTAGAAGTGCAAGGTCAACTCGAAGATCTAGCGACGATCATATAGCTTCATCAGCAAGTCAGGGTAGAACACCTGACCGAACGATAGAAACAGACCTGCGAAACCGTCGTCTTCGTCGTTCTGTTGACTCTGAGGATAGATCCGCTAGACTGGGCCCCCGTATAAGTTAAGATTGGGATAACAGAGGCACTTTTTATGCTTTGTTGTGTACGATACATCGTAAATAACAAAAAAAACTCGATGCATTCCATTGCTTTTAGAGCCCCAATTTTACTAGTAGAATTGAGCTACCATTCCCTATTCCCTGCCAATAATTTTTCCCTTACCGCTTCCTTACATGCTATTGTGGTGCTCTTAAGTCTTAGAAATGGAAAAATGGTACCGTGCACAACGGGGGTGTGTAAATATTAATGTACGATACATCGTACATAAAAAATTATTTGGAATATTTAGGTGTCTTTATATTAAAACTGTTTAAGCAAGGATTTCTTTAAGAAATAGACTGGACTGATAGTAAATAACGTAAAATATACTCTAACTGCACTAAATGGACGGTTAGCTAGAAATAAAGTTAGGTGAGACAGGTTACTTAGCAATTGGAGATAAACGGCGGTGATCCACTTCCGGTGGCACGGTACACGGTTCTAGCCTACGCTACACAGCCCAATTGTACAGGGAAGGGGTGCACCGCAAAGTAGGAAACTTTACACAAGTGGTACAGTAGCATTACAGAACCACTAGGACAGTAGTTTCAGAGTAGGTAGTTCCTGACAGTGGTTCTCAGCGTAACCTGAAGGAACCAACAGAAGGGTAGGCCCGAGAATTAAACGGAAAAGAGGCATTATCGGAACCAAATTAATGGATCTCCGCGAGTGAGCCAAGTAGGGTATCGCCCCGGCACTATACCCACAAGCCCGACAAGCAAATAAAGCAGGAAAGAGGAGTCGCCCGTGAGGTACACATCTGCCAACTGACGTTATTTCCATAAAAGACGAGCTGAAGCCAAGATAGGAGTCACGATTTGACTGAAGAAGTGGTGCTGAGGAAGCGAGGGGGGAGGGGGAACCGAGCCAGTGCTTTTTATTTTCGTATCTCTTATTGATAACCGCCCTCTTTTCTAATTGCCGTCTTACTGCCACTTGCTCATTTGTGCCTGGTTCGCTTTATTCGAACGAAACTCTAATCCTCGCGAGATAGTCCCATTCGAGCAAGCGTGCCTGATTCAATTGTCACTTTATATAACGCAAATAATATTTATTGGACGGAACGCATTGTAACTGCACCCAATTTGGACCACGAGGGGGAAAACATGGCATTTCAGCACAGCAGTTGCCCAGAATCTCTGTGTAGTAAACGTTACAGTAGAGCTGTAGTGTGGTTTAAATGGTTTGCGAACCCCGTGCTTAGCTTTAGATTTTTTTTGAGAACAGAGAAAAGAAAGAATTAATTGCAACATTATACAAGGCGGCTGTCCAGCCGACATGGAAAGCACTGGAATTTATCAGTAATTGAAACTTTATTTGTCTCTTTCTATATCCCGAAATGCTACGACTTCTATTCCTGATCGTACATATGTATAGTAGTTTCTCAGCGGAAGCAAAAAGCATGACATTGATGCGGATATTTTAAGCTCGGGAATCTCAACATAAAACATTTCGTGTTCGCTCCGTACCTGGCTACAGCGCCGCCGGTAACCGAAATCAAAATCATAATTTACTGACAGAACCTAGAATGTTTCCCTTATTTATTGTTATGTATCTTACACGTTGATAGTATCGGATACATGTTTGACTTAAGGATAAGCTGCCTTGGATGAAATGTTGAGGGCGACAGCGTGAATGTTTTACTCTTTTTTGCGTTGTTTGATTTGTCTATCACCTGCGAAAACACTTGAGCGTGGTCGTGCTTGCTCGAGAAGTCTCTTGCTGAGGTATGATGTTGACTGTGCCTGGTATTCTGTCGTCTAGTAGCGGAGGTGGCACGGTATTCAATATTTTCGTATATCACGCGTGGAAGAGTCCCCGAGGGGCTCAGTAAGTTGGTCTGCGGTGTTGAATTGGGATGCAACATTGTGAATTTTTATTGATTGCTTTTGGATATGGTCTATGAAGTGGTCGAGGCTGACGTCGATAAATTTGCGTCGGCTCGTTGGACTGGTGCTGTTGGCCACTTCTATGGCGGCGGTCTTATCGAAGAGAAGCCTGTTCGGCTTGACGTTTGGGATACCGTAGCTGATGAGGAGTCGTGGCAGCGATGTGACTTTTTGAGTTCCAGTCGATGATTCCAGTCATTTGGCCTCACGTGTGCTCTTTGCTATATGATGTGGTTTTCTGTTAGTCCAGATGAATGGTATGCCCCATACTGTGTGCAAAATTCCGATTCATTACTCGCGGTCGATCGCGTTCGAAAAATCTGCGGTAGATTAGATGTACCGTACGTTTGCAGTTGTGCTTTGCAGTTGTGCTTTTATAGAATTTGAGGTATAAGAGACCATGGTTGGCGATGTGCGTGATTTACTGGAGGAACCACGTGATTATTTGCCGATGTTGTGATGTGGGAGTATGCATGACTTCTGCCAATTTTTTTTTTCGACTTTGAATTGTAGGTCTGAACAGGGGCCCAGTCAAATATCGCAAATACTCAAGGTACTATGTAAACTGGTTGCGTTGTTGTGCTGGAAGTGGAGAGTATGTGAATAATGCACTCCATTTGTCGTTTATAGAATAAATGTGTAGTGGGGTTTTGCTTGGGTCTTTTGCATCTTGAAGAGGAGTGTATAGTAATTAAAGGACTGCGCAAAAGCACTTATTATTTTTCTGTCCTGTTAATGTTCCATTTTAGGTAGGTTTGGGGGAATCCGAGGTTCGATATCTTGTATTTTCGATGCAAAAAAGATAAAGCTTGTGGATGGCGACTTGAGACGGTGAAAATGAGGGAAATTCGTCAGTGCGCACATCAAGTAATATTGGTTGGCCTTTTTTTTGTGAGAAGACATGGTTATTTGTAATATTGCTTCGTAAAGTTTAACGTGAAGCTTTTGAAGTAGGTGTTGGCGACAGGGGAGATGCCGTATAGACTAAAGAGGAGTCATCTTTGGTAGTTTTGTTTTTGAGCCCTCTATTAAATACTGGGTGCTCGCGGATATATGCTGTGCGATTGTGTTTGTATGCTTCAAGTATGTAAAATGCAGCGATATCTAAGTGCCCTATGCTCAATTGGTGGTGTTCCGCTAAAGCAAGGAGCAGGGTAACGCTTCATTTTTCGGCCATCTACGCTTGGGTGGGGCCGTTCTGCAAGTACAGTTGCGTGCGGTCACCTTTGACTGAGAGCAGGTACTTACAGTTGATCTGGAGGAATGGTGAGTGCTTAAAAGCGATAAGCCATTTTGAGGGGTAAAGATTTCACGTGTTCACTAATTCTGATGTTATGGATCTATTTTAAGGATTGTTCGTTGTCTATTGTTTCAAGCTCTTTGCTTCTTACTTCTTCCCATTTATCTGCGTCGAGATACTGTATGGCTTGATAACATGTTTTGTTTGGGCTCGGTAGCCCTTCAAGATTGGTGTGAAGGGCGGTGTATATGGAGCAGGATAAGTCGTTAGCCGGGTTGTATGGTTTTAAGTCGGCGGCTCGGGTCTGTAGACGTGTTCTGGTGGCAGGACCGCAGGTACGGATATCGTTGTCTTCCAACACAGCCATTTATCTTACTAGAGTTGCGTCAAGTTCTGGTTTGGACTTCAGTTTTAGTTTTAGTCTGGCCAAACTATCTGAAAAAATGTTTTCGGTTTGGGGGATTATTTCGCCATTTTTCTTGCGAAGATTTGTTTGTGACACTGAGTTTCATAATATTGTGCTTGTTTTATACGTCCTGGGATGCATCTGCATAGAATTATGGGGTAGTTAAGCTGTGCAGATTTTCTCTCTGGTGGCGTTGAATAGGGTCAGATTCACAAGTTCAGAACCTCAATTCTCCTGGCACGAGTACGCTTTCTTCGTCTTAAACTTGTTTCCAAGGTTGTTGTAATATATTATTGAGTCGTTTGGTTTGGAAATCTTTGGTATTATCCACCTGTATTGCGTGGAAGGCTGTACCGTGAGTATTTTTCATCAAGGCCCAATGTCTTGTGGGCTCCTTTGTTCTTGGACTTTCTGCTTTTAGATGTACAGAAGGCACCTCTTATGGTTCGTAAAGGTGAGAAAAAGGAGATTTCGGTGTTTGGATGTCATTTTGAGTGAACTAAGAGTGTGAGAGCTGATATGCACCCTACCTTGTAGTTTTTTCGGTTTAGGCGGTGCCTCTGAGGTAGTTTCTTCGCGGCATCTAGAAATGGTATACAGATGATCGGTGTAGTGGCAGTTGCGTAGAACTTTTGGCAGCAGATGGTGCGTTCTTTCTGTGGCTATTGTGTATATTGCTTTATAAATGATTGGTTTAGAGTTACTCGCTATTTCTGTAGTGGCAATATAATCCCTTTGTTTGGTGATGAAGACACGCCTGGTTAGCGGTGTATAGTTCGTTTACTGTTGCGGTAAGATCGGATGTGGTTGCCAGCTCTTGGGCGCATGAGCAAAATCCAATGGTTTACGACCTACTGTGCGATTTGCTGTGTAGGAGGGTGAGGTGTACCGGCGCTGACTTAGTAGGCCGAAGTGCGAGGTTTTGGGATCGTATTTGTGTGGTCGGCGCCGTGACGATGCAAGCTTCGAGGTCGTTTGTTTTCATAGTATATCTATTTATTATCGGATTTCAGTTTGCAGATGTAATGAACTTTGCCTCAATGCCCTGTCTGCCGAATAGATATGCCTTTCCTGCCATCATAATTTACGGGCGCTTTTCTGAGCTAATAATTGGTCGGAGAGGAAGTAAGAGAATATCTACCGGCTGGTTAGTTCTGATATTCTAATTTCCGTAGTGCTGGGTATCCGAATGTAGAAGGCATTGTGGTTAGTCAAACGTGTCATTTATTGCGGTGAAGGTGAGGATCGGCGTGAAGAGTTTCTTCATGGATGGTGTTGCGCTTGAGATAAGTTTGAATTGTACTGTTGGGTCTAAGATAAACGTTCGGTAGGAGTTGGACTCTTCTCCATAGTGAGTCTTTTGGTTTGAAATTGTGTAATGAATACTTTGAGCTCCATCGTCGTTGAGGTGTAAAACAGTTATGACTCACCCGTTTTATTTCTGATACGTCTCTGATCGGTAACTAAGGGTAGGGTTGTTTCTCCAGGGTGGAAGGGGCATTAGCCGAAAACACACGACGTTGGCGACGTATAGCACGCAGCCAATGAGAGAGGTGGCCTCAACATCTGCTACCCACCAAAACGGGCCATGTGAGCACATTTTGACAAGCGCCAATCACATGTGCGTATCTCGGCTCTCCGCTAATCAAAAGAGTGGCCGCAACATCCAAACCCACCAACACCAATTGTGTTGAGACAAGTCAACGCCAAGAAATGGCGCGCACCTTCAAGTCGCAAAACGAGAGCACATCGACGGCGTTCAGTCTTCATCGCCGTCAGCAATCCACCAAACCATTTTTGTATTAGTAACAACGTCTTTTAATGCTATTCTTTCCCTCAGACGAACACTTTGAAAGGTCTTTACAAGCATTACTTTCAACCGATTCCGATCTTGAGGTGTCGCAAATATGTGCGACATTTTACCGTAACTTGAAACAATTTGGTCTATTGAACCTAGCCATTACACCTGACAGGTTTCGGATTGTTCACAAACACACTTATACAATCTTAAAGCAGAACATCAAGAAAAAACACCAATTTCGTTTGTTCACAGTTCTGAAAAAGGATCGCAGTTACGCAGATCTGATTACCTCAGCGCTCATGGACATGAAACCACTCCCAGGCGTCTGCATTTGTCCATGTGATACAGGTGTTTCTTTAACTGGGTATTCAAGGCGTTTGCAAACCTCACATTTTGCGCGGGACGACTTTCTTCAAAGCCTGCGAAAGTCTTTTACAGTGAATGTCACTGATAATGTCTCTGATATTCATACTGTTTTAGTTCCCCTTAACCTGGGGGGCAGCATTGGGGAATGTTAATAGGCAAGCGATATATCGGCTCTGCGAGAGCTCAAAGAGAACACCAACAGTCTACTTTGCGGACAGTTTAGGATTCTCGTGCCCGGTTGAAGTGATGCGACTTTTCAAAGAAGCTTTCGAGTACAGTATTTTGCATGGAAAGTCTTCTGCTACGATATCTAAGAAGAACTATTTGTTGGATCTTCGAAGATATAGGAAGCAGACAGACGGATTCAGCTGTGGCTGTTATGTTATATCAATTGCAACCGAATTTGCTTCTGATACAGGCTTTGCACCGAAGCAGACATACAAAAATGGATGTATTTCTCGTTTGTCAGAGCTGTATCGTTGGATGTCTGTCAGAGCATATGTTCTTCAAATTTTTTAGCTTCTGAGCATTAAACACGAAAAATGTATCGGAGACTATGGTCGCCAACTATCGCCTCCACCATCGGGACGAATACTTCAAACTGCGTGAAGTTTGCCTTTCTCGTCTTAAAAAAATGCCCCATCCGGTGTTCACGAGAGCAGACTTTAAAGCGGACAGCCACAAGACAGTACTGAACGAATTGAAGGTAAGTAATACAACGAGCTCTAAAGATGGGGAGGCTACTGATCCAAAGCCAACAATGTCTCGTGGCTGTCGAGGTGAGAATGAAACGAGCGCTGAATTTAAATTGAAGGATAGTGAGAAAAGGACGACAGATGCTGTGATGACAGAGGTACTGGAGCTACTGGAACACGAATGTCAAGATCATGACGATGAAGATGATTTGAATCAAGCTCTTTATATTCTTCACGTAAAAGTGAGAGGATGGATGGACACGGGCCAGAGCCCGACTCTTAAATGCTAACCTGCCGCCTGTCTTTCCACGAAAGTCTGAACGGAAGATTTCTTTTCAGGACAGCTACCAGATCGTCCAATCAGTTCTACAAAGCGTGTTGGACACTGTCCTTATTGAACAGGATTGCAGGGCATCAGAGCAAACTAGAAGTGCTTTACAGGTGAGTTTATGCGCTCCTTAAAGAGGAGGAACGTCCTGATGGAAAACGTTTATGTGGAGAGGTGGATGATGTCCTAGAACTACTCTCCTCCATTGCACGCGAGAAAGGTTTCATGTACGGGCTTCACTACTTTCGGTATGTGTAAAGCGAGCTAAAAATGGTGGTCGTATCATCAATGCGCGCTTTAGATGTCTCCAGCACAGAAACCACGGGTGCTGCTCTAGTGTGATGATATCCTTAAAATGCCCAGTGTCAAACTGGACTGTCGAAGTCAACGCCCTGCATTCACATGAAGGAAATCCAGTCGATGAGAAAGCTGTAGGGCTTCGATACGAGGCCCTGAAAAGGGCGATGAAGAACCAATTTCGGACCTGGCCACAAAAAGATAAGGGAAGAGAAAGGAGCTATTGGGATGCTCTTTACAAGAAATGCTTCCCTGAGAAAAACTCTTGTTCAAAGATATTGAACCGCAGTAAGGACGTTGTGACGGTGTCCAGTGATGGTGCTACGGTAACGCAAAGTGAGAATACATTGGATGGTTTCCTATTCCCGTCTAGCACAGATGCACATGCGCAGGACGCGAGGACAAACACGAGTGCTCTACACCACCAACCCAGAACAATACCCCTTCCAATCCTACCAAGACCTGAATTGGGAAGCCGGGTGGCGTGTCACGTTAGTTCATTAGATGGTTTCCGAGACGTCGTTCGCGGTCTGGCGAACGAATTCAATGACGTCAAATCAGGTGGGATTGACAATGCTTTGTTTTCACAATCGGAGTCAGAAAACCAAGGGTGTGCTTCCCTACTTTGAAAACCCGGTCTTACGGTTTAGCTCTCTCGAACGTAATTCTCTGGACGCAGCTGTATCTACAGTCAAGGCTCATAATTTGGGTATGGAAGTGACGCCTGAAACAGAAAGTTGTGCTGACTCTGATCTCATACAACGTTTCTTAAACTTGGAATGACGACGATGATGTACCGGTGGAGCTTATTCATCCCTCAAATATTCCAGGAATCGGTGGAAATAGGTCAGAAGGTGCTACTGAGGGGTCACTGAAATCGAGAAAGCATCAACTCCGGATCAAAAGTCTCACTACTAGAGGGAACCCAGGAGCCCACAGTTGACGACTAATTCAAAGCAGCGGTTATAGCTTACTTTAGAAGCCTTCCACTTATGCTCCGGGGCGACATTAGTCCGAGAAGTGCGCTACATTGCAGAAACTTTGGGCTAAAAGCTGCAATGCCGGACCTCTAATTTTATAGGAAAGAAAGAAGTACAATCTGCGGTGGATGGAGACAATGGCGTTTTAAAAGAAGTGCGTGTTAAATGAAAGATCAAAAACCAGGAGAGAGTGTGTGGGGTCTCGCTCACAGTTAAAACATTAGTTTCAAGAAGAATGGGAGGTCTTATGTTGCTGATTTTTAAAAAGCTATGCGCAATCATCCGCCCTCCCCCAGCCGCTGGGATCCGGCACCTACCGCCGAAGATGCGGAAGGAGGTGCCACATATGAAGACCAATCTTTATATGTCACTTCAAGACACCGCAAGGTAGCTGGAGGACAAATATGATATACTCATTAATCCGAGATCCGTGCGCCAAATACTTGGTTATGGAAGGTCGATAAGCAATCCAAAGGACTTAGAATACTTAAAGCTGTTCGAGACTCTCGTCAAATTGCACGAAGAAAACCATGGAAATAGTTTTTTGTTTATTTGCGATGCAGAAGGTCGAATGACTACCGCAGCGTGGACCTTTTGAGAATGTATCGAGGACTACAAGGCATTTGGTGTAGTACCGGTATCTCGCTTGATTGTAAGGCTGTCGCGAAATATTTATGGTTTTACCCTTTTTGCAATCAATGGGCGAGCTAATGATGGCTTCACGCTCACTTTCTTTATGTGGTTCATCAGCGTGGAGACAGAAAAAGACTTCGTAGACATTCCAAAGAGGTTTAAATCAATGATCCATATATCGCCAGCGCTTATATGCATGGACCAGAGTGCCGCGTGTATCGCAGGTGCAGGGAAAGTCTTTAACAATTCATTTATTTCTCTGGACGAGTGGCATGTAAACCAGAATCAGATGAAGAATGTTGTCGCCTGGTGCGCGCACATCGGGGAGAAGTACGTGGTGTGATGACATGTCCAAATATTTGTTTAATCTAAGACATTCACGAACGCTCCACATCTACAGGAAATGACGTGAAGATTTTATATCGAAGTACTTCAACGGCTTTACTGAGAAGCTTCCAGTTTGGTTTTCATTCATATACATGAGCAGTCCACAGATCCTTGTGGCCTGTGTCCGCACCTTGGCCGTCCCAAAGCTGTTCCTTTTCCAGGGAACCGGATACACGGAGGCCTCAAACTCGGGATATCGCGCCTACATCCTGACAAAGAGGTTCTTCTGTGATATTCCAATTCAACTAAAAATGCTAACTCGAAAACGGTCAGAGATTCGAAACAAGGCCATAATTCGCTCCATGACATCGCTCAGCTCACGTTACCGTTCCATTCGTGACTGTCGGTTGCCAATACCACCTGAGATTCAAGATGAACTCATTTCGGAACATACCAGCTATGCACTTACGAAGTTCAAAGAAGTAAGTATAGACCCCTCAAACAATTACGCGGTAGAGCGTGCGTACGTCATCACATTGAAAAACGTTCACTGGCCTGAGCTTTGCATCGAAAAAGGTACTAAAATCCAATCAGTAGCTTGCTTTGAACTCACTTCGAGCGTCATGTTATTCGAAATCTGAAAAACCCCCACACAATCCGGCCGTCTACTCCATTGAAAGTGCTCTTCGCACGTAGTAAAAAAGAAACGATGATGGTGGAAACAGCGAGCTTATTGCCAGATGTGACTGCGGAAGATGGAGACAATGTGATTTCCATGCCGGCATATGATGAGATGTGCATTTGCGTACATTGAGTACATCCTCATTGTTACGGAATTGAGAGAAGTCCTTGACGACTATATCGAAAGTGAAACGTTCTTTGATCCATATTGGAAGTCCAATCCGAACGAAATTCGCTTCGAAAATGTTTGCGACGTTCTTGATACATCAGCTCTAATTGAGCAGCTTGAAAAGACCGAAACAGGACAAGAGAGCTCCGGTTTGGATCTTATGAACTTCATTCACAATTCCTGTGAAGATGAGATACGGACCTACATGAAGTGGTCCAACGGCAAAGCACTGTACGATAAATTGCATCGCCTGGCATCCAGCTTAGGTCCCCTTGCTTTAGAAAGGGTGGAGAGCCTCCCGTACAAGGCTATTGAAGAGCTCAACAAGGAAAGAATTCCAGCACCCACACTGTTGCAAAAAATTGATCTCACGGGTGGGAGATGTCAACATCTTCCAGAAAGGTAAATTGGACGGAAGAAGACGGACCAGGCGATACTCCTGTCATTTATCCACTGCATCGTTCTAATATGAAAATGACGAAGCGTAAGAAAAGTTTTTATGAGAGGTTTTCTTCCAAGAAGAAAAGAAAGGTACTGAATCGAATAATAATGTCTTGAGATCGCAATCACAAGATCTTGTACACTCGACGTCCATGGAAAGACACGGTAAACAAGAGTCAAGTTGTGGGGTTACACCGTCTTCGCAATAGTCGGTAACGAAGAGAAGGAATACTGAATTAATGAAAGCTGTTAAAGTAGCCCAAGAAAGAGCTTTGAAAATCGTAGAAGCATTCATCGCTAACAATGGATGTGATTGTAAAGCGTTGGCTCTGTACAATTTCTGTTGTATGTGGGAGCGGTTTCACTGTAGCGAGACCAGCACAAGCACAATACTGGGCGCGTGTTTTGCAATAGATATGCATTGCATGTAATCCTCAAGTTGCCAACGGCGATAGAGACTGAACACTGTGGTCGTGCTCTCGGTGCGGCGAAATCGATGAAAACTTGATGCTTTTGATTTGTTCGCTTAGTTGGAGAAGGCGATGAGAACAAGAAGCCGTGTATTGCAACTTCAATGCGCGCACCGTTTCTGGATGCTGTTGATTTACGCTCGGAGTTTCTAACTGCGATGAAGACTGAACGCTGTTGATATGTTCTCTTCGTTGCTGACGGCGATGAAGACTGACCGCCGTCGATGTTCTCTCGTTTTGCGACTTGAAGGTGCGCGCCTTTCTTGGCGTTGACTTGTCTCAACACAATTGGTGTTGGTGGTTTGGACGTTGCGACCACTCTTTTGATTAGCGGAGAGCCGAGATACGCCATGTGATTTGCGCTTGTAAAAATGTGCTCACATGGCCCGTTTTGGTGGGTAGCAGATGTTGAGGCCTCCTCTCTCATTGGCTGCGTGCTATACGTCGCCAACGTCGTGTGTTTTCGGCTATTGCCCGTGGAAGGGTGCTTACCTTTCATTTGTTGGGTACCGGAAGGAAGTCTTAGTTAAATGTCTAGAAGTCAGCCGAGGGATTTTCGGGGCAATGAAATGGACCGTAATGGTACTGCATATGCCAGCATTAAATTACAGAAATCGAACAATACATTACACTAAAATCCTACTGCGCAGTTCAACCGTAACGGTAAACCTCTACTCTACTGTGTACCCCCCGCGTACACTGTACTGTCTTATGACCGTTTGGCTGATACTTGATGTTGATCTTCTCTCACTGTCGTTTGCGCTTTCCACTTAGTGAGCACCGGCCAAGACTCACCGCATCTGCGCCACTACACACAGTCGTATTATAGCCTGAATTGCTTACAGTGTTTCTTGTTTTTCTGGGGCTCAGGGTGACAGAACTGCGTATCCGTGTGGCACGGGGCTTTTAATCATAGTTTGATATGGTATTTGCGTAGTTTTTAGTTGCTTGTAACTGTGGGCGAAGCGCCTTGAGGTGTCTTCGGAATTCTTTTAGGGTAGCATGATTGTACATCTGGGCATTCAGTGCTACGTTTGCGAACGGAACAGGTATGGCGCTTGAAGTGAACACTTGAAACTCATTTATGAAATATATAAACTTCATGTGTTCAAGAGTTCTGGTTTACAGTATATTCATGCCGATGGTAGCGGATTGTGCTTGCTTCTAAGATGTTCGATAATGAAGACGGATTTTGACAGTTTTTTCTATACTGGGACACATTTTAGGGTTTACGCAAAAAAGATTTCAGAAAACACGGGAGTATGTTAGATATTATACAATTTCTGAAATTCTTTTCTAAAATAATACTTCAACAATAAAAATTTAGTTTACGGAATTTAAAATAAAAAAAGGACATGAGTATTAGTAATCAAGGGTTACAGTACGAGCATCATACTTGTGCTCGTGTGTCACATATAAAATAGAAATGAATGCCTTTACAGGGTTTTTTTCGCCAACCGAGGTAGTCAGGGGCCCTTGATGTCCAAAAGAGTATGTGACGGTGACACCTCTTGCGATAAGGTCGATTTCTTCACCAATCTACCACCTTGAGAAATTTTTTGAGGCAATTGTTTCTGTCTGCACACCGAGCTTGCGTCTTGGTAAAGTAAGTATCGGCGTTTCTTTGCGAGCATACGTTAAGATTTTACTAACCACGTGCCTAACTACCGAACGCATCTCGACCTCCTCAATATTTACCGTAGGAAATTAAATAGCTGCAAAAGTATCATGCCGCTTGGACGCCAAATCGATAACACTAGAAGCAAGACTATTTTTCGCAAGAGACTTTGGGCGCAATGCAACAGAACTATTACTACATGCGCGAGTAAACCGACCCATTTTGTCAACTTTGCTCTTGCAATGCGCCAAGAAGTACGATGCAGCACGATTAGAAGTTGAACGATACAACACAAGGAAAAAGAACATTCTATGACGCAGTTTCGGTTCAACTTTAATGCGATTACTGATTCGTTATCGCTCTCTCTTTTTCGATTCCGAAAGCAGGATGTAACAAGAATGATGCAGGCTATTGCGTGGCCTGGCACTCGTCTAAGTAAAAGCCGAAACCGTTACAGCTGAGACGCGTTGCTGGTAACGTGTATCATTCTACCGCACCTATGCAGTCCAGTACGTTGGGCGGACATAGAGATATTATTTGGTCTTCATGAATAGCAGCTCTCGGAGATATTTTGGGAGGTTGTGGAACAGTTTATCGCTTGTCGAGTTCATCTCATAATGGGTGATATTTGTGCTTCCTTTATAGAAAAAAATCCAACAAGGTATGCTGAAGCTGTTGCGGATAGTAGTAGTCCCATGACGAATTGCATTGGGTTTATAGAAGGGATGGTAATCGGAATAGCACGACTGGTGAAGAGTAAGAACAAAACGTTGCTTATAATAGTCGCAAAAGGAAGCACGCTTTGAAGTATCAAGCCGTCACTACCTCGGATGGTCTGATCTTACATGCATACGGACCAACGGAGGTAAGTAGGCATGACTGGACACTACATGTTCGCAGTGGATTGGATGAGCTTCTAAAAATTTTGCTTGTTGTGGATGGTATTCAGTACGTGCTGTATGGGGATTCTGGCTAAAATGTAAGGAAATTTATGGAAGTTCCGTTTCAATGCTCTAATCTGACGGCAGTCGAACATGCATTCAGCAAATCTATGTCCAAGGTTTGCGCAACAGTGGAGTGGATTTTTAAAGAGATCCAGAAAACTTATCAACCCACTCTTTAATCTTACCCAACCACTTACTCTTCCTCCTCACGTAATCCTTCTCACTCATATTCACACAGAAATATCGCTGGCTTTGCCGTCAAAAACAAAAGCTGATTCAGCACCTCCACTTCGGCGTTACTTCAATCAATCGTGCACAACGGCTTTTTCGCCACCTCAGAACACTCGTTCGCCTTGACCAACGTATCACACGCCATCTTGAGCTCCTTGGGACATTTATTCCCCGCCTCGTCACCTTGAGCTCCGCGTCCGGCAGCATTTTTTCCAAACGCTCTAGACCCTTCAACCTCAACTCATTGAAAATAATCTCCAATTCCCTCACCGGGTCAACCTCCCCCTCAACATGCGTCACATTGGCATCCGAAAATGCGTGAAATATATGAAAAATGGCATCTACTTCCTGAATATTGGACAGAAACTTGATATCTGCTGTGCTATTTGCTTAGTTATAGAACAAATGCCATTTTTGCGTTTATAATACAACTTAATCTCGTATCATGCTCCTTTGTCTTAGCTAGAAGTGTTCAGGAAGACAAGATTATTAATTAGAGCTCTATCATAGAGGTAACCGAAAATATCTCATAAATTGATTCGTTGATTTCAAGATCCGAAAAAAGACACATTTTTTATGTTAATTTTCAAAGAGAATAGCTTAAACCATTGAATGTCCAAAAAAAGGAAATAGAAACAAACCATTCCATAATATGAGAAAAATATTAAATATTTACATAAAAGGGAAAGAAAAAATTCTCAGTGAGATCGAAGAAAAAGTTTTAAAAGTTTTATAGTTTTTGTTTCCATATATTCAAGATAAACTATGACGGTCTAGAGCAGATTGCCTGAAGTGTTTTGGAAATTTTAAAAACAACTCGCAAAAATCGGTGAAACTTTGATTTTTTAGCTTATCTTAAAACAAATTACCCGCAGAAATATTCAAATAAGTATTTAAATCCGATGTAAGTTGTATTAACAAAATTAAAATTGCGAGGAAAAGTCGAAAAACCTAATAATTTGACTCTTTTCTAAAAATCATTCCGAGGGCTTCTAGATTATTGATATGTCTTGAGGAATGTACCAAAAATTTATGATTAAAAGAAATTGCAAAAGGGAGGAATTTAGAAAAATCTATACTGGCTGGCTTTTTTAGCTTAAGTCCTGACTTAACTACAATTGCATCAAAAATTTCATTCCATCATAATAAGAAAACCACCAAAAAAATCTCTTATTCTACTAACTTTTCACTATCGTTGAATAAAATGCAATTAGTAATTGAAATAGAAAATCGTAAAGTTTACTGAAACTTAAACATACAATCTTAGATGAAAATATTTTCGAGAGAAAAGAATTCTGTAAATTACTTCAATGTAGTTCACTGATTTAATTTGACCCATAATATTTTTTCAGAATTAATAATAAGAAAAATTGATCTGTCAATTTTTTATTCGCTCAACTATACACAGTTGCATAAGGAATCTAAAATTTTTGTTGAAGCTAGTTAGCAGTGAGAAATATAACAAATTTCTTGCAGGGTGTATAATTGATAACTAATACTAAATTTTTTCGAAAATATATCCGTATTCACGCGCCCATTTTTTGGGAAATAGTATGAGCTTAACAAATGTTACATTTTTCCTCCGAACTGATAATATTGCTATAGTCCTTCTTTCTAAACAGAGAAACGGGTCACAAAATCGCCAAAAAGACAAAAATCGACACTACAGCTTGGAAGCTCTTTAAGAGCGAGAACAGGGTGCACTTACGTACTGTCGTGTACAAATATCATTAGGTTTGATTTTTCATGAGTAAAGCACCTTTTGTATCAAAAAATAATGAAAATGCTTTTGTATAAGTAAAATATGTCTTTAAAATTAAAATTAAAAATTGACACAGCTGTAAGGTCTACTTTC
Organism: Kappaphycus alvarezii; assembly: GCA_002205965.3. Taxonomy (NCBI): domain Eukaryota; phylum Rhodophyta; class Florideophyceae; order Gigartinales; family Solieriaceae; genus Kappaphycus; species Kappaphycus alvarezii. Next base: position 178,544 of record NADL03000031.1, on the reverse strand, counting down.
TACGCTTTCAAGCGAAAAATCAATTTTACTCTTCTTGATGAAATATGAGAAGAAAGTTTATGCGCAGACCTTTAATTAAACATTAAAAAATGATCAAGAAGATAGAGTGCGAAAATATTCTCACCATTTAAGATGTACAAGCTGCAAGGAATCGTTTTCGTCAAAAATAAAATACAATGCAAAATGAAGATAAGAAATATGAAACATGGTGTAAATACCTTCACGCAAAAAGAGAAACATACGTATGGGTATTAATTTTTTCGCTTAGTGTTGACACAAATGAACTACTTCCGCACTTCTTAAATCATGTTATACACTCGAAATCTTCAGCACTACCACCGGAATCATGAAATGGGTTTAGAATAGACTCCACATCTTTGAGTCTCTCACCAAATTATCTTTAATTACGGGTGCCTATTACTTGGCTGATGTTGAACTCACTTAAAGCGCCGTCGTAGATAATTAAAACCTCGGTGACTACTATTTTTAACTGCATGGGCACCAGGGCTCCTGAGTAATCAGCAACCCCGGTTGTGGCTCTGAAATTGACTCCCCACTCTGGCCTCTGCAACTCTCTGCAAATTGCAACTTTGGTTTATAACCGTTTATTTGCCTGGGCCCCCCTGTTTTACGCTCTACGTTCCGTACTATAGTACACATTTTATTGATAGTCTGTTATAATTAATCAGCCTTGGCGCGAAGTTCTCCAGCGTCTACATACAGCTAGGAAATTCCAGGTTTTCCGTTGATGACCACACCCTTAACTCTAAATGAATCACTTCACGTTGCTGACTCACTGTTACATCGCTTTCTGCCAGTTGTAGCATCCCTGATATAATCGGTTATTTCAATCCAATTCTTCGCCAATTTCTATCAGACTACTACTATGGTCCGTCCTTACAACCTAGAGGAACATTATACCATCTAGTCATCCAAGTAATCACCCCTCTGTACAAAAAAAATCTCTTCGCCACTAGCGAGCTGTGATACCGCATAGAAATGTGCTTAAAAAGTAACCGCGAAAGCCACGTGAGTCTTTTTCTGTGAGTTTTAGTTTCCTCGATATCCAAAATTCCGTAGTTCGAAGAGGACGCCTGCACACCACGCATTGCACTACACCTGATAGTAGTTCGGAAAGGTAGAGATTTAGGAAAGATTGGAACTGAGATTTCTATTTAAGCCCATTCAACAAGATTTTCTTTTCCAAATTCATTATGTACACTTTCCAAGGTATGTTGTTATTTTGGATGTACTTCTGTGCATATGAGGGGGATAATTGGGGTGTTTTTAATCCATGAAAATGCGGCCAGCTCTTCCCTAAGGGATGTGATGATGTAGGTAAAAGCTTACAACGTGATTCTAAGTGAAGATATGGTGATAATTGTAACAGTAGTTTTGTGATGCACTTCATTCACTAGTATAAAGTTAAGCTTTGCATTTGATATAGAGTACCAAGGGCAGATAATGTACCGAAGTAAACTTGAAGCAGGAATTTTTCTTAACGGAGTACTCGATGCAGTAAAATGTTTGTGCGCTGCAGAAATTATTTCTGAATTTTATCTACTGGATTCCTTAACGGATTTTTATGAATCTAAGTGACCCACTTTCGGCTTGAGAGTGCATTTAGATGTATGCTGAGCTTACTTATGCTCCAAAACCCTTCAGGTGGCATTTATTTATTACAAGAATACTGGAACAATGAAAAATAGGACAATCTTTTGTAAAAGATCTATTTAAAGATAAATTACCTTATTAAATAACTTAAATTTCAGCAAATATTTAAGGATTCCAAGTATTCTGGAGATTTTTGGGAAGATATTACTTAATCGCCGTAGCTCTACGGAATCTGCTATCGTCAGTACTACCTTCGCAGTTCTCCGAAGGCAGAACTTTTCGCTCATGTATTAGATGGTGCAGCCCGCAAGTTTTACCTCAAGAACTGCCACAAATATATGAAAATACTGAAAAGTTTAAGGTATTGATGAGTGCATACGTCTTAGATGCAATAAATCTTCAAGTAAAGGAAAATTTGGAGAAAATCCGCTTGAAGACATTTATACTAGGTAAGAACATCTCGGATACATCTGGAGGATTGGCCAAGCTGGTATCTCACATTAATGATTTTACTTCAATGTCCTACTGACTCCGACTCTGATGACCACAAAATGGATTGTCTTATGAAGTCTATGACTTATTTTATTATTTTATATTTTTACTCAAAATTTCTGATTTTTTGTAATCTTTTCTACTTTATACGCTATATTGGCCCGTTTTTCTTACTTTTTAAACTTAAGTCTCTTAAGTCTAGAAGACTTGCGGTAGAATCTAATTCTATAGAAACAAATGATTTAATTGATAGAATTTTAAAAACATGTTTCTTTACAAGATTCATTACTCGAAACTTTTCTACGAGTATAAATTAAAAGTTTAATAAACTTGAAATTTGAAAATCATGAGTAAAAACAAGAAATGCAACTCATTAGAACCGCAAGTATTGAATTACTAATGCTTCAGATTTTAAAGCTGCCAATAAAACAGAAAATTTAGCAAAAAAATCCAGATAAAGGAGGTATACCATCCATTGAAAATAATATTATAACAAATCCGAAAGCTATTAAAAGATTTGATTTTGATAAGCCTAACAAATTCTTTATATACCTACTTCGGTAATGATGATTATTTGAAAAAAATCATTACTTTAAAAGTTCAAAGTCCTGTAATAAGTTAAAAAATTGACGTTGATAAGTAGCGTGAAATTTTCTTTTTGCGTGACTAAAGAAGAACCACCTTCTAAGCTTTTAATTTTTTAAATCGATAGTGAACGAGTACTCTGAAGAAAAGATTAAAAATTCCGTGAGGTTATAATTTTAAATTGAATGTCTTTAAATATTCGAAATTTTATTGGAAATAACGAAGTTCCTTTTGTATAATGAGTCAGCAAGTTAATAATTATATCAATCCGATATATTTGTAAGTAGGCCAGATTAAAGTAATACTTATGAAACCCGAAACCAAGTGACCTAGTTATAAGCAATTTGAAAATTCTTTAACAAGTTTTCGAGGACTGAACTCATATATGTAGCAAAATATAGAGAAGACTTCTGATTAGAAGCGAAAGGCTAACCAAACTTGGAAATAGCTGGTTTTTCGCGCAACTTATCTTAGCACGGCATTGATTACTTTGTAAATCTAAGGTAAAGTTCAAGTCAAATTGAGGGATTTCTAATTTACTTAACTTGATTTATCTTTTAACTTTGATTTAATAAAATTAATAGAAAGTCTTTAGGCGATAAGGTTTTAAGATTAACGGGCAACAACCCAGATAGCATGTTAATTAGTTCTAAGACTGGAGCCGTATTACGATTCAGAAATTAAAATCGCAAGTTAAGTCGTAAAATAAGTCTGTGACAGCCCTCGATGATTGGATCCAAAACCTGCGCCATATTCATCTTCTTACTGGAAGGGAAGCAATTTCTCGAGGATTTACTCTATAGAAAAAAGATGGGATTCTGATCATAATGAAACGTTATTTGTGAAACACCACAAAAAGACACCTCAGAACAATCCTTGGTGGTCGAATAGAAGTGGCCAAACCCAACGTAGTAATTATTAGTTCGAGAAGTCCCACAGACGAAACAAACATCACAATGTGGAGTCCTGAACTAGAAACCGGGCCACCGTTGCACTCAGAGCACCATAGAGGCGTACGAAGCTTCGCATCTGAAATGAAAAATCTTCAACCCAATGTTTAACAGATTTAATCAATGGAGAAAGAAATTCATTGTGGGACGTTGAAAATGACTTATATATCGTTCGAACTCCGCAAAAAGCGAAGAATTAAGTGAATTTGAATCCCATTTTTCGAAATCCGCATTCCACGTGACACTACTGCAGGCCCCGATCGCACGCCCTTGCGGTGATTTCACCTGCTCTGCAAGACCCTTCTCAGCCCCCAAGCAGGTGTCATTGGCCTCAGTGTGCTAACAAAACTGGTGACCCGGATAGCAAACGGGACCTTCCGGCCGCAGCCCTCCCCACTCTCGCCGCTGCAACACTGTTCCCGCTGCAGCCAAAACCCGGGAAGATCCGCCCGATTGCAGTCAGATCTGTTCTCCGGCGCATCGTGATGAAGATATTACTTCCATCGGCGATTAATGATTCCCGCGACTTCCTGGCCCCCTTCTAACTGGTCAGTGGTATCAAGGCTGGCACGGATTCCATCATTCATGATGTTCGCACATTATTAAGCCGGTTTTCCTCCGACATGCATTCGTTCATGAGTGTAGATGGCCAATCAAAACAAAATTTTCAAGATTGTTGACCTCGGTTAAGGCTAGAGCAATTTTCCCTCACCAGCTTCCGCTCTTCGCAAGAAGTTGTAAAAACTACATCATTTTGGAAGGAAAATAGTTCGTATTATCGTGCAGGGTTTCAGAAAAGAGGGCACATGTACGGTAAAGTTTACTGTACTGTAACTTAGCATAAAAAAACTTTTTTCCAGTAAATATTTCGGGCTTCCAAACCATTTACCTTTCCAAAATGTAACGTAAATTGTCCTCATATAAGGAAAAAGCGTGCCTCATATGAGGATCCACGACAGTGCTATGTCGGATAGAAACTAGTGTCTATCCCAGCAAGCGCTGTCCTCATGTGAGGTACGCTTTGTCCTCATATGAGGACAAAAAAAATAGGAATTACTGTACTGTGGTAGTCAAATAATTTTTTTGTCCCAATAAATGTTAGTAAAAAAGTTGAACTGTAAGTAGTTACTTACAGTATTGTTCGACTGACCGACATACTGAAGATGCAATAGCTTCCAACTTTATATACTCCCAGTCACTTCCTCACATCCATCACTGGGATGGAATCGTAGGTTGCTGACCCAGAGATCGTGAGTTCGATTCTCGCTGGGGTTCTGTAAGAAGTCCGAAAATTCCAACGGGAACTCGACTGGTTGTGAAAAAGCTGCGGTCTCAGTGCGCCATTAGGTATCCACTTGAACATGAGACAGAATACGGTGACATCTCATAAAGGGATAATTCAGTGCGACATAAAGCAGCTAACTTCGCAATTCAGATGACGCAAGTACACCAGTAGGGCGCTATAGAAATAGAACTCATTGATCATTTTTTCTTTTAAAACAAAAAGTCACACAATTTTATATCAACTTGGAATCCTAATTGAGATCCCTATGATGTTTCTTGCGCACGTAGTACATGAAGCAAAACCTTTTTTCTCGCGTGACAGATATAAACATCACCAAGGCCATTGTCACGGCAAGTAGAACAAAGAAATTTTGACTTACTGACCTTACAAACTCGACAGCGACCTTGGTAATATGCGTTAGTATACTCACAGTTACTCAATTTCCTCTTCTTGTTAGTTACAGCCAGATGAGTTCCAATCCCTGAAACATGGTCCAACATATCACTGTCATCCTCATTTTGTAAGCAGTAAGATGCCCTACGTGATCTTGAATCAAACTTGTTCTCAATGAGTTCCTCGGCAAGAATCTTAAAACTTAGATTGTGATAAGCAGAGTCTTGGACCAAAAAAATGCTTGTATAGTAAAAATGAATCAACAATTATGATCGATAGGAGAGGGAAATTGACCCTGAGCGACCAATCTTTGACTTCCAATTTCTTCTCAATTCCAAGGGTATCTTGCCTACATCTGTTGTGACGATCGACTTGAGAAAACGTGTCGTAGTACCTCTCCACAACATCTGGAACTGCAATCTCGAATTCCACTTTCCTTGTCTCGCCATTCACAGTTCTCCATCTTTCCCTACAAATTTGGTTCCCTGATTGGTTTTATGGCAACTGCTGACGAAATGTCTTCGTTCTCTATCCATCCACAACACATACATTAAAGATTTTGGTGTCAGGATTCTTCGAAACCATCGAGATATGATCTCCGCGCTCCGTGAGCTCCTGTGGCGACAAATGTTGCATCGGAAATTCCTTAACCGCATTCTTGACCACACCAATAAATCTCGTTCCGTATCTCATCAAGGCTTCCGCAGTTGACAGCGATGCAACCAAATGAATCCACAAATACGACGCGACCTGTCTTAAGCCAAGGTTGAACAAGACGAAGTGTCAGGGCGGTAGTGTGACAGAATTGCTCTGTGAGTTCACGTCGAAGGCTACCCGTTTTTCCCATCACAAGCTCCAATATCAACATTATTCCAGACTGGCTACATGCAGAAGCCTTCAATTCGCAGCCATTTTCGGGCTTTCTGTCATAGGCAACGTAATGTGGGAGTCCTTTTTTGATCCAATCTCCCCGAGACCGTACCATCTGCTAATACTTTCATCGACGCAGATATACGAAGATGGCGTGACATATTGCCTGCGGAGTTCATTGATGGTTTTCAAAAATCCACTTACCAGAGACAATCTCGAGTCATCCAAGGGACTTTCCTCCCGTCCAAGTGTGACTGAAGCAAATGATTTCCAGAATCAGCTCAAAACTTCTCCGTGACATGATCTTTCCAACGCTCGGTGCTGGAATGTACTTTGAACCAGATTCACTCCAGAAGTCGCGGCGGTTTGAAAATGAAAACCTCGTCATAAATATGAGAATCCCAAATAACTTCAACTTCTCTGCTCACGAGACGAGATGATTTCCAATGGCATTCAATCGATCATTTGTAAGGTCACGCATGACGGTTAGGTGACGGAGCGGAAACATGCTCATAAAGCATTCAAGTGACGATAAATGTCGAGGAGAACCATACGCGAGAATATTACCAGAGTAGCCAATTATTTTGCAGCTTTTCTCTGATACATTTTCATTCATAGGTGTGAAAATCTCCTGATTGGTCCATGATCTTCCATGAGAAAAAACAGGTGCATCTGATTGATGCGCCGTGGAATCATCGGAATTCCCATCTGATGCCGACGAGACGGTTGGAGAGCGCCCAAACTTCATGTGCCGCTTCGTTTGGCAATTGAGCTGTTCCTTCCTCCACTACGACTTATGTTGGAGGTAATCCCGCTTTGATGTTGACAATCTTCAACGTGACAGTTTTGAGCTGGTCACGTATCTTCCTGCTTGCATCACCTGACTTCCTCCTTCGACCGCTTACAAAGTCGATGTGGACGGCAATAACGGTTCCAGCGAGCAATTTCGTCTTCCAAGCTGACCCATACAAGCGCTTACATTCTGTAGCTGACGTAACAAGGGAAGCACGGCAGTGAATGGGATTTCCTGGAACGGTTCGTGGATCCATTTCTGTGAAAATTGAGGGGAAAATGGATGGGTATCGCGCCAGGGAAAGTTAGTCCTGCGTTGAGCAGGGTGGAAATTCTCGAAAAGTTTGTTTTGATCGAGTATCTACATGTTAAAAGAGTATGTGGGAACTAAAAGAAGGCGGCTAAAAAATGTATTTAAAAAAAATGGTTGGTAAAGGTTGTCGTCATATGATTACAATGGTCCAATAGACACGCTAGTATGTTGCTTTTCTCTCTCGCTATCCAGCCAATCATCAAACGGATAGCTGGAGAGGACGGCATTTTCTTTGACCAGTGGTACGCTGATGGTGGGACCATCATGGGGTCACTTGACCGACTCCGAAGAGCTCTTCGGTCACTCGCCGGTATGGCCCGGCTTTGGCATATTCGTCAATCACCAGAAGACACGCATTTATTGGCACATCATGCCTTCAGACAGAGCAGCTTTCCTGGCTGAGTTCCCTCTCTCCGAGTGCGCTGCTGGCGGCTTTGATCTCCTCGGGGCCCCAATTGGAAACGCTACCTTCACCAAGTCTTTCCTGCGGGACAAAGTTGATGCGTGTCAACGCATGCTGAACCTTCTCGAGTACATTCGGGACCCACGGGCACAGACTCTGTGCATCCGCATAAAGCGTCACGCACGCGTTTAAACTCCCGACCCGAACCACGCTTCCGACCCTGCCGCTGGGTTCGACTCCCTGCAGCGCTCCGCCTACGAGTCACTTCATGACTTCGCTCTCACGGACTCAGCGTGGACTCAAGTGTGTCTCCCGATGCGCCTCGGTGGTCAGGGTTTCTCCTGATTGACTCCTCCTCCACGGAGCAGTTGCCGCCAGCAAACGCCCCTCCGCCAGTTCGTACGCCGCCTCCATGGCGATCCCTTCGACACCAACCTCAACCCCTTCGACACCGACCTCGGCCCCTTCGACCCTACCGCCCTTGCTGACAAGCCCGGCAACCTCCAAACACTTCTAAACAGGGCACAGCATGAGGCCGCGGCCAAGGAGTTCTGGGAGGACGACCTCTGGAGGGATGTGCCATGCCCGAGACATCATCATGCCTACAGGACCCGTCGCCGGATACTTGGCCTCGCCTTCCGACACAGTGGTGCAGCTGCTTTCCGTCAAGCGCACCCAACGACTGCCACTAGAGTTTCCCCGCCCATTGGAGCATAATGTTACGCCGCCACCTCGGTCTCCCACTCTACACAGACTCGATGCCGCTGAACTGTCACCACTACCAGCAACCGCTGGATGTCTACAGTGATCATGCTGCTGACATCTGCCTCTCTGAGTTTGGACGACGACACCGGCGTGACGCCATTCGTAACTCCATCGCTTATCACCTTTTCCGCACCGCTGGTTTGGACACCAGACTTTATGTTCCTGTCCTCATCCCTGGTTCCGAACTTCGGCCCGGAGACATCCTTGTACATTTTCCTGCTTCCCCCGCTGACCCCCGTGAGAAACCCTTCGCATGTGACGTAGTGATTACATCGCCGTTCACGTCGTCCGCCGCTGCTCAAGGATATCGCCGGAAGATTCAGAAGACGGAACACGAGCTGTCCAGGCGAATTGTCCCCCCTTCCCTGGACCCGTCCCGCGATACACGCGACCTTGGTTTCCGGTTTCAGCCCCTCGCTTTTGACTCGCTAGGAGCTGCATCTCCTGATACCATCCGTTTCCTCGAGCGTTTTATCGACCGAGCTGTGCACAAATGTCATGTCTCTCCCACCATCTTCCGCGCACGCCTTTTTCAACGCTTAAGCTGCATCATATGGTCGTCGATAGCGATGGCATCTCGCGCGCTCCTCTGCACGTGACCGATGTGGACCATCCTATTAGATCTTAGCCTTAGTAGGCGGTCAAGCAGTGCACACTCGAAATGACAGATGAGTAAAAAATTTTTTAACCCAATAGAACGTACGGTAGGCCTTGTTTACACCTCTGCACCCATCTTTGTCAATTCTCATTCGGTGTTCTTGCTCAAGTTCTTGTCTCCCACCTTTCGTACCGCTTCCTCTCGTCTTCTCCCCTTCGCCCCGCGCCCCCGCATCTCCTTGCCGCCTTGCTGCGGCTACGCTGCGGCGCGCGCGCGACCGGCTGGTCGCATCTCAAATCTCCTCCTCCCTTCCAAACCTCCCCGTTCTTCCGAGTAACGAGATCTTTCCCAGTCCCTTTTTTTTTCCTTCCTTGCTTCCCATGGACTGAGACCCTTTTTTTCGATCTCCGGAATCTACCCTCCTTCCTTGCACCATGCCCTCCTGCTCCCGTGCTGCCCGATCGGAGGCCATCGTCTCGCTAACCCACGCTTCTATGGATTATCTCGTGCGTTGCGCCTCTATCTTCGACGGCCCCGTCGACCTCACCGATCCCACCGCTACGGCCTCCTTTCTTTCTTGCGTCTCCGACTCTCCTGTTGCCAATGCCGTATCCCCGTCCCTCCAGCACACCCCCAATTCCGCTCAATTCTAGCCATCTCGAACACCCTTGCCGGCTCTCCGCAAGGCTCTCCGCAGGCTCTCCGCCGGCGTCTCTGCAGGCTTCCCCTTCCGCCTCCGCTCAAACAAACACACCTGCAGGCTCTCCGCAGCCCCAACGCCCGCCGTTACCCTACCCCCTCCGACCGCTCCGTCTCCCTCCCCGTACCTCCGTGCCGCCACCACCCCAGCACCCGCTCCGAAACCGCTTCAACGCCTTCCTTCCTCGGCCGTCACGGCCTCACCCACCACGCTGGCCTCTCCGACAAGCGCCTCTCGGCAAAATTCGCGGGCAGAGTCCGCCACGCCACCGCGGCCTGTTCAGGGGCAACCGAAAACGCGTTGTTGTCGTCACTGCCCCGCCTGACGCCCCTGTCCACCCCTCCGCCTTCCGCCGGGCGATATCTAATGGCGGTTTCCCTGGCTCTTGCTCCATCCTGCGCTCTTCTTCTCCGAACGTCTTCCTTGTATGCGCCGCCGAACGTGACCTGCTCTCCTTAGAGCCAGCCTACTCGCCTTTCGCGCCTTGGCAAAGACCTCTGACAACTTCGATCCTCCTACCCTGGATTTCTCCGCAATCTCGACCTCCCTACAGACCTTCCGCCCCCCAACTTCTCTCCGTTTTCCCTGGCCTTCGCTCCGAAATCGCTCGTTGGAATCCTCCTCCTGCCAGTGGTACCCGCACCTGCCTTCGCTCACGCTCTCCGCGAAATGGAATCGTGGTTTACAATACTCTTTGTCAAGACGCCTCCTTTGCCACTTCTCATCCCCCCTTCCTCCCCCCCCGTCCCGGTCGCCTCGACTAAGCGCCGACGTGTCCCCCCACTCCGATTGATGCTGGGGTTTACACTAGTGACGCGGGCTGGGCTTCATCTCCAGATGCCTCTACCGTACCTTCGCCCCACCCGGCCCTGTTGCCCCGCCCGGGCGCCGGATACTCCGTACTTGAACACGTTCCGATTCCGGAGTCTATGGACGATGACCAGTAGGCCTCGCGTGGAACCTTCATACCGGCCGACCGCCAGTTACCACTCCGAATCTTGTCCCCCTCCTCTCCATCTTTCAACTTCCGATCCCGTCCATCTCCTACTTACCCAATTCTCGCGTTCCGATTTCCACAATCTCTTTTATTGCCTTCTGCATGCCTACAACCACGCACACTCCCTGCATATCGCGTGGAATGCCTCACCCGTCTCTTCGCAGTTGGTAAGCTGGTCCTTCGGAAAAACGGCCGGCGGGAACCCCGTAATCGCAACCGCGCCTCCGTCCACCGGCTTCTCCGATCCCGCATCTCCATGGCCCTGGAAGGACGCTGGCAAACGCTCTACTCAGATGCACTTGACGCCTTCGGTTCCCCATTGCCATCCACCTCCTATTCCCACCCCTTCCCACCACCCGCTGCCGCCGCTTTATCCAGGGGGCCCTCACTAAGGCTGTCGCCGCCTCTGCTCTACCACCTCACCGGCACCGGCTACTCTCCGTAACAAATCCCTTCCTGCTTCCCTGCATCCCTCTCCAAGTGTCCGGTTACCCCAACTCCGCGCCACTTGCTGCCCCCGCCTTTTTTTGGAGGCCGAGGTTCGCCGTCAGCTCGCCTTCCTACCACACCACAGCTCTCCGGGCCCTGACGGCCTCCGCCCATTCGTCTTCAAATCCCTCTCCCATGCACCAGGCGGTGATACCGCAGATCGCTCCGCCTGTCTCAGCTCACAATCTTTGTGAACTCTGCCGTGGACGGCCGACTCCCAACTGAGCTCCGTCATCTCTTCGCGGGGCTACTCTACTCGGCATCCCAAAGGCCCGCGGCGACAGTCTCCGCCCCATCGCCATGGGTACGGTTCTCCGACGCTTCATCTGCCGCCTCGTCGTTCGGCGCTTGTCGACAACCCACCGTCGTCTCTTATTTCCTTCCTCACAGCTCGCCGTCGGAGTCCGCCACGGAACAGAAGCCATCATTCACGCGATCGGCTTCTCTCCACCCGCCCTGACAGCGCCAGCTTCGCTCTCCTTCAAATTGACGCGTCAAACGCGTTCAAAACATCGAGCGTCACAACATTCTGCTCGAGACGGCCAACATATCCCCGACCTCGCCCGGTTTGTGGACTACTTGTACGGAGGTGATTCCACCTCATGTTCGGTTCACATATCCTGCACAGTCGCACAGGCACCCACCAGGGAGATCCGCTCGGAAGCATCCTGTTCGCCCTTGGCATCCATCCATTGGTCCCAGCTCTCATCACGCTTTCCCGCCATACGCCTAAACGCTTGGTTCGCCGACGACGGTACCGTCATCGCCCTGTCAACCTCGCTCTGAGGTTCTCCGCTTCATCTCAGATCGTGGAAAGCCACTCGGTTCTCTATCAACATGGCGAAAACAACGCTATGGCGTCCTGGCCCGGATCCCCTCCCCACGTCCCTTCGGTGTGCCATACCCTGCACGATACTTTCCCAGAATTCCGTGACAGTCCTCAGATCCCCAATCGGCACCTCTCAAAGCTGCCAGTCTTTTCTTGCCTCCCGCGTACATGCCATTTCCGAGGTTTGGTCGCGCATCTCCGGATTGAATGACCCTCAACTGGGCAACTACTGAGACTGCCAGTTGCTGCCGCCATCTATGTTCTTCGCTGCACCCCGCCGCATCTCACTCTTTCCGGAGCCCAAACCTTTGACTCTGGAATGCGAAGGGTATTCGAAGACATGCACCGTCGTCTCCCAGACAGTGCCTGGCTCACCGCCCAGCTTCCCACTAGTATGGGAGGGCTCGGACTGCCCCTTACCGAAACCATCGCAGAGGCATGCTACGCTGGCTCTGTTTTCCTCCTTCCCACTTCTTCGCCTCCTCCTCGGTGATTGCTTCGACGTCTCGCCCTTGATCTCAACGTCTCTCGCCTCTATCCGGGCCAAATACAGCCTCCCCGACAGTTTCTCCCCCCCGCCGTCCTTGCTGGCCTCCGCGCCTCTTCTTCCCCGGCCTGTCTGACTTCAGACAACGCTACTGCTGAGATCTCAAAGGCGCTTCGCGCCAAACTTCTCTCTTCCGTCGACCTCTCCTCCCCGAGGCTCCCGGCTACTCCGCCGCCTAGCTTCCGCCGCTTCTTCCCACGCCTCCCGTCCCTTTCACAACCTCCCGCAGAGCCATCTCGGTACCCGGGCCGCTCCTGAAGTGTGGCGAACCATGGTTTGCCTCCGTCTTGGTGTCCCCATCTTCTCTGGCACACAACCCTGCACCTATTGCGCCGCCGCCCACTTCCGCACTGTCCCCACCCTGGATTCCTACGGACACCACGCCTCTGTCTGTCCCTGCGCAGACGGCTCCATTCGGCGCCACAACTGTGTTCGCGACCGCCTCATTTCCGAGGTATCACGCTTATCAATTGGGATTCGCCCTGTACGGGAATGGACCTTCGCAAGACTTGCCCCGACCCTCCAACTCTCGCCGCGCCTCGACATCTACATCCGTGATGACCAGTTCTCTCCCGTCCCGCAGGGCTACGACGTCACTGTCATCATCCCCCACTCCGCTCCATACGCCCAACAGCGGATCCACACGCCCCTCGCTGCCCTTACTGCATCTGAGCACGCGAAATGTCTCCGCTATGGCCACCTCTGTGCCGAACTACGTATCGACTTCCACCGATGGCTTTCGATATATACGGGTCTGCCGGTCCCGGTGCCGAACGAGGTCTGTCCAGAATTGCTGAGTACATCGTTCTGGAAAGGCAGTAGCCCTGCCTTCGAGCGCGATCGCTTGTTCACGATTATCAGCTCGCTCATACAACAACGAACTTCTGTCGCGATCAACCGACGAACTACCGTTCCTGGCTCGGATAGATTTTTCCCCTTTTGAGGGCCGCTAGCCCCCCTTTCCTGCTTGGTAAAGTCTTCTTCTTCTTCTTCTTCTTCTTGTTTACTTTGCCACAGATATATGCAGGTGCAACATGCTAAGTCTTGAATACCCCACTGTAACAAACCTAAACAATTAGGTTTGAATGGGGTGGCTAAACTCTGCATGTTGCGGGGCGCGACATATTACAGACGAGGCACATGTGGACCAAATCGCATAACTAAGCTGCTGATAAAGCCGAGTCTTCACTCCTCCCGTCGAGCATCCGCTGCGGGTTGCGACAGCGGCCGCGTATTCGTCGGTAGGCCGTTACCTGTCGTTACTTTAATGTTGGTTAACCTTCGGCGGTCTTTTGTATATGTTTACCTTAAGGGCAGGCTGTCTTCGTTGATTTGTCATTTACCAAACCGCAATATCCATGCCATCCAGCCCCGTCTAAACTGCGCTCTAAAACTCTCGCGATGATATTTCGCAACTTATACACAACTCCTACTCCATCCTCCAATATACCACTCAGTTCTCTACCATCCCCTACCATGTACGCAATTCAACGCCAGTCTAAGTCCTCCCAAACTTGAAGAATATAATATCCCCGTCCACCACCCGATACAACTTCCCCTGCTGCTTGTACTTGCCCGCCGCCTTGACCGCATTCTCCGATCCCAGTTCCTTAAAATCCTCAAACTTCATAACCTCTGCACACACGAACCCCTTTTCAAAATCCGTATGAATCGTCCCGGCAGCCTGCGGCGCCAGGGTACCATCCCGAATCGTCCAGCATTTGACCTCATCATGCCCTGCCGTGAAAAAGTAAATCAGCCTTAGCCCACGGTACCCCGTCTTGACAATCTTATCCAGCGCACTCGTAGTCCCCACCTCCTTCAAATACCCTTGGACTGCCCCTGCCCCTCATTCTGCTCCATGTCCACCAATTTTTCCTCCAACGCCGCCGAAAACGGGATGATCAACTCCCCAGAATGCTTATCGACCCACTCTTTAATCTTACCCAACCACTTATTCTTCCTCCTCACGTAATCCTTCTCACTCAAATTAACCAGAAATATCGCTGGCTTTGCCGTCAAAAACAAATGCTGATTCAACCTCCACCTCGGCGTTACTCCAATCAATCGTGCGCAACGGCTTCTTCGCCACCTCCAAACACTCCTTCGCCTTGACCAACGTATCGCGCGCCACCTTGAGCTCCTTGGGACATTTATTCCCCGCCCTCGTCACCTTGAGCTCCGCGTCCGGCAGCATCTTTTCCAAACGCTCCAGATCCTTCAACCTCAACTCATTGAAAATAATCTCCAAGTCCCTCACCGGGTCAACCTCCCCTCAACATGCGTCACATCGGCATCTGAAAATGCGCGACACATATGAAAGATGCCATCCACTGCCTGAATATTGGAGAGAAACGCATTACCAAGGCCCTCTCCCTGGGCTGCATTTTTCACTAACCCGGCAATATCCCACACGTCCAGGTAGGCAGACACATTGGAACCCGGCTTCCAATGATCCACCAACCAGTCGAAGCGCTCATCGGGGACCGCAACGCGCGCCTCGTTCGGCTCGATGGTGCAAAAGGGAAAGTTCTCTGCGGGCACGTTACATTTGGTGAGGGTGTTGAAGAAGGTGCTCTTGCCGACATTAGGCAGGCCGACAATCCCCATCTTCAAGTTGTGGGTGAAGCGGCCGAGCATCAGACGCTCCGGCGGGTCGCTTGCGGCTGTCTTTTTCTTGGGCGGCATGTTTCGAGTGTGAGTTGTGGTGTGGTGTTAGTCGAGGTGTCCTTGCCGAGTGCTTGGAATTGTAGAAGGTCGTCGGAGTTTGAGGAGTGATGGAAATCGCGGCGATCGGTGCAGTATCTGCAATCAGCCTGATCGCGATTTTCAGTTACTGCAATCAGCCCGATCGCGATTTCCAGAAATCTTCAAACTCAGACGCGTCACCGTCGTACCGATCAACGCTCGCTACTGTATTGCAGTGCGTTGGATACTGATCATAGTGCTGCTTTAAATGAATTCTTTGAGTGGGTTATAGAAGATATCCACGTATTACAAGTATGCCAGCTAACAGTGCAATTTCTACCATTTTATACGGTGTATTGTACGGCAACATCTTCCGTTCAAACTGTGACTGCGGCTGTGCAGTACTGTACACTGAATCGGCCGACTATTCGACTAAGATGGTGGTGGTAGATCTTTATTTGTCGTACAATGTCGCACAGAGGCGTGCGGAGTCGTACAATGTCGCACAGAGGCGTGCGGAGGGTATTCATAAATTTAACTACGGATGCGGGCGGCGGGTAGATGGAACTGGATGTTCCACGTTCGCCACGTGTACTGCGAGAGACTAATCCGTGACGGGGAACTGGATGTTCCACGTGCGCCACGTGTACTGCGAGAGACTAATCCGTGACGGTTCCGAGCGCAACAAAACTCGGTCAACGATAAACTGAAAGTGGCACGAAAGACGTTATGCGGCATGAAGAGGGACACACAGCGCTATGGGACTAGCTTCAAATGGTTGGACGAGGATTGTTGGCGGCGTGTGGCGGAGTGGAATGTGAGACGCGGTGCGGTGGCTGCTGGGGGGGCGTGGTGATGAGGGGTGTGGAAAGGGTGTTTTAGTTTTGGTGAAGGGTTTTATGGGGTGTTTTATAGTGAAGGATCAATGGTACAGTAGGCGGGGTTGAGCAAGAGATTACGGAGACGAGGCCTACTTGGTAGCGGTGGTGTACCCGGCAAACGGAGGTTCTCTGGAAGCAACTCGCTGTGGCATGAAGATTCGCCGAAAACTCCTCCCAGCAAACAAGTGGCGTTATTCTGGACGAGCCTCGCGGCGTGACGAGCGAACAGTGTTTGCCGCGCCCTGCAATCGGAACAGCTGCACGTGCGGCAGTACTAATGGCAACCCGGTTGTCAAAGTCCCGAGCAGTCGGGTGGCAGCCCCCCACGTGAAGAGTGGAAGGGCAATGAAGCGATGCCCCGGACCCTTGAACGTAATCAATTGGGCAAAGCGAGTGTCGTTGCCAAGGCGAGCATGGTGAAGTGGCTTCACTGGGCATGGAGGCGGGGAGGAGAGGCGGGCGTGGTCAAGGGATGGATGACGGTCACGTGGCAATAGTCAGTGTCCCCGTTCCCTCCAAGCGCCTTGATTTCCCCGCGAAGTGCATGGCCGGGTTGTGGGGGCTCGAGGACGGGGTGCCGGGTGGCTTTGGAGAGGACTGCGGCAAACACCGGGTTTTGCAAATCATGCCACCATCCGCGGGTGGATCCATAGACAGTACAGGGCACGGGTCACCGTACTGATCCATGTGTGTCTTGCATCTGCGCATGTGGCATTTGGAAGAGGGCGGAGGCAATAGTACCTGTCATACCGCATTTGAATAAAAGGTCACCTCTTCCCCCAGATATAGAACTGCAACCACGTCTTGTCACTGCAGTCCGAGATGCAGGTACCAAACCCGGGGCCGGATGGCATGAAAGCCGGCCCTTGAGTCACTGACATCGGGGTTGGAATGCGACGGTCCTCTCATCCCCTTTGGCACGGCATGAAAGGCATTTTTCCACCTCTGGGCGTGCGAGTAGCCCCTGCGCAAACCGCTGCATAGAGTCGATAAGTGTGAGGTGGACAAGCTTCTCGGGTGCCAATTGCATGCTCCACTCGTCGTGCAGACAAACTGCGGATGCGTAAGATTGGAGGGGAGTGTTGGATCGCACGGGGAGAAGGGTGGTGCACGAGGCACGCTTGAGGGACACGGAGCAAAGGGAGGCAGCGGGCAGCGGGCGCAGTGAGCTTAGTGGAGTGGAGGCTGAAGCTAGATGGTCTAGGTTGATGGGGTTGGTTTAGTGGAATGGTGCAAAGGGTATGAGTGGCATTAAGTTGGATTGCAGGCATGTTGCAGGATTTGCAATACAAGTAATGAAGATTGTGGGTGATATAGGGCAGTCAACAAGCAGGCGGGGTCGGAGGTGGCCTTCCACACGGGATATGGTTGGAAGGAGAATCGGTTGACGACGGTGGAATGTTGGTGCAAGGATCGGCTGGCGACCTATCGGGCCACATCGTTGATGTGAGAGAAGGGCATCAGGATGGCACGCGTCGAGCGAGGGGGATGTTGGGAGGGGTGGGCATATGGATGTGCGACTGTGGGGTGCAAGGGACGCGGGAGAGGGTGGAATGTGTAGGTTAGGGATGTCGGAGGTGGAGGTGGAAATTGGACTGGCGGGTGGTAGATTGAGTGACCTTTGGATGGGCGACCGTTGTATTGTACGGATTGAAGATAGGTTCAATGGTTTGGTTGTGGTGATTGGCATGACTTGGTTGAGGAGGTTGGGTGTGGTCACTCTTGTTGCTTGTCTTTTCGTTCCAACAACTTGTCTTTTTGTTGACAAAAAGACAAACAACATCACACGAGCACGCGAATACGGGAGCACACTTAGTGTACTGTACAAACAGGTTACTGTATCGTACAGTAACCTGTACGGTACAGTGTAATACTACAGTATTACAGTAACCTGTAATACTGTAGTCGGTGGATCAAGGGGTACAGTAGGATGCGGGATGATGCGAGCGAGGCGGTTGCAACGGTAGTGTACCGTACTATACTGTACTGTACTGCACTGTACAGTAAATTACGGTAAAATTGGGGGGGATGTGCACGCTGCAGGAGCAGCCAAGAATGTTTACAGTTGTAGAACCGACATGCCGCCGCTTGGAACGCTTGGAACGCTTGGAACCAACGGCAGCAGAATGACCCAAGTCTGCCACTGTAGATTCTAGATTCGACAGTACTGTACTGTACAGCTGCTGCAGCACTTCCAGGCGGTCTGCCCCTACATGAAACCTACCTGTACAGTGCAGTACAGTACAGTAAAGTTACGCCGCCATCATCATACAATACAACCGCCTACCATACTCTGCTATCACCCGGCACTGTCTCTCCACATTGTCTGCAACGCCATCCCAACCGCCGCTCGCACCCAAAATACAAAATATGACCCAATTTTCACCCTCACCCGTGACTTGTCCCTGTGCCACACGCCACCGGGCACACCAGCACAATAAATCATCCGCCGCGTCATCACCAACACATCTACGTCCACCCGCATCACCACCTCCTCCCCGCCCAACCGCCCCACCCTCACTGTCTCCCCCACTCAACATCACCCTCTATAAAACCCATCCCCACCACCCCACCCCACCACCCCATTCCCCACCACCCCACGCCACACCCCGCCCCCCAAACCTCCAACCCACACCCTCTCCCAACAACAAATCCCCCAAATGGCACCCAAAGCCCAATTCCTTTCCCCACCCCCCCCTCCGCAAGCCCCCCACCGCCATCGACCCCCACACCCCCCACCACAACCCCACCCCACCCCCAACCTCCCAATCCGTCACCTCAACCTCAACACCGCACACGCCGTGCAAAATCAAGACTCCTCCACCTCGCCCTGGAAAACGCACGCCTCATCGCTCTACTAAACCACGTCGAACGCGCCCTCCAAATCGCCCCAACCCATCCCCCCCATGAAATCCATCCACCCCCAGTTCCAACCCAAAATGAAAAAAAACATTTACCACATCAAACTACATGACCCACTACACAAAAGAAGCACCCCTCGGCGGACACAACGGCACCGCATTCCCACCCTCCACACAACCCCCCCTCACCAACCCCACCACAACACCCACCACTCCAATAAACCACGCACCCAACCACACCCAACATCCCAACCCCCCTTTCTCCTCCCCTCCCCTCGCCCCACTCACGCCCCCTCCCCCTCCCGCACCGCCTCATACACCCGCTTCAGCCCCGCAATCGCCGTTTCAAGTCCCTCCGCAATCCGCTTCTCCCTCCCTTCCATGCCCCCCCTCTCACGCGGTCCAACCACCTCCCCCATTTCCCCCAACTCCTTCCCCGCCAATCTACCACCCTCCTCCACCCCACCCTCCTCCCCCCGCACCACCCTTCCACCCCTTCACATCCCCACTCCCCTTCCCCCAACCCGCCCTACACCAGAACTAGAACTAGATCCAGAACCAGACCAGACCCCGCCACCTCCTCTTCCACAATCGCAGTCGCCGTTTCAAACCCGGACGACCGTGCCCTACTCAACTGCCCCGACTTGCCCGACCCCACGCCCCTTCAACACCCGCAGGGACCCGCTCTTGCGTCGCCATCGCAACCGACTCCGATTCAACCCCCGCCGCCATCTTGCCCTTGCGTGCCCCATCCGCGCGATCACCCCGGTTTCAAGCGCATGGCGTGAGGCGCCGCATGCTCAGGCGAAAGATGGAAACACTGGCCCACGAAAAACAACAGATGGGCTGCGTGAGCAGTAGGAGGCACAGGAGTGTTAGGGAGTTCATGCCTTTTTTTTCACAGCGTTGGAATGGTTTGGTGCGTTGTGCTTTGGTTGGAGGATGGGGAGGAGGGGTGCTGAAGGGTGACGATGCGCTTGTGGAGGCGCCTTGGTGGGGGGGGGGGGTTGAGGCGGTCCGGTGCAATAAAAATAGGGTTTCAATTCGGAGAGGTCGCAACGTTGCAATGTTGCACGGGCTCGCTCGAATTAAGGTGTCTGTGTTGATTTCGTCTTTTTCATGATTCAACGTTCATGTCGTTGGGATGTGGTGTCTCGAATTGAAACACTGGCGAGATGCGACTGTGCTTTCTAATTCCGTCCGATGTTCGAATCATTACATCCATGAGCTGGTATCTGGATTTGACCCAACGTCTCAGGTATACTGGTTTACAGGCGCCTCTGCACAAGCCATTGTCCTGCCAAAATCCGCCGTCGATTCTCCTAAACTCAAGTCAAACCTCGCGCCCACCGCATCGTCAGTCTGTTGAAAAATAACCAAAAGTTTTTAAATCAACTAGCGTTGAAGGTCACTGGGCAATATCATCAACATCCTCTAACCTGTGAGCATGTTAGGTATACCTGGCGTAGCCTTCCCTTTAACCAGCGCGGCAGGAAAGTCCGGAAAGCTTGTATGCGTCGAAGTGACATCCCCAGTGTTCTGATCAACCTCTAGGGGTACAACGCCAAGTGTCCATGCGGCATATCGGAAACAGGTTCTGCGTCATCTGCAGAAAAGTGATTCCAGTTGCGTAAAGACAGTTTTCGCACATGCTGAACGCATTCCAACGACCCAGGGTTTTCAAACTCTGGAAAATACTCACCGAGATGTTCCATCCAAATACTCCTCCGGAACGCCGCAACATCCCCTAGGGGCAGAGAGTTTTCACCACCCTCATCATTGCCAAACCCGTTGGACCCTGACGCTACGTGCTCCGGTTGCCATCCCATAAGTGCAATCTCCGTGTCTCGAGACCCGTCCATCGACCTCGAATTGATGTTGGCCGACCCGATGATGGCCACGGTGTCATCGAAAACGGCAAATTTGCTGTGCACGTAAATCATGAAACGTCTAGACTTGGACAGAGTCTGCTCGATAGGCGCCGTTCCTCCATCGCCCTTGTCACCGTCCTCAGACTCCCGATTGACAAGGCAAAATATATTGAACCAGTCCGACACCATTGTGTCACTTCCAGTTTCCTTGATCGCCTTTGCAATTCTCGACGTATAAGGGCAACCGTCTTTCTTTGATGGGACAAAATCTCTTGAACGGCTCCAGAGTCTGGCGGTCCCTCTGGAAACATTGGAACGACGACATACACCACAAACCTTTGATTTGAGCGAATCTTTGCGCAAATCTTCTCCGCGATTTCAATCGCAATCAAGTTGGACGCGAATCCGCCGCGTTGACCAGAGGACCACAGATGACTTGAACTCAAAAAGTATTGGTTCTCAAAGTAGATAAAGTGCTTTGCACTTCTGATCTGGTGGACGTAGGCATCGTGAATGCTCAAATCGACATGAGCACTTTCCTCACAATCAAACCCGGTCGTTCGCGGTTCAGAGCAGTTGACGTTTCATTGATGCTCCTCAACACCTGGACGTTCCAGTTACCGTCCTGAATTTCACCCTCTTCATCCGCTTGAACCACAGTCTCCGGAGTGAGTGGATGCAACGCACCCCTCAGGCTATCAGGTCCCTGTCTTTTCCATCTTCCTTCAAAGTTGGTCAGAACATCCCACGCAGCTTTGCCAGTCACGCGACTGTGAATGTCCTGCCAGGGCTCCCTCGGTCCAGATTTACTCGTCACACCAAGAGCGCACGCCTGCCAAAAGTCGGGGTCGCTATGGACCCCATCCAAAGTTCTGAACAGAGAGTGCTGAGGGTTATCATAGCGACCATCTGTCAAATCCAAACCACCGACCCAAGCCTCAACACGATTTCTCCCCGATTCCGGATCGCTTCGAGTCAAGATGACAGTCTTCTGATGGTGGGTGAACAGAAGACTGTCATTAGATCAGAAAGCGGGCCCTCCTTCGGATTCTGCCGCCCCACCTTGATGCAGTGAACCTTTGTCTTTTTGAAGTAGGCTACCACTTCTTCGTCATGGTTCCCATCATACCGGCCGAAAAAAAATTACTCGCCAGCTCGTCCCACACCATCACCAAAACCTTCACGCCTTCCTCCGCCTTTTGAACAAGCATCTGGCCGAGTGTGAGATCCTTCCATTCTTCTCCTCCATCATCTGTCCTTACCATCACAAGCTGCGGCCAAACAGCCCATCCAGTAATGTAAATAAACTCAGTAGCAGACATGATAGCCTTTGCCAGCTCGACCCAGCACCGACCATGCTCGTAATGCTCCATGCCGGGACGGGAGGAAGGAGTCCAGGAGGAACATCAGCATCCTGGAACATGGAAAACTTGACACCTGTCCTTACCGGAAAGTACAAATCCGGAACGGCGATTTCGTTGTACCGAGTACTTTCCGTCACCGGCTCATACAAAACCTCGATCCGCAAATCACCAAAACTCCCCAACGGAACGTCCTCTGGATTTTCCTCTTCTGATGACAATTCCTCGTCGCCTCCCTCCGCTACAACCTCCCTTTGGTAAACGCCCAATGGATACCAGCCTGAAAGATGCTTCTTCTCCTTAATATCAACTGCTGAAATGCTGAGCATACTCAGATGCTTGACCTTGGATATAATAGACAGGGGACCACTCCGCTTGGCGGCCTTGATTCGAAATTCCAGTGCATAAAAGTCATGGGCAATGTCAAAGACGCCAACAGTATTCCAAGTCGGAGACGCGGAGTTGGTGACAACGGCGGTTTGCATGATTTTATTGTAGCCCAATTTGACAGAACAGTAGGGATCGACGCCATCGATAGAACTGGTCACTGCGCGCTCGATCTTTCCAAGAAAGGTAGCGGACTTGCCTTCGACATTGCGCGCCTCTATCACACGGATGGTGAGTCGTCCGTGTAGAAAGGCGGCAACATCAGGTTTGATGAGGGATGGATCCAAAGGGTCAGCTGACATTGCGGCAGACTCGGACGTTGGGGCGAGGGGCTGCTCTTGCGACCTAACAACTTTTTGAACATGAGGAACGGGGGATATATGGAAACGGAGTGGGACGGAAGTACAGAAAGAGTTGGAAAGAGTAGAGCGAAAAGGTGGAATTGAATGGGCCAGTAGCTGAGTGGGTTTTCGTTTCAACTGCAGGAAGGGAGGCTAGCTGGTCCACGAAAAATATTAACGAGTATGTTAACAGGGGCTGGATCGGCGTTCACTGGCGGTGAATTTAACTAGAGTGATGAGTTGCTTCAAATATAATACCGCTGCAATAAGCCAGGAAGAGGCGAGCCACGTTTTGCATAAACTAAAAAATTGCCCGAGATTTACTGTACCCAACTTTCTCAAAAGAGGCAATCGGAAAATATTCTACTTGGCCGAAACGCAGCGTACAAGATGTGGTGCACAAAAACGTTGCTGGATTTTTTTGGTAGCCCAGATTTCGGCCTGTGCGTTTTATCCAATTACATCGTACGAACTCGAATGGTTTTGACACCTAGTAGTATCATATCAATAAACTCCATCTTTTCAAAAGGCCCCCAAACAATTATCAATAATCTATGAATTGCCATGTACAGTAACCTACTCTAATAAACCTGTACTGCATTACACTAATTAAGAGTTGGCAGAACGACAAAAATAAGCCCCCAAGGTCCTACAGTACATTAAATGTGCCCTACAAAATTTGTTCCACACTACATTCACTGTACAGTGATCCTGCAGCGGACACCTGTTACACTACATATACAGTCCTGTACTGTAGGTGCCGATGAGCTTAACATGGACGATGAAACCTAGGGGGTTTGCAATAGTGCCACCAACATTTTCTCTCAACTTCAATGCAAACTATCACTCGTACAGTAGATGGTCTCACCTCACCGATCAAATGAGCGCTAAAAACCCTTAACCTCATGATAAGGATGTCCCCACTGAACATGACCCAAGTAGATTGGTCGAACATTTTATTTAACAGTAGATGAATATATGTGCTTGATTAAAGACCGAAGGTTTATCTCCCCTTTGCTTGAACATTACTGTGTCGCACTAAAAAGCGCTGATCCCATCCATCAGTTTCATTTCAGAAGCCCTGAAAGCCGAGTGAGAATGCGACAATTGTGGTAAAAATAAACCTGCTCGAATAGAAACATGTTGTTGACCGTTCTACAAAACCTGCAGCTGACGGACATGGACGTAGGTTACCTAACATTTTTCAGAGGACAATAAGCGCAGAGGGAAATGACTGTTATTCCCCATCTGTCATATGCGGCTCATTTACGACGAATTTCACATCAGTTTGCCTGAAAACCTAATGTGGATATTGGAAAGCTGCAAAAAAGGTAACAAAATAAACGGTTTGGAGCAAACCTGCTTCTGCTCTTGATTGGTCAAGGACAGCAGAGATTAGTCCTGGAAATCCTCACACCGAAAAGGAAAACCAGAGACGCCAATATGGAGCGCCTTACTGAACGCATTAAACTTCTTTCATAACTAATACTGTGCAGTATCGAGATCCACTGCAGAAAAATAGACCTCTTATTTGTACGCCCTTTATAAAGCATGAAGTAAAGGAGATTACACATTTCATATCGTGGAGTTCAGGCCTTTTCGAGGAGTTCAGCCCTTCTTCCCGCGAGGTTCGCCGAAGGTTGTGTCTTTGCTGTAAACTTCTTGTATGGAGCCTTTCAAAATTTATAACTTGAGCCGGATGCAAATTTACGGTACTACAGTACCATTTACATTAAAAAGTCACCGCTTCCCCCCTACTGTACCCTACTGTAGGGGGCAACCCATTCAAGTAAACCCAATACCTACTGTAGGGGCCCTACCATAGCGATTATTGCTGCGCTCTTGCTGTTATAGGGGAAGGGTAGCGTCAACTTTGGTCAATTACACGTGTGTATACAGAAATCATTTGTCCGGCCAATTGAGATGAAACGAAACCTACTGTTGACCAATGGGGATCTAATGACAATGCACTGTTCTCTGACGAATTTTCTTTCATTTAATTCTTTACTGGACGAAAACTGTCCTAGGATATCAATTCCAATCCGGTTCTGAATAGTTAATTGTCGTTGACAGTACTTCCCGACCGAAACCGGCCGATTCCGAAGCCTGTACACACAGTATGTTGATAATATGTCAATATGAGACACGTGTCACCGCGCGATGGCACTGACAGTAAGCACTGTCAGCACCCTCGGTGAAAATCGCAGCTTACCATGACATGTACTAATAGCTGAGCTGAGCTCGATGCTGCGAGATTTTGGAGTGACAGGAAAAGTGTGGCAGTAAACTTGACGGTAGTCAACGACTGCACACCGCAAGGTCGTCACCATGGGTCTTTTCCGGCACCACATCCTCCTCTATTAGTAAACTTTATTGAGCCTACAACAGCAAGACTTACGGTATTCAGCCCGCGATTGTACGCTGCCTCGTAAGTGACAGTGACTAGCGAGGTTCCCGTAGAAAGTTGGAGTTGGTTGGGTTTGTTGTTGTTGCTCCGGTCAATCAGAACGACGTCTGGAGTGTCCTTTATACAGAGAAATATTGTTGAGGGCTGCTAGAGAGTTTCGGCACCTGAGAAGAAGTGAGCCTTCCCACTGGCCACCATCCTCTTGTCCAGAGGTGCTATCCAGGAAGGTGCTTGTCAATAACAAAATAGCTCCTGACTAGGCTACCTAAATTTGGCTCTTCCGTGAGCTACTGTACGTACCAATAAAAGGCCATCTCTTCCCCTCTACGTAAGAGTATTCCAACACGCCCTTTGGAAGAACAAATTTTCAGTATTCGTAGTTCACGGCTGCTGCTGCTGCTTTTCGGAGTGCGTTTCTGCTGCTGCTGCCATAAAGTGTGGGATTTCAACAACAGGCGCATTCTATGCTTATAAGTTGAATGGGCTTGAAACCACTTTCTGCTGCTGCTTCCATAATTTTCAGTATTCATAGTTCACAGCTGCTGCTGCTAGTTAATTATGTGGCTTTCAGTTGCTCTTTTTGGATACGAAATTTTCACGCTGCTGCTTATAGGAGTGCTTTTCTGCTGCTGCTGCCATAAAGTGTGGAATTTTAACCACAGGAGCATTCTTCGCTCGTAAATTGAGTGGGCTTGAAACAACTTACTGCTGCTGCTTTCAGAACTGCTGCTTCTTCTTTCATAACTGCTGTTGCAGCTTCTAATACTACTGCTGTTTCTAATACTGCTGCTGCTTCTAAGAGTTCGGTTGCTTCTGCTGCTGACTCGTCTAAAGGTTCTAATATTGAAATCATCAATTCCAAGATTCAAGCATCCACATTCGAACCATTCGACACGATTATTCACTGTTCATGGGTTTCGCTAATAAATGAGCTGTGTTGCTTGTAGAAGGAACGTATTGCAACTCGGTAGTTCCTTTCCTTATTATTCTTTCACTTTGTGAACTCTGAAATCAATGTGCTTGTTTCTTGGTGATATGTGATATGCAGTAGCCATAGATATAACTATCGTGCTTTCACACCTTACAATATTAGGCGCAAAGGAATTGATTTCATACCATGGCGACTGATTGCAAATTTCCAGAAAAGCTTTCGAATCCAGGATAGTTCTTTTCCACACGCTGCGAAGGCCACATACTCGGCTTCACCAGAAGAGCTCGCTATTACCGTCTGCCGTTTCGACTTCCAGAAGATTGGTGACCTGTTTATGTCGACCATAAAACAAGTGGAGAGTCTTGAGTTTATACATCCGCCCCAGTCGGCATCAACGGAAGCACCAATGGATTAGGCAGTGATACCATATGTATTTACGTAGTGCAAACCGAAGGGGTCGAGCCGTTGAGATACCTTCGGAGACGTTTCATCAATTTCATATGTCTTCCAGTGGGAGCGTGGACCTGACGAGCCAAAGCAGAGACTGGGAATGATAAGTCTGGGCGAGTGCAGACAACTAAATATAGTAGTCCGCCAATAATGCTCCGGTAAGTGTGATAGTCATCAGAGGAGAGCAATGAATCCTCATAGAGTGCCGGAACCAATTGGTGAGTGTCCGTTGAAAGTGGAGTCAAGACTGCATTCGATTGTTGCATTCCATAGGCCTTCAATTTCTTATTGCAGTAACCTCGCTGGTCAATTCTGATGCCAGATGGAGAACGAGTAATTGTGCAGCCGATGAAAGACCCCAGTGCTCCGAAGGACTTGAAGTCAAAAGTTGAAGCGAGGAAGTCTTTCAGGATTTTGAGAATATCGTAGGAGTTCGTTACGAAAGCCATGTCGTCAACCAAACGGCCAGAAGGAGGTATGAATTATTCATGCGGAGGAAGTACAGCCGTTGGTCGAAGTTAGACACGTGCAAGCCCCATTCGATAAGCTTACCATGGAGGTATGAACTGCATATACTTCCTGCTTTTTTTGCTCCATATATAGATTTTTCCAGTTTGCAAACTTGCCCAGGCTTTGCCAAAATTCGAGAGGAATCTGTTGGCTGTTCTATGTATACTGTAATGTCCAATGTTCCGTGAAGATAGGTATTTGAGGTGTCGCCCCCTTCTAGAATGAAGTTGTTGGCAGCGGCAATGGCAAAAATGAGTCTAATTGTCTCATGAGAGGCAACTGGTGCATAAATACTTTCCGGGTCGTAGTCCACGTATGCCTTTTGACGGTCCCCCGTTAAGGTGCAGTAAGCATTTGGTAGGTATTAGTCACCAGTAGATCCCAAAAGTTTGGCGCGAAATGTCCATTTAAATGGAAGGGGTCTTATTGCAGCGGCTTGGGGTACGTAGGACCGGGTTTCCTTTTGATTAAGGCGCTGTATTCTCGATAGATGGCCTCAGCCCACTGTGGTATGTTACAAGCCTCTGCGAAAGTCGATAGTTCAGTTGCCGAGTTCGCGATAGCCTTTGCCTTCGTAAATGCCAATTCTGGGTTCTGCTGGTGGATCGAAGCCATGCATTGAATCAAGTCATCTTGTCCAACTTCGCAGTAGTCCTCATTAGCCATTTCTATCTCATGTTAGCGAGCAAGTCCGTCTAACAGTGATTAGATGCCCGGCAACTTATTCCTGGAGATAGTAGTGAAGTCGGCTCTTCTGATAACTCTGACATACTTGGACTCTGAAATGTACACTCAAATCAACCTAGTGTCCGATTCCATTCCAACGAAGTTCCATAGCTCGTATCTTGGCTTCAATTTCTTGGCTGGTTCCGTACAGGAGCGGTAAATGAACGCAAAGCCAGGTTGACCAAATGTTAAGAGTGATTTGAAGTCAATTACCGTGCTTGGGTCCTAGAGGCGAATTAGAATGTTCCCATTAACTCTTGCAGCAGAAAGTCGGTTACGTACCCAATTTACATGTTTCAAGGCCTCGCCCCACAAGTTCTGAGGAAGATTACTGTCGAACAGAAGAACTCTAGCCCTTGTCCAATGCTCTTGAACCAGTCTTTCTGCAGTTCCGTTACTTTCTGGAGCCCGCGGAGGTGAAGGACTGATCTCTATCCCACAAGGATGAAGATAATTTGTCATCTCTCTGCTCATGGTTTCTCCAGCCCTGCCGAAACGAATTCGTGTCATTTTGTAGCTCAATGTCGAGAAGTGAGTTTCAATCATAGCTTTGTAGTTTCGAAATATAGTAGGAAGCTCGGACCGATTTTCGGTCAATAAGACTTCAGACTTAGCTGTATATGGTTCAATAAAGTGAATTGCATACTTGTTTCCACCCAAGGAATTCATGAAGGTACCAGAGATATCTATGTGCACTTTGCTCAGAGGTGGCAATGGCTCGCTTCTGTCTGGCTTAATTGTGGATTTCTTCACTTTTCCAGTGACAAGGTACAAATTGGATGCGATTGAGGGTTTCACGTTCGAATGAAGGCACATCGTCGTGCTGTCGTGATAGTTGAATGTAACGATCCGTACTTATGTGACCTGTTTCCTGTACCATTCCAAAGCCTCATCATCTGCATTAGTCGGTCTTTCTGCTAGGTGCAATCGTTTAGCCCCATGTTTCGAGCCTTAGGAAATAGGATAGAGACCATCGATACATTGATTCTGTAGATGATGTCCCTGGTTTCCAAGGGACCATACTTAAAGATGAAGCTAAAGCTATAGTTGAGTATCGACTCAGAGAAGATAACATTATAGTACTTTGTTAGAACGCTTACAGCAATAATGTTGGATTAAAATTGTGGCGCGTGATAGGCTTCAAAATATGTATCTCCATTCAATGGCAAGCAAACAATACCTTTCCCGACAAGATATGTAGTTCCAGCAGCCGCTTGAACAGTCTCTTTAGAAATTTCTCTTAAAACATGAGAGAAGAACGACTGTGAAAGAAAATTTGAGTGGTGCCAGAATCCATGTATGCTTGGTTCTTCTTCGTTGCTCCAATTTTGGCGACTTGACTTCGGAACTTGTATTTTGCTTATTAGCTCTGTATTGCGGGTGACCGTCGAAACCAGGATTGGGCGGTAATTGTGTTACCTGTTGTTGAGAACCTAGTGGTGAACTTCGCCCCAAGGGAAACACGGCAGCGTTGGCAGAAGGCGCGAAATTCTGGTTCCTAGGCATAGTAGCTTTCCAGTTTCCCTGCGGAAAGTTACTTTGAGCATGCATTTCATTTCTGTGAGCTGGGTATGAAAATCGACGTTGGTCTCCACGATTCATGGTAATAATTTCTGATGCGACCATTCCTTTCGTCTTCCATGCGTTTGCAACAGACATTGATGAATTGGCCAGATTTTCCACAATAATGACAGGCTCCTGGATTCCTCTTGTTTTGAATATTAGTCTACGCGTCTTAACGACCATTTACTCGACTATATCTGCCTTTTTTGTGCCAAGAACCTCGCCCTCGTCCACGACTGCGTCGTATAGAAGCATCAGATATATGAGCTTGAATTTGGGGCTGCTTCCGGGGGTATTCGCTATGAGTGTTATTCGAATTTGAACGTCGGGAAAGTTCAGCTTGGACTGCGCTAATAACATCTCAAATGATGTATTTGTTATTTAAGATACCATAGACAGGCGGTAAATGACGGCGTCAGAGACCTGATGAGTTTTGATGTCTTTTCTCGGCCTGGTAATTCCTGGTCGTAAGTTGCGAGCTCGCCACATATACAGTTGAATTCTGTGACATGCTTGTGCCAGTCCTTTGTTTCGACAAAAACAAGCATGTACAACTTGTTCCTGATGTTTTGTATTGCCTAATCATTTGACGCAGTGTAAATGCGTTTCAGCTCGATTCATAGGTCTAGAGCTGTTTTGGAGTCGTCATCTGCAATAAGTCTAACTTGTACCACAGCGGAAGCACCAAGGCCGAGGGTAATGACGCTTTTTGCCTTTGCAGAGAGTTTAGTCCATTCGCTTCGCGAGCCAGATGAAAGAGAGACCGGAGTGCCTCTCAAGCCAATCATTGCAGGATCACAGGCTCTAAGAATGGATCTAATGCGCCTTGTCCAGATGATGTAGTCAAAGGGCTTATCAAGCGGCTCGACACGAAAAAGGCTTTTTGAGTCCTTTGAAGGATACATGCTAGCTCTCAGATTGTAAATGTCTATCGACCTCTTGGCTATTAAAGTTCTTGATCTTGAGTACTCAAGTAGTAGTAGAGAGTTGGACTCCCGGCCCCCGGACCCTCACCGGGTGAGACAGCGATTTCTAGAGTTGACTGACTCTTCCTTGCGCTAGTCCAGGTCGAGTGTAGCGCACCAACACTTAACGTGAAGGATCACTTAGAGTACGGACTCTCGGACCCCGGTAAGAAACTCCGGGTGTGATGCGAATTTCAGCTACCACTACCTACTTCCACGCGAAGTAAAAGCAGGCGCAATTGATCCCTACGAAGCTTCCACAGGAGGGCTACTAAGCCTAGCGGCTTTTCACACCCGTTACCTATCTGGCTTCTTGCGAGAAGTTGCTCAGTCAAGCCTCAGCGTAATTAAAACCTTTCGGTACGTACAACTCCGCGTCAAATCACCTTCTCCGCTTTTCTAAACCGTTATCCGCACAAGGGAGCGAAGCTCAACCCTGGCCGGTAGAGATACAGCCTGCCTTCATGATCTCCTTTTTTCAAGTTGCCTCCGCTTACGCCTCGGTTGGTTTTAGTCCAGTGGACTTTGAATTCAAGTAAATGAATGAGTATTCGGCGAGTGTACTTGACGACCTCCAGGGCTAGATGGTCCGATAGGTCCGAATTAGTTCAACGATAATAATAGTCGATAGTGGCAAGGCAGCGAGGATGAAGAGACAGAATAGGGCTTGGATGGGGAAATAATAAAGGGGAAGGAAGTCGTTGTAGTGAGGATGATTGATTGAAAGAGAGATAAAGAAAAAGGAGGGGAATCAGCGTAGAGGCAGAGTTGGAGATGGATAGTGACAGAGAGGAAAGTGATGTGAGTTATGGTCTCAGGCGATGCTACCATGTAGAAAGTTTGAGTTGGTTGGGTTTGTTGTTGTTGCTCCGGTCAATCAGAACGACGTCTGGAGTGTCCTTTATAAAGAGAAAGATTTTCGAGGGCTGCTAGAGAGTTTCGGCACCTGAGAAGAAGTGAGCCTTCCGACTGTCCACCATCCTCTTGTCCGGAGGTGCTATCCAGGAAGGTGCTGGTCAATAATAAAATAGCTCCTGACTAGGCTGCCTAAATTTGGCTCTTCCGTGCGCTACTGTACGTACAAATAAAAGGCCATCTCTTCCCCTGTACATACGAGTATTCCAACAGTTCCCACGACAATCCGGACTGGGTATCTCTCATCTGGTCACACGTCAAGGAAAGATGCCGCTCTCAAGAAATCAGTTTAAGTCTAAGGTGGATCGGCTTAAGAAGAAACACGAAATATCAGTAATCAAGGATGATGTCTCCTAGAACTCCTGGGAATCTCACGATGGGTATTAGAAATATTTGCGGAGAGTGCGGCTTCAACAGGAGCATCTACAGAAAGTAGCAATGTCCAAGTAACGATACCAGAGCCAGAGGATGTGAGCGACTGAGCGCAGACTATGATCCTTTCAGCTGCTCAGGTGTTTACTGAAGAATTCTTCTCTGTACCACTAGTTGGACTCGCCATGCTCCACGAGACTGTTGATCTTTTCGGTGCATCTCACGTGCCAGAGAACTACATTGAAGAGCTGGAACTGTCGCAAAACGACCATACAAATCGAAGGTTGAAACTGCATGTGTGGCTTTGCCATGCCCTTGAGTTTGATTCCGATTACTGCAAGTCGGTCATAAATACCTTTTAGCAAATGAGGGGATCTCCGAACCCCTATATATCTGGGCTACCAGGTGTAGGCGGAGGTCGGGGACCAACGCCTGCAACGTAACAGAGACAAGCCATTTCGACTATAACTCCCGTTAGAAATATTAACCAAGGAATCCCAAGCGGTCCTAATACGCCACACCGTTTACAAACCGCTGGATCGAGCGACCCGATAGTGCCAACTGGACCCCCAGATCCGATTGAGTCGTTCATCTCAGGAGGCCTTAGTAATAACCATGGCAACCACCCTGGGTCAAGTCAACTACCCCCATTACCGCAATCCTTCCCGACCACTGCTCAGCAAAGTCAGACACCCCTGACACCTATGGAGTATGGTCAGAATAGATCAGCCTACGATGGCTCCAAAAAGGCGAACTATTTCATGCAAATGATGAAGGACAGTAAGTTCAATGGTGAATAAAACAAGATATTAAGGAGAGTATCAGAATGTATGAGATTAGCTCACGGCAGTACGCTCTTTCGGAGCGTCAAAAGAACGACTTCTTGATTCATTCATGCATTCGAAGGATCCGCTCGCCGCTTCTTTATGGACAAAACCAACCCGACAATGTCTTTCTTTCTGACGTGTGGGATAATAGATAAGGAGTATAACAGTGACGCTCGAAGCTCCAGGTGAAGTCTACCTTAGAACTCGTGCGCCTTCGTTCATTTATGCAAGATAACGATATTCAAGATGTTACCGAGGTACTCTCTAAACTTGTAGATCACATCAACGAGCTATCACCGCAATGCCTGGCTGAATTCCGTTCCGATGCGAAAAAAACAGATTACCTCCGCCGACCAGTTGCTGAATACCAGGATTGGCCACAGATCCCAATCGCCATTATTACGTCGCAGAAGTACTCTTTCAACGCTTTTGCAACGGCATTACACGGGTCAATTCAGAGTTTAAAACCGCTTTCACAGCTTTCTGGTACACAATTTCGGAACACAGGGTTGATCGTATGCGGAGAAGAGGACGTTGGAACCCATCTCATGCGCTGTGGACGTCCCCCTCGCCGCGTTCATTGGAAAGACGGAAGAGGATATCGAGGGCGTAATAAGTCAGCAATCTGGGACAGACCAGCCTGTCAGGTCTTTCTAAGAAGCCCGTCGCGGAGGGGAGTGCATATGCTGCGGAGAACTCCGGACAAAACCCACAGATGCGAAGATAAGGCTGCACAGTCCTACACAGAGGATCGACTCAATCAAGGAGTACCCCAATTCATATTATCGCTGACCTTATCAGTTATCACGAAGAATAAAGCTTGCAGGACGCTTCAAAAGTAGGGGTGACCACTGCAGATGCCGGAGCAGATGCTGCGGAGTTTTTTATGGCAATCATGAATGTGAGAATGAGAATACCGAAGCAGATGAAAATATTGGCCATAAGGAGGCCCTTGATACTAAGGAACACGATTTATATGTCAACTCGATGAATGCAATGGTAAGTGGTACAAAGGATTTCAGTATGGCGACGGGGAGCAGGAGATATCGGCCTGCGTCTCCAGAAAATCCGCAGCGATAACCAATATATTGTGGACATGGGTGAAATATGCTCTACCTACTTCCGAGAGGAGATGATAAGTGTAACATTGCAGCACATAGTCGGCTTCTGTATCGATAAAGGTGCGCCACATCCAGCTATATGTCGCAAGGAGCTTAATCGTATCCTAAATTGCAACGGGATACATGCTCGAAAGATACTGCACTCAAATAAGAGTTTTAGGTTCACCGACACCGTTTTTCAATCACTTGGAAAGGTGTTAATTGGGTTGAAAACTCCTCCCGGGGCATCGACCATCCAAGTTGGTCTGGACATAATCAAAGCAGATATTCCCGCGCTACTTGGCATGAACGTCATGGATACTGAGGGGATGACACCATGTCTTATTTCAAATCGCCTTGCTAAACGCCGCATGTTGAAGACAAAAACTGGTATGGAGGTCTTCATCGACGACTGGTTCTGTCCTATTATTCGGTGCAAGAGTAACCATCTCTAGACAGAGATAAATTTAGCAACTTCCATCCGCTTTACAAGGGCGCAATTATCGAAGCTGCATCGTAATTACCACCATCCTAGCCTCTCCAAGATGTACAATCTGGTTAAGAAAGCCAGACCAGAACATGCAACGTAAGAGAACCTGCGCCCATTGGAGGACATTACAAAGAGTTGCGACCCATGTCAACGAATTAAGCCCGTCACCCACCGCTTTCAGGTAACGATGGGTGCCGAGAACTTGCGATTCAATGAAATATCCTAATGAACATTATGTATTTTGGCAAAGAGCCCGCACTCCACGTTATTGATGAGGCAACAAACTTCAGTGCCGCATGCTTCCTAAAAGGGGAAGCACAGATGATGTTTGGGACGCATTCATCCGATGTGGAGTGACAGTATATACAGGTTTACCAAATCGAATTCTGACAGACCAGGGTTCCAACTTTGGTGATCGATTTATTCACCTCGCTAAAGTCTCAAACGTTCAAGTTGATAGAACAGGTATCGAAGATCATTCGAGCTTAGGGCTTGTGGAGAGATATCACTGTCCATTACGCACGACTTAACGAAAGATTATGATTTCTAGGACCAATTTCAGCAAACAAGTTGCTCTTGCATGTGCGGTGAAGGCTACGAATGATACGCTGAGCCAGAAGGGCTTGTGCCATCTGCACTTGTATTTGGAGAGTTTCCCAGGGTGGCCACCATATCCGAGACCACCCAAGTCGCCCAACTACTGAAGAGAGAAGCGTAAACGCTGAAATAACACGTGAAGAAATGGAGAAGCAATGGCATTGCTGATGCTCAAACGAGCGCTGCATCACACCTTACCTCCAGCTAGCGATAGGCTTTACAAACCAGGAGATCAAGTACTTGCACGGAGGGAGAAACAGGGTAATAACAGGATAGGAGCGTGGACAGTTCCCTTCACTGTACTCTCCATGGAAGTGGAGAAGAAATTGGTCTTTGTACGAGATGTCGAGATTGGACCAGCAAACCCTTTTAACATTGTTCAAGTCAAACCATACGTCCACCAGAACAACTCTCACTTTTTTCCTCGTAGACTTGGAAAATAGCCTTGACTCATTCAAAACTCCAAAAAAGGAGCAGATATGGCTGACAGAAGTAATAGAGGCAAGCAATAAGAGAGCATACAGCAGGGAAATGCAAAATGCTAAGTTAGCTGAGATTCGCAACCTACTTGAGCGAGGTACTTTCAAAGTAATACTTAAAGAGGATGTGCCTCAAGACGCGACAGTGCTTTCTGGCCGTTTCTTATTATCCATCAAGTCGACACTAGATGGGAATGTGAAATACAAGGCGCGTTATGTTTTGGGCGGGGCATAAAGACAAATGGATGGACATGATGGTTCACAGTAGTAATACGCTGAGCCCACCATCTTCACGACTCATTCTTGCGTTAGCTGCCATATCTGGTTTCGACATATCGGACCATCGGACATTCTGCAAGCATATTTACAAGCTGCTGAACCATTGGGTAGAGATATATACATCAAGAATCCCGCTCAAGAGTTTGAACTACAACCTCATGAATGTCTCAAACTGTTACGCCCACTTTATGGGATGTGCGATGCGGGTGACCTTTGGCACATGGCTTTACGAATTCCTGCATCGAACGGACGTGACTTGCGTCCGAAGCGCACTCCACCCCCCGGTGGAGCCACACACTCCAGACATCGCGCGCACACTATTCCTTTGAGGGGGCGCCCCTCCTCTCTTTCCGTTAGGCCTTGGTGCGGACTTGACTCGCGCTATGATGAGATGAGAGAACGCAAGGAACGACGGAAGATGAGATGTTATATGTTCAAGCATCTCGCGCGCTTGTGCGCACATCTTTCACTTGCATCCGCCTTCGAAACTCCATTCAATCACTTGCATTGTAATGTTTTACTGTACGTGCAAAGTAATTGCTGCAGTTTTCACTGTGGTACCATAGGGGAGTGATAGTATGTCAATATGAGACATGTGTCACGCGCGATGGCACTGACAGTAAGCTCTGTCAGCACCCTCGGTGAAAACCGCAGCTTTCCATGACATGTACTAAAAGCTGAGCTTAGCTCGATGCTGCGGGATTTTGGTGTCACAGGAAAAGTGTGGCAGTAAGCTTGACGGTAGTCAACGATTGCACACCGCAAGGTCGTCGCCCTGGGTCTTTTCCGGCACCACAACCTCCTCTATTAGTGAAATCTATTGAGTCTACAATTGCAACAGTTACGGTATTCAGGCCGCGATTGTACGCTGCCTCGTAAGTGACGGTGAATAGCGAGGTTCCCACGACATATGTATCGTTTTACAGTACTCATCCGGTGAAGCCGTTGAGGAATTAATTTGAAATTGATATAACTTGTCTGCTTGTACATTTATTACGCATCAAGACCTGTGATCCGTCCATCAATAGATACGGCCGGAGATTAGGCAAATCAAGACTTATCATCTGCTCACTCGCAACTTTTCATTACTTATTCCGTGTGCAGAATATAGATGATCCTAGCTAGACTTGCAATATGATCAACACTGTAAATGAAATTTATGGAGTGAAACAGGTTAAATATCGGATCAGAAGATAAAACCTCAGTAGAGGACTAATTTCATCTATTTCATCATGCTGGTGTCCTAGACCGGACCAGAAATCCCAGACTATCTTTGTTCCCCAAATTAACTCCCTAATTTACAGATATAATTAAATTTGGTTTACTTGTTGAAGTCACTTCGCCCAGGAAGTCAAGATCACCGAGTTCAACATAATGAACAGTATATTTATCATGGGTTGACTATGATGAAGATGATGATATCAAAATTATGAACAACATCATCCTCAACGTCGTATATATGCCGACCACTCAGTATCATCACATTACGATTTAAATGATGTAATAATCAGGAACTGTTAATCAGCCTGACTACAGCCCCTGATCAGGGAAATATCTGTCCTCAGGAAAATTTATGCCCACATGAGAGAGATTTCTCTGATCAGGGCAGTATCCTGAGGTCAGAGATTTCTTCGGTGTCTAGATTATCATGATCAGGATATATGGTGTGGTCATCTTTTGCTCGCATTAATGGCCGTATGGAACTATCCGATTATTTGAATTGGGTGACTATGAAATATGAATGCGACGCCTCAAGCCAATGAACACAACAGTTTTTTTTGTCATTTCTTCAGAGCATATAAAGACAAAAAGCAATTGTTTTCCGGTTCAATTACACCAACACCATATCAGATTTTACCCTTTTTTACCAACTACCACGCTCCAAATCCCTCTTTTTGCCAATCATGAGCAACCTTGAACCCTCTGCAGTTCTAGCTCATGAGAGAACGACCTCATCG
Source organism: Kappaphycus alvarezii (assembly GCA_002205965.3). Classification (NCBI taxonomy): domain Eukaryota; phylum Rhodophyta; class Florideophyceae; order Gigartinales; family Solieriaceae; genus Kappaphycus; species Kappaphycus alvarezii. The sequence goes on along the minus strand of NADL03000031.1, from coordinate 140,963 downwards.
ACACCTGCACCCGAAAAGTTTGCCGTCCTTGTAGTGCAATGCGCGGTGCGCAGTCGTTTTCGTCTAGGAACGGAACACCGTCAGACAATGAGAAACCCAACACACACACACGAAGACTCACAGGGTGTTCGCTGTCCCTCTTTCTCTTTAAGCACCCTGCGATGCAGTAGCCCAGCTCGCCGACGGCGAGGAGAAATGGAGTTAGAAGAACGGGGGTAATTCCTTGGACGGATGAACGGTATAATTGTCCTCCGGGTTGTAAGGCCGGACAATGGTCCGCGGAATGCTAGAAACTTGGTATGGGTCGATTCCAAAGAACCGTAGACACCAGGGTGTAATACAGGACAAAGAAGATGTAGTATTGGGTCAGCTGTGCTGATTATCTCCTTTGGAGATAGGGATGTTGTCACCAACGACAACCTTGAAGTTCCTTTTTGTATATAGACGCCGGAGTCCGGGGCGCCAAGCGTGAGTAAATATCACAAACAGACAATAAAAGGGGTAGTATAATGTTGGGTAGAGAGGGGGGAATAGAAAGGGAGAACCGGGCGGATAAACTTGACTATAGCCAAAGTTGCCGTTGGCAAGGTTCTGCAAAGGCGGAAGTTGGGAGTGAAGTTCAGAGCCAACACCGGGGTAGCTGTTTAATCTCGGGCCCTAGTGGCCAGGTAGGTATAAATACTAGTTAGCTAGGCTAGGTTATCTAGGGCGGTGGGGTGAGTGAGGTTAGGGTCAGCCAAGTTAGGGATATCCATGTTAGAGATAAGTAAAGTCGACACTTGGCCCAATAGGTGCCTTTCACTTGCGAAACCATCAGGTCCCATTTGGCGGCAGAATGGTCCAGATTTCAAGCCCTCAAGCCCCATCGGGTGAGGATACAGTACCAAAAATAATAGTAGGCGACAAAAAAAATTGCCCTTACTGTACTGTACAGTACAGTGCCTGCTGGCTAGCAGGCAATCAGATCAAAAAAAAATCACAAAATTAGCTCTGTCGATGGCGGTACAGTATGTGTGCCAATTGCACTACAGTCCTGTCAAAGAAAAGGATACTTCTGAGTCGATAGTTCGCAGTATTCTAAAATGGGAAGAAATTTGATTTTATTTGGTGTCTTTATCAGTGTGTCGGAGGTTAAGAAACATCCCAAGACTAAAACAACCATCATATACTCTGCCATGCCAACTATCGAATGCAAGCGGGATAGCTTGCTTGTAATTTTGGCCTACCAGGGCATTGCGCGCTCAAATCCGCTGGTAAAAAACGCAACCCAGATCTAGGTACATCTAACGTACGGAATCACACTAAGGCGCATGAATACTCTTACAGACGAGAGAAAACCGCGGTAATGAGAAAGGTCGGTGGTGCTGCGAAAGGTGAGGTCAACGAAGCAGCGGTTGAGGCTGCGAGAAACGCGGCGAAATCTGCTTCCTCTTCTTCCTTGGTTGACCCCTCCTCCAACATCAGACAGTCTAGATCGGGCTCATAAGCTTCCTTGTTTAAGATCGCCAGCACCAATTTATGATCGATGTCCGACTCACCATCGCTGCTGCTTGACTCTGATGAGGGCGAAGCAGGAAACTACTCTACATTAGACTCTCTAGGGGATGTGAAATCATCACTATCAGTAGACATCCCGTTAATTACTGGGGGCTCACCGAGAGGCTGTAAAGCTCCTTCTTCCTCCCAACCGCTGGCGTGACCTGTTGCCGCCCGTAATTCAAATTTCCTGCATATATTCTAATGCCTGACTGCCAATAATAGTGTCAAATGGCGCTTTTCGTACCACCAAAAAGCCCAGAGGCACCACCAGGGTTTCAAAGGAGACTGGAACCTTCTGAAGAAATCCAATTACTTCAGTCGCCGTTCCGTGGGCGACAGTGACCTAACGTCCCGTAGCCATCAGAGTGAGTGCCAGCCTCTTGCAAAAGTTCCAGGACATCAGGTTTGGAACTGCACTCGTGTCCAACAGAGCGTGCGCCTCCGTTCCATAAGCCTTCACGGCAACGAACTTCAACCACCGAGAGACTTCAGGGTGAATTGTCATGGACGCCTGAGTCACCGTGACAGCAGATGCATCGAATGCTTCCCTGCTTCATCCGCTTCTCCACGGAGAAGCTGCCCGAAGTTCATTCCCGAAGATGCCGAAGCCAGATCCGCGACCACATTATACTTCACTACGTGGTCCCGGAGGGCTCCTGATGCCTCTTGGTCTACATTGCCTTACTTTTTTTCCTTGGCTCCGATACGACCATCGGCGGACGAATGAGAGGGGCCTTATCCATCAGCGCGTCTATTTCCATGATACTTACCCTGCGTTGCTTCGGAAGGGCTTGGTCGGTGGCGTTCCTCTTTGCTGCGGCCACTACATTGCCCTTGCAAGACTCTTGGACGACGAAAACGGGCTCTTCGTTACTCCTTTCCCTCAGTCTAAGTTCCTATTTTGACTCCGAACTTGCTCCAGCAATTTCTATACGACCACTTCCATCTTGTTGCCTTTTGGACCAGCACGTTGCCTCAGAGTGACCTCTCTTTCCACAGAAAGAGCACTGTGTGTGCCTGTGAGGTTTTCGCAGGCACTGCGTGGAACGGTAGCCCCTTTGACGACAGAAACTGCTGCTAAAGTCGCCCTGCGGTAACGCGTCGGGTTGCGGCCGGGAGCTGGTTGGGGTGGCAATCGTGCGTTGCTACGGGGGGGCTTGTGGGGGAGAGGTGGCGGCTGCGTATGGCTGCCGGCGGAATTGGGGGGAGATGTGGGGACTGTACATGGGCATGGCTACGATGGGGCTTGTGGGAGGAGAGATGGCGGAAGCGATGGCTGCCGAGGTAATTGCAAGGGAGGGGTGGGGACTGTCATGGGGAGAGGGTACAGTTGCGAAGTGGTGTGAGGTTCTGTGGCGGGGGGGTATAGCTGGGGTTTGTGGCTGGGGGGGTGAGTGGATGTAGATTATGCTCCGGTAGGGGACGTGTACTGGATTAGTCCAAAGTGTTGCGGCTTTGGAGGGGAAGGGTAGCATGGATTTTGCGGCGGTATCACGGGTTTGTGCTGAGGTTTGGTGAATTGATGTGGCCGAAAGGTATGGCTGGAAGGCGGGGATGGTTGGGGAACGCGAGGAGTTCTTATTGGGTAGAAGGTTAAGTTTCGGGGAATTCTGAGGCTCTAAATCGCATTGCGGTCAATTTACGTCGCTTGGTGCGGTAACTTGTTTGTGTTCGCCTGCACTTTTCGCTGAGTTCGTTTCCGATTGTCTCGAGGCAATTTTTTACACTGCGGTGATGGGCGGCATCTTCTGTGCGCACCGGATTCATCTGAACGTGCACATTGTTAAGTGCAGCGCATAACCTGAACACTGAGTCGTAGCGGTCCTCCTTCCATCTCCACTTCCCTCCCATTACGCCCCATAACATCTTCAACCTCCCGAACCAGTTTTCAACAATAATGCGGTGAAATGAAATTTTCTTATTCGCTGCCTCCTCTTCCATCGTTAACCTTCCACTCTTAAGCTTCTTCTTTGGAATGATAGCACAAACTATCCACGCCTCTCCTTGATATCCCTTTTCCATGAGCACCCCCAGTGATTCGAGTACTCTCCGGACAACAGTGCAATATCAGCAATTGCTGCAACCTCACCATCTTTCTTTCGTAGGGCCTTCTTGTGGAACCGAGAATTTCGTTGAAAATTTGCAGGTCTGCAACACTCCCAGGGTAGTGCGCAATGACATCCACAGCGACCCCATTCCTCAGTACACTGACTTTTACTTTATACCCATACAACTTGTGTTTTCCAGAAAAGTACGGCTTTCCCTCCTTCGTATTACCAATTTGATGGTTGCACTGCTGAAAAGTAACGTCCGTAGCATATCTGGTGAAGGGATAATTCTGAAACCACACACCATCCTCAAGCAACTCCCCAAACGTGAAGTTCACCTCATTGTCTTTGACAAGGGGATCGTAAGCAGCATCAGATAGATTATCAATAAACTTAACAATCTTTTTCAAAAGTTGTGCCTTTGATGTTGAATATTTTCGCTACAACATCCCAATAAGTTCCAAACTTGAGGACCACCGAACACATAAAGAAAACATTCTTACCAGTGTACGGGCACTTTCTGCCAGGAACTTTTGTTGTAAAATACCCTAATGGTATCTGCAAACATATTCCAGATATTACTGAATTCATCGAGGTGAAAATTGATCATTTCGCGAACGACAGTTGCTCCCCCAGTAATGTAAAATGCATCAAGAACAGGTCTTTCGGAATCATTCTCATTGTCGCTCTTAATCGCATTGTTGGGGGCTGCAAATCGAGTTAGTTCTTCGGCCTATCTGCAGCAGCGTCGGCCAAGATTGCCAACGAATTTTGTGCTTCTGCGGGAGAGTGAACAGGAACATTACATTCCATGGTGACTTTATTGACTGTGCTGGGGCGAGGAAGCAATTTGAGTCAAGCAATGGAACAAAATGGGTGCGGTACTCTGTGAAAAAGTGTAAACGTTCGATTTGCCTTAGCGTTTTTGGTAATATAGTGAGTCAAATCGTAAAAGCCGCTATCTTCGATTGGAAACGATTATAGTTTCGCATTTACTGCTAATTGTACTTAGTAGCCGGGTTTTTTCTCATTTTGAAAAGCTTATGTCATTTGCGCGCGAAATTTCATAATCCGGATTAACTGATAAATAAAAGGATATGTTCGGAATGCATACTAGCGCAATCGAATCTCATTGGCTCTCATATCAGTGCCTTCATATTTGATTGAGAGTACTAATGTAATGAATCATCAGCAATGCAACCTTAGCTTTGGTACTGTCTTTCTGTAACATCCTTTTCCTGAAATTTACATGCGCCGAGTATTTGGTGTTATGATTGGAAAATTATGGGTGAATGTATCGAGAGGCTTCATCTTGTCTGCCTTCCACCACTATTAGCAAGTCACGCGTGACATCCTGATGGCAAGTCAGATTGTCATAATCATACCAACGCTGCGCTAAGTGTTTACCTGGTAATGTTCTTGGTTTGTAAGGACTTGCGCAAGTGCGAAGACAGCCCGTTGAACAGGGTTATATAATGCCCGACTTTGGTCGCCACCGCTGCTTTTTCTGGTCTCCCAAGTCGTCGCTTGTTCTCACCATTCGAACCAGCTCCGGACTAATCAACCGTCTAGGCCAACCTTCACACTTAACACTTCAACATGTCTAATTAGTCCTCCTCATCCTTTTCTACACCGTCCACCAACTCTCATCTTGATACCCTTGAGAACAAGGTTGTTGGCATCGAAGGCCAACTCTCCAGATCATAAACCTTCTCCAGCCGAAGTCCGGATCTGCTAACCCCGCAACTCCTGCGGTGGCCCACGCAAGTGTCCCAGAGAATCCAACGGACCCTGCCGCCGTTAACCCTACCCCGGATACCGAAGTCGTTCGCCCCGCTACTGAAGCATTCCAAATCAGTACCCTATAGTTCTCGCTACCGCCGCCCTCTGCAGAAGCCGTGGCCGAAAAATTTGGTACCCGTCGAGCCTATGCCGCTACCGGAAAGCTCAACAAGTTCAACAAACCGTCTACGGTTGCCCCCTTCCCTGCAAATCGGTTCATCCCAGAACCGGAAGGTTTATTCGGTCGCATCAAGTCAGCTGACCAACGTGACGGTTGGGAAGCAGAAGTCCTGTGGAACATTGGGGAAAACTGCGAGAACGCTCTTGCCACAGCCCACAGGTCACCGAAGCCCTCGTGGCTAAGGACTTCGCAGCCGCTACCGAGGCATTTGCCGTTCTCATCACTTTCTTCAAGCATCCTATTCTCGCGTTTTGGAACGCGTCGACTTCTTCACCGACGCTTTGGAATCTGGCAATCCGAGGCTATTCTCTTACAGAAGTACCTCGCGAAGACGATTTCAGTTACTCCTCCGAACTCTACCGCTCCACCAAGCACAAGTTCGCCGAGCTCCGTTCCCAAGCCTACGCTAAGGAGTTCAATAAGCAGCAGGCCTCCTCTAGTAACCGGCGTCAAAACCGGCCTCAAGGAAGGGGTAACTCCAGGACCCTAAGCCTGCTCGCAAGTAAACCGTCGCAGCCGCGACCTTTCTTTCTGCTATGTCGCACGTTCTATGGCGCAACACTCAGAAAGCCGCTTCGTATTGGTCCGAACACCTCCACGCCTCGGAATTCCTCGTACGTGCAATTCGGTTCGGAGTATACGAAGCACCCATACAAACTTCCCTTTCCTTACCAATTCAAACTCCCTCAAATCCTTCGACCCGCAAGACAGGGAATTCTTCGACTCGGCTATCGCGGACGCCTTACATCGGAAGACCTACGAGGAAATCTCACCCGCCACGGCTCTCAAGTTACACCGCCAAGGATACCCAATATCCAATGCTTTCGTAGCAGTATCTGGAGGCAAGCAACGATTGGTTGTCAACCTCTCTCGTCAATCAACGTTGTTCAGAGACGTGCCGGTCAAGATGGAAACGTTAGAAGGATTCGCTCTGGAACTCAAAAAGCAGATTTCATGTTTTCCTTCGACATCGCGAAGGGTACCACCACTTCCGGCTACACCCCGATATCCGGAACTGGTTCCTTTTCAAGGTGGACAACGGTATTTTCGATGTATTGCCCTACCGTTCGGCTGGAAACTTTCCCCGCATATTTCGTCAAGTTTATGCGCCCGTTCGTCCGTACATTCGCCAGCACTACCGTCTGCGAATTCACCCTTACATGGACGACTTCTAATCGCTGTAAGAAGCCGCTCTCGCCTACAAGGCTCGTCAACAAATCGATCATCTACTAGAATCCGCGGACTATTGCGCAAGGAGGACAAAGGAAACTGGGCTGGTACTCGCCGTATCGAGCATTTGGGTTTCATTTGGACACTTCGCGTATGTTTTTGGTATTCGGTCGTCGAATGGAAAAAATTCGTGGAATTGCCCAGCAATTGTTACGCCAAAGTCGCCGGAACCGCCGCCTGGTCGACGTCCAGCTGTTACGCCACTTCACAGGAGTAGCAGTGTCTTGTTCTCTCGCAATGCCTCTGGCTCGATTTTACACCCGCTCGATGTACGACTCCCTGAAACTCGACCAAGTCAGGGAAAAGAGTTCGGCTGCTACACGCAGCTATTCGGGACCTCAGGTTTTGGCGGGACCTTCCTGTAAGCCCGCCAGAACGGCCAATATCAGCCCCACCCCTACTCTGGCGATGCACTCAGACGCATCGACCTCCATCGGTCAGGGAGGGACTTTAGGATCGGATCTCGGCCGGAGCACAAGGTACATGGGAAGCTCGGGACTTTGGAACCCAGTACTTCGCGTGAAGCCAATCACCTTCCTGGATTACGCGCGTCACGGACAACATCAGATCTTTTGCAAGATGTTACGCTCTGGAACCACCTCAAGATTTGGGAGGACAATCAAGCGGTTGTATCAATTTGAACGCTATGACACAAATTCCAAACCCTCATGAGAGACTCGAGTATTGCACGATTGCTTACACGTCTAGGATATCCATCGATCTCATTACCTCCCGTCAGCGTGAACCGATTCGCCGACGGCTATCTCGCCTACATACAATGTACGATTGGAGATCAATCTGGAACCGCTGAGACCCCTCTTGCGCAAGGTATCCCCCACAATGGACCGCTTCGCAGACAGTTTGAACAAGGTTTGCCCACGCTTCAACAGCGAGCATGCGTGTCCCGGATCCTTGCAATAGACGCTCTCTCACAGATTGGAGTCAGGAAATCAACTTCTGGAATCCGCCGCTCAAATTGATCCTCTAGTCGTTACCAAGATCTGTCGGGAAAAAGCCACCGGAATATGGTCACGCCATATTGGCCCGCGCAGCATTGGTTCACTCGCTTGCTGCATTTGACAAGCCCGCATTTTCGACGCCAAAAATCTTATCTTCCACCAATCTGGGCACCCAAGACAATGCCCGCTCCGCCGTGGAAACTCGCCGTTTGGAAAATCTCGAGCAAGAAGCATCGACACCCCTAGCTGTCACGCTCCAGCAATCTGTTTTGGCTGCCGCTGGCCAGGGAATTCGGGGTGTGGTGTAACTATTGCGCAACTCATGCCGAAGGCCCGTGCACCCAACACTTGGCGCTGAATGAGTTCTCTGGAAAAAATGGCTACAGTTTTGTACTGCTGATGGTATTGACCCCTTCGTTGCATCAGAAGGGGCGTTTTTCCGCTATCTTGTTGGCTGTTTAACAAGACAAAGTTAGAGGTTCATCGTTCGTAACTACTCTCGGCTGCCACTACCGCTCACGCTCGAATTGGACGGTCCTTACTCTTACCCCTCTCCTACAGCTAGCTGTGGTCGCCTATCAGCAAAGCGATCAGGAAAGTAAATTACTCAGCGATCCGGACGTGAAAGAAAGGCGGCATTGCCCAGTTACGTGGCACGTACAATCTTCGAGGCTGCGCTCGCTTCACAGTCTACGACATTGAGTTTCTTCGTGACGACTGCTGTCTTTGTTAGTTATTTCTTATTTGAAAAGGAGAGGCCGGAGTCTCTTTTGCTTTCAAACATTTCGGTCACAGCTGATTCAATCAATATCGCAATTGCCTTGCGCAAGAATCAGCAGCGAGTGGCTCACACCCTCTCCTATCGAAGGAACAGTAATTTTCACGCAAGTCTTCTGGATCTGGTCGCTCGTTATAATTCACTTCGCCGCAACAACCGTTCACAGAGCAAGTACTATTCGGCTTTCCCTGGCGCTAGGCTATCGACTAGTGCTCGGACCATTACAGTATGGTTACGCAATTGCTTGAATAGGGTCAAGGTTTCTCCCCTCCTCACGTTTCATGGACCTCACACTCTCTCCGTATGGGCGCAGCATCCGAATGTGCTGCATTGGGTGCAGGAATACTTCATCCTGATCTTGGGCAACTGGTCCAACAGTTGTACATTCCGTGAATCGCATCTGGATGGGCGTGTGTTGTAGTGTGATGATTCTCTGTTTTTCTTCGGTCATATGTTGTGACCTCACCCTCGTATCATCCCTCCGGTCTTTCGGTTTTCTAAATTATTATTCGGTGTTATGATTGGAAAATTATGGGTGAATTTATCGAGAGGCTTCATCGTGTCTGCCTTCCACCACTAAACAAGTCACACATGACTTCCTGATGGCAAGTCAGATTTTCATAATCATACCAACGCTGCGCTACGTGTTTACCTGGTAACGTTCTTGGTTTGTAAGGACTTGCGCAGTGCGAAGACAGCCCGTCGAACAGGGCTATATAATGCCCGACTTTGGTCGCCACCGCTGCTTTTTCTGGTCTCCCAAGTCGTCGCTTGTTCTCCCGCCTCCCACCTCCACTCATCCTTCATGGCCCAATCACATGCGTCCTTTGTTCTTGATTTATGTTATGATTGTATTGGTTTATTATGATTATTTGATGATTCAAGTGTCATGCAAATTCAGCAACCGATGGAAAGCATTGATTTGGTCCTGGTCAGAGGATCAACGCGCATGGTGGTCACGGGCCGTATGACCGCGCTACTCTCCTTACAACTCTTGCGACGCGAACAAACCAAATCCAAAGAGTTTACCCAAGCGTACGCATGATGGAACGAATGGAACCGGTCAAGGATTTCAGCGTCTGGGGAGACACGCCTACCTCATCCAATTCCACCAATTACTCCGGTCATTTATCTCACTCCTGACAACTCACCTGCCCTTTCGTGTGAACCTCCTCTCCCCTTCGTGTGCCTCCCCAGGCCGGATATTGCTGGCAGCGTTTATCAACTCAAGACAAGTAAGATTGGCACCAAACGGAAGCTCTCACACTACACTACATTTGCTTTGATAAAGTGTTTATGTGTTTCTCAAATTATTATTCACCTCCAAAAATTTCCGCAACACCAATACCACGGTCTCAATCAGTTCATCCACGTGACGACCCCTCGAGACAAGCGCCCCTTCGCAATCCTGGGGTGTAAGGACTTGATTATGGCCTGTATCTAAACCCGGCGAAGACACGCCTTTTCTGGCCGCGCCACCCTGCCACTGAGACACCCCTACTGCACCGCTTTCCAAATGAGATCTTCTCAAATCACGGCATAGACCTCCTCGGCGCCCCGATCGGTTCGCCTCAATTTATGGAGAACTTTCTCAATGAAAAAATTGCAGTACAGGTATACACGTTATCGCTGATCGATGGGAATGGGGATGCTCGCATCCGGTTCCACCTCCACCGTGTTTGTGCCTCGCATGCAAGCTACATCATGGGATGAAGCTAACACCGCCGAGTGCAACAAGCGTCCTGGCAATGAGATTTAGCCAAGAACAGCTGGAATGTTACTCGCGGTCAAACAATGTGCCGATGACAAGTGCGGTCCGTCAGCAAGTGGCTCTTCCGTTGCGCCTCGAGGCACAGATTCACACCCGTGGCAACGCTGAATCTAGCGTCGTATGTGGCCAGCGTCATCGACTCCGAACAAGTGACATGCCCCGATGATCCTAGCATAGCCCACCACCGTGCAAAAGGCATGCACATGCTGATACCCACCTTCTCGAGTTTGTCCGACGACTCCACCCAAGCTTCTCTGACGGACATGGTGGTCTCCCGAAACGCTGACAGCGGCCAATCATGCAAACAAGCCCGATAATACACACAGTATTTTGTATCGAGCTGGTGCAAGTCGGCAGCAAAGATGTTCTGGAAGAAGACGATGGGAGAGGTTCCCAAGCACTACGCTGCATAGGGAAGCTGATATTCGGCGAAGGATCCGCCGCCATGCATACTTAGAGACGCCTGCTGCAGCCTTTCTCACAGCACATCCGTCTGCGGTCAGCCGGACCTATAGTAAGATGTGGTCAGTGATGCTAAGCTGCCGCCTGGGAGTTCACGTGTTTGACGACACTGTGCCGCTGCAATGCGCGAGTGCAGCAGGCCCATGGACAACCGAGGTGACCATGCAGCGGGCTTTTGCAAAAAAGGCCTGCGATGGACTAACCGGCACAATGCCGCAGTGAAGGTATTTGGCCGACAAGTGTTCAAAGCAGCAGGGGTCGGCGTCCAATATGAGGTGAAATGCTTACTTCTCGGACTGAATGCACGGCCTGCCGACATTCTAGTGTACCCGAGGTCGGAAGAGATCAACACCTTGCCGCCCCTCCCGGTAGCGTACGACGTCACAGTAACATCGCCATTCCAAGAGGGGTTCATGTCCATTGAAGCGCGTGGCGGAGCTGCGTGAGGCTGGGAGGGTGAGGAAAGGGGGGTTGGCAGAGCGGGTTCGGCAGCTAAGATTCCTCGCAAGGCGTTGGGTTGCGGTTTAATGATGCGGGGGAGAGGTTAGGTATTCTTGGAGGCGTTGCTCGTGAATGGCGGTGGTGAGTGTTGACTGGACACCTTGCGGGGGGCCGACTGTTTGAAGGCGGGCGAGCAGGGGCTCGAGTTGGAGGTGGTCGGGGAGGAGGGACTGGTCGAGGGAGCTGTGCGTTCTGCGGACGGCAGAGGTGAGAAGGTGGCGTCCGTCTTCCGGAAGTAGGTCGAGGGTGATGTTGTAGGTACTGAGCCTGGAGCAGGGATGCAGCGGCATGAATGGAAGATTTACGTGTGAGCCCCAGGCCGCCCATCGTGAGTGGAAGTTTTGCGCAGTGCCAAGAAGCCTGATGAAGGTCTCAGTGAATCCTTCGAAAAGCCCCTCGCAGTTCTTCATCAAACGCATTGACAAAGAAAGGTTAGGTGCGGCAGGGTTGCCCGAAGGTGTACACGAGCTTGCATGCGCTTGCGAAGTGGCGAAGGAGGTGAAAGGAAGTTTGGGGATCCCGGAGGGCTGGAAGGGCTGCCCAGATGTTCCGGCGGACTGGAGGCTGTGTTGGAGGAGAGAAGAGCATCCGTGGTCAGTTCCGATCGGGGACCCGAGCACGTTAGTGGCCTCGGCGGTGACGATTTTGCAGGTGCGGCAGGAGAAGTTGTCCTTTCCGAACCACCATGCTTCAGTCTTCTGTAAGTCAATAAACATTCCGAGCTGCCTGGCTTCCCTCTCGATTGTGTGCAGTAGCTCCGGGCGTCACGGGAGGGAAGGATGATGTTGCCGTCGTCGGCATACCATGCGTGCATCGCGGCTGCGGGGAAAGATATACAGATGGCGGAAGAAAGGTTGGATGGCGAGTGCGAACAGGTGCATGGCGAGAGGGTCGCCTTGGTGTGCACCTGTCGCAGACTGCAGGACGAAGGGGCCCAAATGCAAATCCGAGGCCCTCCCGTAGGTTAGGTGAAGGAACCTGGCCGCCTGCGGGGCGTAGTCGATGACCGGGCGGAGAAAACAGGAGCGCTCCACGCTGTTGAAGGCGTTGGAGAGGTCGATTTTCAGAGGACGTAGTCTTGATCTTTGACGGCATAAGCCGTCGTGCGAAGGGCGTGTATGACAGCTTCAATGCGTGTTTAGAGACAACTGCTTGTTGTAGCGATCGCAGGTGCGAGAGAAAGACACTGTCGTTGCTGAGTCTAGCTGCGAGGAGCCGTGCCACAAAACGTCTGTATAGGATGCCGATTGCTATGGGCCGTAGACGTCGGGAGTCAGGTAAGCTTTTCGGGATTACGATCAGTGATGCAGCGGAGAGGCAGGTTTGGAGTGAGCTGGGTACAGTGCCGTTTGCAATCTTGTTGACGAAGTCCGTTAGGACTGACAGTGCCTTTGCTTGTGGTTCCCGCCCGCTGGAGCGATGGAGAGGACGCGAAGGATGGAGGGGCGCATGCCATCCGGTCCGGGTGCCCAGTGCCTATTCAGGGATTGTCAGGCGCGTCGAACTGTGGACTCGCGAAGGGGGTTGGTGGGGAGTTCGGGCTGAGGGGTTGGGGTGGCTTCGTAAAGGGACAAGGGGTGAAGGTTTTGGAGGATGGGAAGTGTGGCTGGGGAGGGTTCGCCGGTGGCGTATTCTGTGGAGGGCAGCCGTTGCTTTAGAGACACATCCGTCGGACGTATGGGTGACATCGTTGTATTGGTGATTGGGTCGCCCTCTGCGGGCAGTGGGATGTTGCAGTCATGGAAAGGCGTCAGTGCAGCGTGCGTAAAGCTGTTGCCACTGCCCTTGCCTGGCGAGGTGGATGCGGTTGCGGAGGGCTGAGATGAACGCCAGTGAAGTGCGAGTTCGTGTCTCGTGCCGTCCATTCCTTCCAAGAAGTAGGTTTGGCGTTGCCAGGATGCAAGAGAGTGCTTCAGCTTGGGGTCTTGTGTGCGGGCTGAGTTGTATCGGGAGTAGAGATCATGGAATAGTCGAAGAAAGTCTGCGCGAAGGCTGTTGGGTAGGTATTTCAACGTTGGGATCCGCAGTTGATAGATAATGTCGGGTGTCGGGCATGGCTGGGGGGTTGGGGATGTGGGTGATGCACTCATTGGGATGTGACCATGTCAGCATCAAGTCGAGGCGGTGTGCGTAGCGGGTTCGTGGGGAGGGCGCCGTGAATTACGATGTCGTCAAGAACGCTTTGAGGGGGAGGCGAGGGGGGCTGGGGATGTCGGTGGCTGGGGAGGGCATTGGTTCGGGAGTTGAGGGGTCGGGGCGGGGCCCTTGCACACGGGCGGGTGGGGTCCCGGTGGGGCTTGGGTAGGGAGTAGTGAGTCGGCGATTGGGCGAGGGTAGCGAGGAAATCGTTGCGCAAGCGCCATTTGCACTCGTCAAAGGTGAGGCGGTCGATTTCAGCGGTGATGATTTGACGGAATGCGGCGAGGTCGGCGTCAGATCGGCAGGCTTCGCTGGAAGCATTTCCGTGAACTGCAGCGTGGGTACAATGAGGTCCTCAGTGGTGGCTTGGTGGCGGAACCTCCTGTATGCGTGGGGGGATGAGCGGGACAGCACGCTCGGTGCGATCAGAAAAAAATCGAAGGAGTGGTGGGTGGACTGGAGCACAGCAAGAGGTGCACGCAGTCCTCCCCCCCGCAGGGCGTGACGGATGTAGGACGGGCTTCGGATTCGTCCGGTGCTTTCGGCAACTTGCAAGTTGATAAGTCGGCACAGTTCGGGTACACAGAGCCTGCGGGCGGTGGAAGCGATGGTGAAGCGGGCACGACGGGTGAAAGGCATTGAGTGGTCGGGATCGTCCGCGTGCCGGTCGGGGGGTGTCCTGAAGGCGGAGCGACGGGAGGGAACGCGCGGGCGCATAGGTGCGGGTGCAGGGCGAGCGGCGACTGAAGCATACGTCTCAGTGGCGTTGGCTGCGGGTCGTGTGGAGTCGGTTGTTGCGTCGTCGTTCTCAGAGCTGACGGGTGAGGCGGGTGAAGCGGAATCGAGGAGGAAGGCTGCGGACAGTTTGCGGAGTAGTGCGAATTCCTGCCGCATCATTGCTTCGACGGCGCAGAAGCCGGGGTCTTTCTTCCTCACGGTAGCAGAACGAGAGACGGCATTCTCATCTCAGAGGTCGAGGGGGTTGATAGCGGTCCGGAATGACATCGCGAGCTTGAGGAAGGTGGCGGGGGAGGGGGGGAGTGCGCATGGTGGATGCAAGTAGCAAAAAAACTTGCGATATTCTGCATGTACCTACACAATACAAGCCCTTCGAACTTAACCATCACAAGCGACTGCTTTGTTACTTGCAAGTACTTCCCCTCCCCACTCCCTCCAGCCGGAAACCTTCGTCGCCTCCTTCCTCATGCCCGCGATGTCATTCCGGACCGCTATCTGCCCTCTCGACCTCGGAGATGAGAATGCCGTCTCTTGCTTTGCTACCGCTATGAACCCCCCCCCGACTTCCGCGCCGTCGAAACAATGATGCGGCAGGAATTCGCACTACTCCGCAAACTGTCCGCAGCCTTCCTCCCCGATTCCGCTTCACCTGCCTCACCCGTCAGCTGTGAGATTGAAGAGTATGAAAAGAAGGCAGAGTCAGGCAGGACAATCTCAACAGGCTGGTGTTTTGGAGGGGGATTTTTGGGTAATTTAATGTATGGAAGATGTAATTGGTTGTATCTACGGCGTTAGTGCGTTGAGCGGGAAAAGTCGAGGGTGACGCTGCTACCCTCGTAATCTGTAAGCTCCCACCCACTCAATCCCTCATGAGGCCTCCTTTTAAGAAATTGACGCAACATACCAAATGTTAAAATACCCAAATTTTTGCGCTGTACTGTACTGTACTGTATTGGACCGTAAAGTCAGCAAACTTTACGGCATTAATACTGTACGATACTGAATGCATTAACCTTCTTCTTAGAACTTAAGGGAAGTGGTACAGCAGAAATCCTAGTATAAAATGGGCGAAGGGCCGCGCGAAGCATAATAAGGTACTATGTAGACCCAACACGCAGATTAGGTAGGTAAGCATGATTTAAGTTGGAGGCCGTTTTGTCTCTCTATAGGTAAGCCACCCGCCCAACGAACCTGCAATAACAGGAACTGTTTCTTCCGCCATCCCTATAGATGATACTTACGGTAATGCAATAAAATTTGAATCCCTCTGTGGGTGACCTAAATGCTCCCGCGGTGTTACTGCGCTCTTCTAGATATTTACCGACGAAGTCATTTAATTACACCAACGGCTTGTCCCAAGATGCATTGAGACTAACGCTTGGCATTCTAGAGTCATAGATTTAAGGTGCGCCGCCGCTCACCGCAGTCCTTCAATTATGTTGTCAATATCCTCTAAGCTACCAATGCTCGCTCATACAGTACGCCCTTTTTTCCTTCCTCTCCTGAATGGCCCGCGGTGCTTTCATCTGCACAACGCATGAATAATATTCACTGGGTCCTGTAAAGAGCAGCATCCCAAGCAAATTATGGAAATGATTAAACGCCGGGCCACTTTTCAGAACCGACCATATCTTCCATGCATTAAAATAACCCAAAAATTCCCCCTTTTCAGAATCAGAATCATCACAAATTCCACCTCCGTCACTGAATTTAGGAAGTTCTCAGACTATTTTTTCTCACGGTACATTTGGTATACGTGTATATGTATATAAACAATTGCAATTGGCGGAACTGTGATATCCGCGAATCATCCTTCTGGTTTCAGTAGTAACAATTCCGGTCCGTTAAAATTCTGTCGATATCCTTACCGTACGTCCGATGTATGGATGCAAGAAATATCATTCATGCCGATAAATGACTCAATCCTTTCCACCTTCTCGGCGGTGAGACATTTTTTCGCCATCCAGCCTGTCGATACTCAAAATTATGGTGGGAGTTTTTTCCTGCTTCCCGTCGTCCCTTACTTTGCGCAAGCTTGCTCTGTGTGGAGTCAGTCTTTGCTGTGTTTGCATACCATCCTCGCAGTACCTGCAAGTTCTGCATTTGAATAAAAGGTCACCTTTTCCCCTGCAAATTCAGGATGTGCTGTATGATTTCTAATTTTCTGCTGTGCGTACGTACGGTATGCTGCTCATCCAGTACTGTACAACAGTACTGTACACTACTGTACGGTACTGTTGTACTGATGTTATAATGCGGGATATGCCGTATTCCTCCCTATTCCTTGTATGCTCTGCCGTATTTCCCGCCATCGAATTGACATGTGACGTACAACTTCAGTGAGCTTACGCAAAAACAGAATTCTGAAAGGTCTTCAGAAAGACGTAGTATGATAAATTTCTGAAAAGTATTTCTGAAATTATTTTCTGAAATTTGAAAACGTGTTTACGCAAGGACAAATGGAATGCACCATGTTTAATCGTCACAACCATTTCTCACGGGTCTTCACTAACTGGTCACATTTCAGCAATTTACCTCAAGACTTCATTCCAGAATTCTGCAATTGAATTACAGACTGTAATTCTATTTTCATGAAATTTTGCAGTTTTATTTCTGAATTCTTTGTGCGTGAGCTCTCTTTTATCACTAATGGTCGCGGAGTCTTCTTTTTTTCAATGCAAAATACTGTTAGTTGAATCCTTTCTTAATCTTTGGACTACCACGTGTACTAACTAGGCTCACTATTTATCATCGATAAGACCTGTTAATTCTTAAAACTTGCTTCTAATACCTTTAACTACACCAAACTGCAAACCATTACAAAATTTAAATATTCCTTTGAAGAGATATCTCCTGCATACAAATTGGTCTGCAATACCAACATCGGTCAAGTAACGGGAACTCCTTCACTACACACACCATCTGGTCCATAATCCAACTCTTACGATAACACATCCAGTCTCATCGATCCAATGGCACCACCATCGCGCGAGCCACCACATTCACCTCCCGTGAGACTACAACGGGCCGAGATGGTACGCTGTCACGCTCAGCGACTTCCTAGCTAGCGTAGATACCAATCTGTCCGGTGTAGACAGCTTCAGAGCGGATGTTACTGGCTTCTCAGCTCTGAAGTGCACTGCAAAATCCCTGTTGAGACCGATCCGAGACGGTCCTCCCGCGAGGCTGCCTCTTCTCCACTCAAATCTGAGAACAGGGTGATTGGTCATGTTTTTTTCAGCGCTCCGCCAAACCGCGATGAAACGGCCCATGCGGCTGAAATACGCAGGCAGCGCATGACAAAGATGTCCTTGAAGTTTGTCGTAATCCTTGCGCGTCTTTGTAATGAAGCCAAGTGCAGCTGAGAGACGATTCCCAGTAAATCTCCACCCCGTTGGTGTAGCTGCCAAAGCCGTTTCTGAGATGTTAGGATTGACGTCTGGAATTCGGTTTGATCAATCCTGGGCAAAGTCATGGTTCCTGGTGACTCTGGACTCTGATATCGTTGCCCCATTGAAAAACTCGCAAGCGTTCATAATTTTTACAAGATTTGAAGATCCAATTCGCCTTTCACTCGAGTCTCAAAGATAGCAGTCTCGTGGACTGGCCATGGTAACTCGCAAACTACCCTGGTAGACATTGCGCGCACCGCTTCTGTTAACTTGCACTAGCTTTTCAAGCTGTCGGAGATGTTATTCAACAACCGCACGACAAACCACTAATTCGAAATGACAGATGATTAAATTATTAATTGGAGGCGAGCCTTTATTGCAATTTCTTTGGGTAAACTGTACCATTGCACTCTGTACACAGTACAACGAACTGTAATTTCTCGAGGTACAGATTTATATTTTTGTGATACTCATAACAATTTTCGCATAAGGTACCTGTACGATATGCGAAATGGAGTCGGATCAATATACGGGAAAATCTTTGGGTTATTTTAATGCAAGGAAGATGTAGTCGGTTATACTGTAGTGCAGCATACTGTGGCAAGCTCAACCTAACAACGTGCGGGCTGTTTATCTCTAAAGTTGGAAAGCAGTCTGAGGCCGTTGAAATCCCCGTAGTGATTACATGGACTGATTGATGCTTTTGGTGTTTCAAATATGGAGAGATGGTTTGAGTGCTTGTGTGTTGAGAGATACCGTACAGTATGTCTGGTTAAAATGTACAGTACTCCGGTGAGTTCAATGGCAGTTCAGAGGAGAAATTTTTATTTCATTGATTCGTGGGGGCTCGCATCAGAGAATCATGCGAGGGATAACGGGTTCTCATGTTAAAGACTATAGCCCGCCATGATACTGCATGCGAGTTGTGTTCCGAAAATACTCTTTGAGGGATAGACATAATAATGTACTGTATAGTGCATAATGCAGTAGAGTACAAAGTACAGTATTGCTGTACAGTCGTCAAGTCTACGGGAAGTTGTGAGTCTCTTAAATCAAAATAACTTTTTTTGTTCTACGAAAAACTTAATCTTGAACGTCATAAATGAAAAAAATCAAGGGCCAGGCCAAATGCGTGGTACACTACAGCAGTACTGAATTACATGAAGACGCCACTAAGGTGTAAACTTGCGAAGACTTTCGGAGAATAAGATTCATGTTACCATCGCGCAGCGATTTCCAACAAATTTTGCTCCCGAAATGCAGGAGCCATTAGACAAACTCCACGTGGCATCTCCTGAGATAAGCCCAAATCTACGACAACACAGCATAGGTCCATTGGACTAAGATCTGTGCCATTCTTGACAACCAAGTTGACCGTTCCACCTCTTTCGATTGCGCCTCTTCCAAGTGTAAGGACGATATACGCTGGCAACACCACCACATCCACTTCGTTCCAAATTTCGACATCTGCTTTTCTCTTCAGAGCATCCAGATCAGCTAGTGCCTTGCCAAACGCAGATGCAGAAATCTTATCCACCGCCAACAGCCGTTCGCTCACTGACGGCAATATCGAAGCCTTGTTCCTTCGCACCACATCCCCAATAGGATGAAGCCTTGAGAGATGAACGGAACCTCGTCCTGCACAGAAGATACCTCGGTGAATACCCTCATCTCCTTCTCGCGGATGCTGTATCCCATTTGCTTGATACCATCACAACCTGTTCGTATACATGCGCACTAACGTCGTCACCAACTATCCGTTTGCATCCTTCAAAGCTGTATACCCCAACTTTCAATCTTCAAACGCGGATCGAACAACTGGTGTTGGCATGACACGTAGCTTTGACGATCCCGCATCCCGTGCCGATACACATACATCCAACACACGTTTGATATCTGCCGCTTGTTCGCATAAATCGCTATACTGTCCACGGTTGCACAAACAGTCGCGGAATCGGACAAAGGAAGTAAGCCCTCGCTCGTTCTCAACCCCATTACACCGCACAGTGCCGGTGAAACGCTGGAACTTCCATTCCGATCAATCGTGATTGCAAATGATGCAATCTGCTTGTGAACAGCAACCGCGGCCGCACCATTACCACCTGTCACATATCCCTTATACGCCGGGTTTTCGATGATCGGCGTTGACACTTCTATGCCCGTGTTTCCAACGTTCAACTGATCCGTCGTCGTTTTACCGACGCAGATCGCTCCGGCCGCCTCTAAAGCTTGTACAATTGGTGCAGATTTTGTGGATTCATGAGCAAGTCCAGGGCTGCATGAGTGCGTCGTAGTGCCTTGCACTTCAATATCATCGGCAACGACAAACGGAATTCCGTACAAAGGACTGTACTGGTTCCCTTGTTTCGCACGTTCAATATCCTGGATTCGACGGTCGCATGAATCCTGGGACGATAAAGTGGCAAAAACCCCCTCCAGCTCTCTAGCTGATTTCAGCGCCAATGTTAAAACTTGCGTTGGTGAGGCAATCCCTAGCTTGTACAGTTCTCTCAGTTGGTCAATTGTGGCGTCACCTGCACTGACGTTCTCGTTCGAGACGACTATACATAGCTCCTGGTCTGGTGACACGCCGTCTCCTCTGGAGACAGAAATCCATTCAAATTGACGGGGGCTCGATTGTGATTTCAACCTTCATACTTTCAAGGGCAAAAAGCGGAGTTCCCTTTTCTACAGCCTGCCCATTATGAACATGAACAGCCCAAACACTTGCGGACATACCTGCGGGAACGGATATCGAGTGGGGTGGGCGCTCCGCTCTTGCGTTCCTAGCCTCACTCTCGACAGCTGAGGAGGCGCCAGCGCCACTTTTTGCATGCTCGGCTGCAGCATTGCTTCCTTCTTCTCCCTCGGCCTGCCATCTATTTCTCTCCGCTTTATATGCGGAATCTCTCTGCCGCTCGAAGTTTTCGATACTTTTTCTGTTCCGCTTGCAGAAGTCAACATATTCCTTGTAGCTGAAAGTCTCTTCGATAATGTCTATTTTGTAATTGCCCTTTCGGTATTGCGATCGCAGGTCTTCAAGTTGCTCATCAGACACCGGGAAAAATTTGACTCGGTCAAAGTATCTGAGCAGCCACGGCACATCCTTCGGTGCCCCTCTGTTCTCCTCAGGAATGGACCGTAATTGTCCCAGATCGGCAATGTTCGTCCGGTAAGCTGGTACCCGCCCGGGGAATCCATACCATAGATGCACATGTACGCACCCCCGATACCTACTGCCCCTCGGGTGTGTAAGTTCTCGGGGTTATACTTGGATGTTATTAGCCGATGGCGCGGATCCACTGGAACGGCACAAGGGGCACCCAGATAAACATCACCGAGGCCTAGAACCATGTATTCAGCAGCGTTCATGATTTTTGACGTTATCTACGGACTCGAGTCCGTTGATTCGACGCACAAATTCAACATTTGAAGGCATATACGGGGCATTAGGACGCACAGAGCGCAAGTAACGGCTCTGCGCTTCTACAGTCCACTTATCATTGAATGAAAGAGGAAGATTAACACACGGGAAGGAACTCGAACATTCTCAACGGATCCAAGCACCCCGCTCTCCAGCTCTTTAAACACTTGGACCAATTTTTCCACATGAATAAGCTTCCGAGAGTAACGAACAAGCAATGATCTAACACCTGGACACAGTTCCTTCACATACGGTCGAGGCTTGAGTTCTTCCATCAGCATATGGACTCGAAGTCTGTAGGCCAGATCTAGTTCAATATCACCGTACTCGATAAGAACATGTTCATCTCCGGACATCCTGTACTGGACTTTGATCTCTGCTTCATCACCTATCGCTGGGTCTGATGATAGAACAGGGACAGTCTTTGACGGATAGCTCGCCGCCCATTGAGGTGACCACGTCGCGGCGATCTTTTCTAGAGTATCGATGTCATTAATCTGAACAGCTTCCCATGCTGCCTCCATGTTGAGGAAAGCAGACGTTGCGCCATCGTAGTCAACCTGCTTGAACTTTATTTTCTCCCCAGGCTTGGCTTGAGCTACTTTCCAAAGCTCGGCGCTTGCAACAGTTATAGGACATACGAATCCACCGAGAGATGGTCCATCCAGCATGAGGACAATTGGAGTGTTTCCACTGAAGTTGACAGCTCCTGGAGCATACGTGTAATCGTGCAAATTTGATGGATGAAGCCCAGCGGAGCCACCATCATCTCTGGTCCATTTCGGAGCAGGGCCCATTAACCGAGCTCCAAGCCTGTTGGTGGCGTGATGAACTTCGTACGACGTCGTCCATATTCCTTGCAACGTTTCCTCTTGCAGAAAGTCCCCAGATGCATGCGGTCCGTTCAGCGCGCCAACAACCCATTCATCGCAGTCGTAAGTCGGAATGAATGCTGGCAAGAGCTGTTTGCCAAGCGGCCACCGGAAGCCCAGTCCATTCTGTTCTGCCTCTTCGTGAGAAATCACCGTGCTTTCGGCTATGGGTAAGAAATCTCCTGTAACAAGGAAAGAGCCACTAATGCCGCCAAACTTGCCAGTCGGGAATGTTGAAGCGCTGCCTAGGTATTTCGGTGCATCAAATCCGCCGCGGACAGCCAAATATGCAATTTTCCCCCCTATCCCATTCCTCACGGTGTCATCCTTTCGCCCTGGTGCGCCACTTAAAAGCTGTCCGATTGTCAGTGTTGATCCAGCTTCTATCTTGAAAGGCGTCCAGTACGGAACTTTCCTTCCGTTATGTAATTCTGCCTGAAACTTCCCACCAGCCAAAGCCACAACTGCATCAGAGTGAAAGACTAGCGTAGGACCTGTCATTGTCATTTCGAGCGCATTCTCCTAAAGAGTTGCCAACGAGCGAGTTGGCCATCCCCATAGCGTAGGCGTCCATTGGTCCTGATGGACTGACTCCGATATCCCAGTAACCGACCCTTCCCGGATAATCCTGCAAGGAAGACTGCAGCCCAGGCTTAACCACCTCTACAGCGTTGGTCGTCGGCGCAAAACTATCTAGCAAGCCCGTTGTATATTTAGCCTTCAGAAAATCGGGATGGTCCATCACCTGCATGAGTAACTCAACATTACTCGGCACCACGTACAACCACACTGTTTAACGCCCTCTTCAAGTCCATTACCGCCAAAGCTCTTGTCTTTCCCCAGGCCAAAACTTTCCCCAACAGCGGATCATAGTTTCCTGGAACTACAGTCCCTTTCTCTGCCCATCCGTCAACCCTGATTCTTCCGCCCGCCTCGGTCTCTCCTTCTTCAGGCCAAACCATGTCACTAAGAACACCTGCACAAGGCACGTATCCTTTCACGGGATTCTCGGCATATACTCTTGCCTGTATCGCCACACCCCTTTCATTCACACCTTGCCACCCCTCCAACACGTCCTTCCCTCCCCCTAAACGGATCATCCAATCCACGATATCTACGCGTGTCACCATTTCTGTAACTGCATGTTCCACTTGCAACCTCGTATTTACCTCCAGGAACCACCACCTCCCGTATCAGCATCGACCAGAAACTCAACGGTCCCTGCGCTGGCATAGTTAACTTCCTCGCACAACCTGACTGCGGCTTCCTTCATTCCCTGAATGACAGCCACTCCTTGTCCGCCCTCCTCCACCACCTTTTGCCTCCGCCTTTGGACACTACATTCCCTGACGCCCAAAGCGACAGTATTTTTGCCATTGCCAAAAACTTGAACCTCGACGTGCCTTGCACGCTCGACATACTTTTCCAAGTAGACGTCACCACTGCCGAACAAGCTGAGTGCCTGCTGGACAACCCTCTCAAATTCCCGCCTCATAGCATTATCATTTCTCACAACAGTCTGCCCCATGCCCCCCTCCCGCTGAGGCCTTGACAAGGACTGGATAGCCCGCCTTGTTGGCCTCCTTGATTGCTTCTTCCAGGCCTCCTGTAATGATACCACTTCCAGGCACTACTGGGACACCAGCATCCTCGGCCACCTGCCTGGCTGCATGCTTCAGTCCGAAGCGACGAATTGTATCTGCGCTTGGTCCACACCAAACGATGCCCTCGTTTACAAAGGCGTCGACGGCATCTGCATTTTCCGAAATGAAGCCGTATCCCGGGAGTACTGCGCCTGCATTGGATTTTTTGGCAACAGAGAGGAGGAAATCGATGTCCATGTAGCCGGAAGGCGGCAATGGGATAGCTGTAGTGGCAGCAGAGACATGAGGAGAACTGGAATCTTCAGGAGTGAAGACGGCAATGGAAGAGAGGTTGAGGGCGTGACAGGCGCGTATGAGACGGAGAGCAATTTCGCCTCGGTTGGCTATGAGAACAGAAAAAGGGTAAAGTGGAAGGAGTGGAGGCCATAGTGGGGGAGCAGGACGGTGGCGGTTTAGAGGGAGTGGGGCCCATTGCAGATTGAGAGTGAGCTTGTCGAAAGGATAGATAAGTAGAAGGCTAGAGCGATAGATTAGAAATGTACGATTGGTGATAAATTTTAGGTATTTGAAGAGTATGTTGGCAGTGTGGGTGGGAGGTGGTAGTAACTGAGAGAGGCTGTTGTTAGATTTGTGTAAGAGAAAGATGGTTACGAGCAAGGCTGACGCAACAGGATATAAAAGGTCACACTGAGTCCCAAGTGAATAGAAAAAGTGGTTTCATATAAAATGCATAGCCAGCTTCAAGCAAATGCGGATTATTGTACGGTACTGTATGATTCACCCACAGTGATGATCAGTTAGGTACAGCAACTTGACCATGAGGTACATTCGATCATCACGGTCACAGGTTAAGCGGCCAAAAAGGAACAGCCAAATCCTGTGGATGGTCCGGTCGGTCACGCAAATGATGCACTGTTGCAATAGCCGGCAAGGAGTGTCCCTAACTGTTTACTCGAGTGTCTCAAGTTTGAGATATATTTACACTTTTGGAACAAATGTGTCGTAGCATTCTAGAGTGAAAGAGTAAATTCCTCTCGACACTTTATACTTCAGATTGAAATAACTTTTTTCCTCCGACCTATGAATCATCTGTGTACCAGTGGTGAGTCGAACTCGAAAACTCTCTTGCATCGCAAAAGTTGGACCAATTTGAAAGAAAAAAAAATCACACACTCAACCTGAACGACCCCCAATTGCAATTCTGTGCCTGTTTGAGTCCGGGTCTTGAGCATGCGGGCTCCGTTTCTGTATTATCACCAGCTTGCCCCTGCCAATCTATCTCCCCATCCTGGACACGCTCCTCACAGTCAAATCGACCCACTCCCTTCGCTCCACACCCTTCGCCCTGTACACTAAAGAACGCGTGTGATGTGTGGCATTCAACAACCCAAAGAAAAAGGAATGCGATGCAGGGTTTAGGTGACAGCCAACGGTCCAGAAGTTTGAAAATAGAGAAACAGGTTTCGGGCAAGCGCTGCTGCTTGCCATGGTTGTGGGTACAAGGTGGGTGGAGTTTGGGGAGAGGAGATGATTGTTCTGTTTTTGTTGTATAGCGCTCAAGTGTTGTCATAATAAAGGAAAAAATAGGTACGTTACATCTGTCAAAAGTGGCGTTAAAAAAGGGGCAGCACGCCTGCAAATCGTGAGGCTGTTGTTACCCAGATGAGTCAGGGTTTAAGGCAGACTGCTTCTGATGATATCTTTGTTAGTCTACTTGTGTTTACACTCTTTGACGAGAGCTTTGGGGTTGCAGGTTGTTCAAAGGTATCTATCCAGTATATATTTTTAGAACAAGCAACGTACATTGTCAAAGGGCTTGGCTGAGGATGATGCACTGAACCTTGACTCATTCTGTCACGCCAAACTGGAGAGTGGAGTGACCTAATCCACAGCACGGAAAGCGTTATGTAAATATTTCAATGGCTTTACTGTGACTAAAATCAGGACTTTACTCACCTTACAGTGCACTACAGTAATTAATTCAGCCAACATATTTGGAACTTGTGACATGTCACTTGAAACACTTTGCGAGTCGATCACATTCCGGTAATCTACGCAAAATAGGAGACTTTAAACAAGAGATTTGTCAAAGGGACAAGCCCACTTGATTCAGACCCCTTGCCCCTTGCTCTACTCTACGAGGCATTACCGTAATTAGGTCGAAATGCTGTAACTTGACATTGTTACAAGATGTGGAACTGTCCTCAACCATGGTATCGGTTGCGTGCAAAAGAGCATATAAAACAACTTGCTTATTCCTCCACCACCTCTCGTGCACACCAACGAGACGATATTATAGGTGCTCCCATTGCCGACAGAGCAAATGGTTGAAGCAGACGACAACAATGCAGGTGCTTCGCTAAATTTGACGACAACAACAAATCCAAGGTGGAAGACACAGCCACTGCAAGGACTATTCTCCCAAACAGCCATACACTATAACCATTTTCGACAGTCCCACTTATTTTCCTCAAAACAACACCATCTCAAATTCCAACGTCTGCCAATCTCTCTGGAACAAGCTCCAAAACCGCCACACCTATCCCAGCAAAGACTCCGTTGGGCTACTCTTTCCTGTCATGAAAAAACCCTCCGCAACAGAGTGCCCCAATCTCTGAACCACCACAATTCCTCAGCAAACACTGTACAAATCTTTATCCCACAACCCCACAGGCAAACAAACCGCAACGAAATCAAATCCCCGCTCCCTCCTATATTTCACAATTCACTCTCCAGGTTCTTCTTCACCTCGGCACAACCGTAAATCCATCAATTCAATCCCTGCTGCCGTCCCGCTCTAACCTGAGCTACAAATTCCTCAAGACTACTCGACTTCCCGAGCTTAACTTTTCCTCCTCCACACTAGTTCGATCCATAATATCGTCCAGCACCCCCACGCTAGTCTCGAGCGGTTGCATTGCACTCGTCAATGTCAGCCCATTCTGCAATTCCCTTCGAAAAAGGCTTTCGCTACCTCTATGGCCACGTTCACCTGGGTGGGATGCGCATCTCCACCTACACTCTTGTAAAAGAAGCTCATGCATTTTTCCAGCATTCCTTCGAACTCCACCCATGACAGCCGTTCTCCACCCCGTATACTTCCCTCACTCCTTCATATTTCCGTCTCTTCACCCTCCCTAAATGCTCCCCTTCTCCTCGTCCAGAAGATCCTCTCTTCAGATCGCTCTCTACCCTCTCCATCTTTGGTCCCACAATCTCTACTACCTTTGCCACATTCGTCATCCCTCTCCATGTCTACACCGCTCCCTACATCCCCTTCATGCCCCTCTATCACCTCTCCGTCAGTAGTAACCATCCCTCCCTCTACACGTCCCCGCATGGTTACCATTTCATTATCCCACCATGTGACTTCTATGATCATCTGACTTGATGCGCACCTTTTGACCCCTCGAGTAAATCCCACTCTTGACGTAGCTCCTCCTGCCTGTCTTATTAGGTACTGCACCAGGATTCGCCTTCTTATGTCTCGCTCTTCTATTCTTGAACCACAAAACCATATTATGCATCGGCATACCTGTCGTGTTACACAAGTACTGCAAAGTAATAGCAGATGGCGTAGGATCATGTTCAAAAGCAGCAATCAAATGTTTCAGTTGGTCTGCACTCGCATGATACCTCTCATGACTTTTCCTTCTCCCCCTGCTCCCCTCTCCCACACCGTCCGCGCCCCATTTTGCGCCACTTCGCCGTTTAACTCCCCTGATGCATGTTCGACTATGGCGACTCATTGACTACACCTGCGGCTGCCACCGCAGCATTTTGTGCAGCTTGTTGTGCGGCACGCGCTACCATATGTTCCTGCTGATGGTCGATTTGATCGACCTTAGAGTCTCGGCATGCTGTTCGACTACAACATGCTCCTCGATAATTTCATCCGTGTCTCCGTCATGAACCACCTCCTCGTGATGTTGGACGAGCTCCTCGGTGTGGTCATCATGTTCTGCTGACGTTTGAATATGCTCCTCATGACCACTTTGCGACTCATTTTCGGCTTCGACATGCGTTGTTTCGTGATGTAAGGTGTCATGTTGAGAAGCGTCGTGTTGTATTGATCCTCGTGTTCTAGGTGATGCGTTTCTTCTACAACGGGTTCAGTATGATCGTTTGGTGAGTTGGTTGAGTGTGCTCGTGGGTCAGTGGGATCTCCTGATCGACAGGGTCTGTTGTAACACCGTGGTCAGAAGGGACAGCGTGATCAGGGTCGACAGTATTCGCTGCGTCGGCAGCTTCGGAAGAAATCGACCGTTCGGCATCGTCGACAGGGTCAGCGGGGTTGGCAGGGTCAGCGGGGTTGGCAGGGTCAGCGGGTTGGCAGGGTCAGCGGGGTCGGCAGGGTCGGCAGGTTCAGCATGGTCGACGTGCTCAGCACTTTCTACATTTCCGTCAACTCAGCATTTTCAGCCGGCTCAACATGGTCGGCGACTCGCCTTCTGGAGAAATATGTTTGTCGTGTTCATGCTCTGGAATGTCAGGAAGGTGTGAGTCATCTTGAGGGCATGGTGTAGGTTTTTCGTCCGCGGCTTGGGGGTGATTAGGATCTTGTTCATGATGATGGGTGCGGCTTCGCTAGAGTTGTTGCTGCAGGAACGGACGCTCTTGTGGTGCCGCCGTATCCATGAGCTCAACGATTCAAAAGGCGAAGCGTGGATGAGGAAAAGAGAGGGGCAGCTGGGAAGAGAATTGGCTCGCCGATCTCACTTCGATCACTTCGAGCCGATCTGCAAGAAAGGGGAGGGAAAATGTGACCTTTTATTCAAATGCATAATGAGGGGACCGATCGGCCCTGGACTAGTGGGGCTCAACAGCGCTGAATGACGCTGGTTGATCATAACGGCTGTGTAGCCGTTGCACGAAGGCAGACAGCGTGGTGCGAAGTGCACAAACTCCGTGAATGCGGGCTTGCCTCGTCTAGCGGCGAAACAAGTTGCGATGTCTTGGAGGAGTTGAAGGCCGGTGATGTCAATCTGGCGATAAACATCGAAGGCCAGGGGGCGCAAGTCGATGCCATCAGACCGGCGTGGGGGCCCATAATAATTGTGCTTCTTGAGGGTTGCCCGCTCGAGCGTGGATGCACCGCCGTCGGCGAGGTCGCGGTAGGGACGAGAGTGGGGGCTGACGATGGTGACGTCGATGCCTTGAGGGGAGGGAGCGAGAGTGGATCGTCAATGAACAGGTCGAGCTTCCGTTGTTCGGCCGGGCTTTTGCGGAGGTCAGCCGCCAGGGGTCGTTCACGCGAGACGGACAGGGCGATCGCAGGGTGGGTTAGGTGGCGGAAGAGATGATCGCGTAGGCGTTATGTCGTCTCACCGCGCCCACTGCGCCCTTGCAGACGGATGCGTGGTGACCAGGAGCGTCCAGTATGGGGATGGGCTGGGCTGAACTTGTCGAGCACATCGGACAGAGACGAGAGCCATCGAAGAGGGGTTACCGAGGCGGACATCAACCATAGTGCGCCAGACTTCAGCCTCGACGTAAGGTCGTTGCTGGAGAGCGGTAGGGTGTAGAATGGGGCGGAAGCACCAGTGGAGGCGACGGCCGCCAGGCGGGCACGGTGATGGGGGTGGAGGGGGATTTGATTTTGTAGACGGCGGAGAGTGTCAGTATGAAGGTATGGGTGATTTCGTCCTGTAGCTGCCAGGGTGGGAGTCGACCGGTCTGGGCGTACGAGAGATGAGGTTCTCGAGTCGGAGATCGGGGGGAGGTCGAGGGCAGTGGCAAGGGGTCATAGGCACAAGCAGGAGGCGGGCGGGGTCGAGTCGGGTGGGCCGAGAACTTTTTGGACGAGTGCGGAATTAGTGAGGAGAGAGACGGTGTAGGCAATGATGTGAACGCCATGGGTCTGGTAAGCCAAGTCCGCCGGAGCGAAAGGGGAGTGTGGCTTGGGTCCAGTGTGTTTGTTTGGCGGCGAGTGCTTTCGAATACCCTTCGCATTCCTCGTCAAAGGACTTGGCAAGGGCAGCGGTTAAGTGCGGCGGGGTACTGGGGATCCCAAAATTGTTTCGGATTTCGAAACTACCTTTCTACCTTTCTTGGTAGTTTCGTCGAAATCGAAACACCTTTCTTGGTAGTTTCGTCGAATCCGAAACACTTTCTGTAGTTTCGAAATTCGAAACAATTTTGGGATCCCAGTACCCCGCCGCAAACTACCTTTCTATCTTTCTTGGTAGTTTCGTCGAAATCCGAAACACCTTTCTTGTAGTTTCGAAATTCGAAACAATTTTGGGATCCGTCTAATGCGAAAGCGACTATTACGCGATAAGGACTTGCGTTGACTAGAGCCTAGATTGCCCTTTCATATTGAGAACAAAAAGACAGTACCGCACCTCAAATGGCATTGCTGCAAACCGTTTCTTGTAACATGGAATGATATCGGCGCAGTACTGTACGGTGATCTCTTATAGTAAAGTACAGTACGTTACAACTTCAGGTTGAAGCTGCAAAGCACGGACCAGGACTGTTGTACTTCCACTCACTGATGCCTTCTCTGGTCTTGGGGACCAGGTCAGGCACTTTGTATAGACCTTTGCGGGGCTCTGAATGCAAAATAGGTACGTTGCTGACAGAATTCTACTGTACATGTTAATGCACTTTGCTGACAATACACGTGTACGCGCCACGTACAAATTGAATTCTAACATTCGTACATTGTGCACACCTCGCGAAAATTAAAATTCAAACAAATACAACAACAATAATGACAAAAAAACGAACACATCAAAATGTAGCCCCGCCTCCGCATCCTCCATTCCACTCGGTTTTCCCTTCCCCTTTGCACCCGTGTGCCCGGTCTCCCTTCGGTACTGCAACTCATCGACCCCTACCTTGCTTGCTAACCATCCTTGCTGCCGTCGGCGCACCTCTTTGACAAAGACCACTTCTTTCTCCTCCCGCGAACGCAGCTCTTCCCAAGCCCGGTCCCAGTGATCGGCCAACTCCCTTCCAACCCTTGCGTCTCTCCCACGGCCCTGCGGACTCCATGCAACGCGATTATCGCCGCCACTCGTAGTTCCTTGTCCCGCGCTCCAACCTCCCCCTCCACCGTATTTCCCATTGCGTCGACCTCCTTCTCCACCCTCTTCACGAGGCGCAACACCGCCACCATCCTCTCTACAGCCTGTGTCGCTGCTAAACAAGCGCGCTCCAATTGATCTCATCTCCCTATGCTCGGCCTGCCTACTCCTCTTTTCCTCCGGACTGCCTCCCTTATGTAAAGCCGCACCTTTCGTTCCTTGTCCATCTTGCCCAATTCGGCACCGGCCCCTGAACCCCCGAATAATTTTCCCAACAGGCGCCAATCCCCTCCTGTTCCTTACTGCCCAATTCCGATAAAACCACTTTTCCCGAATTACTTCTAAAGTCTCATCATCGCGGGTCAATCAGTCCTTTCGTTCCCGCGCTCAATCGCGTACTTACCCGCCATCGTCTCCGCTGCCAAGTTCCGTAGCCACAACACCCAGAGCCCAACCGCGTCAGCGTCCTTATCTAACGCTTTCTCTCCACAGTATATTAACCGACACAGTTCGTTCCCGTCTCAACTTCAGCACGTACATCCAAACCGCCATCCACACCGTTACTTTATTACGCGAGCGCGCCGCCCCGAAGATCTTCTTGCCCTAAAGTCCAGAATTTCCCTCATGTTCTCATAGGGTAGGAGTTGTGACAGTAAGGTCATTCAGGCGACGGAAATCAGATGTGACTCTCATACCTGAGTCTTCTTTTTCACGAATACATTATTCGTAGCCCACGGAGATACAGATGGTTCCAACTCCTAGATCTATGAGCCGTTGCATGGAATTGCGCTCTATCTCCTCCTCCTTTGGGGAGCGTCTTCGCATAGGAGCGCATATTGGTTCCACACCCGGTTTGAGAGATATCCTGTGCTGAATCCCTAAAATCTTTCCAAGACCCTTGAATATTTGCCGCCTGTCCCATAGCAGAGCACGCAATTTTATTGCATATCGTGGTTCGCGGAAAACTCGGAAAGGTCCATGGCTTTGATCGCATCGTCAACCTCATGATCTTCAATTACTGCCTGGATTACTTCCAGTTCTTCCGATCCCTGGCTACTTCGAGTATCCAGAGGACCCATGATTCTCTTTCCACCATACACGATCGATGCCGTATCTGTTTCCAGGTCTAGCAGGAGCTTGTGTTTCCTCCAAAAACGACGTCCCAGCAGCAGCTTATCTGGAAGCGTGCTCATTACGCGAACCTTTTCATGAAAGCTCCGTCCCCATATGGAACGATAGATAACCTTCCCCTGTGACCTGGATTCCACGACCATCAACAGCACATGCCTCTCCTTGTGCTGGCTGCAACATTCCCCCTTTTTCCTGGAACCACTGCGAATCTACCCAAATGGAAGAAGCCGCCGTGTCTAGCGAGGATCGTACCTCTTCTCGAATGCAGTAACTGTCACTGCCACTTCTCTATCATCCTCCATGCCGCCAAACCGGCTCCCGACAAGCACAAACAACCCTGCGCTTGTTTTTTTACCTTACTTGAAGGTTTTACTTTCTCACAGGGGGCTTCCGGCCCCCATAGTCTTCCCCTCGGAGCCCGACTCTGTGGCGTTGCAGCATATCCCTCTTCCTCTTTCGGCAGTCCCTAGCCATATGTCCCTTCCATTGCAGTAGAAACAGGTGATGTCGTGGAAAGAACATCCCGCTTCGTCGCGAGGCTTCTCTTGCCGACAAGTCAGGCTCTTGGACTTGCCTGACACTTTCCCGACTCATGGTCTGGCGCGCTGCCGCAAGCCTTGAAATAGTGCTTACTACGGTGTCGTAATCTCCCGATACGAGAATCGCTTGCTCCTGGAGGCTTGCAGGGACCAGCTTTAAAGCGTTCACGATGATTTCGTCGGAAATGGGAATCTGCAAGGTCATGGAAGCAGACCTAAGGCGTTCTCCGAACGCGGACACAGATTCGTATTTCTGATTCCATTTCATGCTGAAGAACTTATCTTGTAACGCGCTGAGCTGCGCTTTGTTGCACAACCTAGCCTCCAAATACTCCCATAGTTCATCGGCGGTGGCATTCCAGTGGATGCTGGCCACACTCTCGAACACTCGAGCCGCATCCTTCTCAAATGCACAAGACAGAGTCTTTCGTCTTCCTTTTGAATTGGGAAATCCTTCAAGAGACGGTACCAAGTACGTTTGGCATCAAAAAAGGATCCATCTCCTGCCGACTACACCGCGAATACTCCAATGAGCTCTTGTATATCTTATGTGCAACATGGACGGGATAGATGTCGAGGACGTTCCCTTTCGAGTCCATTCTGTCTTCTTCCTTATCCAAAGTTCCTGCCTTTTGGGAGTCTCCCGAGTTATGCCCGACCGGCTTATCTTCAAGCCCTGTTAACCTTCCAATCCTGTCGGTAAGTAGCGCTACCTCCTTCACAACGTTAGAAATACTACTGACTGCCCCCGGACTTCCTCCATCATTTCGGCGGAATGCTGACCAGCTGTGGCCGTAACTTCTTCTTTAATTACTATATCTGATTCTTGAGTGACTGACTCCCGAGGAATAGATTCCTCTACCTGAATTTCCACGCTTTCCTGGGAATCATCTGAAATTTCTGGGCCGGATTCGCTCTTGTTCCCGGGCGAACCATGTTTCTTGTACGTAGGCGAAACGTTAGCCTCCTAGTCAGCAGGTAGCTAACCTGATTTCTCTGACTTTAATTTTCTGAGGACGTCTCCTCTTGAATTGGCGAACTATCGCCTTGTGCGCAACAACTTCTCTCCGGAAGCCTTGTCTCCGGGAATCTCACTTCTCTTAATCGGCTTGTAGCCCTAGGACCCAGGCTGATCCTTGCCTTAACTTGATTACGTCCCAGATGATTAAGGAACTCGTACCTTGATTGCACCCTCACCGTGACTACCTTGGGTAGACGTGCTGGTAAAATCGATTTTATGTTACAACTTCAGGTTGAAGCTGCAAAGCACGGACCAGGACTGTTGTACTTCCAATCACTGATGCCTTCTCTGGTCTTGGGGACCAGGTCAGGGGCACTTTGTATAGACCTTTGCGGGCTCTAAATGCAAACTAGGTACGTTGCTGACAGAATTCTACTGTACATGTTAATGCACTTTGCTGACAATACACGTGTACGCGCCACGTACTAATTGAATCCTAACAGTACGATACTGTACTTCGTGTTTGTATTCATCAAATGACCAGCTTTTTGCAATATGAATGTACTCGCAATACGTGCAGTACAGTACTTTACAGTACAATGTACAGTGTACAGCACAGTTGCAGCACAGTACACTATAGCACAGTACACTATAGTGCTCCAGCCATTATCGCGAAAATTCAGAGGATCAAAAGCAGACTGGCGGTGACAGCGGCGAGCCTGAAAGAAACTGTAGGGTTTTTTGCTTAGCGTAGACAAGTTCAGTAGGTTGAAACAAATTGTTGATGCTCTTTTACTTCAGTGCCCTAGGCAGCTAGGTATTTTATAGGCGGTAGATACCGTCGAATATCTATAAGACATCTACTAACTTAACTAAATTCTCTACCTGATAGTACCGTGAAAGCTACTAGTGACCTTTACACTACAGTACAACGGTTCTTGTAAGAATCACTAACAATACGATAGGATAGAGAAAAATGTAGACTACCATGATAGAAATAGTAGTAGAGGTGAACAGATACACCACAGAAATGGGTCCCTCAGGGAACAGCTGACCATATTTTTCATGCATTAAAAAACACCCAAATGTCTCCCACAGGAATGTAAATAATAACATAAATAAATTTTATGTATCTTGTATTTTGACTGCCATCCAGCAATTACTTTACTTTTCGCACTCTGCAGAAATTACAGACTGTACTGTAAGTGGCTTACAGTAATAAAATTGACACTGCAAATATCCTACACCGATTAGCGTACTGCGAGTCTTCGTGGGTATCAGGTGTCACTCACAGTTTATGGCCCTGATGGTGTCATTACTTCAGAACGAAGAAATCCGCCTCCTGTAGAGTACTATCTTCCGTGCTTGCGGTAGTATCTCCCCTACTTATCCTCCAGAGACATAGACATGTTGATAGGTCCTGCCGGAGGTTTGGGTTGGAGAGAATAATAGAAATACCGAGGATTGGTGTGACGAAGGACCGCCGGTGGTATTTCTCCTCAGATACCTTGGCACCCATGGGACGCTCGGCTATGGCTCGCTACTCCCCATAATAGATCTTCATCCGTATACAAAAGTGTAAACGTCGCGATGCCTGACATCTATGCATAGCCGGCAGGGCGGAATTATACGGCACAATCGAGAGTCTAGCAAAGACATATTCAGCATTGCACTCTGTAGCCATTTATAAAGCTGCACAACCACGAGATACACTATTCTACTCACTGAGGACCATGGAAATCCTCAGACCGGTAAGAGAAGTCCTCATGCATGGACACGCTGCGGCAGCGGTTTCTTCCAATGCCGACTGTCTCGTGGCTGGCCAGAACCTTACAGCATGAAGATTACAGTTGACTCCAGTTGTTTTCACAAACGCGTTTTAGGCAGCACATTAAAATACGAACCAGCGTTCGAGAACACGAATGTACCGGCATATCATCACTGTTAGGATTCTTGTGACTCTAATATAACTTTTTTATAATAAACTGCAAAAATAGTTGATCTTTGGAACAGAATAAAGCCCATGAAACCGCTGAGACAGACAGAAATAACAATTTCGTTGATATCATAAAAACGTACTTGCACGAATGGAACTACGAAAACTCTGAAACTGCCCCGGAAGCTTTGAAGTGAGCTTTTGGCACCATAAAAATATAATTTGAGACAAAGTCCTGTAGACGAGTTATCCAAAACATTTAGCCTAGTTATAAAGCTATCCAACGCTACATTTATCTAACATAGGGAAAATAATTACGACGGCTACTTCAGAACTAAGAACATGTAATTATATGTGATAGAAAAGATTTTTCACTCGTTATCAAGAAATATTCTATTTGGAGTCAGAGGATAGCCAAAGAAAAACTATCAGGTACTGAAAAGGGATTAAACAACAACTAATAACAACAGAAAATTGTATAGAGTTCAAGAAACATCAACTCTCGTTAAAGGAATGCTTGAAAGTGAAAATGTATAAAATACTTCCCAAAAAGGATAAGGAAACGTAAAAGAAGAAGATGCTTCAACCTAATAAATTCGTCTTCAACTGTATCCACCTCAATAAAATCTAAGATACAGGCATGGATGAATTGATTAAACTTTGGAGTTGTTAGAAGGATACTGAACCCCACATATGCAGGGCATTAAAGTGGAGGAGATAGGCCGAAACCTCAACAAACTACTTCCAGCAACTACCAAGTAGGTATTTTACCATGCTCAGAGGTCATGGTTCCATATAAATGTATAGGAAATTTGTAGAGCTCTTCTGAATGTAGGATAGTATTATGCATTATATTACCTCATAAAAGTTCTTTCTTGACTGAAAAACTTGTGTTGATTTCACTGTGCAAATCTGAATATTACGGAGAGATACTTTTCTATGGGCCTATGGCTGGCATATGAACAACAGAGCATGAAAATGAATATAAAAAAACGCTTACGCCGTAGCAAAAATAAATGTCGGAATGAGTATTCTCTACATTCGTGGGCGCCTCAAGGATCGTACTTACGTAAAGACAAACTTATTTCTGAGTATAAGGAATAACTGCGCTGCGAGGCTGTCCGCAAAATGTGCACTTAACACCTTAACCGGATATGTAGAGCCATGCGAGAGTTTTTAAAACTCTTAAGTAGCCCCCTCGAATACAAAATCTCCATGATTGCTGTCATAGAGGAAATTTCTATGCCACAGTGATATCAACTGGGTCCGAAAATTTTATACACCAAGAAGATAGTCCTCCACTAGCTAGGAGCATGACAGTCTATTTCGTCAACGATATTCACTTCTTTTTTGACGAACAAGATGGGAATTAACATGGTCCATCGTCATTGGACCACCCATATTGTTCAAAGCGTACGCTAATAAAAAGGAACCGCAAAAAGTAGACATGTAAAGGTATTTTAGAGAAGATGAGGAGAATAGCGTGCGAATGGAAATGCATGGAACAATGGTAAATATCACGAGAGAAGTCATAAAAAGGACAGAAAACGAAAAGGCCATTGAATGGATTTTTGAAAAGGAAATTACCCTAAAAAGAAGCTGATAATGCTCCTCGTGACATATTGGTACAAATGTTTTGCCCTTAATAGCACTGTGATAGCTCGAAGAGATGTGATATGACACAGAGATAAGGGATCATCACTAAATTCTAATCCAAACTGGAGGAAACCGAGGCAAATAAGGCGGATAAACAAGAAGTACAACTTTTAGAGGCGCTAAAATAGCACTAGAGTTCGAGGAACGTCATTTTTGCATTAAATTTGTTTTTTTCATGAGCCATATAGGCTCAAAGAGCCCTTTTTAAAAAAGCCCAGGTATGATGGTACTCTCGGCAACCTCAAGAATCTGGAGGTATATTTGTTATTAATAGTTCCAACAAGGAGACGAAGAATATTTAACCAATGCTTGGTTCAAAAAGTCCAACAATGGCCCCTGCCTGCTTGCAAAATGTGAGAAAGACAAGAAAACACCTACTCATCACACTCTTAATCGATTATTCTTTTATTTTTGTAACAAGTACAGTACCAAGCTCATTATCTCCCTGCATTAGGCAATTCATAGAAAATAAATTGATATTGTAAAAAAGCGGCAAAAAACTCAGTACTTTGGTTGCAGTATCAACGAAAATCCAAAAATGTTGCTCAAATTGAGCCAGCCATCATTAATCAAAAAGGACCTTAAGAAAATGATAATGAAGGGCTAAAACAGGCATGCAAGTACACACGAAAATGTTATCAAAGATCGCTTCTCAGTAATGGGTGATACACCTATAAAAATGGCTCTCTCAAAAATTCCAGGAGGTTGTTGGAAAGCTGCGATGCAGTGCAGAAATTAAACGGCCGGATATTGCCTTCCATAAAAATTGACTCGGCTTAGCGGCTCTTAAGCCGATAAAAAAGCATTAAGAACCAATAAAGCTACTATTATAGTAACTAAAGACAACTATTAACCATGAAATTGTGTGCAAACTGACTAACAACAAGACAAAACCCATTCTAGACAGCTTATCAAACGCAGACTTCTCGTGACACAGGAAGTCGTTCTAAGGAGGCTTGTACAAAATCGATGGAAGCTGGATAGCTTGGCTTATCAGCATGAAAGAAATACAGGTGCTGGGTACGTGCGAGACAGAATGTGTGTCAGCGGCACGAGAATTACAAAAAAGCTGTACTAAGGCGAGCAATATTCTCAATTTCACTGGAAAAAAAGCCGGAACATGTTTTCATCGATGAATAAGAAGCCGAAAAGGTCTCCCAAAAGAGGCTGACATATAGGGAATATTTTTCATTCGGAGCTTGCACCATAGGCTGCGCTTTCCGCTAAAAAAACGTCCATATGAAACCCATGCCATTAAAGTAAGTCTTTCTCATATGCTCATTAAGATGATTTCAGAAAATTGCCGCGGAACTAAATGAAATAAAGAAATCAAGGAGAATAGATAGATCCTTTCCTACCTTTTTCCCGCTTTTGAAGCATATCATTACGAAGTGTTAATTTGCTTCGGCAAATGAAGCAAACCAGAACATATCTCAGCGTCATAATAATTTAATCAGGAGAAGTAAAAAAGCAACATAGGTTAAGCTAAGTCGGTAAGCTCTTAAATATACGAAAAATAAGCGGACGGGAATGATACGACCTTAAACGGCATCGAATGCTACTCAAACTGTTTATATCAACAAATATGATTACAAGTTCAGTACGCAGCATTTAGCTGAAGTGCCTCATTGCGGCAATGATCTCATTAACGGTAATTTTAAACAGATTTTAAAGTGACTATACGGTTCAACTTAAACCATAATATAAAACATAAAAGGGTAGCTCCATAATAAGTATTTCATGAAAATTTATGTATTGTACAGTATAATACAATGAAGTTTAACAACTTGCATTCAGCATCATAATTATGCGCCTTGTATAAATCTTTGAATGTAGCGTCATGCTCCTCTTTAAAATCGGTTGTTTATCACGAACCGATGTATTTTCTCAAACACCACTATTGCATTTCGTATGAACCTTATTTACATTACAACTAGATAAACCAACTTTCACTAGCTTAGCAATTTTAAAGGAAAGCTAGTATCATCCACTTAACATATTATGTTATTTGCCAAACGAAAACCTAATTTTTGGGAGTACGTGTTATGATATCTCCATTCTAATATATCTATGTGCTCTTTATTTTTAATTTTTTGGTCACTTACATTTAAGTTGACATAATGAATATTCTGGGGTCGCACAGGACTCCCCTGCGCTATATGTTGTGATTTATTTAAGAGTCTTTAGGTACCATCGAACCGTATAATTCCAATTCAAGTATCATTTTATCTGCTATATCTTTCATTGAAATATAGAGGACTATTGCAGTAGGTGCGAACACCTTGGCAAATGTAGGTTGTCATACTTCTTAGAATGAGGAGTAAATTTTTGCTACGTTAATATTGAACGATATATAATACGTTATCTAGATATTTGGAGTAATAAGATAGTTTCTTGTAGCTTACAGTTCTTCCTGAGATTTTAAGAATACGAGAAAACTACCAGATACGATTCGAAGGATCCTATGAGCGTTACAAAGTTCCCCTTTTAATTTTTCACTTCCCAATGAAGGAAAATGTGGAATATTGTATGCATTCAAAGTCCATTTTCAAAAGTTCAGTCTTCAGAAAATGGGTAGAGAAGTAGAGCAAGGATTCTTTGATATTTTCCCCGCGGAAAGTAGAAATGAATAAAGCAAAAAGAATTTGACAACAGCCAAAAGCACCATTTAGCAGTCTAAAATATTGCGAGGGACGTGTTTACTGTCACCAGATATTTGGAACCAAATACTTTCCTTGAATTTTTATAGCATGTATAAGAAGAAATTTTGCCGTTCGCTCGAGAGGAAGAGTAGGGTATTTCATACGACTATCCTTTAAAATTAGGCGAAATGACGGAGGTGGACCAAATGCTTTCCATTTGAACGGAAAGTACTGAGGTAAATCTGGGTTGATTTAATATTTGAAAGATATGGTCGGTTGTGGCCCTGAATATCAGTAATTGTTCTACAGATGGTGCTTAACCTTACGAAAAGCTTTACATGTGCTGAGATTTGCAGAGAAATAGAACCGGTGAAGACGATTTTATTCGTGGGGGAAAAGCTTTAAAGATATGGAAAAGCATTATTTTGGAGAACTATAGAGCTCTTTGAACCGAAACGTAATTATAATTCAAATGCTGTCAAAATCTATCGACAAACTTTTTTGATTTTCCAATAATCTCCAAATAGAAATACTAAAGCAATTAAAAGTCTACTTGTGAGAATCAGCAGTTTGACACTCTCTTCGAGGCTGTTCCGAGGAATCGAAGCTGTAGTGTTTATGGTGGTGATGGCTAGCATTTTACGTGAATAGGATTGCTTTTCCAAATGCTTTGGATGTTGATCCTTAAATTAATATTATATTCAGTCTATTTATATTGCTTCAATTGTAACGGGACTCAAAAAGACGAAAAAAGGAGTGAATTTAGTTATTCATATTTAAAGACTTTTGACATATTTAAGAAAAGACATGTTAAGATTTTCTGCAAAATCTAAATCATGACAAAACGCAGAAAATGAATAATCATTTAATATTATGTTTAAGAACTTTTGTCAAAAATCATCAAAAAAAGTTTTGGTCTGTACTTTATCATTATATGATTACAATAATACAAGCTTCTCCTTCTATCATATAGAAAATGAATCACTTCTTAACACTCGGATGAACGTAAAACTTTATTCAAGTAATGAATTAAGCTTGCGCCATCCTCATATTAACGCTGGCAGGACATTTGAAAAATGTTTGAAAATAGTTTTGAATTAGTGGAATCTAACTTATTTTGTGGTTTACCCCTTTAAATAATTAATTCCAAAATTTGTAAGCAATCATAACCATAAATAACTAAATTTATGCATTCTATATCATCAATCGAACATAAAAAAATGAGAGACTTTAGTATTATGCCAATCTGCTTCAAAAGGACATCGGAAAGTTAATTCGAAAGATTTCAGCGAAATTTGAGGTTTATATATAATATGGGTCTCAGATCACCTCTGCAATGAATTCCTGAACGCCTTTAAGGTAAATATCGATGTCCAATTGAAACTTAACTTTATCATCTTCAATATAAGTTCATTAAACTAAAATTTAAATTTTATCGAAACGAGAGGGAGTGATGGAAAACTTTTTTGAAATTAATCACTGCCGAAAGGGAGTGACTAACCTCATAAGGATCGGTTCCGGTTCTCAAAGATCCAAAAGCTCCACATCTGAATTTCTTCATAAAATACATGAGCATTACAAGGGTGAAAGTAGAGCTTCATTTCGCTACAAATATTTATCGGAAATTTTATTGCCTGAGGAAAAATAGGGAAAATTTGAAACGAATTTAATGAAGATAAAGTTGAAGCCACGAAGACTTCTGAGTCAAAAAAAAGTATAGATAATTACGAACAGTACCTAGAAAGACATCCAAAGTGAATAAATAAGTATTAATTGAATTCATTTATCAGATAAAATGGATCGTGATGATAAAGAATAAAAGTTTAAAACTGAAACGGACTCAAGAAGAGTCCTGTGCAAAAAAATGTACCGAACTTATTTTAATTTAGTTACTGCTCGCCTCTTTGCGGATGCTGAAAAATACAATTATAGATTACATATAGAAAAACAAATTTGACAAGGAATGCATTGGAGAATGTGGAATATATTATAAGTATCATAAGGTGAAATTTTAATTATATCATACTTTACTTGAAGTAATGATTGAATGGAATGAAATCACGGACGCATTAATTAATTCATTGCACTTTTGAAAAATCGAGAGCATCGAATTGCGGAATTTTTTCTATTTTATTTTACACTGAATCTATTCAGTTTAACCATATATATTAGTGAATAATCAATCAAATCAGAATTCAAACCTTTGAGATATTTTAAGAATAACTAAACAACGGAGAAGTATTTTTATCATCTTGTACGGTTTCCTGAAGTTTTTTGGGATATTTGACGGAGTGATAAAATGTTTTAGCATTGGAGCCGGGTGTCCCACGTTGCCCCTACTCGAACCTTCACTATGCTCTTGAGATGCTGGTCTGTCGGAAAAAAGACTATCTGCGGCTTTCGGTGTTGAAAGAGTCAGTTTGAATCGCACAGTACTACAGAAAGTCATTTAAAGACGTCAAAAGCCCTCTGCATTTCCTTCTAATAAACTTCTTATTTCGATAAATCAAAAACGTGCGAGTCGCAGAAATTAATTTTTCCTTATCAACTTTTACCGCAAAAACCGCGTCGCTCTCATAAATTTTGCTTTCGAATTCAACTTGTAAAGTGAAGTAACGTACCTGATAAAGAAACGATATCTCAAGCAGTATTTGATTTACCTTGTCCATGGTATGAGGTGGCCGCAAGATAAAAATCACTCAAATCGAAATCCATCTGATGAAACAAAATTAATAGCCTTCCGAATTTTCTGTGATGTCTTAACGCTCCAGCGAGATAGAGAAAACTAACACATATTTTAGATAAGCATGGACCTCAACGGTCGAAAAGTTTCCGGAAGCAATAGAGCACCTGCTCAGGGCACTTCCATTCCTTATCATGATATCTTATCAGGTTCTATTGATGCTGGCTTTTTTGCAACGCGTCTCGAAAATTATACACCGGCTATTCTATAAGTATAATGAACCTGAAAATTTCTCGGAATTTATAAATATAACATTTCTCGGGATCGCAACGGGGAAAACGCACTTTGCACAACGTGTGATATACGAAGAACATAAGTCCCAGTACTATCTTAAGTACAAGTATAAAGCCGTAAACACGATGGATAGTTACATTAAACATTAATTTGGGCAATTGGAAGCAAGCGCTCATGATGCGGTCATG
The DNA here is from genome assembly GCA_002205965.3 of Kappaphycus alvarezii. Lineage (NCBI taxonomy): Eukaryota > Rhodophyta > Florideophyceae > Gigartinales > Solieriaceae > Kappaphycus > Kappaphycus alvarezii. Next base: position 98,482 of record NADL03000031.1, on the reverse strand, counting down.
ATGAGACACCATTTGCACGATTTTAGCCCGTATGAAGTTGACGTTAGTGTTCCAAAACTTATTGATTTTAAGAAGACTATAATCATTACTCGGCGTATTTTAGAGCTTTCAATCCCATATTTGACGCCTAATCAGCACAAATACTTTTAAAGAGGCGATTTCAGTAGTTCGGATCAGTACTAAATGGTTATTAGAAGAATAAAGATGAAATTTGTGACAGTGGAGCATAATAGGAAGATGTAGATCTTGAAGGATTTTGCAGGCACTTAAACATTGCATCGTTTACTTCTATATAACTTTTTCAATTATATCTATCCGAATCAGAGATCAAATTATTTTATAGTAGAACCAATAAGCCTAGGGAAACATGTCTACCGCCGGGAGGCAAGCGATTGGACGGATATCTAGGAATAAGTCCGCGTCCACAGCGCAGAGATAGCGCGAAGTGAGCGGTGGCAGCCTCCGCCTTCCGCGAGGAAACGTTGAAATTACCTTGCAAAATTAAGCAAATATGATTGAGTACATTGTCGTCCTTCTAACAGAACCCGAGGTTCTGTGTAGTACGGACTTGTCTTCAAACAATAAAGAGTCATTCTCCTCATGGTACCAAAAGACGAAAATGTGCGTCACTTTGCTTGGAAACATGACACGCTTCTATTACATCTTCAAAATTACGGAACTAAATTTTCCTATCCCACGATATTGGAGGCACTCATGAAGTTGCTTTTCCTGCTCCAATCGCCGCTACTCCCTCTTTTTGTTATTTTTTATGCGATCGGCTGCCGTTTTTTCCTTTTCAAAGGCGATAAGATCCTGCTAGAGATAAATTTGAGCAGTATCTGCCTCCGTTAATTATAAACCAAAGCCTCCGATTTCTCCATTTCTAGTAGGGTTTTCGACAAGCAGTTTCTTCTTCCTTCTCTCAATTTATGGAGGAGATATGTCATCCTCCAAAATCTTTACGCCCTCGCAAGCGAAGCATTTTACACTCCTCGTTCTCCCTATTGAAACTTTACTAGTGCTTGGCGCATAATATATTCTTCATCAGAATATATTATGCGCCAAGCACTAGTAATTCTGTCTGCGCTCTATTTTCTTCAATTATTTCTATTAAAATAATATTTGTCTCTTTCTTCCAGCGTTATTATCGCTCTGTCAGCATGCTACCCCATTTTTCGAGCAAAGACACCTGAAAAAAGTAGAATAGCGTCAATCTGCTGAACATACTACTCTTGGAAGCGATTTTAGCGATTTTTTGTTGTTTTCGGTTTCTGGATCTGTACTGAATGCTTAGGTGACATCCGCTTTTTTAGCAACCTCCTCTAAGTGTATTTTTGTCTCACCAAAGTACAAATTGTTCGCCTTTGCTGCTTCTGCCCCCAAGGGAATAATAGGGGACTGAGCAGCGTTGAAACGAAAAGGATGAAAATATAACCTGTGAATAGTGTCGGATATGCTGAAACTTCTCTATGCTTCTATTGGTTGGTTGGTCGTTTGTTGCATGCTGCATATAGGAGATTTGTATACGACTTCTGCCTCCAACACTAGGACAGTTTTCGCAAATAATTTGTCCCATCTTCTATCGATGTGCATCGCAGTTTACGCCCTATTCTGCTTCCTTAGTCATAGGTGAGAAGCGGATTTTTTCAACTTACATTTCAATGTAGTTTCAGTTGCAGAATTCTCCGATGATGATTTCTGAATTGTCTTTGCGAAATCTCGGTAATAAATTTTATGCAAACACAGCAGATTTTACAAAAATAAGTACGTAGTTTGATTCAACAACGCTTTCTGGGTTCCTGGAAAAATCGACGATACACTATGATTTTGAGGAAAACTGAGCACAAAAGGTAGCAGATAGCTGAACAATAGTTGACACTTCCGTTGAACAGGCCGAAGCTTTAGAAAAGGATTTATATACAGACACAATCAGTAGGTTAAGGGATAAAACTCTACGCAGATAGCACAGAATTAAAGGTTATCCGAAGAAAGCTTCCATAAAGCTATCAAAATTTGAGGTTCTGAAGGACCCCATGGAACTCATCAGTGGAAATGACAGCATTGAACATCATGGCGCATTTCTGTTGCTCCACTTGAAAAGAAGGCGTACGATAGAGTTTTTTCTGTTTATTAATTGGTAAAAAGTTTTGTGAAGAAGGAGATATCTCAATGATAGATTAAATTTATCCGTTTTGCACAAAAAAGTACGACCTTAGACCTTGCATTGGTGCCTGGGTAAAATGCGCAAGTTTCATTGGTACCTGCAGTAAGTGCAGAGTGAAATATTTTTGTAGCGGTTACTGACAATATATGTCTACAATAAGATTATTCTAGGAATTTTTTGCCCATTACATGCAGTTCCAGTTTTGATCTCAGTGCTTTTCAGAGTCATCATGTAAAAGGTAAGAACTCCGAAAAAGTACTAAATTTCGCATAAGTCCCCCCTTAGCTTAGTTGTATACATTGAAGTGCAATGAAAAATAATAGGTCAGGTCTTTAAGTTAGCCGTTAGGTAAATACATAAAAATTTCAAATTTGTAACTATGATTAATCCTATTTCTATATTTTACTTACTGCACAGTTCTGTTTGCCTTCAAAACAATCATCAATTTTTAGTTTCATTACTGATATGGAAGGCCTTTGTTTTTCAGATCCGCTCAAAAAATGAAAGGCCTAGTTGGTAAAAATGCCCCTCGTATGCAGAAGTGAGTCCTTCTGAGACTTTTTCACTTGTTATTTCAGCGATTCACAGGAAATTGAAACACTATTCCTCGAATTTTCTAATAATGTGTACTGCGCAGAAGATTGAACAAATGGTTGCTTTTAATGGATTTAATTGGTTCTATTTTCAGTTTTCTTTGGTCATTTGTATAGTGCATAGTTTCAGTCATTATCCAATTGATCTCAAAATTTAGGTGACTAAGTCTACCCGGCAGTTCTTCCTTGTCTCCGAAATAGCCTTTTATCAATTATCCAAAGCGTTTATAATTAAATGGTTCATAAATTTCATTTCTATTGAGTTTATAGTTTTTGTTTTCTCTGTAATTCTATTCAGTTCATGACAAAACCATTTTCAAAATTCTTTTTTTGTCATTTTAAAAGTTCTAATTCCATTAATTTCAGTTATATATATATATTTAAAAATAGGGTACCGATCGTTTTAAGAATAGGAGGCCAATCATCGAAGACCTTCGGATTTGAATACGTGTACATGTAATTGTATTGAAGTTAAAAGTAGTTTCCGTAGGAGATACAGCATAAGTATATCAACCTACATTACTATTTATAGAGACAATGTGCTTTTCGTCCAAGTTGTTAAAGTGTACAGCAACGTTAAAATATAAAACTTCTTGCTATATCTTCAATAATTATCTGTAGAATTATTCTCGAACCGAATATTCACTAACCGCACATGTATCCCTTTTTGATGTCAATACTTGCAGCCCCTGAATATTTTAAGAACTTAAAAATATATCCAAATTACGTGAAGAAGCTCAACTATAGAATCATCATACATTGAGTCAAAGTGTGAGGTACATAAGGAGAAATAGTATATACCTTTTACATTGAAGTTACAGTTTAATTAAATTCCATTTTTCCATTGATATGAAAAGATTTAAAAAATTACATAATTAGAGGAAACATGCATGTTCAGGTATCCTCTAATTCATAAGCTGAAAAGATAAAATTATGAGAAGTTAGCAAAAAGCTTGATCGAAGAGTATTCAGACTAAAGTACAGTCAAGTGGCGACTCAGTGGACTAAGCTTCATAGATATGTTGAATGAGGTGCGAAATTACCTAAATCAGAGTCCCAATTTTTCCGCCGAGAGCATCTTTTTGCCGTCACACTTTAGAGCCTGCCGTTGAAAAATGTACTCACTAAACCCTATATTTGAATTCTTATTTATTGCTAATCTAGAAGATGTACGAAAGAACTCGTAAATTACTTACTGTGAACGAGTAAAGAGTTTTTAACAACTGTTTGTCGGATAAAAATTCGGAAACGTATGAAGAATATATGAAATACTCATATTGTGAGAAAATTCTTCATACCATATCATGTGGGTAAAGAGGGTGCCGTAACATTGATATAGATGCCAAAATTGTAGCATTTACTCATTTATTCTGAAAAAGGGTACTTTAGTGAAATTAGATGCGTAATAAGGTGCTTACTTAGCGACTATCATTGATAAGGACCAAAATAACGGGAGACAGGAGTATAAAGTCGCATTGCGTACACACTTGTCTCGAGCGTAATTGTGAGCTTGTTTAAGTAAGTAAGAACGATCAAAATGTAGGAGATCGAGCAGGTAACCTATTTTAAACAGTGGTTCTCGGTCTACATAGGCTTTCCATTGATAAATGGATGCGCGATTCCCGACGATGTTGCAGTTTTATCTTCTCTCGAATAAATTCACACTTACATAAAAATAGTCTACCGTCGAGCCTACCCTGGACCCTCCTTCCCCACTTATATTTACAGTCCCTCTTTTCCATGACGATGAGTTCTTTCGTAGCGGAGAATCTACGTCTACAGATCTAACCCGCGTGTAGAGCCTCTTTACGCTCTATGCTACTCGAAAACACTTAAGCTTCCTTTTACCTTTGAGATTCCCTTCTTGATTCCTTCTCACCAGCTTCTTCATACATTTGTCGCCCGTTTTATATTACTTGAAGAAACTGTTGTTTCTTTTACGCCCCTCATATACTGCCCAGCTATCCGAGAAACGCGATATCACACAATAAAGGAGCAGGATTATAGTATTCATGCACGTAGACTGGGAGACTGTGAAACTGTATGGTATATTTCTTACTCCATGTTGAGTACCAATTTGGGCATAATTCTGCGAAGTAACAGTTCGCAGTGCATCTTAGAATATTTCAACATAGAAACTAAGATCTAAGGGTAAAAGAGGTATTTAATCAGCTATTATTTAATGCGACAAATTCGAAAAAAGGTTTCCGAAACGAAAATGTGACAAAATATTACCTTGATAAAAATAGTATAGTCCTTAAAACTGTCGCACAACTAGAAGGCCTCATTACATAAATTTTAAAGGAAGTTGAGTAATTCAATTATCTTCTTACATTCGAAAAATGTTTTTTTGGATGAAATATTGGAATAAAGCGTCCTGGATCCTTATACGAAATTATCATAGTCTGCTGCAATCTCATATACTTGTTGAGTATCGAAAGGTGAATTTAGGAACTTCGCATTTGAAGAAGATGAATGGACCTATGATACTGTATTTTACCCCATTGAATCAACAGAAAAATGCATTACGCTGAAGATGACACCGCAAGCAGCTTATTAATCCATTAACAACTTAATTTCTACATTTTTTTCTTCAACTAAGTTTATTCATCATTTAAATAAACACTGAAAACGCCTCTCGTTGATTTTAGTTGAATAGAAGGTAGCAATATTTAGTCTCAGTAATCTAAATGAAAGTTATTAAGCACACCTGTACAAATGGAACCTGTAAAATAAGGGACCCTTAAAATTAATTTTTCCTGACCATAACTGATTCTTTGCACAATTTCACGCATTATATCGAGGTTGTCACAAAAAGGGACAAAAATTACAACTTAATATTACAACTGAACTGCCGAATGCTATAAGCAAACTGCCTAGATCACTGACTCTCTCACACAGACGGAGGCTAGGGTATTTTATAACTTAAATGAAATTACCTTACACTACTTGTGTCAACAGCAGTCAATTATTCTTAACATTTCGTACTGTGAACACGACATCAATATTTTATTCCTTAGTTTTCTGGACTCTATTTACAATTTGGAGTTATTAGACCATTGAAGCTGTGGTTTAGAACTACCAGTAATAAATATTGGATTCGAGCTCACTTAACATTAGCGAGTTTTCACATACATCGGTTTTCGTAGTCAATTACTGCGAGTAGTACCATCCAGATACATCGGCCACATCATTATGCAGATCCTTTTGTTCAAATAATTATTCGATTCTTGAGACACTGTACTGAAACGTGTTCATTCCTCTCGTGTTGTCTCTCCTTGTCTTTATCGATTGCATCATTTTGGGTCGAACCATATCTAGTTCCTTTCTTCGAGGTACGTGCTCTGTGATTGTATTTAGAAGATTTGTTTAGTCTTCTGCTACCAATTGAAATTAGACGCAGTTAATTCAAAACTTAATGAACATAATTTATGATTTATTCTACCTTCACATCCTACTTATCTAAATTTCAATATGCCCTTCTCACTTCAAGGGTATCATTTAACTTGATTACTACTTCATCAGGAGATAATAGTTTGAAATCAAACAGGTCTCTGTGTAATATTCCTTTACTCAACGTAATATTGAATAAATGAGAAACCAATTCGTATCAGACATAAGGGAGGTATGCATAGCTGAAGTTGTATCCAAGAATATGTATTTAGACAGACTCTATACACACGAATTGGATGTTTTTTACTCTGCAATTAGAGAACCGGTTAGAAAGCAACCGGACATCACAGTAACCAGGCGAACAGAAGCTCTTTGTCCATATTTAAGTGGAACAATTGGCGCATGAATTTGAACGTGCGATCAGTTTTGCAGCCAACGAATCTCACTCGGTCGTTATGACTGGTGAAAATCCATGGAGTCCAAATATAAAAAGATTTTAGATCACACTTTACGGTAGCTCGACGGGTGGTGGAGTAGAAAAAGATAGAAAATAGAACCAATAGCAACGCTGACTCATTTTTCAGTCATCCAGCTGGGGTGAAATAGTCACAGGAAAAAGAGAAAAAAGAGGGTACGCGATATGGCTCCAAAAGTATGGCTAAAAATCAAGTTGATGAGCAAAATAATGGTCAGCATAACGAGGAAGGATTAATACTATCCCGTAATGCAAATGTTTGTTGGAGATTTTTAAAGCGTCCACAGAAACTATGATAAAACATAAATATATGCTGTGTTGGCGAGTGAGATGAAGAAATTGTGAACTATGGGATCTCGTGCTCATATGATGCCGATGGCGAGCTAGAAAGGCGCAAGTAGTTCGAGGGAGTCCGACAGGGCCGTATTATTTGCCCGATACTAACCGGAAGATAGCGGCTGAAACAGAAGTAGAGTTTCCAAGGGACTTTTTTTGCTTTACTAGGCTCATTGAGTCGAACTAAGGCTATCAGAAAAGTTACATAACCCTCTACTTGGAAAAATGGTAGGCGGAGGGCAGCTAGTCTTGAAATGCAAAGGGAAAGCCTTTCATCAAGCTCATATGTGCCTGCATCATTAGTTTAGATACTTATAGCTGTACTGCGAGGCCTAATTAACCAGTGATTACAAAGGAGAACTGAGTATATCATGAAATACAAGCCACCGTCAAAAAGAACTTGATGATCACACGCTGGAGGCTCAAACGAAAAAAAAACTAGGAATTTTTTGGGTGATTTGGCAGGAAAATGGGTCAATAAGGGATACAATATATTCTTAAGTAAATTTTAGGTTTTACCTTACTGCATGTGATATCAAGCCATGAGTTCGTTTTTATTTATCTATTGATACAAGTAGAAACCTTTTAGAATGTTTGCCTTAACTTCATATAGTCACCAAAATTTCAGTTTTGAAAAAAAATATTTTGCGAAATACTTAATATCTGAAAATTAAAACAGGTAGATGTGTTAATAGTAATTCCAGTGATTCCTTCAACTATCTTCGGAGCTAACGGAACTTCTGACACTTCAAAGCCGTCTTACATTTAACTATTGCAAACTGAAGGAATTAAATTGGCACATCTAAACTTGATACAGCTGTTTGCCAGCCAAACTTAAGAATGTGTTCTTTCTGTGGATCGATTAGTGTTATATTGATTTCAAATCAATACACCATGTACAATGCTGGCAATAAATATAGTAGTTGGCCTTTTTGAATTTTTTGCTGCAATATCAAGAAGAAAATAGACAAAAAGTATTTTATCGGTAAGCATAAGGAAAACTTTATTAAATATCTCTAATTTTGGATTAGATAGCGGTACTTTTGCCAAAATTGCACCAAGCGGAGTAATATTTTTCCGACGAACAATCTAATTGACACAGCAAATCATTCACACAATTTTTGCCCGATGCAAAATATACCACATAAAACTCTCCGAAAAGCCACAAAAGCAATCTCTTACTTCCTACTAGGAAGGGCAGATTTTGACACACCACGAAAGGTTTTGGATAGGTAGCCAATATCTTGAGGGATCTCAGAAGCTTCCGAGATGTTATCCACGTCTTTTAAAATCGTCACATTTCCATAGCGTCAAAAACCTCCGAAAGGACACCGAAGCTAACAAATATTTGAGAAAAAGAATAATTCGAAAGACAGCCGACGGAAAAATGAAACTTTTCTTCCGTGAAAATAAATTAAATACCCTACTAAATCGTGTTGGATTATAATTATTGCTTGATAGGCAATAAATTTTTCGGTATAAAATAATTCCTCAAATTTTGGCATTTAAGGAAAGGTGCCTTTCATTTACTATATTGTGGTTAGAATAAATTTTATATGGTTGCACTATAGATGGAATAAAATCTTTAGTCTGATGAAAAATTAAACTCAGATGGGCAGGATGGTTTATCCTACACATAGAATTGTTCTCAAAAATGGAGGCACTGGTTTACAAAAAATCAGAATTGAAGTAAAATAATTATGATTTAGGCTTTTATTTTAGGCAAATAACCCCTTTTTGCGTGGTAATCAAAATGCAAATGAGTACGTCAAAACTATGGATGACTAACCTTTGCCACTCTCTGAGGACCTATTCGTTCAATGGAAAGTCATGCAGGGTGTTGCACTCTGCCATCGCTTCGTTGCTTCTAAAAACTGGATTTCAAGCAACGCAGCTTACTTTCTCAAACTTAACCCTGTTGAAAATCTGCGGGTAATCTTGTCGACGGTATTATACGCAAGTCAAAGAGAGTTTGGAGTATTGATTCTACAACTGAACGCATGTTTCAAGCTTCGGAAAAGATTGGTTCGGATTTGATTGATAGTCTGACCAAATCTACTAAAAAGGGTTTTACTGACTCCATTAATGACGAAGATAGAAAGATAGACTTTTGAGATACTGAATAGAACCTTTCTGTTAGCTGAGAAAGTAAGAAATTCCTAGCTTTTCATTTTTTTTGACGCCGAAGTCGTTGTAAAAGAACTATCCAAGCAAATACAATGCAAATAGAACAACTACTTTTTAAATTCAATATTTCGCTTCGGATGAATCGATAAAAGTGCTTTATTACCCCTAGTGCTAGTAGAAAATGAAATAATATATGTAAAATATTTAATTGTTATAGAAATCGCTAGGTGAATGGCTATTTGGACCGAGGGCCACATAAAAACCGAGGCGAACCAGGGGTGAGTTTGACCAGCGGCTCAAATAGTCACCAATATCCAGTTAGAGAACGCGATTGGCTCACGTACGGAATTAATATTTCCCTCAAAACTTTGCTATCCACCCCGTGAGTTCCATCGTTTCATTTTCGTTCGGAGGCCATGGTCCTCAAAAATAAAAATGTAAATCCAGTAACCGTATCAAATAGCTGCCCTATTGCAGACAGATGCAGTACTGGAGCAATGATCGAAATTGGTACCGTTACTACTGGGGCAATGCGAAAACGCGAACTATCATAAGTTTATCACCACTACAATACAGTATTGTACCGTATTGGTACACGCTACACTGTACATGATTGAAAATCAACCCCTAATATACATTTGGAACGGGTTTTCGGTATCAAATAGAGAATTTTCGAGGCTGCATATACATTCAGGTAGGCATATGTTGAATAACTTATTTATAGCGTACTTCGGTGTTATCTCGCTGGTCCGTAAGTTTATTCAAATATTGAACATTATAATCGAATTCAGCTCGCTATTTTTTGCTTAATTTAAACCATGATAATGATGAAAATATGCTCATAGTAAGCTATTGGATATAGAATTATCAACGAGCCCATAAATGAACTACACTTTAAATATAACTAAACTATTTGCTAACAATTGGTAATTAAACCACCTGCAGGCGTATTTAAGAGGTTTGGGGGAAGGAGGAGGCAGAGGAAGAGGATGGAGCACCTTTTTCTTTCTGGATTCAAAACTAAGTTCTTTCACCATGATAAATTTTCCTTAATCCGTAAGTATACGAAACTTCGAGATTGAATTTGACTGATACAGGATTAGTTCACTGTAAGGATGTGTCATTCTACTTCTAATTTGATTAGCAAAGGCCACTAACAAATAGAAGCGATAGAAAAAATAGCAAAAGAAATGAAAAGAATTTTTTTATCGCGAGGCAGCGCAATTCTATCAATTCCTAAAGCTTACTTGCAAAGCTGTGGAATTTCACACCGAAAAGCACTACTAAAATTTTATTTTCTTTGAATTACACCATTTTTTCTTTTAAAGGTTTGGTAATGCCTAACTCTGTTTTACACAGGTGAGGTATCTAGAATTCTTCCTCAAAGCACAGACACGATCTTGGCCTTTAGATCTCGCAGTTGCGTCCATCCGTGCCTTTCTTCTTATTTTTTATTTCTTCTCAAGCCCTTCAAACCCCCAAACTCATTGTTTACCTGATTTTCTCTGCAATTCTCTTGTCTTTTAGATATTGTAACTAAGGTAGGGTATCTGAACGAGAGACGAAGATGTCAGTTATTGCGTTTTCGAATCCGCATTTCAAAAAATGCTCCGCTGTATCATTTTCTTTCATGTCCAGAGTAAATTATGCTTTCTTCTGGAATAGTTCCTGAAATGGCATCAAACCTTGCTAAAGGCAAGAATTCCGAACTCGAGATCAAGCCACCAAAACAGCATTCAGAGATTGAAAACAAATTATTCTGAAACTATGTGCATTTTTCTTCTCATTTGCTTCCTAATGAGGCGATTATTGAATCGAAACTCAAATATAGAAATCTTGCAGCATATAAATCCCGAAGAAAATTGCGAACGAAGGACAAATGAGAAACAGTACTTCAAGTAAGTCTTGATAATAGATACGTTAGAGTTATTTTTAGAGCTACTAACAAAGACACATCTAGTGACTGCAAAAGATCTTTCATATGTGATGGTAGTGCCAATAAAGCAATTAAGCTGCCTTAAGCTCCAATATAGAACTTTAAAAAAGAATAGAAATCATCGAAATAAAGAACATTCTATTTCTCTGCAGGATTTTTACTGGTAATGATTACAGGGGAAAATGCACCCAGTTCTAGAAAATATATTTATCAAAATTGCGGACATCATGTTTCCAAAACGGAATTTATCCTCAAGTGCTACGTTAATTCTATTTTCGACGTCAATTCAACAGCATATATTTAACTCTTGAATGTACTTGATTATTGTAAAAGGCCCGACAGAATTTCACAGTTCAGTTCTTACACTAAAGGACGTAAATACGATAGATGAACTGAAAAGTGACCTCTAGACTCGTAAAATTCTCTCCTACTTAGGTCACTACTAGCTTTGTACTTATATTAAATTCAAGAATATAAACCAGTTTTACCCAGATTGCAAATTATCCAACTAATTGAGATGATTTATATGTTGCGAAATGAACAAATCGGTACAAATTCTAGGCCAAAAGTGTGATTACTGAACCATTTCAGGGGGTCTAATTGACATGTTTGGCCATTCAATAGCTAAAATTCTCCAAAATGGTATATAAAAGCCCCTCAATCCAATTTTGGGAAAAAAAGTATGTTAATTGCTCAGATGTATTACCTGTTTGCAAATCCGTCAAGGTTCTGTTGTGCTAGATTGGTAAGTGAATCAATATCCAAGATTCTTGAAAAAAAAGACATGTGGTACCAAATCTTCCTCTTTTGATCTTTGGAACGTTTTTTTGTGCTTTTAAGGTGATGAAATACGATCCGGTCTGATTATGGCGTATCCTAGATGCTGATCGCGTTTTTTCTCCCTTAGAGCTGATCTGGAGAACTTGAACGTATTTTCTCATTCGCTTTCAGATATCATACGGCAGGAGGGACTAACTTTGATGTTCTGAACCGCATCCAACAAAGATCCGTATATTTTCTTTGTCATTTCTGGGTGTAAATGTAAAGTGGGACATGTTTGCCGTGTTTTGGTAGTTTCATTCTCGGTGATTTTGGGATTAATATGATTAGAATCAATGGAAAAGAGACCTATAACCGCGTTTGATTCAGTTTTTTTCGTACTGTTGCGATATTTGTGTACTGTAATGTTTGAGATGGGCTGTTTGTGTGACTTTTCCCCGGAAGAAATGTTCGAATCTATAGAAATGTCATTTCCATGATATTTTTTCATCAATAAGGGTTTTGCTGCTTTGTGCGTATACTGTAGGCACCTTCCCAGATGTTCTGACCAAGTCTACCGCAAGAGAACCTCTACTATGAGAACAAAAACACAATATATGAATTTCACCAACCCTATTATGCGAAAATTATAAAAATTTGTACCTGGAAACAAATATCGGAACAATCTTAGAGTGGCTGGTCCCACATCTTATACCAGGAACAAAACTTTTCGACAAATGAAATTCTAACACGTGTGTGATCTCGCGGACAATTCCTGCCAATTTCAATGTGACAACTTTCAAGCAGGGAACTGTTCTCACAAATTTACCTCTGCTTTAAATTGTTACGTCGTCCCCCATTTCATACATCCCTTTACCAATTTTCATTGATCCGGTCTCAAGACGACAGCACCTACATGCTTGAACAACCCCAGTCTATGTTCAAAGTCAAAACTATCCAGGCAACCGAAAGCACAAATCTAACAGGGGTCCGCGGGGGCCTAGCTTCACATCAGGAGAAGATTATGCCCTTGCTAGGGTGTTAGCATCAGCATCAACCACTACAACAGATTCGAAATCTACCATTTTTTGGGCAGCTGTGCAAATCAGATATTTGAAACTGCCTGAAGGATTTCGTGACCGTCTGGGAACTGCTCTGGAATCCGCCTGGAAAAAAGCAAGCAGGGCGACGCAAAAGCATCTATCTGCTAAACGCAGAACAGATCGTTTCCACCTTCTGGCGAAACCGAAGAAAATGTCCAAGTGCCCATCATGTGCATGTGTAGACAGCAAAACAATTGTATGGATAACGGGGTCGAACGTAAACCTCCCAAGATCAAACATATAGAGGCAATTAAGTTTCTTGCTTCTGGTCAGAAGTTTTCATCGGCGGAGCAGTAATAGTGCTCCCGGATACAAGCACCGTTAGGATCTGGGTCTATAAGATCAGGGGTGCGGATGAAGAAATATTTCCATGTATGAACCGTCTGCAGCTCGTCACGTGGGAGCCAAAAAACCGAAAACAGACGATAAATCGGACCTTTCCGCAAGCAAATTGCTTGCTCCGTTTGAGCAAATGTCTAATTCTTTACGGGTCTCTTCGTCAGCAAAAAGCAAACCTAACTCAATTATGTTGCAGTTTGTAATTTTGCAGTATACATACATCTGTTGGAGTTAACAATTAATGCAGAGCTCAAATACCTGAAAGAAAAATCTCAGGATTGTACTCAACTGCTTCTAATAATTGTGACTCCTTTGTTGTTGATAAAAAAGTTTGCGATCTGTTGATGTCATGGAAGAGTTTCCTGGACTAGACCAAACAGATCTCGATTCAACGTCCTTACAGTCTTTCTCGGCAATGAGTTCCGCCGAGCAGGGAAAAATGTGCCTCCTGAGAATAATAATTTACATGCAAACGATTAAGATGCTCAACCTGAATTTCAGTGTGTTGATGGTGCAAGGTCCTCGTTGAAGATCAGGATGATGCTCAACGCCAACTCCAAGTTGGGGCGAGTATGCGACATTAATCTGATAGGTACTGTTTTTTGAGTAAATGCAATATTCCTTTGTATCTTACGATGTTACTGATTATCTAGCCGTAAAAATGGGATTTCTTAAGGTGGGTAATCGTCACCCGACTTACCAGGCAATCTACGTTGCCCTTCATGCACCACAGCCTTCAATTTAATATCAATTGCATCGCATCACGACTTACTGATGTCTTGACACGATGCGCAACTCAGCATTCCCATGGTACCAGTACCACTGAGATACAGATGGATAATGTTCCACCCGTGCCCCAACATTCATCCCTTGTTCCATTACTGGTTTATTTTCGTGCTTCTGTGCACCTAGGCACCTACTTCGGCCCTCTTAGGATATTCCTCTCCATATGTCAATCCATCTGTCCTGAAAAAGCCTCTATGACGGATTTGTGCACATATGAACACGCCTGTGACGCGCATAGGATGTCCTACTCTTCATACCTGCAATCAAATATTATTCAGTTCAGTAAACGGAATAAGATTGCGTCATTTGAGCAGCAAATTCTGCTAATGCTTGCTGACACCACCATTGCTTGCTGCTCTAATAACAGATAATCAGATAGATGCAATCCATGATGCAAATCAAGGGCAAATACACCTGGTAGATAGCAGGAGGAAACATTTGGCGCCTCCAGTATTCCCATTCTTCAGCACCATGGAGACCCATAAAACCTTAACAAATAACCATCTCGTTAAACTATCACTTACAAGTCCCACTCTTGCCAGTCATCACCCCATGCGCTAGAATGATAGTACTCGAAATGATCGAGTACTTGCGAAATGTGGCTCGACATCCACTTGTGGAAACTTGTGGAACCGCGTAATGAGGTACATCGTACTACGTACAACAAGACCGAATATCTCTTCTGGAGAAGAACTGGAGGGACATATTTCAACTATGTCGCCTTCGTAAAGCTACTGGGTCTACTAGGGTGATATCACAGGCTATTTGCACCTTGTAATAGGAGGATACGAACCTTTAGTCCGCTGAGGCCGCTAAACAAAGCAATAAATGCTATGTAAAAAGAAAAAATCTTTTACTTAATGTTCCCTGAGGGGTAGGCTCGTCCATGCCCCTATATCCTTTCTGCAAGATTTTCATACTAACGCAGTGTCTGTGTTAATTTATGTTTCTCGAACTTGGAGCCATTTGAAACTCCTTTTTTTAGCATTGAATTTGTAGCTGTAAGTGAGATTGAGACTTAGAGCGGTGTTTACGGGGAGGCATGCGCCGTCCCTTGCGTGAGCACCTTTGTGACATGATATCCAATGCAGAATTACTTCTGGCCAGCAACGAGCCGTTGTTTCCGGGAACGCACAGCTTGTTTGGATTCCTCCACTCAGCCGTGAGGGGAAGCTGAAGCCCCTTAAATATACATTTCATGTGTCGAGGAACCCACCAACAAAGGTTCTTATTGCTTTTTCTATTAGGCTGCCGAATAGTGATGCTCCTTTTGTTTTGTATGACGTTGGGACGACTCGGAGGAGATATCTGAGTTTGAACACGAAGAAACAGTTACGCAATATTTGGAACGAGGCCTCGCTTTTTCCCATCTCCAATGACGGACTAAAGGAAATATTTGAGGGTAAACACGTGGCCCATGATGTGTTACTCCATGAACGTGTAAGAACCAGCCTGTATGTTCAGTACCATTGTCCCTTCCCTAATTCCTGTTTGATCTCTGACGGCCATTTGGCTTTGATAATAAAGAAAGCATCAAATTTACTGGGAAGTTATCATGAGATCGCTAGCACCATACAGTGCTAGGTCTGGTACTACAAAGTAGAGTTACGAGCGGACTCCCGGTTTGGCCTAGGTCAACGAGAAGGCGACGATTGACATAAGTAACTACTTATAGGAAGATAGTTCAGTCGAATTGTACGAGTAGCCTATGTTTCTAAGCGGCAAAATAGTTACCACTCTTGATGGCGGAAAAAGGCCGACCTGCCGCACGGCTTGATCAAAACCGCGGCTAAGGCAACCATAGACATCAAGGACCATAGGATGATGTTCCATCTTTTAGTACTCTCATGAGGCATGGTATTGTCATTGCTAACATTGCCATGCCTTACACGAGTACGATCGCTTCTTCTATTATTTACTGGAGATGTGTTCATGAGGACAAAAAAATTCACCCCACTCGAAAATTCTGCATAATAATCTCTCCTCGGACCCCTCTCTTCATATCTCGAACCGCAGAAGCCTGTCATGTTTAGAATGAAAACAGTGGGACGCAATGCTTTTTTCAAGAAACCAACAGGGAGCAATTTACGAGACTCACAGGCTAAAATTGTCTATTGATCTCCCCTTATTTCCCAAAAGTGATGGGAGAGCTGATCAAAAAGCTCTTCATGCATTAAAGAATTCTGAACCAGGCCAGATCGCTCTAGAGGCACAGATAAACCACCCTCATTGGTATTATTAACCTCTAACTCATGCAAAGCAATCAAGACGGAATCTGTGGAAGCTTAAAAATCTACTGTATGCATAAACTCATTGACGACGTCAACTACGTGTATTTTTTCATCAATCTCTTCATCCATTTCTCCCTTTAATTCATGTCAACTATCATGTTATGAAGAATAACACAGACTTTACTTATTAATATTACCATTCCATCTAACAACTCGTACATTTTGTGGCCTTTTATCTTAAAAAACCTTGTAAAAAACTAAAAGTACGTCCAATACCCCTCTAATACTCATTTGACGCTCAGTAATGATTCCTTAACGACCCCTGACTGGAGTCCCAGTGGTTTCAGAAACATAGACCAATCCGGATATATTCAATCACAAAGATAGTACATTGGCCAATATCTTGCTGCTATATTAACATTATGTCCCTCTGGTAGATAAATCTGCCTATGTTTAGTTAAAATATAGGTTACTAGAGGACTAGTATCGACAAAAGTTATGTCGTTGTTAGCCCGACAAGGACCGGAAAACCAATGCCAGTAATACAAGTCACGATCTCAACCTGCCTCCCAGCTTATCTTTGCTAGCTTCCTGTCTTTTGTATTTTGATATTGCCCTTTGTATGCCTTTGGACATTTTTTCAATATAAATGCTTGCAGTCTACCGCGTATATGCCACCACGAAACCCCTCTTTCTCCTATGCTGTATAAGTTATTCGAATCCCTTCCAAATTGGGTTATCTATTCAGATAGACAGGCCCGAAGCGACGGTAAATTACCATTAACGTAAGCTTGACTGCTTCGCGCTGCGATTCCGGTGATGTGCGGACCATGTCATCTGTTTGTTGGAATGACAGTCCAGTAACCAGTTTTCGAAGACAAAAAGAATTTTCTGATGGGAGCTGTGTCCTCGTGTACCGATCCCATTCACTCTCTGTTTGAGTTTCGCCCAATCATCCAATAGTTCATCGTTCATTGGTGCAAACGGTAGAGTCTTAGCGGAATTCTGAAAGTCTCTCGAAACTTGGTAGGCCGGTATACTGGATTCGGCTGAAGGTAGTCAGCGATCCAGGGGCAAGCAGCTCTTCCAATATTTACAGACCCTTTTACAAGACCTCGATTGCCGGGTCCGCGTCCTTTTCTTCATCTAAAACTGCAATTGCAGCCGAAACCGACTAGGTATACGCTGCTTCATCCTCATTACCTGAGAATAATTTCTCGATTTACGCCATTCTGTCACTTTTTGACGGGTACAGGTGGCTCAACGCCATTGCTCAAGCTAAGTGATATAGGCGATGAACAACCTCGATGCTGTTAATGTGCACAGTCTGGGTGATGTGCCCGTGGTTAACAGTTGATGGTGGTCGTCGACACCAACATCATCAACGTTTTCTGAATATGAGTATGTTCACACATCCCTCATACTCAACGGTGTTGTGATAAAAAATTTTGCTCCGGTTGGATAACCGAAATAGTTTTGACCTAGTTGTAAAAAAATATCAAATATTTTAGCCCTATTTTTGTGATTTTTTTCCCCCGGGTAGAAAGGGAGAAATGTAGGGTGATTTCATACTTGAAAGATATGGTCGGAGTGGCCTGGAATATCCTACAGAGTGACCAGTAGTACCTCTTAAATTTCCCTAAAAAGGCCGGCTGAAGGCCAACCAGTAGACAAACTGCGTCGGACATTACAGCCACGGCACGTTCCGCGCGATATCGGTTAACATCCTATGGATGGCAGCCTCCGAGAGTAGATATAGAGATAGGAAAGAGCCTACTTCTCACGGAGGTTGCAATAAAAGATTCATATCTTCTATGCTTCGCAGAGACGGCCGCATTGAGGGAGGTGAGCGGGACTAAATGTTTAGACCCTCCTTTGGGAGGGCGCCCAGGGTTGCCGAACGTGACGTCAAAGCAATTCGTCCCTCCATTGCTTGCCATCGCGCGGATGTCTGGCCTCGTGCGACGTACCGCTTTCTGCAGGGCATGTGCGAAGAGGTCCACTTGATGGTCATGTCGTCGAGTTGTGTGCCCATCATGTCTGCAGTGACGGGGGTGATCCCCGAAGCAGTCGAGGGTTTCGGGGCAGCTTCGTCTCGGGCACTGCACGTCCGAAGGGAACAGCGGGACTCGGCAGAAGTATTGAGGCCACACTGCGAACTCACGGGGGTCAATACTGGTCTTGAGGCCGGGCTCGGGGCGCAGTACACCCATTCCTTGGCGCGCGGGAGGGCCATAGAAGCGCGGAATGCCTGGCTTTGATCCCCGGGGGTAGTCTAGAGATGCTCTACGGTACATATAGTACAGTAGTGCTTTGAGAATGGTTTGCGGTATAATAGAGATGTAGGCTACTGATCTCAAACGATTCTTTCCAAAATGCTTGTACATTAATTTGATTTGAAATTAATGTTTTTTTTTTGGGATCTGTTGCTGTGCGTCTACAGTATCAGTGGAGAAGGAATTACAGTATTTCAAACTCAAGTCATTTGGGCGACCAAATTGAGAAACAGTTGAATTGTTGCAGGCCGAGCTGGCACAAAAAAAGAAATGTCAAGAAAGTGGAAAAAGACTGACAAATTATTGTCAAGTAGATGAAACTGGATTCCTTCGATGAACTGTACAGTACATTGGCACACTGCTGTACAGGATTGTACAGTAATGTTCCGGCAGATTGGGCGATTGTTTGCGGGCGATATTTTGGCCATGTGGCCAAATTGAGCATTTGTCCTTCGTAGGCGTTCCTGTCCCGTGGCGATTGCTGTTCATGACATCAAAAACGCTGTACTGTGCTGTACTGTACATTTTGTTGTTTACGATAGCGAGCAATGCTGCATAATCTCCAAATTCACTCAACATTTTGTTCCATCACAACCGCGTGGACCGGGGAATGGATGCTTTTCCACTTCATTGTATTTTCTTGTGCAGAAGTATCGAGTAAACTTTAAAAGATGTGCAGTACATTCTCCATCTTGGCATGCCTACTTGTTTATTTCCTCGACGCTCTCCGTTCAACCTTCCTTGCCTTTCGTCACGCAACATTCTCTGCTCCCTTCGACATTGAACCATCTTCTCTCCTTCTTCCCGCTTCCCTTTCCCAAACAAGCAATGATTCCCCTCATTCCTCCATCCAAGTGCGCATCATGTCCGCCTCCGATCTCCGCGCCGTCAACCTAATCAAGGGAAACTCAGACCCCTATGCCGTCGTCTCCATTCCACGCACCCGCGAAACTCACACCACCAGCTTCTGTCTCAACACAGTCAACCCGAAATGGTATCAAACCCTCACCTTTTCCAACATTTTCCCCTCCGACATACTCAACATTCGTCTCATCGACCGCAACCTACTTCACGGCGATATCAATCTGGGCACCGTCGACATCGCCCTCGCCGACGTCCTCGCCGCCTCCGACGCTGTTCTCCAAAATTCCTCCTTCCAATATCCTCCCCCTCCATCTTCTCTCCCGCCTGCCCACAAACTTCATTCCACCCACCACCACCACCACCACCACCAACATCACTCCAACCCCCGCCACCACCCCCACCGCCCCACATGTCCAGGATCCTTCCCCTCGCACCACCCCAAACTTCCCACGACAACGAGTTTACCCCCTCCGCTCCACCACTCTCACCATCGAAAGACCTTCCACCTGAAATGCCATACAGTCTGTATCCTACTGTGGACTCTGCAGACCTTTACACCCCGCAAGCTGCCTCCTTGCAGAACCAAGCGTTTCCGTCCTCGTACCCCCTGGACCACCTTCGATACCAACTCCCAACCGCCCCCTCCGCCACCCCCGCCTTGCTACTCGCACCCGCCAATGTTTCCTACCTCGTCTTTTCAACCTTCCCCGCCTATTCAAACACCCCGCCCCCGAGGCCGCATGACTCCTTTACATCAGCCCCTTCATTTGGAGCGTCTTACACCGCACAGGATGCAAACTCTTTCGCAACCGCTTCGTCTAGCTCACAAAGATCGATGCAGATGTCAGGATGCAGCGCATGTTGACTAGAGAGTACGTCGTCAATCCAAAGGGGCGCGTTCGCGTAGTCGTGGTCGGTCCCAACGTCAATAACTTGGGGGAGTCCGCCCCTAGAAACCATTACAAGCGTTTTCAAACACACAAGTTTACTCAACAGGTAGGAAATGTCGGCAAGTTTCCGTTTCAAAATCGAGTGGGGAGCACTGTGGGTAAATGGCTAAAGGCAGGTGTGGATGCAGTGCCGCCGTTGCATTCTGCGTTGGATTTCGTGGAGCCGGTCCATGAGGTGTTTCAAGAGCATTCCACATGGAAGATTGATATGAGAGGCGTGGTGCAGGTGTTTGGAGCGAAGAGGCATGGATGGAATCGAAACTATCCTGCGGCACAAAAGATTTTTCAAGGAAAGGGATCGCTTTTAGCAAGGAAGGTCGTAGAGATGCAGCACGCTTACTTGTATGGTGGGGCGAGTGGAGTGAAACCGTTGGTGTCTATGAGAAAGGATATGTTGGAGATAACAGGAAATTTGATTGATGCGCATGACTTTTTGGAGCTGATGGAGTATGGCATTCGAAGAGGGAAGCCAAGAATGTTTACCTATGTGCTGATGGAGCAGCGGTTGTATATGGCAGAAACGGGGGCAAAGTTCTTTAGGGATATGATGTCGAAACATGCAATGCATTGTTCGGCTGCAACCGAGGTAGTGTATGCAGGAGAGCTGCATTTTCGGCGATCACCTGCAGGATCAAATGAGCCGCCCTTTCAGCTTGTGGTTGACAATAATTCGGGAACCTACGCGCCGGGGAAGGAAGATTTGCCAAAAGTAGAGGAGGTGTTTAGGAGAAACTTCAGTGGTCTCCACGTGAAGGCGTTGGATTTCAATGACCCATTGCTCAAACAGCTTAAGCTCGACTTACCGCCATCTGTCTCTGGTGGAAACTAGGCTCAGTTGTCATTTGCAGTGATTTGAACGCGCCGAACTTTCCACTCTAACTGTCAAGAGTTTCTCTCAGAACAGGAGTTGAGCCTGTGCAGCTCTTGAAGCACAGAAATCAGAGTGCTATGAGGGAAAAGTTGCATATGCAGCTCTGGGCGAGTCCAATTTCTGATGCTCATGTACAGGAAGCAGCAGATGCGTCTTGACGTTTGCGTCGGCATGATTCCTCCTACCATGGAGATACAAGCTGCACAAAGTACCACGCTCTTTTGCCAGCAACTTCATACCAATGCTTGAAAGATGCAACGTTGAAGGTTTCGATGGTGTCCATAAGTAGCAAAGACTGTCATCAACGGCAAGCAACGCAAATAATTATTCTCCACGAGTTAGAAAACCGCCGCAATTGCTGTGTATATTTCTTTCTGTTATAGATATAACAGGGCATAAAGCACTAGTACGGTTTGCTAAACATTGACATTCATCCGATTCCTTAGGATGCTTCACTTCGACTCTGGATATTGAAATCACCTCAGGCTGCAAGCGAGAGAAGCTGACGGCGGGCCTTCTACATAGTCATTTGCATGCATTCCAAATCTCACCCGTACCGGGAGCCCGGTATGTTCTTCTGGAGCGTATGGCTTCAGTCAAAACAACAGAAATTCATGTCGAGGCATGCAGTGGTCGTCAAAACTAGGGATCAATATCCGCACTGGATTTTTCTACCCTGTAAAAGTCACCCTTGACCCGCGAAAATACGGTTCGTTCCAATACAATCACAAAATCCCCTCAGCTGATTAACCGATTTATCTGCCGTGGAGGCTTTTGCAATATTTCCTGCTTGAGCATGAGTCCCAAGTCTGTTACCCATGTACAAATCTGGGAAGGATCGATGGAAGACTTACAAAGTGAAGTACCTGAGGAGCCACGATACTGTATTGCAGAGAAACTTGCTTTCGCAACGCCGTACCCAGTGACATTCCACCCGTTCCAAGAGGCAGGCTGAGAAAAGTGGGATGCTTAGGACCGCAGCACAAGTCTCTGAACGCCAGTCGTGGAATCAGACGGAACAGAAATTATGGAAAACCTGACAGGCATCTCACGGTGATGTCCTAACCCCGCCTGAGTGTAACACTACACTTCCCCAACTCAGCTTTTGTTCCCCATGTCATCAAAGAACGAAACCAGTGACCTTGCCAGACTGCTGTTGCGGTGGTCCTTTTCAAATCTTTTAGCATTTTTGCAAATGTTACAAGAACAGTCGATGTTTCTGAATATACTTCACAACTGAGGTCGGCGTCATGTACATAATACTTTCTCTTTTCCTAACACTGCTTCTAGCTACCGACACCGGCAAAAATTAGCAACAGTCAAATCACCTTCAAGTCAGTACTCAAATAATCGCTTCTACCACTCTCTTATTGCCGAATGTGTTGTCAATCTGTTCACCCCACTTACCTCACCAATGTGGAACTCAATGGCCACACCCATCCCTCCACTTCAACACATCTCTCAACCCACTTCTCCAACCTCCCGCCTTTACTCAAAACTGCTATCTCGCTGCCCTCTCTCCTGACCCACGCTACACAACCCACCTCAAACAATTTCGTTACACTATCTTTTGGCCAGATGTTCTCATTGCCCATGCTTTCCAGCATATCCCCCCCACGACCAGATAAACCTCCACATCCCCAAATCCAGATGCTTTTGCCGAATCTCTCAGCCTTCTCATTACTTCGTAGGTGCGCACAAATCGACCGTGATCGGCCTCCCATCGATCAAGCCCTATCCAATTTACCTCTGACAGTGCGAGTGAGACCATTTCAAGACGATGTTGCGCTGAGACAAGATCCGGTTTATTGTAGGCATCGGCGACAGGAGAGATATAAGCGCCAAGAACATGGCGACCAAGACGGGAAAAATGGTCACGTGCGAGTTCTGATGGGACGAGAAGAACAACATGAGCGAGAGGGTTGTGAATGCAGTTTGTAGGGATAGCGAGATGTGAGACACAAGGAGGGATGAGGGGGTACGGTAATTGCGACACGCAGATATAAATTCTGTTCTGGGAACTTACCAAGAAGACGAAGATGCATGTGTGTTATAGGGGAAAGAGAACCGGCTAGGACTAGAAGAATTGGAGCGGATGAGATAGATGGCGGGGCACGGGTGAGGTGCGAGACGGGAAGTGGATGACTGTTATCCGTTGGCAGGTTGGACTGATTTTCTGTAGGCATTGTGGTTGAGTTGCGAGGAAGATTGCAAATCAATAGAACAGTACATGTGTGTTGGAGTTAACCGCGTGACATTGTGATAGAGAATACAAAACCTTTTAACATGATCAATTCTTTTAGCGGAGATGATACAATAGGGCGCTCACAGCTTTGGTGAAACGGCAACTTTAGTGCATCTTACGGATTCTCACCGTACGTACAGTACTGTAGTGCTATACTGTACTGTACTGTACAGTACAGTACAGTGAAAATAGACCGTTTAAAGAATGAAGGCAGGGGATCAAGCTGCCCCTTCCCCTGGTACAATTGCATTTATCGAGGAGTTAGTTCCGCAGATCGCGTCCTAGTGTCACTCGACACTTGGCGTTATCCGCCGTCGTATCTACCAGTGACTGAGTTGCACCCTCTGGTCATCCATTGCTCAAGCTATCTTGTCCCAAGCCCCGTGCGCATGGGCGACGAGGAACATCCGGTTAGATCTTACCAGTATAGATACGGTAGGACGTGCGCAGTCCCAGCAGATACTGAATGCATTAAAATTCTTTCTTTTTAGCCCTGTTTTGAGGTCAGGTGGTTCGTATGTGCGCAATTTTCGGTGATTCAATAGATCTCCAATTCAGATACTGAGTAGATAGATACCTGAGATGACCGACATTAGACCTTTTTAATTAAGCAAAGTTACGTTACTTTACAAACCACTCGTATCTGGGGTATTCTTGTTATTCATA
Source organism: Kappaphycus alvarezii (assembly GCA_002205965.3). Classification (NCBI taxonomy): domain Eukaryota; phylum Rhodophyta; class Florideophyceae; order Gigartinales; family Solieriaceae; genus Kappaphycus; species Kappaphycus alvarezii. The sequence goes on along the minus strand of NADL03000031.1, from coordinate 74,368 downwards.
TAACAGAGGTTTTGGTAAAAATGAGGATAATTGTTTACTTTACATTAGCGAGACTGTAATTACCTGAATATTTTTGTTGATATCACCCTACCAACTTCACTCCGCACAGCAGTGCTGCCTTTGATCATGGATTTCAACGAAGAAGACTTTTTGATGGCCATTGCCTTCCTCCAACAATCTATGCAGCAAACAGCTGAGACTCAGCGATATCTGGCGCGGAATGCTGTCCTGAACTCAACGGTTCAGAACATGCTAAAATAAAACGACGAATCTGAGCAGATTGAGAATGAAACTGCGACTCTTGGACTTGGATTTAGAAGTGACAGATTGTCCACGGCAGTGTATGCGCGAAGGGGAAACACAAGCGAGTACAAAAGAGTTTGGTGGAATAGATCCGGATGTAACTTTATTTGAATCTATCTGTCATATCAATCGAGACATATTCGATGCGCTGTTTTTGTTGTGTGAAGAAGAGCTAGTCGAACCGCTACAGGTCACAGTGGACGTCCATGGGACACAAAATTCCCTTGCGAGATAAAAGGTTCTGAACAATAGAGAGCTGATGTTATTTTAATTCGATGTACTGGGTGCAACAAACGAATCGGTAATCGGTATGCGTTATCGAACGGAATTGGTTCGAACTATTTTCGTCATTTTCTGCACACAATCTGCAAATCCCCTGACATAGCTCTTCCCGGCCTTGTTTAGTTGCCAACAGTATAAAAGCGTTTATTGTGTCATGGTTTAATAATTGGCTTCCCAACCTGCGTGTTCTTTTTTGATGGCAACAAGAATCGACGATGGAGACCAGGTGACAACGAAAGACAAGGAGGACCAATGATGGATATAAAAAGGCTCATGCTTTCTCAATCATGGTGTTCTGCGATATATTTGGCAGATTCAAACGAGTTGAGATCACCGATAATAGAGCAGAGAGCCCTCAAAACATGTACTAGGAATCTCGATAGATTCAGAAAAAGCATCGAAAACTGGCGATTGAGAGTCTTTTCATCATCGCTGTCCATAGGGGAGCATCTGTTCTCGTATTGACGTAGCTCCTGTGGGAGGTAATCTTATTTCACGAGTTGTTAAATACATGAGAGTGGGACTGATTCAGTATCCTTCTTATATATTGACCAATAATGCAGTAGAACTAACGCCTAGGCACATGTCATACCCTCAGCGTAACGCGTTAAAATAGCCTTCTGGTTCCAATCTTACCCTGTTACGCGTTCAAAGGGCGGTACAAATACCAATTATAGAGCTAATCAGCGTATTTGTCCGCCATTTGGTGTAGCTGTCCTCAATGGAAATGGTTTGGAGGAACGTTTGAGACTGGATTTACGACAGAGGGTTAGAGGAAGATCAGACAAAGAATCAGTAAATATTTGTCGCCATAGAGGTGCAGAAAAGGCGTTTGTAGATGGCGCAGCTATGAGAGTGGGCGAGAGAGATCGAGTACAACTCGTTCTGAGAATGATGAAAGTCAATTTTAGACAATGAGTCTTACAAATTGCAACAGCGTCATGATGGAAGAATAGGTCTTTAAAAGTTTGTTCCAACACCGAGCTCGGCTACTGCGTAAAGCTGCTGTGATGATAATGAAACTGGAAATATTTTTCTCAGAGGAGGTGTGGGCTCGGTATTATAGCAGTTAACAGAGTTCTGCAGCAGCTGTTAGATTGATTGAATGAACATTTCTGGCTTTGCGACATTTCTCAGGTATTTTTTAAAATATAATACACGTATACTTATGTTGTAGAGTCTCTCTTCTACCACAGATGGGGTTTCAGTTCCAATTAGGTAATCTTTGTTTCGCGTCAGGCAGCTAGCTTCGAGCATTTTGTCGTATCAACTTACTGGAATAGGGAGCGATGGGCAGCAAACTTGGTCTCCACAATGTGATCAAACCATCCAACTGACAGAGTTCGAGGCCATCGCTTTCAGAGAAACAGGAAATATATGCTTCGTACCGTCGTATATAATGGCAAGCATAGATGAAGGCCTATTCGTAACCTGCGCAGCAGACAACGATGCGAAGATGCTGAGTAACATAAAAGCAGGCAAGGAAGGCCACTCGGCTAATGCAGTGGAGTATGATTTGTTCAGGGTAACTTTGGCACTGTGGTACAGAAGAAGAGGTGAGGTTCAAGCTGATTCTGAGGAATCCCTTTGAAATTTTTCTGTACGGACGGAGTGAGGAGTCGTTGAGTACTTTTATTATTAGAGCAGACAGAGGTTAAGGAAAGGAAGCCTTTATGGAGATTATGACCACGTTTCGGCTTTTTTCCACAATTGCTATGTCAGACAACATTTTTTGATGCCACTGTCTCGTTTTGAAGCCCCATTTGAATATTTTCGCACTAATTACGGAGAATAGTATGTTTTAGTCATAAAAAGGCCACGACTACCCCAGCGATGGTGCTCTTAGCCCAGAGGGGATAGCTAAGAACGCGGCAGGTGGGGTCTGTTCCTGAGCTTTGGCCTTGAATGGATCGCAAGCTCCGAATGAGACCGCTAGAAAAGATTTAGATACAATATTTCCACGCGGATATTCGTGGCGAGGATTGAAACCAGGCCTTAGGGACTGATTTCTCGGAGCGGTTTGGTTAATCGACAAAGAAAGTGTAAGATGATAGGCTTAATGGGAGGAAAGTTGTAGTATTGCGCGTTCGCGGGTATCCGCGGTAGGATGGGGAAGTAGCACGCAAGGCAAATATCTGTTACAACAAGTTAAGTATCGAAAACGAATCGTGCGCGGGTTGGTTTAGTAGTACCAAAGTACAAGCTTGATTTACTGTGCAATGGTGGTAGGGTTTGTAGACTGGGTAGTGATTAATATCCCATATAATAATAATGAAAAGTTGGAAAACGAATAAAACTAACCAAGCGTGCACTTGTCCTTGATTGGCTGATATTAAGTCTTAGTCCAGAAACAGATTCTGGATGCAGAGTGATTCTGGAAATTTTCCAGGTCTTTCCACCTATTAAACTCCAACCCGAGTGTAACAACTCCACGTTTACGTACAGTTACGTACAGTGGACTGATCTACGAGGCAAACAAACATAAACAGACTGTAGAGTGGGCTCTCATTGGAAAGCAGTGGTTGTGGCACTGCAAAGGTAATTCAAGGATTCGCAAGTTTGGCGGACGAGTAGTGTGGGGTATTAAGCTCACACGAGCAGATGTAGGTAGAAATGTGTTTGAAACTTTGGTTGAGGCTGGCTGGGTTAAGCCGGCCGCTCCACACCAGGGTTTATATAGAACTGAAGATAGATACATAATAAAGGAAAATGCAGTCTAACAGTAGCGAATTCAAAGGTTTCCCGTAAAATAGCGCGGACAGTATCGTAAGTAGCGCTTTCAGAATTGGAGTCGGCAGGAGTGACATACTCTGACAAGATGTAAGAAGTACATTGGTCCAGGTGGCATGGGATAGCAAGGCAACTTTTTGATTGGTAAAGCAATGATATAATATCCCAGTGTGCAACTCGCCCGTAGCTATTCCAAGTGTACCAATGGGGTCAAACGCTATGTTCAGAACTGTAAGGAAAAGTATATTGACAGCAAAGTGCCTAGTAGCCCTGTTTGTAAGGTTACCAGTGGTTTGAGTCTCCAGTACAGTAGATGCAGTGAGTTCGTGTAGAGCTGTAAGGTCTGTGAAGTGAAATAAAACAGGTAGCGCGGAGTATATATGATCGTTACAGGGAGTTTTTGGTTGGTGAAAATCCTGCCATGCCTCTGGAAGTTCCCTTCGCGCCAGGGAGAACTACTCCAAGCATAAGTAGAGCAAAAAAATAATTTTTGGTAGTTGTAGCTAGAAAGCATGGAAACCACAAGTTCGCCAAGATTTTGCAGTTTTTGTATTTTGTCCCGAAGCAGAGGCAGCAGAATCTAATCATTTGGGTTGCTGTATCCAAGTCAAATTTTAAACCTGGAATAGCGCTATTCATTGTAGCTAAACACGAGGAAGCCGTGCTGCAGTCACCGAGAATGTAGTTGGAGGAAAGGATCGTGACAGTATGAAAATGGTTGACGGTAGGGCAACAGAGTGTAGATTGGTTCGTCTTGCGTCAGTTCCATGTCACAAGTACCAACTAGGGGTTTTACTGGTTGTCGGGATTTAACCCCGTAATCTTTATGTTCTCTGATGATTTAATGTAATTCTATGGGCTAAATGCTGGGCAGAGAAGTGAAAGGACACAGCAGGAGTGGATTGAATCATTTCATAGAAGCTGGATTACTCTCATCTGGTTTAATGCGAAGGTTTCTCCAGAAGCAGTGATAAGGGACACCAAAACAGGGGCAGCAGTATCCAAAAAAATTGGATTTTGTGAAATTTTCAAATCAAAATTTGAGGTAGGTATGGTTCGGATGAAGAAGAAATGTTATCTAGTCTGATCTCAACACCCCGTGGAATTTCTGGGTATTGGATCCGTTCTGTAGTGGTCGATTATTGAAAGTTTGAGTGTGCTACTTGGTTCAAAACTTTTGATGACCGAGTTGAGATCAAAATACGAGTTGTGGCTTCTAACTTTGGTGAGGCTGTTCAACTTTCGTCGTCCAAAATTATTGTTTGGAGTATTGGCGATGACATGATCAGTAAAGGGCACATGGAACAGATAGCTCACCATCTCGAAAGTGTCAAGGGCATCTGAGAAGCGTACCTTACTGGACAATACAGCCACAAGGGAAGGATTCCGAGACAAAGTTATATCACATATAGGCTTCGTTAGAAGCAGAAATAACATTGCCGGTGGACTCACAAAAAAATAAAAGCCAGGCCTCCATAGGAATGTCGTCACTACAGGCCACCTAAATATCTACCGGGAGAAATAGATCATTCGACCAAAGGAATTGATTTCATAACACGCTTTTGGACAAAAAGATCTTATATTTCAGTAATGCACGAATTTTCAGGGGAAGTAACAGTTTAAAACCTAAAAAAATTGGGCATAAGATCAACTTGGAATTCTTCTTTGGACCCAGCGGTAACTCTGAGATCACAATTGACAGCGATCCAGCTATCAAAGCGAGAGTCAAGCCCGCTCACAAGACTAACAATCCATATGACACTAGAGAACCTGTAAATTTAACCGAAAGCCCCATCGTAACGCAATTCGAGCAGAAGTGAGCGGCTTCTCGGCTTACGAAAAGTCAACCGCATACCCAAAATTCGCAGCATTTTGTTAGCCATTTTCAGATTACAGAACATGACTGTAGATTCGCTTCATATTTCAAGGGCCAACCTTGCCTTCTACTAAACAATTAAATCTCAAATGCCGTTTACAATCGATTCTGGAATACGTAATGGCTGGTTACTGGAGTAAATTGGCCCCGGGGCTCCAGGTATGCTATATGTGAGGAATTCTTGATCTATTTAGCAATCTTCCACACCACCATTCACGACACCTACCCCATCATACTTAAGACAGAAACATTTATCCCCTCCTAAAACATTCAATCCACTATCATTTTCATTATCATTCTTGGAACCCAAACCGACGTTGCAAATGCCAGAATCCCCCGAAATCGCTCTTTGTCCATGATTGATGTTCTGAAATCAAGAGCCGTTCTGGCTGGACAAAGCATGGTTATGATATTCTCCTGAACAAGATAGTACTCTGAAGGGTCATTACATTTTCTTAAACTCCCATATAAGCAACCAGAGACGCAACGAAAGCCCCCTATCTCGAAGCCAGCTAAACATCATGCGTCGATGACCCAATTGATGTAGACCTCCTCATCTGTACCACACCGCTTCATATACCATTCGCGATCGACTACCTTCCCGAAAACATGTTCTGCATCAAAAACTTCTCCTGAACTCTTTTCCTTTTTTTCAAGCTTGTATCTCCCTCTATATTCCCTCTGCTGCTCTCTACACTTCCTTCCCCGTTGCTTCCTCCGCTGTTTCCCTCACTGGTATTGCCTGTTTTATCCTCTTCATCGCTTTCGAGTACCTGGCTCTGTATTTTTATGTCGAGCTTTTCCACCTTTACACTTGTCTGTCCTTGTTTATTTTGGGGCCCGTGCTCACGTTTTCGACCATTACAGGCTACTTTCGTTCCCTAGAAGGCTGTATGTCAGGTTCTTTCGTCATCTGGCTGGTTTTGCAGCTCGGTTGGAATGTTCAAGCTGTTCTGGCGGTCAAATTGTTAATGCGCATTCACTGTTCATATAGACTATGGTCAATGTCCCTCAAATAGGGTAAGTCATTTTCAGTTTACGCCAGTAACCCCTCTTTGCGTCGATAAGTCATTTTTGAATGTGTCAGGTCTGAAATCAACTGATTTATTTTGCATCATTTCCGCACACCTGATTTTTCGGGTTTCGAACCCGCGCTGCGCTTCATGTGACATCTCTTGCTTCCCAGAGTGTCAACACATATGTTTACTACATCCAACAATTTTGGCCAATTCATCCAAAACTGTCGGTTAATTCAAATGGTGCACTTGACTCAGTCGCATTCCTACGCGACCATCGATACAAGCTTTGCGCTACTTATATGCTACATTGTACTCTTCCCCACCTTGTCCTCCTTTCTGAACACATCATCGATCTTGATATTTACCATTGTCAACTCAGTAAAGTGATTCAGCCTGACCTCTCTGCTGTTACTGAGCCACACAGTGCTACGACTTCTATCCAATCGGACAGGGGTCTTAAACTCGCACTATGTGTGTTTCTCAGTCCAATTATTTGGACGAAAATCGCGATTAAGTCCAAAGTGTGGAAATTAACATGTCTGGAAACGAACAAAACATCGGCTTGGCGATTCAGCCAAGTCTCAATCCGAGCTACATTGGTCCAAGTTCTGTCTTGCTTAACACGCAGACTGATGAAGGTCTTCACCGAGTGCTTGTTGAAGTGCTCCGGGATATCATCGCCAAAATTCAAGAAGAAGGTACTGAAATAGATCCAGAGGATATACTAGACCGTATTGCTGCTAAATTGCCGCCAATTGACCTGTTTCACAGAGACATTCTATCACGGAAGAATATACCGAACAAAATAGAAAGTTTTTTGAAGAAAAATAAAGAATTCGAGTTTGTAGACTGGTCCGAGTGTCCTAAACGGTCTAATCAATTCCAATCTGCCGCTGCAGTCTACGCTGGCCCGGAATATGCTAAAGAAAAGGAGATTTTCTTTCAGACATTGCTTATAAATCGTCGTTCTAATCCCGCTTCATTACAGTAAGCCTCATTTCCTCCCGCATTATCCCACAATGCAGCCGTTATCCCATCTAACTCTCCCAACTTCGACAAAAGTCATCCTCGCGCATGCACAATAGAGAAGTTCCTACCACTCATAACCCCAAGGAAAAGGCAGTTGCCCTTCCGAATACTATTGATTCCTTACCGGACAACCAAGATGAGGTTCACATAGAGACGCGGTCCAACAACTCCAAATCCAATCATGACATCGCCCGGCGTTTCTGAGACCACTCTTCGAAATTTAGTGGGGATGTGTCCAAAGACGTTTGGTACAGACAAGAAAAGCTATGGCGCCGCCTGATCAGAGACTATAGGCTATCCACTACTCAGTCTATACATACTTTCAAGACACTCTGTGTGATGCTGCCGATGAATTATTCGAAACCGAAGTGCTCCCCATGGCAGATAGCTATGATACTGTTGCTGACATGATGTCTAACAAGTTCAACTCCGAGGACCAACAGAACCGTGTTTACGACATATTTAATAACCTTCGATTTATCGCACAATGCTCCTCACCCAAAACAACGTCCCTGGCTCTTTCAACCATAGGATCTACTATCGTCAAGCGCATCTTCCACAGAGTCCGATCATTTATCATAACGATTCATCCAAAACTGATTTCTTCAAAAATTCAGTTATATGTGAACCTTGGGCTACTGGGCCGATCGGCCACGTTAACAGGGCCAAAATAGGGACGACCATGACTTTTTAACCGACCTCGCGAGCTCTTTGCAACTTCAAATGAGTATTAATCCAGACTACAAACCTTGCCCCGCCAACCACATTTGATAATCATTCTAATACCCCGGGCATTTTTTATCAAAATCAGGACGTTACCGATACTCAAATCATCCAAGGTCTCATCGTCCTTTTCCGGGAAAGCATCTCCGGAAGTTTGCGTTTCAAAAGGGGAACAATCCTAACATCCGTTGTTACACTTGAAACCAAAAGGGGCATATAGCTAGCCAGTGACGCCATTCTAACCTCTCTACTCGCAGATTTTTTTCGAACAAAGTACGTGATATCCAACGGAATGAAGATGAAACCAGAGAGGAGGCCCATTGCCCGTGTGCTCGTTGAGTTTGCTGAGGATATGGAGGAAGCCATACAATTTACCGGTACACAAAACGATTAAATCCTCCATTCTACTGCCGTACAGGACGGCCATAATCCATCAGATCCCCATCCAGACGCTTTCGACCCCTCGCTGGCCACTATTTACATCCTTGATCCGGAAATTCCCGACGACTCCTCACCAGACGCACTTTCCATCCCGCCCGAGAACGAATTTCATCATACTAATCTCATCATTACCCCTGACATCGCCTCTACCGGAGACCGTGATACGTCTAACCCTTCTTGGTACATGTCGCTGGCTTCCATTGCTACTTCGCACGATCTCTCTCCGGACGACGATTCAGACCCGATTTTTTAGCGGGAAGCTCACCTTGCCGCCGTGCTTCCAACCGCAGGATCCAGCCGTACTCTAGGATTTCCTTGATTCTTCTTACCATGTTTGCTTTCTTGTCCACTGCTCGGCTCTTTCGGTTTTATTTTTTGCCGATCTTCTGCATCGCATTTACACCTCTATGCGTTAAGGTTATTTGCTTACTTTTGTATTGTTCTGCCGTTAGTTCCCTCGTCATTCTTCCCTCTCCCGTCGCTTCCGACGTAGCCCTTGCCGATACAAATCTAATCCTCGCGTTGACTGCAACAGCCATTCGTCTTCATCGACATACACCGTGCATGTACCTGTTATCGCATCCTGCTCAACAGTATGACCTTGCTAGGTGCTCTACTAGACACTTATGCTAGCCAAATGCGTCATTGGTACCCACCAAGCTGGCCTCTATTGCAAGTCTGCTGGTCTACTATACGGTGCGACAGTCAACTGCCCGTTTCCGCTTCGGCGATGGTAAAAAAACAGGCTTAGGAACCCTTCCGTTCCATATCCCGACTCTGGGTGGTCATTTTATTACACGTCACATTGATTTGGTACCTCACGACATCCCCCTTTCATCGGCCTCGATGTGATGGATGAGCTGGACCTCGTTGACAATACTGTGATAGCTCTTGAACGACGGCGTCGTCATTTCACTGATCCTCCACCTTGCTGTGGACATTACCCTCACTAGAGCTCATGGTCTTGTCTTTTTCGGTGGTGCCTGGCGGACATATGTTTTACGAATCGGAGCTCACGAAACTCCATCGCCATTTTTTTCATCCCAGCGCGGACAAGCTGTTTCAATTGCTTAAACGTGCCAGACCCCTTGGAGCCAACTCCGACACCCTTCGTACTCTCTAGTTGATATCGAAGGCATGCACTATTTATCAGTCCCTCTCGAATCCGCTAACTCGTTTTAAGGTCGCCACCCGACAAGCTATGTTTCGGTCAGGACCTTTCTATCTGCATTGTGTATTTAGGAGGAAAACCAGTCCTCAATGTGGTCGATGTGGCTACTCATATCAGTGCCGCCTCCTTCCTTCTCGGCCAGTCTGTTGATGATGTCTGGCACGAATTCCTCGCATGCTGGTTTTTTTTGTACGTTGGTTACCTCAACAACCTTCGTACGGACCAAGGGTCTGTCTTTATGTCCGCTCGCTGGCAACAGCTCACCGATGCTGTCGGTACTTCCCTCAAACTGTCGGGCGTCGAGTCACACAATTCGCTTGGCCCTGAGGAGCGCTATCATGCCCCATTTCGCCGCATCTACCATAAAATCAGGACTGATTGCCTAAAGTTACCTCCTGCTCTAACACTACGTTTGGCTGCGAAGGCCATGAATGTAACTATGGGTCAGGAAGGCTTGGTACCCTCGCTTCTCGTATTCGGCGTTTTTCCTCGTTTACTTTCCATGCGGTCTTAGTTCCCATCGCAAACTGAGCGTATGCGCGCCATTTCTATCGCTCAACGGTAAATGGCCATCATAATCGCAGAACTGCGAATCCGTCAGGCCCTTGCTTCTAAAGTCACCCCGTCGGCCGACTACATTCATTCCCCTGGCTTTTTTTTCACGTCCGTCGTGATTCCGACCGTAAGTTACAGGGACCTTACAAAGTAACGCGTGTCGCTGGCAAGCAGGTTTAGATTCACCGTGATGGACAAGAAGTCTGCCACAGCATCGCCCAAGTTGTCCCATACCATATCTTAAACGGCTACTCTATGCTTACAGACCTTCGCACACAACTAGAGCAAGTTTGTTCTGCTCTATTTTCGACTCCCTCACTCCCTTACCATCCGATGTGCATGTAACTGAGGTCTTGGCACCTAGTGATGCTCGCAGTTCACTTCCCTTTATCCTGCCGCCAAGGAGAAAGAACTCGATGGTGTACACAAACATGAATTTGGACAGTAGTAACATCTGACTCTGTGCCCCCTGACGCCAATATTCTGGGCTCCGCTTTGTGCTCTCTACTAAGGATGCTTACACTGATGATCCTACCTATAAGGCACTCCTTGTTGTTAAAGGGCACGAGGATCGAGAAAAGGATGGTTTTTTTCACATCTAATCTACTCTATGCCACTCATCACTCCGTATACTAACATGCCTAGCAGTTTCATTTAGTTTTCATCTCCACACTCTCGATGTTACTCAAGCCTACTTGCAGTCCCAATCCCGCTTACACGTGAAATTTATCTACGCCCTCCACCAGAGCTTAACTTACCTCCAGGCCACCTGCTTCGGCTACTTTGCCCTTTATATCGCTTACCTGACGCCGGTGGCTATTGAGACGTCACCATACACAAACGCATTAAGAGTGATCTTGGTTTGACACCAGTCATCAGTGACCGTTGCCTCTACTACCAACGTGAGGGAACACACCTCAACGGGCTCTTGGGCAGCTACGTGGATGATATCATACATGCTAGCAATGGCTACTTTTAGAAGAGAAGCGACGCTATCCTTAAAAATTCGAGTCACGCTCTAGAATCTACGACACTCACTTTCGCCGGCATCTGTATCGAATCCGGCATTGATGAACTCGCGAGGCTTATCAAGCCAATGAAATATCTGATGTTTCCTTGATCGCTAGTGAAGCCAATCCATTGGACGCTTTTACAAAAGCAGGTCCTAATTCTGCGCTCCGGTATCTTCTCCGTAGTGGTGTTTGCGACGCCCCAATTAAGCACTGGATCCTGCGAACTGGATCAAATCCAATGTCAATCAAAGGAGAAGTAAAGTGAATGTCAACATATATGTTTACTACATCCAATACTGTTGGTAAATTTATCCAACACTATCGGTTAATTCGAATGATGTACTTGACTCAGTCGCATTCCTACGCGACCATTTACACAACTGTTGCGAACTTATATGCCGCATTGTACTCCCCCCCTCGTCTCCTTGCTGAATACATCATCGATCTCTACCATTGTCAACTCAGTAAAGGGGGGAAATGTGGGGTGATTTAATATTTGGAAAATATTGTCTGTTGTGGCCCGGGATATCCTACTAAGTGCTCAGTAATACCTCTAAAATTACCCTAAAAAGCCGGCCTAAGTAAATTGATTCTGCCTGAACCCTCAGCTGTTACTGGGCCACCCAGTGCTGGGACTTCTATCCAATCGGACCGGGGTCTTAACCTCGCACTACGTGTGTTTCTCAGTCCAACCATTTGGACGACACACAGAACCATCTGTAACCTGATTGATTCGGTACAGTGCAGTGCCTTTGAACATATTATTTTGCTCTGGGACTACAGTATAATGCACGCGCTTAAACTGTACGAGCCTGAATTTCGACAACTAGGGGGATTGTTGGTCCTGAAAATACAAATAGTCTTTTAATACGGGAAATTCTGTTGATTTTCATATAGTACAGCATAGTGTTGTCTTGTGCACTGTAATGGCGACTACAGTACCACCGCCGTGCTGTATATCAGCGTTGGCGCTCGCTCACTATCTCGCCTTCCCCGGAGAACATCAGGAGAACTACTAAAGCGTTGACTTAGTAGCCCGTTGTGTATTCCTTTACTTCAAGCTACTCCTATTCTACTCTTCACTTTACCTCTACTCTCTATGCTTCAGACAAATACCCTTGTTTGTACCAAGATACGACAGAACGCGAAGCCAAAAGCAGTAAAAACGACAAATTTATCATATTTGATACGAAAAACCTGTAGCAAATGCTTCGAAATGGTTGAGACCAGGGTTGTGGGTACATGTCAAAAACACATGTACCTGATATATGGAACATTGCAGTATTTTCCGAACCCGAGTTACATCGGTCCATTGGTACATATGAATAAATTCAAGTTGGTACCTTGGATGTGGTACCATGAAATGCTTGCTTTCTTTAATTCCTATCTTTGGCCAAGCGTAGCCTACCGTACTTCTATCAAGGGCGCGGCACAGCACAGCATTATATGTACTGTACTGTGCCGTGCCCCAATCCCCATCCCCTTCCTGTCATGCCATGGGGGATACGTCTACAAGCTTCCAGATGTGCCCGGGGTGCGGCGCTGTACAGTACTGTAGGTGCGAATTTATGGGGCATGTACAATACAGTACTGTACTGTGCATACAGTAACTTGAGTACCACACTCCCCCCTGCTGAGGGTACGCCGCCGCCCCGGGCGTACTGTACAAAAGCAGTACAGTTCACTCCGCCCAAGCCTTCCCTCCACACCACCGCACCAAAGTCTGCACGTCCGCCCCTGAGCTTGCACACCGCCATACCGATACGCACATTCCTGGCGCCTTGTCCTCCGGCGTTCGCAGCTAAGCCTCCACACCGCCACACCAGAGTACGCAAGTTTCTGGCGCCCTTCCCTCCTTGACTTTTCAACCTCGACTGACTATCTCCTTCAGCTTCCTTTGCGGTTTCCTTCTCTTCTCAACACGGAGCTCACGTCCTCTCTACGGCTACGAGCGAGCGACCTCTGTGAAGTGCCGTGGTGCGTTGAGACTGTCGGTATACACGTGGAAGCGAGCAAGCGGCCCGACGGACAGTGATACACTGCATGAAACATATAAATTTTTTTGGGGTGGTACAAGAACATAAAAATTTCCACATTTACCAGTTCCATGTAATTTTTTAAAAAAGTGCGGTACATGGGTACACGTACTCATTTCTTTACTCATTGCTTATCGCCGTCACATTTACCAGGTACAACTAATATGTGGCCATATTTCCCCATGTACTAGTAACTGACTCAGACTATGTGGTCTAGTCGGCGAAAACCGGGCCGGTAACTGGACAGATGTGAGTTAAATTACAGAAGAGTGCATCGCTAAAATGCACGTGAGTGGGGTCACAGCGACAAGAGACTGTCGTTTGGATTTCATTCTAGTCTTCGGACCCGCCTTGGTTTTATTTGGAGCTATATATTTCCCATTCTTGCAATGGTAAAAAAGCTTTCATAGCCGAGGTACCAAAGGCGAGGACTATACATTAAACGGAACTCATTGCAAATGGCCACATGTCAGTAACGGGAATCACGCAATAGGGATTTATATGACGCCTACGCACCTTTTTCATTTTTCATTGCTATTTTTTTCACTCACATCAATACCCTCTATCCTCAAAAATGACTCTCTAATATGGCCCACGGACTTGATTTTAACTAAAATATTGGTTGATTCTTCATATTTGTTCGCAATTTGACCACGTTATTGATATTATCGGTTGAAATCAGATTACAGAGTGGACTGCAAACGCGACCAGACAGGCTTAATCTGGGCTCATTTTCAATCTGAGTAGCAGGAGTACTTAAAAAGAAATTTCAAAGCTTTGCAACATTCCCAAATAGTTCTCGATTCGTAGATATCTATTCGTATTTGTTACTGCCTTTTTCAAATGGTTCGAATCGAAACAGTCTTAGTTCCGTGACCATTAAATTGCTAGCTACATCTGATTCATCTTCTTCTTTATTTGTAAAAAAGCATTGTTTAACTTCATAATTTCCTGTTAAATCGATAGTAGCATCTCAGTTGGGTCCCCGAGCAAAAATGGGTCAGTGTTTTTGCCTGCATGCATGATTACCGTAAGTGGAACAACCACTTTTTCATTATAAAATTTTGCCTAAGTTCTTGAACTTTATGGATCACTCGGCTGAACGCGTATCAATGTCGACATCAAATACTTAAACTACGGGTCAAAGACAACAGCAACATAATGATAAACGTACGTACCATTAATAGACCGAAATTAAAAAAAGAATCGAGAAGATCGGTAAATGATTCAGCGACAAAGAATGACATTTTCTCTTTGTACATACCAATTTGGCATCGATGTCGTCTGCCAGAATTGAAATCAAAGTCTTACAGTTCCTCTCAAACTTCTGGTAAACATCCGTAATGTTGGAAACAACCTCAATTACATTCTGCGTTTTCTTTGGCTTTTCAGGCAAGGGAAGATAAGTTTTACAAGATCTTCAACAACACAGTGTACAATTTCCCATTTTCTGAACTAGGATCGCGATTTCGAAGATTGAGGTCTGCTAAAGTACCGAAACATTTCTGAAATATTTCCTTATAAGAAAAGATCACTCGAAACATGAGAAGAACGCTAACAAACATCGTTTTCACTGGCGTTAAGATAAGCTTCGGACTTATATTAACGTATCTGCAACCGTCCATCCATCACTTTCGTCATTTGAAGAATTTATTGGTCCAAGCCATGCATTTCTGCAAAACGTTTTGAACTTTCGCAGCGTCAATGAGAGGGAGTTATTCAGTAACAACTTTTGACAGAGATGAACTTAACGCCGCAGATATAATTTACACAAAGTAAGCATCACTAAAACAAGTTCCTATCTCAGCAAGTCGAAAGGAAGGAGATTATTTGATAATGTATACGCATGCTCGTAAATTAGAACCACCATCTTTTACTCTGGCAAATATATTCTCTCTCATCTTAAACTTGTCCACATGTTCCACCAGACTGTCATGCATTGATTCCCCTCTTGTATCATCACACTGAATCAATTCCAGGTGGACTCCGTGTACATGCTTTCTTGTGAATTTGTAGCGCATGCAATTATAGAGCCATTCGGGCAAAAAAAGACGTTAAAACGTATTAGTCATGTCCTCATCCATTGTAGAACATGTTTTTATTATAAATTCGCCTAACTTTGCTGCAAATAAAGCTTTAAGCTGTCTGAAATAGCATGAAAATGATCTACAGATTGATCTTTCTCCTCAAAAGTAGCTTTATAGGCTTTTATTTCTTCGAGCGTCGGCATTTCAATAGAAACAGCAGGTTTTTGTGATAATTTTCGCAATAACATCCTACTAACGAACCTCACAAGAAGGCGGAAACATAGCTTTTTATACCAAGTATCATGCATATAAACCACGTCCTGCAGCACGTGCGGTACCATATTAAGACTAATCTTAAGCAGTAGACTGCATCTAGCGCTCTAGGCCTACCACGCTGTCTTCTTCTGCTTGGAAGGATTTGAATGATCTATTATTATAATATAGGGCATAATAGTTCTGTAGTGGCTTGAAGTCGTTAAAACATACCGAATTGTAGCTTTATATAAGCATTTCATGATGATTGGCCACTGATCACAAAAAAGAGTTGAGTAGATCCACAAATGGTGCCATTATGGGACTCAGTTTTGAAATTATTGTAACCAAGCGATCTAGACGCCGTATGAAATTACCCACCAATTGCTCTAAGAAATTTTTTCAACGTCTCTGTTAATTGCAGCGAAAAAACATCGCAAATAGGATGGTAAGGTGATTCGGCATAGTGAGGGCTCGTTGTCGATGTCGATGACGATGTCAATTTCGACCTCAAACCCCTACCCCACTGCCGTCTGCCGGTCGAATGCACGATTTGCAATCAAAACATTTTATTGCTGGTAAAGAGCAACATAATGAAGATTACACTGACCTTCTGAGGGTACATGTTTTGATGTTTTGATTTTCTTTTTTATCAGAAGCCATATGTGGTAGAAAATTGATTACCTTTGAAGTAAATAGCCTCTCTCATTGTGTTCTATAGCTGTTTAATTCTACTTCCACTAATGTAAACTAAAGTTAAAACAGTATCAGAAGCAACTGAAAACAAATTCCATCTTCTTACACACTTAATAATTTGGGAGCCAATATTTCCGTCATAAAAAACTAATTAATCCAAATAAAAATCTTGATACTACATATTGGTTCAATTTAATTCGAGAAAACGTTAAAGTTAAAAAATTTTGAAACTTTATGTTTAGTTGCTGATAATCTAGTTGCATGTTGATCGTAACACAGTGGAATCCATTAATGGGCCCTTTACAACGACAAAGTCTCAATTTGATTCAATTATTTTGTTCCAATATCTCTTTCCATACGAATGAATTGAAAAGCTTTCCGTTTGGTACAGCTCATTGTACAACTAAATAAAGTGTAAAATTAATATTCTGATATTAAGTCCGTGCGAAGTATTTCTGAAGCAATCGTTCCCACGCAGAAACAAAAGAAAATGAATGTTCTCGAATCGACACAAAAATGCTAAAAGTCTTGAATTGAAAGCATAATTCTATTGTACGCAGTCCTAAACTATCAAGGTAGTATTTTGTTTACTGCTATATCCAAATGCTAGAAGGTTTACTATAAATGATGCCCGCACAACAATAGGTCTAAAAAAAGCCTCTTAATATGTCTAATATGTAATAGGCAGAAAAGTACAAATACATGTTCTAATTAATATGCATGCATGCATGCAATAGGCATGTAAATTACCTTCAGCTGGTGAAATTCCAGTGGAGGTAAGTTTCGTTGCGCGGGTTACTATTTAGAAAAAACAGTACCTTTTAAAAGTTTGATCGTTTTCAATTTTTGAGAATAGGTCGAGAGGTACTATGGATGTGTGACTAACTTTGGAAGGGAATATGAAATAAAATTCGTGCGCTATTGCCACATATCAATAATTATCAAGTTAAATACTAGCGGCGGTGCTGAATTGATGGTGATAAATATTTAGACATTTAACAACGGAACTCAAGGCAAACACCCTTTAGTATCTGCTCACGGATTTAAAATACTGGGAGCTGTTTTAATGACTAATTCAAACTAATTACTTTTTCTTTATTTATATCACATAGCAAATGCTAAACCCCTAAAACCCCTAATTGTTCCTTCAATCGTAATATTGTTTCCAATTTTAACTCCTAAATAATTTTTAGTCTAGCACGCCTAGGAAGGGAACACTAGGTTTATTTCGATATCTTCCAGGCTTCAAGCTCTGGAGAAATTACTGGAATAAAACCGATCAAACTGAAAAATATGCTAGTTCGGCGATAATTAAAAAAGCTAAAAATAATTTCGGTGTTTCAAATAGAATCAATGATGAAAATAAAGAGCGATTAATTCTTCTAGACCTGTTAAATTTGAAATAAAATCTATGTTAGCTTCTATTCTTGTGTTTTTTTCTAAAAGAAACTAATTGATAATTGATCTTCTTTCAGATCATTAATTAACCGTTAGAAATCCATCCATTTATTATTTTGGTCGTATATTTCATAGAAATAAATCAAAAGGATCACAAACGTCTGTGTGCATTCAAAATTAAGTATCTCTTTACAGATCTATATCTTCATCGTTGATAGAAATAAATTGTATTCGAAAGGTAACAGAGGAAACTGGGATATAATTTCAGATTAAAACTTTTGTTTTTTCAGAATAGGTAGAGATACCTTTGAAAATGCAAAAGTGAGTCATTTAAAATATTTTGAGGTTCAAATCGTGATCAATTATATCTCAAAAGATATCAATGACTGCTTGGATTCAAAATTTGCGGCAACAGAGAGATAATTTAGCTCCGCTTTAGGTTGTAAAATAAGCCAAATCGATAATATATACGAGAAGAAAAAATAGAGGTGACCGATAGACAAAGCTTGAAAATTCTACGGTGTCCAGACTATCTTATCAGTTTTATTTACATGGCCAAAAATATAACAGCCTAGTTTTAACGCTGAAATAATAAGAAAATTTCAGCACCCAAATCAAATTAAAAGTTAATTAAATTGTAGTTAACGTGTTTTCCAATTTCTAAACTACGTCTATATAAGAACCTGCTCTCATTTCAGAGTAACACACCCTAGCTCCTGATCTTTTGATCAATATGGCGATCAAAACTTTGTATGATGGAGAAGTTAGCTAATTCTGTTAATAATTAATTGTTGCCATCGATAAGATTCAATTTAAATAACTTACAAAACGATTCATATTCAGCTCATTAATCTACCTAAGATTTCTTGTCTGAAATGATGCTCCCCGTCTTGCAGATGGATATTTTTGCCCTTTTAAAACATTAAACTAAGTTTACTGTACTTGCTGCAAATCTCAAAAAATCCTTTTGGTACAATTTATTACCTCTGTGCTCCACTAGTAGACTGAAGAAAAGGAGTTTGTTCATTTTGAAACTTCAGAGGGATGCAAAACTGGCAATTTTTAAGGATTTTTCAATAGTATTTTTCATGTCTGTAACTTATTGTGTAATGTGTTATATTTGCCGTTAAATAATCCCTGTTTCGTTTATTCTTCTCCAAATCATTGAAGTTTTAATGTCCTTGGATCCATATGTAACCGCGCAGCTAGCAAGATCCGTTCGCTTTTTGTTCAATATTTTCTCATCTCAGGTGAGAATTGAATACATTTTTGATGTATTTTTCTGTTCATCGATTTCAAACTGGCAGTAGTATTCCATGACAATCTGTTCTTTCTTTAAAATATTGATTTTCAGTCCTCTTTAGGTGCTACTTGGCATAAAATGACCACCTAGAGAAGAAATCACATAAACATTTTGCTAATGTAAATAATTTTATGGGAAGTAAAATCCAATCTCTAATATTCTTTCTGAAGCTTCCGCCATATACGACTGCATAAAACTTCGAGGATATTTAATTCTAAATTTTGAAACTTAAAAGTTATCAGTAAAAATATAAACCCTCCTGAGGTTTTAATGCTCTGTTATTTCCTCTGGTTCCGTCTCACATTTCTTGAGATACTAGTCTCTTGCTTTTATTAGTGGACAAATTATTAATCATACAAAGTCCCGCAATTTATACCTTTACATTATCATGTCATAACTAGACATTGATACAAATTAGCATTATAATATATCCTACACTATTTTCAATCTGTTGACGCCAAACAGGCGAATGAAACGTTTGCTGGTACCTTTGCTCTTGAAGAACCTTTCCCGTATGTTTTTTATTCTGGAAAAATACTATCAGTGAATTATTCCCATCGCGTTATTTTCTGTTCTATTTATGGAAAGCGGATTCATACTGCAAGTCGGGACACTCAGATAAGCTTGAAGGTACCAAACTGCCGTCGAAGATGTATTATTACTATTTGTTATATTACTATTTGTTATATTCATGTCATCGTTGCAGAGCCCTGCCGGTCAGCAGCGACTAACGATTGAATCTCAACGCTACTGCTGTAGAGAACACTACTTTCGATCACATTAATATTGAATTATGTAATATCTCCTTTCACTTTGAATATTTCGTGCAGACCACTAAGAAATTCATATTTTTGCCCATGCATGAATCATTATTCTTTACAGAACCGTAGTAGTGACAAAATTAGAAAGTTTTCGATAAAACAAGATCTGTTTTCATTTCCATCCGTTTCTGTTCCGTTCTTTCGTCCATAGGAGCCGGTTTTCGAATTCGAGTAAATGATAGTTACTTATCGTTTTTCAGGTATTTGTTATCATATATAAATACCGCCGTCCCTTTAGTTCTCAAAAACATACGATATTCACAAAATAAATTAATTATCCCCCCTTTTACATCCCAAGTCGAACCGAATTATGCAAGGTCCATTGACTTGATCTCATCTTCTACTTCATACTGACTTTCTATATATTCCAATGCGTCAACTTTAGGATCTTTCCGCTCTTTATCGGAACTATAAATATTTTCATAGATGTATGATTGCACATATATGATTCTTAGTTTCAACAAAAGATTATACTTGGACAATTTTCCTTCCTGTATGAATCTATCGGGATTAATTCTCGTCACCTGAGTATATTCGAATAAAATTTTCTCATCAACAGCTTTGCAGATCCTAACCCTCTAATCTATGTTCCATTCTGTACTATCCTCTTCATATAATACGATCTTAATGGGATTAACCGAAAAATTTTCCGAAGAAACTTCTCGAAAATCAAAATGGTGCTTTAAGAGTATCTAAATTTAGCCTTACTCATGTGCGTAAAAGATTCTATTGAAAATATAGCAGTCTTTTCTATCCCTTTTCGTGTAGTTTTAATTGCAGAATAGTTGGAACTTCCTTAATCTCGCTACCGCTTCTCTTAGTTCTTTGTTTTAAGTTGCGGCTATTCATCTCGGGTTCCCTTTATTTTCTACTACATTCCGTCATTTTGACATGCCTCTTCATTTCGCGTTACGTTTTCAGTAATTTTGTATTTCATCTCCGTGATTGAATAAGGGGAGTAAATCCGATCAAAATGAGGTCAAATTACAGTCATCCTGGTACGATAATGAATTAAAATTCCCTTCTCATGTTAGCTTAATTACTCTCTGTTGCCTCTGCCAACAGCTTATAGCTCGCAAAGAGGCTTACGGACTTTACTGCAGTTTAATGTCAAACCTAGGACTTGACCGTTTCTTTTATGCACTGTACAGTGCTGCACTTTTGAGCTGAGCTATTGCAGATAAGCTCAATAATGCCTCCGGTTAGCCTCTCAGTCTCCTCTACATGACTTCTGGAAACTTCCTTTGATCATCTGGAAGCACCAGTCGACTCTTGTCGAGGTCTATATGAGCCCCAGTCTCCGTCCATGTTCTGTCTTAGTAAAGTTCTTTACTATCTCCTCCATTCTCTTCGATCCTTCTTGTTCCCTCATTTTATCTCTCTCTCACACACTCTTTCTCTGGATCACTATTCTCTCTCTCTATAGCACCCTCCCTCACTCTATCTCTGGTTCACCATATCTTCTCTTCAGTATTTTAGACATTTTAGTGTAATTTTTTCGTTGCGAAGAATATATTCAACAGTGGTTATTAATAATTTGCTAAATTCTTGCTTTATGTGTATTATAGTTTGAAATACCTTATAAAATTCCTTCTTTGATTATATTATCAATAGTATATTCTGCGGAAGGTTTCCGCGAATCAATATAGAGCGACAGCAGTCGCTCGCAGAAATTAACTACCGCGCCAAATATGGCATATTATTAAATCAATTTGAATTTTGTCTCATTGAAAGCATTTTTCTATCCCTTGATTCAGACTAGGCAATATAATTTGTTCTATTATTTGTGTTCCGCCTGCCTAAATTATTTCTAAAACATTTTAGGAGACTTGAATAAAACATGTTTCGAATTTATGTGAAGCAAAGCGTTTTTATTCTTATTCTTGGACAAAATATCCCACACAGAAGCAAGTAAATGTGAATATGTCATCAAAGAACGAGAATTGTTTAGCTCTTAAGTTGCCCGAGAAATATTTTATGTAATGAATGTACGCCTTACTCTAAATAAGAGCTTTTAATCTCTACAATATCCCTTAAATAGTTAGTTTATATTATTTGATATAGATCTCGAGGAAGTGACCCTCGCTGATGACAAAACAGAAGATCAACTATCTCTTTGGATACACTTAAATTTTCAGTAAACTCACTTCTTTCAACGAGTGCCCAATACCATTTGTTTATAGGTTCATATTGCAGTCAACGAAATTGATCTGGAGTTTTCCCTGTTGTTTTTCCTTGTTTAAGTCTGGAAGTGTGGCATCTCGTGGAATGTAGACGTGCAGAAATGCAAAAAAAAACAAGGCAAAAGTATATTAAATTCAATGATAAATGAGTAATAGAGAAAAAGATGAAGAAAAAGACAGAATACATAGTAGATCACTTAGCCGGTACATTCCCTAAGAGAGTGCTTTATTTTTTGGAGCACATTCATAGAATAAATCACTCAGACTCTCCAGCCCGAAGGAAAACGAGCTCAACAACCGGCATTCTATTCATTTATGTAGAATCTCTAGGCATTGTGCAATAAATATCTGCTGCAACAATTCAGCAAGACCAAATCCAGATTCGATTTATGTCCAATCCTCCGTGAAACGCTTAATCCTGCAAAGTTATGAGGAACTCCATCAACCCATCTCTCAGAGTTCAATGTGTTGCAGTAACATCTGATTCCTAGAAACGTCTTCTTTAGAATACCCTACCCATATTTAACGCATGAATTCGTATTGATACCTTTCAGATAAATCGTTACGTACATTCGCTCTTTCTCAGGAGAAGCGTATTAAATATTTCTTTGATAAATTCGCTACTCTCATATTCATAACTTTTAATTTACTTTTATGTAATTTTCCCTAATCGGTCACCTAAAGCCGACTTTCATGAAAATAAATCCTCTAATATCCTAGTTTACACTAATCATGGATATGACCTCCTTTGAATAATTAGTAATTCTTGCTCTCCTATCAACTGTCCTACAAAAGTTTTAATCCCTACATGCTGCTATACATCATTTTTGGCTAGTTGGTAAATATTTCTCGTCAAATTACTAAAAGGGAGTCGAATCCTTATCGCTTTCTTGTAATGATCAAACCTGGTATTTCTTGGGGTAGAAATAGTCGAATTACTTCACTAATTGTTGGGGGGAAGTAATTATTCGAAGCAGTGGATGGTGTAAGGAGCAGAGGAGTCTGTCAGTGGTCTGTTCGTCATCAGAAAAATGTTGATAATCGCAGTGAAAGGAGGAAATTGAGGTGCAAGAAAAGGAAAGATGTTAGGGCCTTGGAGATGGGACGGAAGGCCGTGGATTTATGCTATAGGATTGAGATTCTGTTTGATAAGCTTATGTTAGGGTAAAGATTCCATAGGGAAGGATGCCTTGTATCAGAGGGATGCTGTATCATTGAGAGGAGACATGATATACAACCCCTTTACGGTCAGTACAAAACTAACCTGAACCTTCAAAACGGGTGGGAATTGAGCGTGCTATTACCATAGAAATCCTCGAACATTCCAAACATTCGCGTTTCGCTCCGTCCAATGATACTACAATAAATTACTTTTGGTAAGTATATGAATGTTTCCGCTTCAAAATTTGGTCAAATTTCTCTGCTCCGCTACCCTCTCACACTCCACATTACGCATGTCACTGTCGTAGGATCTACCGTTCGGAGTAATCTGCAACCCCTTTGCCGTATTTTAGCGGCAGTCTCGCATCCATCACATCATCATTAATCTAAATAATGTTGACAATGGTCGAATGTCGCTCCTCGCTTGTCTCCATATGAGCAAATTGGAGGTAGCAGGGAATTTTACATCCATCCACTTGAAGCAACGGTTTCCTGTACCCTCCTTTGTCTATGTGCTTTCGTCATCGCAATGTCAAATCAACTTTTGCGAATGTGGAGGTATACATATAGTTTGTCCCTCTACGAAGGATTTATTCGAACATGTAAATTCATTTGGATTATTCAGACAATGAGTTAGCTATCGTGGCGAAACTCGGCACACCTTCAATTAGAAGGCATAACGAGCCGCAGTCCACAACTTTTCCATCAAGACACGGTCAGATTACCAGCGATCGCTGCGAACTGCCCTGGCCTTGTCAGGTATTACTTTTGAGGCCTTTCAGCAAAAAAAAATCTCTCCAGAACTTAACAATCACTTCTTATCATTTGTTAACAAACACTGATCATGAATTACAAGATTCTTCAGGTGACTCGCCACACTCTTCCCTTATTCGTTTCGCCTCTGCGTTTTTCAAATTTCGACTTGTAACTGCCTGCTTTCTTGAAATTCTGCCAAATATGATGTTGGTACAGGGTAATATCTTGAGCAAATGAGAGCAAACCCGTTAGGTAGCACCGGAACTTCTGTTTTGAAACAATATAGCATCTTTTTTACGCTTAAGTAAACCTTGTTCTCCTGAATGTTAACGCTGAGCCACAAATTCTGTTGAAAAGCAACACCCGTGGCGTACTCAGCGTAATTATATTGCTTCAATAACTATTTGCAATCGTGCAATGTTTCAATGCTGTAATTTCTTCGAACGACAACAGCCAATGCCTCAAACATGAATCCGACAAAGAAATTGTCCATTATCTCGAAAGATTACCCTTTTCTGCCAAAAACTCTCGTAAGAAATTCCTATTGCGCTCCGTTTTTAATAATTTTGAACATCCAAAAAATGCATCCTTTCCACTTGTATCCTTTCCACTTCCGTCACTTTAACGTCCTCCTTCGGTATTGCAGCGGTTGAAGAAGAAGTTTAAATTCATTCAGTATCTACTGGGATTGCGCACGCCCTAACTATACAGCTAAGACCTAACCGTATGTACCTCGTCGTCCATGCGCATCGGGGCTCGCGGGAGGATGCCTTGAGCGATGGATGACCAGAGGTTGCAACTCAGTCGCTGGTAAATACTGCGGCGGATAATGTTGAGAAAGTTCGATTTAGGGTCCAACTTTGGTTAGTTGTGCTGAGGAGATGATTTTGGAATGGTTTGGTTTTGGTGTCTTATAGTGCATGACGATGATCCGGTCGTAAATCTGGAACTGTGTCAGATTTAAAATTTCAAATATTTAGAACTTTTGGGATATGGTTTACCGGCGCCGGCCCCGCCAGCCATACCGCTGGCCGGCAGGTGACCGAGTTGAGTGGTTACCTAGGACCAATTGGTGCATATATACCGTAGCTAGTTACCATAAAATAGAGTCAAGCGAAATTCAAGCGACCACATCTTTCATTTTCAACTATCTTCATTGTATCAATTTCTTCATTTCTCATCATTGCTTTGGTCCTACTTCGTATTCCTTTACGGTTCATGGGCCCAGAAGGTCAACTCTAGCAGACTTCATCGCTTTACTGCTAACGTTTTCTTCTTTTTACTTTTTTGCTTCCGCTGTACTGCCCACTGCCTGCTGCTGCTTGTAAGACTGTTGTTGTTTTGAAATTACTTAATTATTTTATGCTTTGTCTCATTTCTGTGTTGACGTCAGCTTTTTTTGTTGGGATTGATTGTCTTTGCAAAGCCGGCCACTCCGGTGTTCACAATAACCAATCGGATAATCCTTGCGTGAGTGGGGGTACGGGGTGTCCTGGCGTACTAACTGGAGTGTTTCGTGCCGAGCATCTTTCCTGCAAGGGGTTAGCTTGGTCCGCGGAGGTGAACACTGGTGACAGTTAGTAGCCTCTACTTGGGAGCCCCGTAAGGATCACAGGTGCATCCGCCTTGCGCGCAAGAGGTGTGGTGGTGACTCCTGAAGTATTTTTCACCCGTAGAAAGATAATCGGGGCCAGGAGTCCGACTCCTAGTGTTACTGACCCGGACTGCGGAGTCAGTCTTCAACCTCAAGATCAAGATCAAGAGTTTAAGTCATCAAGTTTGTTTTGATTTCATTCACTACTCGTCTCAGTCACCATCTACATTGGCCTTGTAGGACTCCGAGGTTGAGTCTGGCACTGGATCGGGCATTGAAGTTCCCCGCTTCCATGGTCGTCGTGGCGAGGATTATGGATTGCGTCATCTTCGCCTTCGTGCTGCATGTCGTGTAAAGAACGTTTGGAGTGTAGTCGAACCTAATAGGTCCGGAACATCATCATCGACTGCCAGAACCTAGTCTACCGATGGAGGGGAGAGACCGACTACTGGAACTTCATCTGATTCGGAAGTCAAGATTGTGGCCAAAAAGGAAAAGGATTCGGGCATCATCATCTTCGCTCTTAATGACCCCTATCTACGTGTGTTTCTTGAGGCTGAAGATGATCCTGAGAAAAAGTCAAGTTGCTTGACGCGCGATACGCCTCGAATCGCACTGTGTCATGGATCTCCGTTCAGATCCAGCTATATCGCATGTCCTAAACCAACCATAACATGGCCACCTAGGTTGATCAGTTCACCTCACTATTTGCGCAGCTGGAACCTATGAGGAACGAAGCTGGCGTCCCGGAAAGTCACAACGCTCCAATTTTGTTGGTATCCATCGATCTGCCGGGTCCATTTGAGTGAACTGGCGCTGCCCTTCGCACCAAGGACGTGGACGAACTAGCCTCGGATTATGTCTCTAAAACGCTTATTGACGAATACAACGCACGGCAGACGTCCAGACTCGGTTCTGGTCGCGCCACCAGAGGTCGCAAGAACCGCAAAAACAAAAGCAACAATTGTTCCCTTTTATCTAGAAATAGTCAACATCGCAACCCTGACGTCCCGTCTGAGCCTGAGGAAGACTCCGACCTCGAAAATAGTGAACGTATCGTTGTCGCTGCTGCAATCAAGTCTCTGAAGTCTCATCACCACGACCATGTCAGCGATTACTATTGCGACTTCTGCGAGAAACACGAACACACGGTGTATCGTTGATATCTTAACCAGGACAACCTCAACAACAAACTCCCTCCCAAGATCCGTCAGGAATTACAAATAAACCCCATAAAGAGCACAGTTGCTTCGGCCTCTGTCGGCAAGTCGGGTACGAAGTACAATAAGGTTGAGTTTGTTTGGGCGATTGTCGCAAAAAACACAATGAAGCCACCTGGTGACCTTCTCTCTTACGCTGATAGCGGTGCCATTGTGCACTGCTTCCACTCCGAGTCTGTCTTTGTACCGGGAACCCTGCAACTGTGTAAGTTCCAGACTATCCTACTGGAAAATGAAACTCCCATCGTGGCGAACCGTTGCGGCGAAGTCATTGTCCCATTTACGAATGCAAACGTTCGGCTCCAGGGAGTTTTACACAGTCCTGATCTCGGATCCAACTTGGTATCTGCCGGTCAACTCGCTGATCATGGCATCCTTTCGTTGTTCGATAGCGACAACGTCACTTTGATGTTGGAGAAAACTGGATTTGTTTGAGGCACTGGAGATCGGGACTCGGAGACAAGGATGCGTCTCCTACCGCAACCGATTGCGCAGACGACTAACGAGTCTGCGCTTCTTCTCAGTGCGCTCGACTCTGCGCAACTTTGGCATCGCCGACATGCCCATCTTCATGCCCGCGAGCTTTTCAACCTTCGTAAGCATGCTGACGGAGTCCCACAACTAAAACCAATCAAGTATTTTTGTCAGGAATGCCGTATGTGAAAGGCTCAATAGCTTCCCTTCCTTGGACAATTCAAGATTGCGAAACAGATTGGCGACATAGTGCACTCAGGTATCGTTGGACCGTTGGAACTTTCCTTTTCCAGATAATCACAAGTACATCAGCACCTTCCTAGATAAAAAGTCCCGGTACACATTTTTTTGGATTCATGCAACGGCGAAGTGACCTGCAGGAAGAATTCGATGAGGCATCAGCCAAGTTTCGCGAAATTGAAGGATCTCCTATCGCCAACATTCACTGCGATGGAGCAAAGGAGTATGTGGTTTTACGGAAATATGTGGGCGGAGGAGATGACGGAAACAAGTCTTTCTCCCCGCCATATACTCCGGAGCTGAGCGGAATAGCTGAGCGTTCAACCGCACGCTGATGGCAGGGGCACTTTCCATGCTAATCCAAGCCAACTTGCCGTCGTGTCTGTTTCCGCTGCTGTGAAAAATGTTTTGTATGTCAGGAATCGCGTGCCGCACTCAAAGACTGGAGCTACTCCTTATTCTCTGTTCACTGGAAAGCTACCGTCGCTGGCACATGTTCGAGTGTCTGAATGTGCAGAATATGTGCTGCGCCAGCCTAAGGGATCGAACCTTGAGTCCCGAGCCGTTGAAGGGCGTACTTGGAGACAATGGATCACAGTGTGTACAAGGTACTTGTGACCGGAACACCTCGTATTGTGCAGTCCCGTCATATGACATTTGATGAGTCTCGATTCCCCGGAGCAACAGACTTGGAAGAGTACATGGACAGTGAGTGTGACTCGGATGAAACCTTGGATGAGGCAATGGCATCGGAAAGTGAGGACGAATGTGTGTGTTTCATCACCTCAGATGACGAAAATAGACTTGACATTGGTGACTCACTGGCGATGTTGACTTGCACCCAATGCAGAAAGTGAGCAGGATGACGATTACGGCAATCAAGCTGACGAAGAGGTCTATGGTGACCAAATTGATGACAACATTGACGAATCAGGTGAGGAAAACGAAGGGGAAGACGAAGATGATGACTTCGAGTATGCTGTATCAGGCCAGTTGGAACAAAACAACATCGAACACATTGAGCCCCATTCCAGGTATCCCACTCAAGATAGTCACTCACCGCGACGCTGGTTAATGGCATCGGCAGTCATCTCTTGGTAAATCAAGGTCACAACCAGTGACGAGCCCACTCTTGATTGCCATAGGTTCTGATCCTCTTAGGAGGAGCAGAACCTATGGCAATCCGCGCTCGACGAGGAGTTTGACTCTCTGGAGTTCAGCAATACTTGGATTCTCGACAACCGTCCCCGCTCGCAACCCTTGCCAATCAACTGGTTCTTAAAGTCAAATGAGAGGCCGATGGGAGTGTGGAACGCTTCAAGGCTCGAATCGTCGCTGGCGAAAACTTTCGAAAGCCTGGCTAAGACTACAAGGAGACCTATGCTCTGGTTGTATCGTTCTCGCTGGTTCGAATATTCCAATAACGGGTTTTGTGTGTGAAGATGTGTATTGCACAGCTGTATGTGAAGTCTGCATTCCTGAAGGGCGAGCTCGAGGAAGATATGTGGGTGATGTCACCAAGAGGTATCCCAGGAGTCAAGTCTCGGTGCTACAAAATCATTAAAGCGATGTACGGGCTGAAGCAAGCTCACCTGGAGTGGCACGAGAAGTTTTGCCGGGACTTTGAGCGGATAGGATTTGTGGAGCTTCCCAGTGCGCCATGTATGTTTCGGCGAGAACGGAAAGACGGAAGCCTGGAGTTCATCCTGGTGTATGTGGACGACCTTTTGTTTCCGGCACCCTCTGCGCCAACGCGAGACATCATTGCGGAGGATCATAAGGCATTGTATGACCTCAGAGTGTCGGACCAAGTTAAACCTTTTCTGGGAGTCCAGCTGAAGTGTACACAAGACTCGGACGGGCATGTTCAGTCTCTTCAAATGAGCCAGCCGCTGTATGCGGAAGGGGTACTCCGGCAATTCGGTTTGCCCGCAATCACTCCGATAGTGGAATTGTTCTTCAATTGTTTGGGTGCTGAGAAGGACAAGTCTGTGGGGGAGGTTTAAGAGTACCAGCAAATGATCAAGTCCCTTCTGTACTTGGCTCTTCGAATCCGTCCGGACATCGCAGTAGCCGTGATTATATCGGCGAGGTTCCAGAAATCTCCTATTGCGTATTGTCATCGGGCAGTCCAGTGGGTCCTATGGTACCTTCAAGTAACTTGGAATGTTGGAATGAAGTACCAAGCTGGTGGCATGGAATTGCATTCATATGTCGACTCTGACTACGCTAGGGATAACACAGACCGGAAGTCGATGTCTGTATATCTGGTCAAGCTTAGAGAGGCAACGGTAGTGTGGGCACCAAGAAACTGGATACATTAGCGCTGTCGACATGCGAGTCTGAGTACTACGCAATAGTGTTGGCCCGTCAGGAGATGAGCTGAGCTAAGCGTGTATTCAGGGGATCTGGTGTCAGGAGGAGACAAGATGGACAGTTTGCGATCAGATCGGACAATCAGGCGGCTATCTCCTGGGCTGTCGGTGAAAAGTGCCAATCTGGCCAGGCGAAGCACATTGACACTTAAATCCATTTTTTGCGACAAAAGGTCCGGAAAAGGATGATTGAAGTCAACTATGTTCCTTCGGAGGAGAACGACTCGGACATGCTCAAAAAGCCCGTGGGACTTCAAGTCCTTGATGGAATAATAAATCGGATTGGTCTGGACCAAACAATCGAGGAGTGTTGAGGAAGGTCGATTGAGGGTCCAAGTTGGGTTAGTTGTGCTGAGGAGATGATTTTGGAATGGTTTGGCTTTGGGGTCTTACAGTGTAAGACAAAATTCCGGTTCAAGATCCACGACCGCATCATTATCCGGTCGTGGATCTTGAACCGCATCAGATTTAGAATTTCAAATATTTAGAACTTTTAGGGCTACGATTTACCGGCGCGCGCCCCGCCGGACCGTACCGCTGGCCGGCCAGGTGACCGAGTTGATGGTTCACCACGCTGCAGTAGCCGCCATGCCCAATTCGGCTTGCTTGATGGCTTACCGGAAGGTAGCTTTTTTGGGAGCGTAGTTCCTTCCCCATTACTGTGTCGGTATACCCTTTTTGATTCGATTGTGGTTGTCTGGAAAACCATGGGATAGATCGGATGTATCCTCCAAGAGAAGAATGATTTTTTTACTCTTTACTTATCTTGAGTTTACACCGTAAAACACCCAAACCTTTTCCCCAGGACCACATGGCGCATACATACTGTAGCTAGTTGCCCGAAAGTAAAGGCAAGTGAAACTCAAGCGACCACATCTTTCATTTTCAACTATCTTCATTGCATCAATTTCTTCACTTCTCATCATTGATTTGGCCCTACTTCGTATGCCTTCACAAATAACACCAGGAGTCGAGTGCGTGTCTTTACAAGTTCTGCGAGTAGCTTTTACGTGTATTTAAACTCGTCGGGATTGATTTGGTCATTTTCAATGCCTCATCACTTCCTTGGTTCGTTGAGGGGTCAAATAGGGACGTGCACTGTGTTTTTGTCTCTGAGGCCTTGCATTAACTTCCTCACTTCATAGGCTTTGATGCTTTTCTCTCGCTCAACTGCAGCCTCGACGAGAAGGCGCAGCCCAGTGGTTGCATCATTGAGGTAAGCTAGGAAAGGGGAATAGGGTGGGGGCGCAGATTGGTTACTCTGGCCTAGGAGATTTGGGGGTGGTGAAGTTGCGTGCGTCATTCTGATTGGAGTATGTATCTTCCAAAGAGTAAAACACCCAAACCTTTCCCCCCTTCTGATTAGAGGTGCACGACCGCTACTTATAGAGACTGCGGGGCAGTTATGTGTATTGGAAGGTCTGAGAAGGAGACAGAGTCAGGCGAGAATCTCTATGGTGCAGTGAAGTGGTTGAGGAACTGCAAAATGAGGGAATAGATATAGGATGAGTTCGATTTGATTAGGTATGTGAAGCGGCTACTTCCCTGGGCAGTGGCAGGCGCGCCTATACATTGGAGACGGAGTGAGGCGGGAGACCTTACAGGACTAGCGTGAGTGTTTTATTCGGGTGCAGATGATTCAATCATGCAAGTTGACTTGGGTCGTAAATTTGGGGTGCTTTACTTATTAGGGATGTAGGGCGGCTATTTTCCGAGACTAGGGGTTGGCAGGTCAGTGTATTGGAGAGTCTGAAAAGAAGACAATCAGGCGGGATGATCTCACAGGCCTGGTGTGAGGCCAGCCGTAGAGAAGCTGCGTTGACTATGCAGAAACACGCTGAGTCGCCCCAGCGTGTTTTTGCATAGGGACAGATCGCACCCGCCCGAATGTCTCCATGGCTCACACGGCGACGTGCCTGGCTAGTTCTATAAGCAAGAGTATTCGAACTTCACGGCGTCAATATCAAGGGTCCAGTGTAGGAACCGACTGTTTAGCTAGCTATGTGCTAACTGGGTGGTCTACGCGGCCAGTAGGTGATCCTCAAACAGTTTCGCTCATGGGACGACCTGGGAAAGGCGTTCCAGGACAGCTCTTCCACTCGAACGAAGTTTACAATCTTTGTCGTTCCTTATCGCTTTTCAACCAACTTACGTTGTTGTAACATGCAGTCTTCAAACGAACGTGGTCTACGCAGGCCTTTCCATCCGTCGCCAGGATATCTCGTCCAGATTTTTAGAAGTTTTTCAAGCTATCCTTAACTCGTACTTAGATGGTGTAATTTTCTTCTGATCTTTATCGGGGTGGATGCATTGTTCAGCAATCGCCTTGCATAGCAGTCTCTCGCGGACAAAATGAAAGAGCGGATAGCACTGTGGAACCAAGGACAGTTTCAAGAACTGTGGGAGGCAGCTACCCAACGGCCCGCTGATTCACTGACAGCCTCAACTGCCAGCGACCAGCATCAGTTGAATATTAGATGGGCCACAAGACTGCCAAGGAGGGGGCATTTGGTAAGGCAGCCCCAAGCCCTAGGCTCGCTAGGTGTCTCCCACCGACCCCCGGCGTCATTCAGGCCCTGCTCGACAAGCATCCCCAGCACCCCCCCAAACGGGACGAGGGATTTTTCTCCGGGAGAAACAAACAGGCCGTTCCGCAACTTCACGGAAGAGGACGTCCTGAGAGCTGTCAGAGATTTCAAACCCGGTTCCTCTGCCGGGATTCGGCCTCAGGCCATCCATTTGGTTGAACTGCTGCGAGCCCCATCCTCATCTGGACGGTGTGGATTCCTACCTGCACTCACAAGGGTGGTGAACATACTTGCCGCAGGTAAAGCTCCGGCAGATCTGGCTCCGTGGATAGCCGGCGCGCCCCTTACGCCGTTGGCTAAAAAGGACAACACACCCCGACCAATCGCTGTAGGGAGACGCTACGTAGACTGGTAGGTAGCTGCCTCATGAAGCGGGCTACCCCGAAGGCAGCCGAGTACCTTCAGCCCCTCCAAATGGGAATAGCCACTCGAGCTGGAACGGACACAGTTGTGCACGGCGTTCGACGGGTTGTTCAAAAGTTCGGAACGGACTCCGCATACGGCATGCTGACTGTGGACCTGAAAAACGCGTTTAACCTGTGCAGTCGCGCTGCTTTCTTGGATGCTGTCGGGACCCTCCTCCCAGAATTACTACCGTGGGTCTCGTACTGCTATGCTCTCGAGCCTGCTTACCTGTGGACCGGTCGCCACCATCAGAAGCATGCAAGGGACACAGCAAGGGGAAACCTCGGCGGCCTGCTCTTCGACTTGGTTCTGCATCCTGTTTTACTCAAGATCCAAGAACTCTTAAGTTCCCAAGACGAGGAAGACGAACTAATGGGCCACATGCTGCTGCAACTCTGGTACCATGATGACGGGTATATCATCGCACGCCACGATCAACTCCGCCGCGCAGTTGAAATCCTCTCGTCTCTTGACGCCACCAGCAGGGGTCTGCACCTCTCTTTGCCAAAATGCAAGGTCTGGTGGCCGACGGCCCCTCCAGAGTCCGTGCAGCGCCTCTACCCGAATGTCCTCAAACAAGAGTATAGTGAGGGCACACTCGTCCTCAACGCTCCAATTGGCACAGAGACCTTCACCAAGAGAACTTTCTCTACGCACGTGAAGTCCCTCGAACCGTTCTTGAGGCCATCATTGACCTCGAGGATACGCAAATAGCGTTCCAGCTGCTCCGAAATTGCTTCGGAGTCTGCAAACTCGGCTACTTACTACGCGTAGTCCCGACGTCGTCCACCGCCGAGGGCGCTGCCATGTTTGACGATATGATGGAGCGCTGCGTCCGCACACTGGCAGGGGGGTCCTGGATTCAGAGGTCTTCCGTGAACTTCAACTTCCAGTGAAATCACTGGATGCGAAGCGGCCCTCCCTTGGGATCGGATTCACTTCCGCCAAAAACATCGCCGCGGCCGCCTTCCTCGCCTCCAGCGCGGCACCAACAGTTGTGCAAAGTGTTCTGCCCGCTCCTATCAGGAGCCTCACCACCTACAACGACGCTTTGGACGCCCACCGGAATTGGTCACTTTCCTGTCTGCAGTCAAGGATTCTACCATTTAGTGCCTTTTGCTCAGCAATACACCATCGCAAAAGAAACTAACAGACGCAATCCATGCAGCAGTGCAAGAAAGCATTCCCCCGGTGATCAAAGAAGGCAGGCATTCCGCGCCTCCATGGCCCTCCCGGGCGCCAAGGAATGGGTGTACTGCGCCCCGTGCCCCGGCCTCAAGACAGTATTGACCCCCGAATTCGCGGTGTGGTTCCAATACTTCTGTCAAGTCCCGCTGTTCCCTTCGGACGTGCCGTGCCCGAGACGAAACTGCCCCGAAACCCTCGACTGTTTCGGGGATCACCTCCTTCACTGCAGACATGGTGGGCACAGAACTCGACGGCATGACATCAAGTGGCCTCTTTGCGCAAGACCTGCAGAAAGCGGCCCGTCACCCCGCCGTCGAACCGCGGGACGGTCCATCGCACGAGGCCAGACATCCGGGCGATGGGAAGCAGTGGAGGTACGGACTTCTTTGACGTGACTTTTCAACCCGCTGGCGCCTCCCACAGGAGGGCCCAAACGTTTAATCCGCTCACCTCGCTCAATGCGGCCGCCTCCGCGAAGCATAGAGATATGATTCTTTTATTGCAACCTCCGGAGAAGTAAGCTCGTGCCTATCCTATATCTACTCTCGGAGGGTGGCACCCGGACGCCTATAGGGTGCTAACCGACGTCGCGCGGAACGTGGCCGTTAGAGCGATGAGGTATGGTAAGGTCCGTGCGGTACTTAAGAGGCGCTGCCGCGGCCGTAATGTCCAATGCAGCCTGTCTGCTGGGGGCCTTGAGCCGGCTTTTTAAGGTAATTTTAGAGGTATTACTGGGCTGCGCCACAAGTTGTGGACCCACAACCGACCATATCTTTCAAATATTAAATCACCCTACATTTCCCTCGGCGTAACTGCGGGCTTGGACTACACTGTAAAACGAACGCCGAGACACGTGTTTGAGCTTCCAAAGTTAGAGGGGAGAGATTCTTAGGAACTATAACTGCCCATCAAGCCGATCCAGGAAAATTGGCTTGACATCAAAGAAAGGCGTTGGCGCTGCTTCATTCCTTGCGTCCAGTCCGCCTCGAACAAGTTGTGCGCCAAATTCTTACCAGCTTCCACAAAAGTCCTGTCCCAATACGATGACGCCCTCGAAGCTTTTGACATATGCAATGCCTCCTGTCGATCTTCGGATAGACTTCCGTTTAGCAACTTCTGCTCAAACAACACACCACCACAGAAGAAGCTTATGGACACAGTCCACGCAGCGGCGCAAGAAGAGTTACCCCTGGCAATACCCCTACCGTGTTTTCCGCGCCTCCATGTCACCACCTGGAGCTAAGGGATGGGTCCACTGTGCGCCTTGTGCGGGGTTGAGGACACACATCAGGAGCAAGGAATTTCGGTGTGGCCGCAGTATTTCTGCCAAACTCCGTTTTTCGCCCCCACACACCTTGTCCGAAGCCTTGGTGCCCTGAGACATTAGACATTATGGGGCCCATTTGCTGCACTGTCGTTAAGGATGCCAACGCAACAATGCCACAACAATCAGGTTGCTTTGCTAGGCAATGATCTTGGACGGGCAGCTCGGCGCCCTTTCATGGAACCGCGTGTGCATCATCAACACCGGACAAGACCGAACAGTACTTGTCTTCCAAATCACCACTTTACCTCTCCGAAGGGCGTTACCCTTTGTAACCTCTCGATGTCCCCGCGCCAGTTTCCGGCCGTCCCTACTCCGTCCCTGGGTTCCTTCGACCCGCTTCCTCTCTCTGCAGAGCACACCCGAGTGGAAACAACCTAAAGGGTATGCAGCAGGAGGCGCTGGCCAAGGCACACTGGAACGACGACGTCTGGGTTCGTTGCCCAAATCCAGACGATCACACCGCCGCCGCAGTGAGGAACCTCATACGCGGCTTGCATTCCGCAAAGTCCCGGCGCCGCATTCCTCCTCGCCATCCCACCACCGACACGGAAGTGTCGGCAGTACACTGGAAGACCATGGTACGCCGCCACCTTGGACTGTCTGTCTACGATGACTCGCTCCTTCCGAACTGTGAGCACTGCAAACGACCCATGGACAGGCTAGGAGACCACGCAATGGACCTGTGCCCTTCGAGTTTCGGTCGCCAAACATGAGTCGCGACGCAACGTCATTGCCGGCCGTATCGCCCGTGCAGCCGGTCTGGACTGCTAGTTGAGGTTCCGCTCCTGGTGCCAGGTACCGAGCTAAGACCCGCTGACATCCTCGTCCAGCCACCGCCAGCTCCCCAAGGCACTGCGAAGCGCCCCATCGCCTGCGACGTCACTGTCGTATCACCGTTCAAGGCCAGCGTACGATCAAGGGCTACGCGTGAAGTGGGAGGTGCTGCGTCAATTGCGCACCGCAACAAGGTCACTGACCTGGAACGCAAACTGTCGCACCGACTTCCCACGCCCTCCGATAACCCAACACAAGCCTCCAATTTCGATTTCCAACCGCTTGCTTTCGATTCGCTGGGATTGTCTTCCCCCGCTACTACCCGCTCCATAGACGATCTCCTCCCGCGCATCGCGGGAAAAGTGCATACATCTGTTGGAGTCGTCAGAACGAGAATCACCGACGCATTAGTTACGCGATCGGGTCGTCTCTGGCGAAGGCTATCGTGTCCCGTATACGTGTGCACGTGGCTGACGTGGACCATCGTTAGCACTTTGCTCCTAGCAACTTGTTCCGGCACTGGACCCCCCGATATAAATGCTGCAATTTTTTTCACTTTGCATGGAGGGGGTTGCATTACGGAACTATACGAGGGATTACAGTTTGCACAGTACGGAACATTTCAGTGTACACCATTTCGATAGACAGCATTACAGTTTTCTGCACAAGGCATTAGCACAGGACTGTAAAGAAAGCTCGAATTACTGTCGACATCAAGCACATTGCTTGCCCTACGACAACGACACAGTCTCCTCGCCGACATGACTAAAGCAGACCTCACAGGCTCGTTCCCCCGGGAAGGAGCCTGTTTGTTGACAGAAACGATGGGCCGTGACGAGTACCAACGGCGAATGCCGCGGGTAGGTAGCCTCCGGAAAGCGAAAGGAGTTTTGGACTCTAGAAGTACGATTGACAACAATACAACGCATCGCCTCCCTTATTGATGCAATAGGCTACAGTGGGAAGAGAAATGCGACCTCTAGAAAATGACCGAACACAGGAAGACTAGCTAGATAAGACGACACAAAGGGTTGAATGCATAGCTGGCGTCTTCGCCACTTGCCTTGCCTCTCTTACAACAAACCCAAACAATGATTGCTTGATGCTCCGGATGAAGACGCATTCACTAGCCACTGCGGAAACTATGTAACCACATCGGACATCGAGGCGTCTCTGAATAAAACTATCATACTCGATATGCCCAAAGTCAGTTTTTGCAGGTACTGAATAACGGCTGCTACTTTTGCCGTATTGAAATGTAGAGTACAGTACAGTATTTCGGTAAACTAGGTTTTCTAGAAGGGGTGCAGAAGTGTGGACGAGCATGCAAAGCGAGTGGAGGAGAAAGGGAGCTTTTGCGTGGAGCGCAGGTACTGGGGTAGACGCGTGGAAAGGGTCGCAAGCGCAGAGTTGACAGTAGCGATGTACCCTCGAAGGTCACTGGGAAAAAAGGCTAGGTGAAAATGTGAGGCTGGAATATACGCTGACATGATCAAATGGCGAGCGGTCACAATGGCTCCAAACAAGGAAGGCGATTTTTTCATTGTGCAAGGCGCGCTGATACGGTTGGGCGATTATACAGTACTGTACTGTAGATCTCAAGTGCCATGTGCGTTTGTGCTCATGTAAGATGGATGGGGACTGAACTAAGGACAGCCTGCCCATCTGATGGAAGTGGATGTGAGCATTCGTAGAAGGCTTAACTGGATTTCATGCAGAGCATGTGGGTGTAATTTGGTTGCACGGAAAGGCCGAGGGTGTAGGAGACTGTCACGATCATATGCAAGGTTTTCGATTGAGCGGTGGTGCATACAGTGTTGTACGGCAGTGTCGTGTAGGAGCTGGGTGCGGGTAGACGGAACCTTGGAGAGAACGTGGTTATGTTCTGCTGGGGACTTTCATTGCCGCTATGAATCTACAGTACTGAACGCTACAAGTATTAGACACAGTTTGTTGACTTGTGAATCGTCGATGACTAAGGTTGAAGCTTGGAATTTGCCGATGTTGGTACTCAATGGGATGCAAAAACCAAGCATCTTTCAGACAAATCACGTGGGGGAAGCTCACTCATTACAGTGCAGTTTAACTTCCATTGATATTTATGCAGTCAAGTTCATCATCAATAGAGAGCAGCACAGGACAGGACTGTCCTGTGCAAAGTTTGCCAATGTGGCCGTATGGATCAGGAGCTACTGATGACAGTAGTTAATAACGAAAGCTGTGGAGAAAGAAGCCAGAGTTGAAAAGAGCCGTACGTTGCACTCGGCAGCAAAAACCCGTTGAAGTAAATGATTACAGGAGACCATACAAAACATATGCTGTACAGTAGTTTCTTGATCCTATTCCTAAATGCGGTTTGTTGATTGATCTGTAAGCTCTAGCAGCTGGAGCGATAACCACAAAAGGTCTAGGTGGCACAAGGGGCCAACATTGACCCCATTTGTAACGAAAAGCTGATTTTTGATTATTTGGCGGCGAGAAATGCTGTAACTTTATATTTCAATCTACAGTGCACTCCAACACTTGGTGTCCTTCCAAGACAGTTCTAGAACGAAGCTTCAAAGGCTTTCAACCCAAAAATACCGTATTACTACAATAATATTAATATCATAAATTCAAAAAAAATGGCAACAGCAATAAATTAAATACAACGCAACATAGCCACGGCGCATCTGGTTCACCTATCAAATTTATCACAGAATCCCTCGGGACAAGAATTTCCCAAATTTCTGGGTACAGTAGCAAGTTGCAACCGACCGCTAGAGCAGAAGATGTAAGACGATTGATTATGACATCATGGCCCAGTGAATCGCCAAACATGGCACATTTCTCTATTGTTTACAGATAACCAAAAAAGCTGAAAATGCACCAATAACTGCCCGCAACACTACCCAGCACATCACTCTAGGTGCCAGAGAGACCACCCAAACCTCCATTTTCATAGCGCCAGCAAGGCCACTGGAACCCACCAACAGTGCCTGCCACATGATTGCAGCAAATTATGAATTTTAAAACATCCCGATTTCCACAAACCCCAACATTGCCCGTCCCGTACCGCCGCCACGTCTTGAAGACACTCGTTGTCCATGCACCGTGACAAGTTAGGGAATGTCAATTTGATTTGATCCTCCTTTTTTCCTTCCGTCAATAAACTATCGAAAATTTTAACGCCATCGCTGGCCCTAACTCTCGACAAGCACTTCTCCCGGCCCCTCCCTTTAAAAGGCATCACACCCGCCCAGACCCGACCCTGTCACTCGTCCCCTTACCGCCCTTTCCACATTTCACTTCGCTTCACACCGTCGAAGAAAGGAATTTTTTTTCGCATCATTCCTTTCTATTACATTATCCCAACGAAACATCCGCGCATCCCTCCACCTCCGCATATAGTGCAACCATCTTCTTACGTAGTTCCGCACCACGACATCCATCCCGAACTCTATCTTTCGCACCTCTTACATTCCTTCACACCCTCACTCCAACCACTCTTCTCACTCGCCAACGTTTCATTCTCACATACTTTGCCTCCCCTCTCTAACTCGGAATCCATGCCAACAATGGCACCACGATTTCTCTCCCTCGCCATCCTTTCCCTCGCCCTTTTTCCCACATCTCTTGCACGTCCGCCTCGCTCTACTGGACCTCCGGCGGCGGCGCACCACGCCGCGATGTACATTGCTGCAATTCGGCGAAGCTGTCGAGTATGTATCGGTAATCGCATCTGCTGATGTCCAGCCCGTCATCGAAACTGACTCTGACCTAGTCGAAATATCAGAGCCGGTCATTGCCGATGTTGGTGATGGCAATCGCAACATAACCTACGAGTTTACATTTGCGAAAAGTGTTGGTGTTGTAAGTTACACCATTTCTGCCGTCGAACAAGGAAAGGAATTGCGCGGCACGTTCATTGTCGCTGGTTTCGTTTGAAAAGCAACGGTGAGATTGTGTCTGGAGATTCGAGAGATGGGTGGTTGTGGGGCAGCAAGGAAGTGTAGAGTTGGAAGTCGAGGTCGTCGCACTGACGGGCAAGAAGTAGATTTGTGATACTAGGATCACGCCGGGCAGAATGGATGGTGGTGTATATTTGAGGAAGTTGACCTCTCTAACACTGGCTTCCGGGAAGATCGCTTCGTCTTGGCCATCAGTCGCCTGAGAGTTGGAACGGGAAATTCTCCATTGCCTTTGAGGCATCTGGTATCGAAGTAGACGGGGAGGACTTCGAGACTGTGCTTATGGTCACGCAAGACACCACCACGGTTCCACCATGCGTCGTCAACGGAGCTTCATCTGAAGTCCGCGACGGTGTTGTCGAGCTAAGTACATTCAATTTGTTGGTACCTCCAAGGGAGACACCGGTGCAGGAGATTGTGCTACAAGTTGGCGGGCGCAATGTGCCATTCGACTCGCAGAGAAGTCAACTTGAACTTCCTACTTCCACTGTCGTTTTCACTGGTGTCGGCGCTGATGGGAGTGCTGCTGTCCTTTGTGATGGGGAAGAAGCTGTAGTTTTGGAGGAAGGAGAAGTTGCAGAGGATGGTTTGATCTTGACCTTCGCTGAAGGGACCGTATCTCTAGCAAAGGACACTTTGGTTGAGGATATGCCACAGCCGGCTGACGGCGATGTAATCAGCTCGATCATCAGCGCAGTAGACGAAGACCCTGACACACTTACATCTGCGGTTGCTTCTGCTATCCTCAACGAGTACTGCGCAACCGTTCGTACCACTGGTGGGTGTGTGATCACGAACATTACTCGGGGTTCAGCAGTGATTGGTTTCGGAGCAGCAGTCGAAGATTTCGAGGAGTCTGAAGAGGCGGTGGCTGAAAGTTTTGACACCTGTGCCTTCCAGACTGCGACTGGCTTCGCATGTGACAAGCTTCAGTTAATCGGGAATGCGCCTGCAGCCTCGTTGGCCGGAGGAGTCGCGGCAGGCGGAATTGCTACCTGGACCATCGTGCTCGTGTCGGTAATAGGCGCGCTCGCCTTGATTGCAATTCTTGCCCTCTCTGCCTGGGCGTTGCACCGTCGCGCAGCAATGAAGAGTTCAGATTCGAGCTACTCTTCATCAGGTCCGCTCGGCGTGCCGGATCCCTCAGACATGTTGTACGAACAGAGTATTGTGCGAGACATCTACGGGAGAGGACCGGAGGGTGGTCTTACGCAAGCTGATGCCGATCACAGTGAGAGGTTGGCTGCGCTGCGGGAGGAACACCCGAGACCGCCAAGCTCGGGATCGAGTGTGTCGAGACGAGGGTCTGAGGCGAGCTCGACGTACTCGGTATAGATTTGTGACGCGGATTTAATGCCATGATTAGCAGCTTAGACGCTCTAGAGTTTCGGCAGGGTGTATAGTTAGGGGAGGTTGGATTGCACGCCTCCGTATGCAAACGTTTGACTTATTTTTCGCGTAGGACTGCGAGATGACAAGCGGTAAAGTGTTCTTCTGACAAAGGGACGGTTGTCGGATGAGGTTGTCGTATTGATGTCATAGTCACAGTAAGTAATCAGGGGAACCAGACGTGGTGCGTCTGAAAAGACGAATTTGAAACGCCTGTTCGCGAAGGACCCACCGCTTGAGAGTGGTGTGTTTCAGGCATTTCCTTCTCAGAGAAACACGAAACTGGAGCAGACGGGTCCGACGTGGAATAGCTACTGAAGCGAGACGTGGTGTTTCTCTGATCAACATGCACAGTGGTTCATGTTCTGACTTTTGTGAATTAGGGCTAATAAAATAAACAAGTTTACAACGTGGAGTTCTGAGTGAGTGTTAACGTTTCACAGAGGGGACCGTGCTGTACAACGCAGTGCGGGTAAGTACTGTATACTGTACAATATGTATGTATACTGTATTGTACAGTACAGTACACAAGGCTATCCTCTAATTTGTCGCACACTGTACTGTACAGTTTGGTAGCAAAACTACTGTACAGATTTATTCACAATGTAACGCATGTTTCATATATGTGCGATACTGTACAGTGCAATGTAGCATACGCGTGCAGAACTGTCTTGCAGTACAGTACTGGACAGTCACTCCATTTCAAATTTTATTGCATTAAGTATCACTATTATTAATTTTGCAAATGTGAGAGCTATTATCACTCCGTGTGCAACACAAGACAAATGTGCTACATTTTCGTATTTTATCAGTGCAATATGCGTAACGGCATGGTTTACGAAACAGCATTATTGAAGAAAGTGCACGATCGCGTAAAAGAACCATAAATTCCTTGAAAATACCAGACTCCCAATCATGTGGTTGTCTACTCGTGCTGCTAAACCTCGAGAGAATGAAGCAGCGAACGAAGAGATGCAATGCTATCCAGAAATAACATCCAAGAGACTACTTTACGCTGTGGGTGGACGAGCTGGCTGTTTGGTCACATCTTGCGTTTTCCGTACTGCCAGGCAGTTTGGGAAGCAATACGGCACTGCTTCGGAACGTGCAGAGAGACTTTGTCTATGCGTCTAAAATATCTGTCTTGGGAAGCGAGAAGCATAGATCTCCGTACTGAAGGCATCCGCAGAATATTGAGCATGTGAGTGCGAGACTCGTATTCATGAGGCTGTTCAAGATACGCTCGCCAGCTGCAAAAAAACTAGTTTGATAGACTCGAGGTTCCTTGAGACAGGCGAACCTCACTCTGCTGGTAACGAGTTTAAAATCTAATGGACAGAAAAAGACCGATTCCCGGATTGACGGCAAAGCTCTGGTGCGAAAAGCTGCCGTTCAAATCTGTCAACTTTTTGCGGTCCATGTTTTACCGGGGAAAGGCATGCCTCTCGAAGACATCCGTTCTGATCGATAGTGCCGCTGCCGTTAGAGTTTTTGACTTTCGAAGATCATAAAAACAGCTGCGAACTGAAAAGACGAATTAAGACGAGGGTGCAGCTGGTTTGACGGTGAAACAATATAGGGATTACGACATGACGATTGTGGAGTGGTGGATTGGATCGATCATATCTCGACTAATTCTCTCAGAACAAAGACCGGTACAGCGTGGTGGCAACAGGTCAAGAAGCATGCGGCAATGCATTATGAATCTCTCCCGCTTTTGGATTACCAGAACCGATTACAACTACAGCACTGTAAGCATAACATGTACTGTACACTAAGCCTACGAAGGGCGAGGGTGAAAAGCGTGGTTGATGGATAACAGATTAATGTGGCTTCAAACTCTATGAACTCTTGGAGATGCGGTCTAACAGGAAGGTCCCCATGATGGTTCAAAAACACAACTTGTTTGGATCTTCCCCTGTGGAGACCCAGAAGAGGGCACGCTACGCAGACCTTTGCGCAACACTATACACGCCGACTTCTTCCCCCTCAGGTTTGACACACACGGGGCACTGGGGTCCTCTGCTCCACATGCGCTAGGGAAGATAGCCGCCTTCTCCACACGACGCGGCACTACCGCTGCCGTCGAATACGACCGCTTGGTCACTACCCTCTCCTCCTTCGTTCTCCAGCTGACGGCCCATGCCGTAGCTCGCCGTGCTTTGTCTCTCGCATCACTTGATGCGTGAGTGACCCTGCTCGGTTTAGTGAACATCTAATAAAAGTGTTGTTTGCTTGTTGTTTAAACCCCTCGAGTATGAGAAGTTGGAACAATTGCACTACAACGCATCAGACACAACATAGAACGCGAGGAATATAGTGTCAGGATAACAATAGATCCTCGATTCTACCGAGACTATTACGTGTTGTTTAGAGACTGTATGGGCGGTTTGACTCTTATCTTCCAGTAAACACTACTTTCCAACAAGAATAAGTCACACCACAATCATCCTTGCCAGAGACGGGTTTTTTATAAGGAAATTTCTAGACTGTGTGCATTGAATTGCCGCGATGTGCTGCAAGATGTTCCCAGACGCTGATTTATAACCAGTCAATCAATGTAATCCATTGTCTACGGGTCAAAAGTTGGTATCAGCATCACAAAGATCTCTTACTCTAAAGCTAGGTAAAGTTGATACGTATAGCACTCCGATAGATCAGCGCCTGCCACCAGCCCATCGTAGCCCACCGCGCAGGTAGATATAACGTATCTTGTGCTTTATGGATCGATCGAGGGAGCTCCATGTGCACAGTTTGGTATTTTTGGAATTTCAGTTCACCCAACCGTTAGCCGCTTCAACTCAGCTCTTGGCCTCAAACAGTTCTGTACATACTGTACTGAATATCTTATTGGAGGTTCCTTTGATTAACTTGCCAGCCGATGCTGACGCCACGTCCAGTATCGAAAACAATTGCATAAATAAAACGTTGTGCCGTCAACGCTCTGACGGAGCTGTCGTGATATCTGCCTAGCTGCGCTCTTGAAGTACTCTTGTGCACCCAATAGCAACCTCGCTGCTCTTTGGCGACTTGATCCATGCAGTGTTTAACAAAGTACTCGGTCAATCGCTGAGGAGTGTGCTCTGTGCACCTTGGCTGGATATGGAATGAGTAAACACCATCTTCGCTTTTGTTAGACGCGCGTGGCGTAGAGGTCGAAACGGAAGGAAAGGGGAAAATAAAAGCCTTTTAGTACAACAGGTATTGCAGGGGCTGAACACCCCGGCTAAACAGTGCTAACGCTGTTGCAGCTCCAGGAGTTGCAACATGTAGTGGGGAAGGGGGGTAATGGGGGGGCCGCGACGTCGACCCTGAAGCTTTTGACAAATTGCTAATCGACACAGTTAACATTACAGTATCTGGTAAACGGGGGAATTTGGGGTGCTTTTAATCCATGAAAATTGATGTCAGCTGTTCCCTGAGGGATGTCGTGATATGGGTAAAAGCTTGCAGTGTAAAGGATTGGCGGGAAGCGGTCGAAACGCTGTAGCGCTGGCTGGAGGCCAGCGCCGTCTTGCGCAACTCTGCCGCAGCGGCATGTTATTGAGTTAAGGCTTCTTTGACCTCTGTGTAGATTTCTCTTGCGCCCGTAGTGACGGTTGCGTGCGACGTCGGTTAGCAACGCGTGAGCGTCCGGGTGCCATCCTCCAAGGGTAGAGACAGGGACGGGGACCAGCCT
This sequence comes from Kappaphycus alvarezii, assembly GCA_002205965.3. Taxonomy (NCBI): domain Eukaryota; phylum Rhodophyta; class Florideophyceae; order Gigartinales; family Solieriaceae; genus Kappaphycus; species Kappaphycus alvarezii. The sequence continues at coordinate 29,390 of NADL03000031.1, read as the reverse complement.
ACTTCTAGCGGAAGACGCGATGAAGGGCTCGTTTCCTCTGTGTTTCGCCGTTCTTGCTGCGTTGAGCGAGGAGAGAGGGTTGAAAGTGCTTACTCTCTTGTTCGAGGGTGCTGTTAAAGTATTGCACTGTACTGAACATGGTGCTTGCATGCTACTGTTGCATGCAAGCAACCGGGTAATCTAGCTTCCACAAACCAACGCGTACGAAATGGCTACCGTAAATCATTCATTTGCAGATATATTTATGTTAAGGTAGCGAACGCCACAGGAATGAGTTACGGGGTCTCCCAGGAATTCCTCTCGGATTTTTGCGGATGCTCTGAACTAACTTTTCTAACGTTACAATTCGCAACTACCCAAATATTTGCCTGAGTGCGGGGGTGCTTGGGACAAGGCAGTTATCGCTAGACGGCCGAAGTCACAGAGCTAAGGCATTGATAGATGCTGCGATGGACCGTACCAAAACTCGCAAGGAAGTGGCAGGCGATAACCGGATAAACTGATCATCTAGACATGAAGTGGCTTTGGCTGGTGCACATGGGGATTCGAAGGCGACAGGCTGGAATGTGAAGGAAGGTAGGGGTAGTGCGCGGCTGGTAAATTTTAGGGGCAATTTGTGCTCCCAAGAAGTTGGCTGGCCTCGTTCCGTGTGAAGGATTTGAACGGGTAGACGATGGTGATCATACGCGACGGGGCGGGATTCGGTGGTAGACGACGTGACTGGGGCTGCAGGAGGATATTTGCTGTCGCTCAATACTGGGACGATGGGGGACCCGAAGTGACATTGATATCGGGCAGTGCGAATGGGTAGTAAAAACGGCTACGGCCGGGCTGGGCTTTGGCGGAATGCGGTCCGCGGATGTGGAGGCGTAACAGGCGTCACTGTGTTTGTGAGAGAGTGCGAGTCGCGGTCCAATCGTCTCTCCAGTGCGCGTCCTATCGCGTAGTGCTGAGGCAGAGGCGTAGGAGAAAAGGTGTGCAGCCAGCTCAGGGAGTGGAGGATAATGAAGCTGAAGGTTACGCAGATGCAAGGAGCCTGCGAAGTAGGGTGTAAAGGAAGCCAGGTAGGCAGAGCTGTTGACGTGGATGATGGTCTGGCGACCAACGCATGGGATGATGATATGGGGTTAGGCGCTGTGGCGGCCGATTGCAACGGCAGTGAGGAGGCCTTCCTATGCCTTCGTGTGTGGGAAAGGGGACGTTAGGGTCTCGGAACGAGGCGATGGCGACAGACGAAATGCGGGGCGGGATCGGGTTGGGGCGACCACTGCAAAGGGGGCAAGCCTTCCCCGCAGACGCATACATCGACTGCATCTGACGTTTAGCAGGGGGTAGGGGGGTTGCGGTGGGGAGCGCTGAGCAGTGCCACAGCGTTGAGATGTTGGAGGGGTTAGGTTGGTGCAATAGATATATCTGTCGGAAACGGGCCATGAAACTCATCAACCGATGTCGCAGAGGGGTCGAGAGTCGCTCTATTTCTCGCTGCGAGGTGAGGGCGGAAGTGCTGAGAAGAGAAGCGCGAAGAGCAGAACGCGCGAAAATGAGCTGAATGCCAAATCTCATGCTCGTTGTTTGGTCCGGCTGATGATGCGAGGTTGCTAAAACGACCTGATCGGATGACTCGCTTGGCACGATGTGGTGCAGTGTACAGTGTATACCGGCGAAGGACTGACGATGTTGACGCCCACGCAGGGCTTCTCGGAGTAAAGAGTACGAAGCGCACGATAGTGCCATAGCTAATACCTTAGTTGAGCACGAGTACCTGGCGAGGTTTGAACTCGCGATCTCCAGATTCAAAGTCTGGCGTGATCACCACTACACCACAGGTACTTTTGACGCGGATTAACCGTCGGACGTGTGGTAAGTTTAATGCATCAGTAGAACGGGTGTCCCGCTCGTCGGGAAATGGCACAGCGGCCTCAGTGATGCACGGGGGCGGCGGGAGTCGTCCCGGAAGGACGACTCCCGCCGCCCCAGTCGTCCTTCCGGGAGTCGTCCCGGAAGGACGACTCCCGCCGCCCCGTGCATCACTGAGGCCGCTGTGGAACACGCGGTCCGCGGCGTCCCGCGGGACACCACCGCCGGACCCGAACGAACGCCGTCCCGCTGGTTCCACCTCTTGGTTAAGACTCGCGTCAGTCCTGAGGCCGGCGTGACTGGTCTGCGTGTCCTGACACAGCTCGTTTCCCGGCTCGCACGGGGGGAACTCCCGGACGCTGTGCTTCCCCTCGTGGCAGCGGCGACGCTCCTCCCGCTGCAGCCGACTCCCGACAAGGTCCGCCCGATCGCCATCGGGTCTGTGCTTCGCAGGATAGTGACGAAGGCACTGCTCCCCGCCGCAATAGCCGATTCACACTCGGTTCTGTCGCCGCATCAGACGGCCAATGGTGTTAAAGCCGGGTTGGACTCTATTGTCCACGACACCCGCACGACACTACGCCGCTTCTCCGCCACCCCGAACGTCGCCACGGTCCTCATAGACGCTAACAACGCCTTTAACCGCGTTGATCGGCAGTCTATGCTGGACCACCTACCAATGCTCGCCCCCTCGCTAGCCCGCTTCGCAAACATGATCTATGGCCGAATGCAACCGCCATTGCTTGTCCCGAACCGGGATCGCACCGTCATACCAAGTGCCCAGGGCACCCAACAGGGTGACCCGGCCAGCATGTTGTTGTTCTCGCTAACGATTCAACCCCTCATCCGTCGGGTTGCTGAGATCCCCAACATTGCTCTCTGCCAATGGTACGCGATGACGGCACGATCGTCGGGAACCTTGGCGCCATCCGTCAGGCGCTCCGGCTCCTTGCCCGAGATGGTCCCACGGTTGGGTTCCACGTCAACCAACGGAAGACACGCATACATTGGCCTCACGTCATGCCGCCGGATCGAGCAGCCCTCTTAGCGGAATTCCCTCTCGCCGAATGCTCGCGGGACGGCTTTCCGCTTCTAGGGGCCCCCATTGGGAACAAAACGTTCACGGAGAGTTTTCTCCGGTCTAAGATTGCTCAGTGCCGCCGTACCCTGGACCGCCTCCTGCTGGTCCGCGACGCCCGCGCCCGGTTCCACATGCACCGGATCTGTGCCTCTGCATGCCTCCTATCGCATGCATTCAAGCTCTCAGATCCGCGCTTAGCAGAGTCCGCCGCTGAAGAATTTGATGATCTACAACGGTCATCTTATGAAAAGTTACACGGCATAGCTCTCACGGACCGAGCCTGGACCAAGTGTGCCTCCCCATGCACCTCGGAGGCCAGGGCTTCGAAAGCATTGCCTCGTGCCTCCACGGCGCTGCCGCCGCCAGCATCATTGATGCTGCGCCCGCACGGCAGCGAACTTCCGCATACGCCACGCCGCGTGCTTGTGCACTAGCTTCTGGCCGCTACCGCGGCGACCGGTCCTTCCTCCTCCGTCAGGCTGGGCCTTCTCTCCGCCGTTTCGCCCTCTCCATCCCCGGAATAGTCGACCTTTCCACCCTTGACCCTCCAACTCTAGCTGCTTCACCCACCAACACACTAACCCTTCTCAAACGGGTGCAGCAAGAGGCGCGGGCAAGAGTACATTGGCACGACGACTCCTGGGAGAATGCCCCAAACCCGACCGCCCATAGCGACGCCGACATTCGACATCGCATCCGTGGCCTAGCGTTCCGCCGCAGCCCCGCTGCGGCGTTTCTCTTCGCTCATCCCACGGCAGCTACGAAGGTCCACACTACACACTGGCAGACCATGCTCCGCCGTCACCTCGGACTGCCAGTGTATGATGACTCCATGGCCCTCAACTGCCACCACTGTGACCACCCCTTGGACACCCTCGGGGATCACGCCGCCGACCTCTGCTGCCCTGGTTTCGGCCGTCGTCACCGCCACAACTCGCTATGTAATGCGATTGCGACGCACGTTACCCGCGCCGCGGGTCTGGATACTCGGCAAGAGGTTCCGTTCCTCGTCCCGGGCACTGAGCTCCGCCCCGCCGATATCCTTGTACAACCACCACCAACCCCGGAAGGCACAACGTTGCGCCCCATTGCCTGTGACATCACCGTCGTTTCACCGTTCAAGGCCGCAGTTCGCACCAAGGCGACCCAGGCTGCCGGAGGCGCTGCTGAACTGGCGGCCCGCGACAAGGTTACAACCCTGGAACGCAACATCGCCCGACGACTCCCCGCTCCATCGACTGGCCCATCTTCTGCGCCTTACACGCCGAACTTCACGTTTCGACCTCTGGCGTTTGATTCCCTAGGTGCCCCTTCCCCTGGAACTATTGCATTTATCGAGGAGTTAGTTCCGCGGATCGCGTCCAAGTGTCACTCGACAGTTGGCATTGTCCGCGCCGTATCTACCAGCGACTGAGTTGCACCCTGTGGTCCTCCATCGCTGAAGCTATCCTGTCGCGAGCACCGATGCGCACGGACGACGAAGTACATCCGGTTAGATCTTAACCGTATAGTTAGGACGTGCGCAGTCCACAGTAGATACTGAACGCATTAAACTTCCTTCCAACACACCTCCATCATGCCTCCCCACTCCCCCAACTCCCATGACTTCCCCCCCTTCCTGCGGCCGCCGCCCCTCTCCGCCTCCCGCGCGGCCGCCCTCTCCGCCCGCATGGACCGGGCAGACGCCCTCCACCTGGATGCGCGCGCCGTACGCGGTCGTCGCATCCCGTCTTCCACCCCGCCCATCCACCCCCTCCACGCTGCGTCCGTTACCATCGGTGCAGCTCCCCGAAATCGACCCTGCTATTGGAAAAAACATTCTCAATCTCCCTAAGGCGCGCCATATGATTGGCCACCCGGAAGATTTTTCCCAAGGCCACCTTGCCCCGCGCCCGCGCCCTCCTTGCCACCGTCACCGACAACCCTTGCCGCCTCGACCCCCGCACGGGCGAACCCGAACCCGTTCGCCCGCCTGCCCCCGACCTCCTCCACGTGGGATTCGCCCCGTCTCCTACGTCCGCCTTCCCATCCTTCGACACAGCCCACCGCCAGCTCTGCTTGGCCGCCGCCCTTGCCAAGACAACCTGCCCCCCTTCGTCCTAGTCCCGCTCGTCGGGAAATTGTTCTACCTATATTTTCCCGCCCCGGCCCGCCCTGACGTTTTCAACGTCCTCGCTCACCTCCGTCTGACGTACCCGGACCTGTACGTTTCGCCTCTCACGCTCACGCAACACTGCGCCACGGTGGATATCTCTGCCGCCCACGGTGTGGCCACCCGCCTCCAACGTGAAGCGGCTCGCCTGGTGAGCCCCAAACTGCGTTCGTGGGTTGCCCCTCACGTCCGCAACGCCATGGCGATAGCCCTCCGTCACGATGCCCGCCTCATTGCTGAGGCGCGCCGCCCGACCCGCGGGAATCCCGCCCGCACGCCCGCTCAAACACCGACCGAACATCCCGCCAAACCCACCGCCCCGGCCCCGACCAAAACCGTCGCGGCCTCACCCGGCCCCGCACAAGCCCCCAAACGCCCCAACGGGGGCACACCCTCCTCCCCCCTGCCGCTCCCCGCCCCGCCGCTGGACACACTCCGGACCTCACACTCCGTCCCCGGGCTCTTCCCCGTCGGCGTCAAAACGCCGATGCCCCGCAACTGAAGAAGCCCAGGCATCGGAGTTCCTCATGGTGCCCAACGCACACCGGCGCCCAGGGCCGCTCTCCTCCCACCGTCGCCTCCGCGGCAACGATGGGTAACGAGTCCGCACCGGTCGTTTCCATGAAGCCAATGATGGCTGCCGTACAAGGTGCAGGGCCCAACCATCAGTCAACAGGCCAGTCGGCCTAACTCCGCTCCTCCCCACCATGGATTCGGTCCACCCCATGGAATCGGACCCCACGCCGCATGATACATCGGCGTCATTCCCCTTGCCCACTCCCCTGGAAATCCTCTCAACACCCTACCGCGACAGGGATATCTTCCAAGATATTCCCGCCCCCTGCCTCTCGCAATTTATCCTCCTGTTTATCAAGTTGGTGAAAGCTGCGGCGAACGCTCGTGGGGAAGACGCCACTCAACGAGCATTCCTTCACCTCCACATGCTGCCCACGGCTGTCCTCCGTCGCTGTCTTCGAGGAGAGCGCGGATGGCGGGACCCCAAGAGCCAACGGATCGCCCTCCGAGAGCGCCTCCGTCGTGCGCACACGGGCTCACAGTGGGGAGCACTATGGGCCGAAGCTCTCGCAGCACACCAAGCACGGCTTGAATGGTGGGAACGAAACACGCTGTATGCCCCAACGGTCCCCGGCGACATCGGGCGCGCCCGTCGTGCAGAGGCCCTTTGCGCTGATGCGCGATACGGTAAGGCCATGCGCGCCCTCCACAATGGCCCGCTCGCCGACGTCAACGACCCGGCGACGATTCAGCGGCTCAGGGATCTGCACCCGACCCCGCCGCGCCCTGTCTCGCCGCTCCCGGAAGGACGACTCCCGCCGCCCCCGTGCATCACTGAGGCCGCTGTGGAACACGCGGTCCGCGGCGTCCCGCGGGACACCACCGCCGGACCCGAACGAACGCCGTCCCGCTGGTTCCACCTCTTGGTTAAGACTCGCGTCAGTCCTGAGGCCGGCGTGACTGGTCTGCGTGTCCTGACACAGCTCGTTTCCCGGCTCGCACGGGGGGAACTCCCGGACGCTGTGCTCCCCTCGTGGCAGCGGCGACGCTCCTCCCGCTGCAGCCGACTCCCGACAAGGTCCGCCCGATCGCCATCGGGTCTGTGCTTCGCAGGATAGTGACGAAGGCACTGCTCCCCGCCGCAATAGCCGATTCACACTCGGTTCTGTCGCCGCATCAGACGGCCAATGGTGTTAAAGCCGGGTTGGACTCTATTGTCCACGACACCCGCACGACACTACGCCGCTTCTCCGCCACCCCGAACGTCGCCACGGTCCTCATAGACGCCAACAACGCCTTTAACCGCGTTGATCGGCAGTCTATGCTGGACCACCTACCAATGCTCGCCCCCTCGCTAGCCCGCTTCGCAAACATGATCTATGGCCGAATGCAACCGCCATTGCTTGTCCCGAACCGGGATCGCACCGTCATACCAAGTGCCCAGGGCACCCAACAGGGTGACCCGGCCAGCATGTTGTTGTTCTCGCTAACGATTCAACCCCTCATCCGTCGGGTTGCTGAGATCCCCAACATTGCTCTCTGCCAATGGTACGCCGATGACGGCACGATCGTCGGGAACCTTGGCGCCATCCGTCAGGCGCTCCGGCTCCTTGCCCGAGATGGTCCCACGGTTGGGTTCCACGTCAACCAACGGAAGACACGCATACATTGGCCTCACGTCATGCCGCCGGATCGAGCAGCCCTCTTAGCGGAATTCCCTCTCGCGAATGCTCGCGGGACGGCTTTCCGCTTCTAGGGGCCCCCATTGGGAACAAAACGTTCACGGAGAGTTTTCTCCGGTCTAAGATTGCTCAGTGCCGCCGTACCCTGGACCGCCTCCTGCTGGTCCGCGACGCCCGCGCCCGGTTCCACATGCACCGGATCTGTGCCTCTGCATGCCTCCTATCGCATGCATTCAAGCTCTCAGATCCGCGCTTAGCAGAGTCCGCCGCAGAAGAATTTGATGATCTACAACGGTCATCATATGAAAAGTTACACGGCATAGCTCTCACGGACCGAGCCTGGGACCAAGTGTGCCTCCCCATGCACCTCGGAGGCCAGGGCTTCGAAAGCATCGCCTCGTGCCTCCACGGCGCTGCCGCCGCCAGCATCATTGATGCTGCGCCCGCACGGCAGCGAACTTCCGCATACGCCACGCCGCGTGCTTGTGCACTAGCTTCTGGCCGCTACCGCGGCGACCGGTCCTTCCTCCTCCGTCAGGCTGGGCCTTCTCTCCGCCGTTTCGCCCTCTCCATCCCCGGAATAGTCGACCTTTCCACCCTTGACCCTCCAACTCTAGCTGCTTCACCCACCAACACACTAACCCTTCTCAAACGGGTGCAGCAAGAGGCGCGGGCAAGAGTACATTGGCACGACGACTCCTGGGAGAATGCCCCAAACCCGACCGCCCATAGCGACGCCGACATTCGACATCGCATCCGTGGCCTAGCGTTCCGCCGCAGCCCCGCTGCGGCGTTTCTCTTCGCTCATCCCACGGCAGCTACGAAGGTCCACACTACACACTGGCAGACCATGCTCCGCCGTCACCTCGGACTGCCAGTGTATGATGACTCCATGGCCCTCAACTGCCACCACTGTGACCACCCCTTGGACACCCTCGGGGATCACGCCGCCGACCTCTGCTGCCCTGGTTTCGGCCGTCGTCACCGCCACAACTCGCTATGTAATGCGATTGCGACGCACGTTACCCGCGCCGCGGGTCTGGATACTCGGCAAGAGGTTCCGTTCCTCGTCCCGGGCACTGAGCTCCGCCCCGCCGATATCCTTGTACAACCACCACCAACCCCGGAAGGCACAACGTTGCGCCCCATTGCCTGTGACATCACCGTCGTTTCACCGTTCAAGGCCGCAGTTCGCACCAAGGCGACCCAGGCTGCCGGAGGCGCTGCTGAACTGGCGGCCCGCGACAAGGTTACAACCCTGGAACGCAACATCGCCCGACGACTCCCCGCTCCATCGACTGGCCCATCTTCTGCGCCTTACACGCCGAACTTCACGTTTCGACCTCTGGCGTTTGATTCCCTAGGTGCCCCTTCCCCTGGAACTATTGCATTTATCGAGGAGTTAGTTCCGCGGATCGCGTCCAAGTGTCACTCGACAGTTGGCATTGTCCGCCGCCGTATCTACCAGCGACTGAGTTGCACCCTGTGGTCCTCCATCGCGAAGCTATCCTGTCCGAGCACCGATGCGCACGGACGACGAAGTACATCCGGTTAGATCTTAACCGTATAGTTAGGACGTGCGCAGTCCACAGTAGATACTGAACGCATTAAACTTCCTCCCTTAATTGCAACGACCCTGCGCCACCACGCTCGCGACGTCATCGACACCCGTCGTGCCGCCCGAGCTCGCCCCTCACCCGCCCAACCCAAGACCCCCGCCCACCCAAGACCCCCGTCCCACCCAAGACCCCCGCCAATCCCACCCGCCCACCCGTTGTGAGCCCCGCTCACCCCACCGCCCCGACCTCTCCTGGCTCCGCCCGCAACAAGCGCCCCAACGCGCTACCGGCCTCCTCCGCCCCTCCCGCCCCGGGCACGCCCCGCAACAATCCCCCGACCTCACCCTGCAATCCCCGGGCTCTTCACCCTCGGCGACCAAACGCCGCTGCGCTGCATCCGAAGAGGCCCCGCGGCGGAGTTCCTGATGGTGCCCACCGCAACCCCGACGCTCCCGGCCGTTCTGCCGCCCACTGTCGCCTCCTCGGCGCCACAGGGTCGGGAGTCCGCCACACACGCCGCCATGCCGCCGTCGTCCATAGGCATGCAAGATGTCCCACCTCCGACCCAGGGACCCACTCAAGACCCCCGCTGCCCCCTTCCTCCAGCTGTCGGTGCGTCCGCAATGGAAGGAGTGCGGTCGGGTGACGGCTCCTCCGCCTAAGCATCCTCCCCATGGACATCTCCACCCCACCCCATCCTCCCTCCTCCGCTGCCTCTCCCTTACCAAGCCCCGAAGACATCCTCCGCACCCCATACCGGGAAAGGGACATCTTCCAGGATATCCCATTCCCATGTCTCAAGCCCTTCACTCTCCTGTTTATCAAGCTGGTACAAGCCGCCGCCAACGCAAGGGGGGACGAGGCCACCTACCGTGCCTTCCTGCACCTCCACATGCTGCCAACCGCTGTCCTCCGCCGCAGCTTGCGCGGGAGGATGGCTGGCAGCATAACAAAGGTCAACGGGCCGCACTAAGTGCCCGAATCCGACGCGCCCATACCGGAGCTGAGTGGAACACCTTGTGGTTTGAAGCCCTTCGCGCCCATGAAGCACGCTCTGAATGGATCCAGCAGCACCGCCCCGCCTACGGCTCGGGCTCCAGCGACGCTCGGCGCGCCCGTCGCGCTGAAGCCCTCTGTGCAGACGCCCGCTACGGCAAGGCCATGCGGTCCCTGCACAACGCTCCGCTAGCCGATGTGAACGACCCGCACACCATACAAGCGCTGCGTGATCTTCACCCGCGCCCCCGCGCCCGATCACGCCCATTCCCTGAAGATGGCCTTCCTCCTCCACCATCAATCACGGCAGACGCCGTAGAGCAGGCTGTACGAGGTATTTCTCGTGGTACGACCGCGGGACCGGACCGCACGCCGGCACGCTGGTTCCACTTGCTAGTCAAAACATCGGTCAGCCCGGCCGCCGGGGGTGACAGGGAAAAGTGTGCTTACGAAGTTGGTGATGCGGATCGCGCGTGGGGAACTGCCGGACTCGGTCCTGCCCTGCTCGCTGCCGCAACATTACTCCCGCTACGGCCGAGACCGGACAAAATTCGTCCCATCGCTGTGGGTCGGTCCTCCGCCGCATCGTCACCAAGACGCTGCTGCCGAGCGCCATCGATGACTCTCGAGACTTCCTCGCGCCATTCCAAACGGCCAACGGTATCAAGGCCGGGATGGACGCGGTCATCCATGACACTGCACCCTGCTTCGCCGTTTCACTGGTGCTCCGCATGTTGCCACGGTCCTCATTGACGCGCACAACGCTTTCAACCGCGTTGATCGCCAGTCAATGCTGTCTCAACTTCCTGCACTCGCTCCTTCTCTGGCCCGCTTCGTGAATATGATATACGGTCGTATTCAGCCACCGTTGCTTATACCGAATCGCCAGAACACGGTCATCTCGAGTGCTCAGGGCACCCAGCAGGGCGACCCGGCCAGTATGTTGCTGTTTTCCCTCACGATCCAACCATTAACTCGGAAAATCGCCGAGGACAGCGACATCGTGCTTAATCAATGGTACGCGGATGACGGGACTCTCATAGGGACACTTCAGGGTCTGCGCCGCGCTCTCCACCTCCTGCAGGCTGAGGGTCCGGCTGTGGGCCTCTATGTCAACGCGAGGAAGACGCGCATTTACTGGCCGAACACGCTCCTGCCGGACCGCACGGAATTCCTCCGGGTTTTTCATCTGTCCGAGTGCTCGCGCGACGGCTTCGAGCTCCTAGGAGCGCCGATGGGCAACCGGGCCTTCACCGATGCATACCTACGGGACAAGGTCGATGGGTGCCGCCGCACCTCCGACTGCTGACCCACATTCGTGACCCCCGCGCCCGTTTCCACATGCACCGGCTGTGCGCGTCGGCATGCCTCGTCACCCACGCGTTCCGGCTCGCCGACCCACAACACTCGGCCCCCGCTGCACAAGCCTTTGACGCCCTGCAGAGGTCGTCGTACTCGGAGCTACACGGGATCGCCCTCACAGACACTGCATGGGACCAAGTCACGTTACCCATCCGCCAGGGAGGTCAGGGATTTACCCTCATCTCTCCGTTCCTACACGGCTCGGTTGCAGCTAGTATCATCGACGTGGTTCCGGCACGTGAGAGATCGGCATCGTATACCACGCAACGTTCTGCCGCCGTCTCTGGTCACCGATACCGAGGTGACAGGGCGTTCCTGGTCCGACAAGCCTTGCCGCGAATCCGTGATTTCCTGCAATGTATCCCTGGGCGCCCGTACTCCGTCGACCTCGGCCCCTTTGACCCATGCCTGCTTGCTGCCAAACCATCCAACCTCCAAACCTTCTTAAATGGTGTGCAGCAGGAGGCACAGGCAAAGGTCCACTGGCGCGACGACTCATGGTTGACACACCCCAACCCGGCTCAGCACAGCACTCAAGAAGTTCGACATCGGATCCGTGGCCTGGCGTTCCGGAACAGCCCCGCCGCCGCTTTTCTCATCGCTCACCCACAACCGCTACGGTGGTGTCCTCGGCCCACTGGCAGACCATGCTCCGCCGGCACCTAGGCCTCCCCGTATACGACGACTCCGCCGCTCACCTGTGCCCACTGCAATCAAACTTTGGACGCACTCGGGGACCACGCGGCTGACCTCTGCCCTGCCGGCTTCGGCCGCCCGCACCGCCACAACTCGCTGCGCAACGTTTCGCCTACCACGTTGCTCGCGCCGCGGGCCTGGACTGCCAATACGAAGTCCCGCTCCTTGTCCCGGGAACGAATATCCGTCCTGCGGACATTCTCATACAACCCCCCCCTGCCCACTGTCAACAGGTCCGCCCCATAGCCTGCGACCTAACCATTGTCTCGCCGTTCAAACAAGGTGTGCGCACAAGGGCCACCCAAATGGCCGGCGGCGCCGCCGACATTGCCCATCGAGACAAAGTCACAGACCTGGAGCGCAAACTGGTACGCCGCATCCCGCCCCCTTCGCACAACACCCTCCAGGAACCGAACTTCAAGTTTCAGCCCCTGGCTTTCGACTCCTTGGGTGCCCCATCCCCCGCCTCTATCCTGTTCATCGAAGACTTCATCCCGCGCATCGCAGAGAAGTTCAACACAACCACAGCAGTGATCCGCAGACGTATTTATCAGCGCATTAGTTGCACACTGTGGTCTTCTATTGCAATGGCGATTCTATCGCGAGCCCCACTGCACGTGCCTGACGTGGAACATCCGGTTAGTTCTTAGCCGTATAGTCAGTCCTGCAGTGTACACGATAGATACTCAATGAAGTAAAGTTTCTTCTACCTAATTGTGCGGGACACCACCGCCGGACCCGAACGAACGCCGTCCGCTGGTTCCACCTCTTGGTTAAGACTCGCGTCAGTCCTGAGCCGGCGTGACGGTCTGCGTGTCCTGACACAGCTCGTTTCCCGGCTCGCACGGGGGACTTAGCTAGCAGTATAGTCGGATCCTGCAGCGGACACCCGTTCTACTGATGCCATAAAGTTATCATCACGCCCGATCGCCATCGGGTCTGTGCTTCGCAGGATAGTGACGAAGGCACTGCTCCCCGCCGCAATAGCCGATTCACACTCGTTCTGTCGCCGCATCAGACGGCCAATGGTGTTAAAGCCGGGTTGGACTCTATTGTCCACGACACCCGCACGACACTACGCCGCTTCTCCGCCACCCCGAACGTCGCCACGGTCCTCATAGACGCCAACAACGCCTTAAACCGCGTTGATCGACAGTCTATGCTGGACCACCTACCAATGCTCGCCCCCTCGCTAGCCCGCTTCGCAAACATGATCTATGGCCGAATGCAACCGCCATTGCTTTGTCCCGAACCGGGATCGCACCGTCATACCAAGTGCCCAGGGCACCCAACAGGGTGACCCGGCCAGCATGTTGTTGTTCTCGCTAACGATTCAACCCCTCATCCGTCGGGTTGCTGAGATCCCCAACATTGCTCTCTGCCAATGGTACGCTGATGACGGCACGATCGTCGGGAACCTTGGCGCCATCCGTCAGGCGCTCCGGCTCCTTGCCCGAGATGGTCCCACGGTTGGGTTCCACGTCAACCAACGGAAGACACGCATACATTGGCCTCACGTCATGCCGCCGGATCGAGCAGCCTCCTAGCGGAATTCCCTCTCGCCGAATGCTCGCGGACGGCTTTCCGCTTCTAGGGGCCCCATTGGGAACAAAACGTTCACGGAGAGTTTTCTCCGGTCTAAGATTGCTCAGTGCCGCCGTACCCTGGACCGCCTCCTGCTGGTCCGCGACGCCCGCGCCCGGTTCCACATTGCACCGGATCTGTGCCTCTGCATGCCTCCTATTGCATGCATTCAAGCTCTCAGATCCGCGCTTAGCAGAGTCCGCCGCTGAAGAATTTGATGATCTACAACGGTCATCATATGAAAAGTTACACGGCATAGCTCTCACGGACCGAGCCTGGGACCAAGTGTGCCTCCCCATGCACCTCGGAGGCCAGGGCTTCGAAAGCATCGCCTCGTGCCTCCACGGCGCTGCCGCCGCCAGCATCATTGATGCTGCGCCCGCACGGCAGCGAACTTCCGCATACGCCACGCCGCGTGCTTGTGCACTGGCTTCTGGCCGCTACCGCGGCGACCGTCCTTCCTCCTCCGTCAGGCTGGGCCTTCTCTCCGCCGTTTCGCCCTCTCCATCCCCGGAATAGTCGACCTTTCCACCCTTGACCCTCCAACTCTAGCTGCTTCACCCACCAACACACTAACCCTTCTCAAACGGGTGCAGCAAGAGGCGCGGGCAAGAGTACATTGGCACGACGACTCCTGGGAGAATGCCCCAAACCCGACCGCCCATAGCGACGCCGACATTCGACATCGCATCCGTGGCCTAGCGTTCCGCCGCAGCCCCGCTGCGGCGTTTCTCTTCGCTCATCCCACGGCAGCTACGAAGGTCCACACTACACACTGGCAGACCATGCTCCGCCGTCACCTCGGACTGCCAGTGTATGATGACTCCATGGCCCTCAACTGCCACCACTGTGACCACCCCTTGGACACCCTCGGGGATCACGCCGCCGACCTCTGCTGCCCTGGTTTCGGCCGTCGTCACCGCCACAACTCGCTATGTAATGCGATTGCGACGCACGTTACCCGCGCCGCGGGTCTGGATACTCGGCAAGAGGTTCCGTTCCTCGTCCCGGGCACTGAGCTCCGCCCCGCCGATATCCTTGTACAACCACCACCAACCCCGGAAGGCACAACGTTGCGCCCCATTGCCTGTGACATCACCGTCGTTTCACCGTTCAAGGCCGCAGTTCGCACCAAGGCGACCCAGGCTGCCGGAGGCGCTGCTGAACTGGCGCCCGCGACAAGGTTACAACCCTGGAACGCAACATCGCCGACGACTCCCCGCTCCATCGACTGGCCCATCTTCTGCGCCTTACACGCCGAACTTCACGTTTCGACCTCTGGCGTTTGATTCCCTAGGTGCCCCTTCCCCTGGAACTATTGCATTTATCGAGGAGTTAGTTCCGCGGATCGCGTCCAAGTGTCACTCGACAGTTGGCATTGTCCGCCGCCGTATCTACCAGCGACTGAGTTGCACCTGTGGTCCTCCATCGCCGAAGCTATCCTGTCCCGAGCACCGATGCGCACGGACGACGAAGTACATCCGGTTAGATCTTAACCGTATAGTTAGGACGTGCGCAGTCTGATGTGCGCAAATTCGCACACGAAAAAAAATCTAGATGAGGACCATGATTGTATACAGTATCGGAATTGGGAAGATATTTTTACAGTTTTTGAATTTGCAAGATATTTTTAATTTGGGTGAGTGTGGCAAATTCATCGGTTGATTTTTTTTCATTTTAGGACACGCTGTCATAGTAGATGTCAGTACAGTTCCAGGTTGTGGGTGATACTACAAGTAGCTCTGAAAGTCTATATAATGGCCACATCAATTCCCACCCTGGCCGATGGGTGGCTGGCATGGGTATGGCACCTAGATATTTACCTTGAGGAAATATCTTCTAATAGTCTCTCTGGTTCACACGATTACCGTGAATACATTTTATGGTTATTAGTATGTTTGTTTGAGACTTTTAGGGTAGCCAAAAGTCTATATAAGCCGAGTAAACTGCTTCCTTTAGTGGAGGTGAAGCAAGTTGGCAGACAACTTCAAGCCAAGTCCCGAGTAGTAGGAAGTTGAGAGTCAACTTCAGACCCAAGAAAACTTTTTCTTACGCTAGTCGCAGAGCGTCGGTGGTAGACCCTGCCCCTTTTATACTTGCTTGTAGCTTCCTCAACTCTCTTCTATATACACTCCCTTTTGTTCGTTCAACAATACCACGGCAGCACTTTGTCGCTCGCAAACACCTCCTTCTCAGGGTAATTGGTTCTGAGGATCTCTTCCCCCGCCGATTTACCCCTATCACAGTCCACAGTAGATACTGAACGCCATAAACTTCCTCCATTCCACAGTCCACAGTAGATACTGAACGCATTAAACTTCCTCCCTAATCGCCTTAACCGTATAGTTAGGACGTGCGCAGTCCACAGTAGATACTGAACGCATTAAACTTCCTCCCTTCGCATTTCTATTGCAATGGCGATTCTATCGCGAGCCCCACTGCACGTGCCTGACGTGGAACATCCGGTTAGTTCTTATCCGTATAGTCAGCCCTGCAGTGTACACGATAGATACTCAATGAAGTAAAGTTTCTCCTATATCGGCCCCCGCGGCGGAGTTCCTGATGGTGCCCACCGCAACCCGACGCTCCCGGCCGTTCTGCCGCCCACTGTCGCCTCCTCGGCGCCACAGGGTCGGAAGTCCGCCACACACGCCGCCATGCCGCCGTCGTCCATAGGCATGCAAGATGTCCCACCTCCGACCCAGGGACCCACTCAAGACCCCCGCTGCCCCCTTCCTCCAGCTGTCGGTGCGTCCGCAATGGAAGGAGTGCGGTCGGGTGACGGCTCCTCCGCCTAAGCATCCTCCCCATGGACATCTCCACCCCACCCCATCCTCCCTCCTCCGCTGCCTCTCCCTTACCAAGCCCCGAAGACATCCTCCGCACCCTGATATAATGAAAATTGTAGATATTCCTTGGCATGCTGCGCTGGCTGAGTTGGCTGCGCTGGCTGAGTTGGCATGCTGGCTGGCCGAGTTGGCATGCTGCGCTGGCTGAGTTGGCATGCTGTGCTGGCCGAGTTGGCATGCTGCGCTGGCTGAGCTGTCACTGTACTTACAATTATATTTTTAATTATTTTTAGAGGATGCTTTGCACTGTACTGTGGCGGTGCAGATTTGGCACATAGGTACTGTATAGATGCTACAGATGTGAGGGTTGAAAACTCTATATAAGGGGCTGTTTGCATGAAATGGTAGGACTACTTGGGAGCCAGCATACCCGAGCGGGGCGCTCAACAAGTTAAGTCAAACACAAAGCATAAAGGAAGTTGGCAGACAACTTCAAGCCAAGTCCCGAGTAGTAGGAAGTTGAGAGTCAACTTCAGACCCAAGAAAACTTTTTCTTACGCTAGTCGCAGAGCGTCGGTGGTAGACCCTGCCCCTTTTATACTTGCTTGTAGCTTCCTCAACTCTCTTCTATATACACTCCCTTTTGTTCGTTCAACAATACCACGGTTCAGCACTTTTGTCGCTCGCAACACCTCCTTCTCAGGGTAATTGGTTCTGAGGATCTCTCCCCCGCCGATTTACCCCTATCATTTGGTACTCTTGTGGAGGGGGTTGCACCCGAGGTATTCGAGTTGAGCAGTAGTAAGGAACACTTCGGGGGATTTCTTTTCTGTAATCATGGATCTCAACGCTGCTCGTATAACGTTCACAGGGGCAAGACTGAAGACGTTGAGGAGTTTCTTTACACATATGTCAACGTTGTGATGCGAGAGAAGGGCGATGAAGAGAAGGCCGCAAGTATCTTCGCCTATCTTCATGGTGACGCAAAGCACAAATATAAGTCCAAGTTTATCGACGGGTGGTCTCTTAACGGGAATGGGCGTAACTTCGGTGAGGTATGTGAGTGGCTTGTGAAAGAGTATGCTAAGGAGGTAGAACCAGATGAGATGATTCGTACCGCCATAGAGGCCCGGCTCAACTTCGACGATTTGTTAAGCTCATTGGTGTACTTGTGTGATCTTTATGAAAAGGCTGGGTTCAACGCCCAAGCCAAGTACGGAATGCTGCGTAAGGCGGCTATGGGGGATAAGCGGCTCTCCGATTTCCTCCTCATCAAGGGCCCTCACACTTTTGATGAACTGAAGGGTACCATAGTAGAATTTGTCAAAAATTCGGAGACGTTTCAGTCACTGAGTGAGGTACCGAGGGAAACCCGCACATCGATGTCTATCGTACATCCTGAAAAGAATTATCAAAGGCCGGCTACTAGTGCAGCGGCATTAGAATCTGTCAGGAGCGATGTCAAAAACTTGGAAGAAAGGTTGGAAACCCGATTCGATAATCGACTTGACATGATAACCTCGCAGTTGGAAAGCCTTACTCTTACCATTAAGAAGAACCAGTCTGGGGCCCCTAAGGCCGCAGAATTCTGTTCTTACTGTCACAAGCCTGGACACTTTGCAAACAGGTGTCCTGATAATCCACATAGAAACACTCGTTGTGCAAAGTGCGGTCGATATGGGCATCATGAAAGTAACTGCTGGTCTAAAGACAACAGAAGAGCAAATTTATCGGAAGCAAGGAGTGAGTCAGGACCAGAGGTGAAAATCTTACAAAATAGAAGGGATCAAAGGTTGACGGATGCCGGTAACGTATCCATCGCTGAAGAGATTAGTCAAGTCAATGTGACAAAAAGGGATGGGGAAGGGAACATTTTATCGAAGAAACCTAGGCTAGAGTATGGAATGCTGGAGCATATCCCAGCACCTGTACCTCCTCGAACCAAGAGGTCTGATCAAGTTGTTCCAGGAGTGGGAGTCACTCCGGCCAAGAAGACGAAAAAGAGTAAGAAAGTTAAGAGTATCTCTAAGGACGTACTAGAGTATGTGAAGAGGTACAATTTGGTGGCTGAGCTTGCATCGGCCCCAACTGGGATAACGTTTGGTCAACTTTTGAGGGGCGACGCAGAGGATGCGAGAAAAGAACTCAAAAAAATTATCAGGTCTAATAAGTCCGCTAAGGGTAAGAAACTGTTTCTTCAATCGGCCTCGACAGCACCAAGACGTCTTAAGCTGGTACCAGTCAAAGTATTGGGTATGAAAACCCAAGCTCTCTTCGATTCGGGTGCTGTTCCAAACCTCATTTCAGAAACTTTGGTGACAGATCTAGGTCTCGAAATTACTCCAACGACTCGAAAAATAACTGTAGCGGATGGAACCGTCTCAAAATGCATGGGCACTGTTGACAAGGTTTCCGTGTTCTTTGGGGACTCTAAAGTTGATGTAGACTTTCTTGTCATGCCGGATCTCCCTTTCGATGCAATCATTGGCTGCCCACATGGAAAGACTAGGACATGCATTGACTTGGGCAACCAAATGGTTTCAGTTAATATTGACGGCAGAACCGTGAAGATGCCCCTGGATTTCGACAAAAGCACGCATCCTGAAGATTTAAAAGAAACGGACAGTGAAGATTTCACTTCTAGCTATGACAGCGAAGATTCGGAACCAACTAACACTTTCGGAAGTGGAAAAGGGTACCCTCGGGGGTAATGAACATGGCATGGGACGATTATGATTCCGGGTTTGAAACAGATGACGACTGGATTCTAGGATAAGTTTGAAACCCGAATGTGTTTCTTTTTGCGATGATATCGAATCAAAGGACAGAATTCGGAGCATGAAAGAAGATTACCTTTGCAAAGAAAATAAGAATACGCGAATTCCATATATGAAGATGTGAGCACGACGGAAGAGGTCCTTCAAAATATTGAGGTTGAGATCAAGAAGAAAAAGGGCGCCAAATGGCAGAAATCCAAGGAAAGTGCAGCACCTTCCCGCCCCCGCCTCACTGAAAATATCCGACATGTTAACATCTTCCGAAGTAATTGCATGGAGCGTTTCAGATTTGAGACAAGCAAGTGTACCGGTTACTCACTCGTTCGAACTTACCGACACTCAACCGATTACCACAAGCCTAGACGTCAACCGCCAAAATATGACAATTTATCTCAGAAAATGTTACAAGTATGCTGAAAATGATATTATTCGACCAGTTTCATCCCATGGTCGTTTCCAGTTGTGGTCGCACCAAAGAAGGATGGAAAGCTGCGTTTTTGCGTCGATTACCGACAACTGAACCAGAGAATGATACCGATCGATTTCCGATTCCGAACATGGAGGAGATCCTCGAGGACCTGAAGGACGGAGATATTTCACCTCAATTGACCTTTACACTGGCTATTGGCAGATTCCATTGGATGAAAAATGTAAGGAAAAAACAACCTTTACCAGCAAAGCCGGTACGTTCAGGTTCGAAGTGATGCCTTTTGGTCTCATGAATGCACCAGCTACATTCCAAAGAATGATGAACGAGGTTTTGAAAGGACTTCCATTCGCAAGAGTCTATATCGATGATGTCGTCATATTCTCAGAAACATTGGATCAGCACATCTCGCACCTCAATACAGTTGTGGAGAGGATATCGGAGTATAGCTTGAAAATTAAGTTGAGCAAATGCTTCTTTGCGAAAACTTCTATCCAATTACTCGGTCATATCGTCGACCAAGAGGGAATTAGAGTGGATCCAGAGAAAACGAAAAAAATCGAGTTGGCACCAAGGCCCGCTTCAAAGACGGAGGTCCGAAGCTTCCTAGGACTGGCCTCATATTACAGAAGATTTATCAAAGATTTCGCCAAGACTGCAGCACCGTTACATGCCAGCACTACGAAGAACGGAAAATTTCACTGGAACAAGGAAATGGAAACTGCATTTCAGGAGCTTAAAGATAAGCTATGTGTCCCCCAGTTCTCATGTACCCAGATTTCAAGAGACCATTCGTTGTGGAGACAGATGCCTCAGAACGGTCTTTGGGTGCCGTTTTGTCCCAAAAAGATGAAAACGGAAGACTACACCCTGTTCAATTCGCAAACAGAACTCTGAATGACGCGGAAAAGAGATACTCAGTCTGCGAGAAAGAAGCGCTAGCTGTCGTCTTCGCGCTGAAAAAGTTTCGCGTATACCTTTTATCACTCGAGAAATTTGTCTTGATAACTGATCACCAGGCACTTAAAACAGCATTCCAAAAGAAGGATGTACATCACCGCTTGGCCCGATGGCTCGACATTTTCGCAGAATATCGGTTTGAAATTTTGTATAGACCCGGACGCAATAATCAGCCTGCCGATTACCTATCCCGCTTGAGGGACGCACTGATTCCAAATGAAAAAGCTTCGGAGGACATCGTCGGAGTGGCCGAGTTACAGTTGCCGAACGATAACGAGTACGAAGCTAATATTCACGGACTGATCAAATTCCTCGATGGATAGAAATGAGAAAGGTTGATCTTGAACACCGAAATTGGGTACGCAGGAATCAAAAGGCTTTTACATTGTGGAATGGGAAACTCTTCCGGCACACTAAAGCCGGTCCCCGACTAGTGGCCCCTTTAAAGAAAGAATGAAGATCTTGAGGACTTTCCATGATGAGCTAGGGCATTGGGATCTCGAAACAACCAAAAAAATCGTAACTGAGAGATTCTGGTGGCCCGGTATCCATAAGGACGTCTATATTCGTGAAAAGCTGCGACAACTGCCAAAATTCACTCCAATACGGAAGTATAAGACAACTCTAAGTTTTCCAGTTTCCGGTCTCTTTGAAACCTTCTCAATTGACTTTGCGGGCCCGTTCAAGGAAACTTCTTCCGGAAACAAATATCTCCTTATAGGGGTGGAACATCTTACTGGATGGCCAATAGCAGTTGCAGTCGAGGAGGCAAATGCTGAGGTGGTACTGAGATTCATCGAAAAAGAAATAATTGAACCGTTTGGTCTTCCAAAAAGGATCATCTCGGATAACGCCCTTTGTTTTACTGCAACTTCACTGCTTCGTTTTTTGGAAGAGAAAGGAATTCAGCTGAAGACCGATCTCGACTACGCTTTTATGTCAAACGGAAAAGCCAAAAAGATGATTGGAAATATCAAACGCGCACCTTACTTTTTGGAATATTTTATAGGTAATCAACTGAATCCCTATTCGTTTGAAAGGCCTCATGTTTTAACAATAAGGCAAATTACATTAATAGAAGCAGAAGAAGAATGAGGACGAGTCGGGACGTTCGTCTTGAGCGAGGGGGCGTGATATAATGAAAATTGTAGATATTCCTTGGCATGCTGCGCTGGCTGAGTTGGCTGCGCTGGCTGAGTTGGCATGCTGTGCTGGCCGAGTTGGCATGCTGCGCTGGCTGAGTTGGCATGCTGTGCTGGCCGAGTTGGCATGCTGCGCTGGCTGAGCTGTCACTGTACTTACAATTATATTTTTAATTATTTTTAGAGGAATGCTTTGCACTGTACTGTGGCGGTGCAGATTTGGCACTTAGGTACTGTATAGATGCTACAGATAGTGAGGGTTGAAAACTCTATATAAGGGGCTGTTTGCATGAAAATGGTAGGACTACTTGGGAGCCAGCATACCCGAGCGGGGCGCTCAACAAGTTAAGTCAAACACAAAGCATAAAGCAAGTTGGCAGACAACTTCAAGCCAAGTCCGAGTAGTAGGAAGTTGAGAGTCAACTTCAGACCCAAGAAAACTTTTTCTTACGCTAGTCGCAGAGCGTCGGTGGTAGACCCTGCCCCTTTTATACTTGCTTGTAGCTTCCTCAACTCTCTTCTATATACACTCCCTTTTGTTCGTTCAACAATACCACGGCAGCACTTTTGTCGCTCGCAACACCTCCTTCTCAGGGTAATTGTTCTGAGGATCTCCTCCCCGCCGATTTACCATATCACACCCCATACCGGGAAAGGGACATCTTCCAGGATATCCTATTCCCATGTCTCAAGCCCTTCACTCTCCTGTTTATCAAGCTGGTACAAGCCGCTGCCAACGCAAGGGGGACGAGGCCACCTACCGTTGCCTTCCTACAACTCCACATGCTGCCAACCGCTGTCCTCCGCCGCAGCTTGTGCGGGAGATGGCTGGCAGCATAACAAAGGTCAACGGGCCGCACTAAGTGCCCGAATCCGACGCGCCCATACCGGAGCTGAGTGGAACACCTTGTGGTTTGAAGCCCTTCGCCCATGAAGCACGCTCTGAATGGATCCAGCAGCACCGCCCCGCCTACGGCTCGGGCTCCAGCGACGCTCGGCGCGCCCGTCGCGCTGAAGCCCTCTGTGCAGACGCCCGCTACGGCAAGGCCATGCGGTCCCTGCACAACGCTCCGCTAGCCGATGTGAACGACCCGCACACCATACAGCGCTGCGTGATCTTCACCCGCGCCCCCGCGCCGATCACGCCCATTCCTGAAGATGGCCTTCCTCCTCCACCATCAATCACGGCAGACGCCGTAGAGCAGGCTGTACGAGGTATTTCTCGTGGTACGACCGCGGGACCGGACCGCACGCCGGCACGCTGGTTCCACTTGCTAGTCAAAACATCGGTCAGCCCGGCCGCCGGGGTGACAGGGAAAAGTGTGCTTACGAAGTTGGTGATGCGGATCGCGCGTGGGGAACTGCCGGACTCGGTCCTGCCCCTGCTGCTGCCGCAACGTTACTCCCGCTACGGCCGAGACCGGACAAATTCGTCCCATCGCTGTGGGGTCGGTCCTCCGCTGCATCGTCACCAAGACGCTGCTGCGAGCGCCATCGATGACTCTCGAGACTTCCTCGCGCCATTCCAAACGGCCAACGGTATCAAGGCCGGGATGGACGCGGTCATCCATGACACTCGCACCCTGCTTCGCCGTTTCACTGGTGCTCCGCATGTTGCCACGGTCCTCATTGACGCGCACAACGCTTTCAACCGCGTTGATCGCCAGTCAATGCTGTCTCAACTTCCTGCACTCGCTCCTTCTCTGGCCCGCTTCGTGAATATGATATACGGTCGTATTCAGCCACCGTTGCTTATACCGAATCGCCAGAACACGGTCATCCCGAGTGCTCAGGGCACCCAGCAGGGCGACCCGGCCAGTATGTTGCTGTTTTCCCTCACGATCCAACCATTAATTCGGAAAATCGCCGAGGACAGCGACATCGTGCTTAATCAATGGTACGCGGATGACGGGACTCTCATAGGGACACTTCAGGGTCTGCGCCGCGCTCTCCACCTCCTGCAGGCTGAGGGTCCGGCTGTGGCCTCTATGTCAACGCGAGGAAGACGCGCATTTACTGGCCGAACACGCTCCTGCCGGACCGCACGGAATTCCTCCGGGTTTTTCATCTGTCCGAGTGCTCGCGCGACGCTTGGAGCTCCTAGGAGCGCCGATGGGCAACCGGGCCTTCACCGATGCATACCTACGGGACAAGGTCGATGGGTGCCGCCGCACCCTCCGACTGCTGACCACGTTCGTGACCCCCGCGCCCGTTCCACATGCACCGGCTGTGCGCGTCGGCATGCCTCGTCACCCACGCGTTCCGGCTCGCCGACCCACAACACTCGGCCCCCGCTGCACAAGCCTTTGACGCCCTGCAGAGGTCGTCGTACTCGGAGCTACACGGGATCGCCCTCACAGACACTGCATGGGACCAAGTCACGCTACCCATCCGCCAGGGAGGTCAGGGATTTACCCTCATCTCTCCGTTCCTACACGGCTCGGTCGCAGCTAGTATCATCGACGCGGTTCCGGCACGTGAGAGATCGGCATCGTATACCACGCAACGTTCTGCCGCCGTCTCTGGTCACCGATACCGAGGTGACAGGGCGTTCCAGGTCCGACAAGCCTTGCCGCGAATCCGTGATTTCCTGCAATGTATCCCTGGGCGCCCGTACTCCGTCGACCTCGGCCCCTTTGACCCATGCCTGCTTGCTGCCAAACCATCCAACCTCCAAACCTTCTTAAATGGTGTGCAGCAGGAGGCACAGGCAAAGGTCCACTGGCGCGACGACTCATGGTTGACACACCCCAACCCGGCTCAGCACAGCACTCAAGAATTTCGACATCGGATCCGTGGCCTGGCGTTCCGGAACAGCCCTGCCGCCGCTTTTCTCATCGCTCACCCCACAACCGCTACGGTGGTGTCCTCGGCCCACTGGCAGACCATGCTCCGCCGGCACCTAGGCCTCCCGTGTACGACGACTCCCGCCCGCTCACCTGTGCCCACTGCAATCAAACTTTGGACGCACTCGGGGACCACGCGGCTGACCTCTGCCCTGCCGGCTTCGGCCGCCCGCACCGCCACAACTCGCTGCGCAACGTTTTCGCCTACCACGTTGCTCGCGCCGCGGGCCTGGACTGCCAATACGAAGTCCCGCTCCTTGTCCCGGGAACGAATATCCGTCCTGCGGACATTCTCATACAATCCCCCCCCTGCCCACTGGTCAACAGGTCCGCCCCATAGCCTGCGACCTAACCATTGTCTCGCCGTTCAGACAAGGTGTGCGCACAAGGGCCACCCAAATGGCCGGCGCCGCCGCTGACATTGCCCACCGAGACAGAGTCACAGACCTGGAGCGCAAACTGGTACGCCGCATCCCGCCCCCTTCGCACAACACCCTCCAGGAACCGAACTTCAAGTTTCAGCCCCTGGCTTTCGACTCCTTGGGTGCCCCATCCCCCGCCTCTATCCTGTTCATCGAAGACTTCATCCCGCGCATCGCAGAGAAGTTCAACACAACCACAGCAGTGATCCGCAGACGTATTTATCAGCGCATTAGTTGCACACTGTGGTCTTCTATTGCAATGGCGATTCTATCGCGAGCCCCACTGCACGTGCCTGACGTGGAACATCCGGTTAGTTCTTAGCCGTATAGTCAGTCCTGCAGTGTACACGATAGATACTTAATGAAGTAAAGTTTCTCACCCCACCAACCCGCCGCTTACCCTGGCAGAAGCGGAGATAATCATGGCCGACCCTACCCTCCGCGCCGACCCCCGCCGTTCCGAGGCCAGACGCCTGGTCTCTTCCGTCGGGCCCATCCAGAATCTGTGCCCACGCACTGGACTCCTCCCCACCCCCCCGAAAAATGTCATCTCCATTGGCATTTCCCCATCCGTTGACCCCAGCCGTGCGTTCCGCTCATATGACCACGCGCAAAAGACCCTCCTCGCTGCGGCGGCTGACGTCGGTCTCGCTATGTCGTCCCACGTCCTCCTTCCGCATTTCGGGCAGTGGACCTACGTCTACATCCCCGAACTGACCCTGCCGCGGTTCTACCGCATTCTAGCCCAAATGAAATTCTCATTCAAGAACCTCCAGGTGACGACGTCCTCACCGGCCGCCTCACTCCACTGCCTCCCGCCCCATGCGGCACGTGGCGCCGCTGCATGGCTTGCCCGAGAAATCCGGGCCATCACCAGCACCTCTGTGCGCTCCACGGTCCCATTCGAGACGCGTCGATCCCTCTGATAGGGGTAAATCGGCGGGGAAGAGATCCTCAGAACCAATTACCCTGAGAAGGAGGTGTTGCGAGCGACAAAAGTGCTACCGTGGTATTGTTTGAACGAACAAAAGGGAGTGTATATAGAAAAGAGTTGAGAGAGCTAAAAGCAAGTATAAAAGGGGCAGGGTCTACCACCGACGCTCTGCGACTAGCGTAAGAAAAAGTTTTCTTGGGTCTGAAGTTGACTCTCAACTTCCTACTACTCGGGACTTGGCTTGAAGTTGTCTGCCAACTTGCTTTATGCTTTGTGTTTGACTTAACTTGTTGAGCGCCCCGCTCGGGTATGCTGGCTCCCATGTAGTCCTACCATTGCATGCAAACAGCCCCTTATATAGAGTTTTCAACCCCTACATTCTGTAGCACCTATACAGTACCTATGTGCCAAATCTGCACCGCCACAGTACAGTGCAAAGCATCCCTCTAAAAATAATTAAAAATATAATTGTAAGTACAGTGACAGCTCAGCCAGCGCAGCATGCCAACTCTGCCAGCACAGCATGCCAACTCTGCGAGCGCAGCATGCCAACTCAGCCAGCGCAGCCAACTCAGCCAGCGCAGCATGCCAAGGAATATCTACAATTTTCATTATATCACCCTCCGCGACGCTCTCGTGGCATTTCGCCAGGCCCTCGAGACCGCCCTCAACGAAAGAAGAAACGCACCCGTGCCATCCTCACGGCTCCCGACCCAAGCCCCAAGACCCCGACCGTCAACACCTCGACCTCCACCGCATCCCGGGCCCCTCCCGTGACCGCCACCCCAGCCGCTCCTTCCCCCGTCCTTCCTCCCGCGTCCCAGGCCCCCAAACGCCCTTCTGCCACCCCGCCTACATCGTCGCCGGCCATAAGACCTCAAGGCACCCGTCAGAGGACGAGGATGCAACCCTTAACTCGCCCGGCGGCTCCCCGTCGGCCACGAAGCGTCGCTGCCCGGCAGCGACCCAACCCGCCGGGACGGCACAAGAAAAAGGAGTCGACACCCTCATGGTGCCACCCCTCCCGACTCTCCTGGCAGCACGGCATGAGCGAGGCCCCGACCAGCCGTCGGCTGTCCCCGCGGACCCGATCATCCCCCCTCCCGTGACTACCTTGGACTCCGCCATGCCGGACGCTCCGCCGGCTGCACTCGACACGAAGGAAGTGCCGACCCCAGAGGATGAATGTGAAATGGCCGTGGCGGTGTCGACCCACCCGCAGGGCCAATCTGCGTAATCGCTCACACCCCCCCTCAACAAATCGCAATGACTCCTCTATCCCTCAATCCCCTTCCCTCCATCCCCGAAGACAACTCTCACCTTCCTTCCCCCCCTGAAGTCCTCCGCACCCCATTTCGTGAGGCGGATATCTTCCAAAACATTCCCTTCCCATGCCTCAAGCCCTTCATCCTACTGTTCATCAAGCTGATCCGCACAGCGGCCAACGCTCGAGGCGATGATGCCACCCGCCGGGCATTTCTTCATCTCCACATCCTACTGCGGTTCATGCGCCGCTCCCTACGAGGAGAACAAGGATGGCAGCACCCAAGGGCCAACACGCAAGCACTCAGCTCCCGGATCCGTCGGGCCCATACTGGCACTGAGTGGGCAGCCCTCTGGTCTGAAAGCCTTGAATGCACACCACGCCCGCACCGAATGGACGGAAACAACACCGCCAAGGCCGCGTCCAGCCCCGCGCGCAGGGCGCGGCGAGCGCAAGTTCTATGTGCTGATGCCCGCTATGGCAAGGCAATGAGGTCGCTTCACAATGCCCCGCTAGCAGATGTGAACGACCCTGCAACCATCGAAGCACTCCGCACCTTACACCCGCGCCCCCGCGCCGATCACACCCATCCCAACAGACTCCCTCCACCGCCGCCTGTGTTACAACAGAAGCCGTTGAGAACGCCGTCCGCCGCCTTTCCCGGGATACGGCGGCGGCCCTGATCGTACGCCGGCGCGCTGGTTCCATCTGCTCGTGCAGACGCCAGTAAGCCCGGAAGCCGGTATTACGGGCAAGATGGTGCTTACGCAACTCGTTTCTCGGATCGCGAGAGGTGACCTGCCAACCTCAGTCCTGCCGCTCCTGGCTGCAGCAACCATGCTACCTCTGCGGCCCAAACCTAACAAGATTCGGCCCATCGCCGTAGGAACGATCCTCGAAGAGTGGTAACGAAGACACTCCTCCCACCCCGCCATTGATGATTCTCGTCAATTTCTGGCCCCTTCCAATTGGCTAACGCATCAGGGCTGGATGGACGCCATTGTACACGACACGCGCATGCTGCTCCGTCGTTTCTCTAATCGCAAGATACCGCCACTGTTCTCGTTGACGCGAATAACGCCTTCAACCGCGTTGATCGCCAGTCAATGCTAGACCAGCTGCCCACGCGCGCCCCAAGTCTCGCCCGGTTCATCAACATGATTTATGCACGCTCGCAACCGCCGTTGATCGTGCCGAATCGTGACAAAACGACCATCGCGAGTGCTCAAGGCACACAGCAAGGCGACCCTGCCAGCATGCTCCTGTTCTCACTGACGATCCAGCCCCTCATCCGCCGGATTGCAGAAAACATGGGCATCTCCTCAACCAATGGTACGCCGATGATGGTACTTGATGGGGTCCCTCCCCGACCTCCGACAAGCCCTCCGCATTCTCCGCGACGAGGACCCACCCTACGGTCTACATCTCAATCCAGGGAAAACGCGCATTCATTGGCCTACGGTCCTACGCCTGATATAATAAAAATTGTAGATATTCCTTGGCATGCCACGCTGGCTGAGTTGGTATGCTGCGCTGCCGAGTTGGCATGCTGTGCTGGCTGAGCTGTCACTGTACTTACAATTATATTTTTAATTATTTTTAGAGGGATGCTTTGCACTGTACTGTGGCGGTGCAGATTTGGCACATAGGTACTGTATAGGTGCTACAGAATGTAGGGGTTGAAAACTCTATATAAGGGGCTGTTTGCATGCAATGGTAGGACTACATGGGAGCCAGCATACCCGAGCGGGGCGCTCAACAAGTTAAGTCAAACACAAAGCATAAAGCAAGTTGGCAACAACTTCAAGCCAAGTCCCGAGTAGTAGGAAGTTGAGAGTCAACTTCAGACCCAAGAAAACTTTTTCTTACGCTAGTCGCAGAGCGTCGGTGGTAGACCCTGCCCCTTTTATACTTGCTTGTAGCTTTCTCAACTCTCTTCTATATACACTCCCTTTTGTTCGTTCAACAATACCACGGCAGCACTTTTGTCGCTCGCAACACCTCCTTCTCAGGGTAATTGGTTCTGAGGATCTCTCCCCCGCCGATTTACCCCTATCATTTGGTACTCTTGTGGAGGGGGTTGCACCCGAGGTATTCGAGTTGAGCAGTAGTAAGGAACACTTCGGGGGGATTTCTTTTCGGTAATCATGGATCTCAATGCTGCTCGTATAACGTTCACAGGGGCAAGACTGAAGACGTTGAGGAGTTTCTTTACACATATGTCAACGTTGTGATGCGAGAGAAGGGCGATGAAGAGAAGGCCGCAAGTATCTTCGCCTATCTTCATGGTGACGCAAAGCACAAATATAAGTCCAAGTTTATCGACGGGTGGTCTCTTAACGGG